>NC_069407.1:56234153-56254926 GCF_026875155.1 Cherax quadricarinatus | reverse complement strand
TTAATTCGTTCAGACACCCAGAAGTATCAACAACAATTTTTTTTTTTACCTAAAAGATAGATTACATGCACAAAAGAATGAACATTCAACATGACAGTTACCTTTATTGAAGGCTGTTGTTGATGAATGGAAGACAGGGAGGAGGAGAGAGGGAAGAGAGGTTATTTGGAAGGGGAATCCCCCCCATAAGGACTCTAGGGCACTAATAAAATGTATAAATGAACATACCTGCCTAGTATAGGCCAACGGCCTGCTGCAGTGATCCTCCTTTCTTATGTTCTTATGAGTGAGAGGGGTTGGATTTGAGTGGGACTTGCACATCAGAGCTTATTTCTTGGGTAGCATTGAAAATTGGGTTGGGCAAATGTTATGTTAGTGGGATGAATTGTAAAGGACCTGCCAAGCATGGCCAACAGGCCTGCTGCAGTGATCCTCCTTTCTTATGTTCATCAACCACTATCACAACTGCTTCCACTCTACCACCACCATCTTTGTATTTTTCTACAAACTTTTTCATAAATTATGTGTTTCTCACAATTCTTTACAAAAGGGCTGGCACTAGAAGCTTTATTTGAAGCCATGGTAGCTTATTTAGCACTTACAAGCACTAAAATCAATGGAATATTATGAAATATTTCGTAGAAGCATGTGAGGGGACCGTCACTCACTGGTAAACAATGGCACACTGGCTGGGAAGGAAAGGCCGAGGCGGCTCAGAGCGTGAGTATGCGTCCGGGACGAAGGACTATTAGGACTATTAGCAAGTTACTGGACCATTTGCGAGCCAATATTTTGACGAAAAAACAGGACTATTTCCGAAATGGACGACTTTCAGGCTGGACGATTATTGAGGGACCACTGTAGAAGAAAACCCAGAGGGGTGTGTATATATATGCTTGTACAGTGGACCCCAGATTACGAAATTAATCCGTTCCAGAGAGAGTGACTTACCCCAAATCTGACATTTATCTGTAGTGTGACCTAAGTGTAAGTAGGAGTAGCAAGATATACCTGAAATCTTGCATGTTTATGAGACAGAAAAAACACACCAGCACTCCTACCATCATGTAAAACAATTACAGGCTTCCATTTTACACTTGCTTGGCAGGATGGTAGTACCTCCCTGGGTGGTTGCTGCCTACCAACCTACTACTTAGGAAGTTAAAACTACGTTAACAAAAACATAAACTATAGTGGAACCTCAGCTTATGAACGCCTTATCATGAGAACTTTTCAGGATACGAACAGGCGATTTTTGCTTCTGGACACGAATGAAATTTCAGGATGCAAACTTCCCCCTCAAGGGAGGTTCCTTAAATAAATAAATGAATAAATAAAAAATATTTATTTCTTTGCAAAGGTTACAGTGTGTGTTTACATAAACAGTGGAACCTCAGCTTACGAACACCCCACCATGCGAACTTTTCAGGATACGAACAGTCGTTGGGTCATTTTTGCTTCTGGATACGAATGAAATTTCAGGATATGTCCTTCCCCTCAAAGGAGGTTCCTTGGAGAAGGGCCCTTGATCTAGGGAATTGATCTGTGCTCCAGTTTCCCTAAAATAATTATAATTATTATTACATGTATTACTGTAACAATAATACGTACATGCTACTACTAATAACAATACATGTATGTATATTATTGTTATAACAATTATTATTAGTAGTACGTACGTGGTGAGGGGCTCTTGAATTAGGGAATTGGATCTGTGCTCCGGTTCTCTAAATTAATAGTAATAATAATAATAATTAGTATTATTATTATAATAATACGTACGTAATCAAAATAATAGTAATACGTAATAATAATTATAATACATACATACTAATAATAATAATACAATATAATAGTAATAATAATGTAATTTTTAGACATTTTTCATAATTTTTTTTTCATATTTTTGTGTCAAATGCTTCAAAATACAAATTGTAACCCTCTGGGTGGCTGTAGGTACAGCTGCTACACTAGACCAGTCTATTCCAGTGCCGACCAAGGGTCAAAAGGAAGAGGTGGTGCGCCGCTCTGAGCAACCGCAGCAGACCCTTGGGATGCATAATTTTGTCTTATTATTGTACAAATTTCTTAAACTATGCCTCGTCCAAAGAGACAGTATTTGCATACGATCAGCAAGAAGCTCAGGAAGTGATTAGAAACAATGAAAAAAGCTAGAGAAATGAAGGAGGCAGCAGCAGAGTGATGGCAGCTCACCACCACCACTGTGGCCTCCACCACCACATCTTCACCTGTTATATACATCTGTCTTGGCCACACCTGTGGCTACATATCTGACAACCTCACTACTAATCATAAATAAACACAACCTAGGTGTGGGGTTATGGACTGGGAAGATACTAGAGTGGGAAAGTAAATGGCGATGCTGCAGGTCACTGCCGGCGTCGCCATCACTCGCCATATTATGGCCTATTTTATCATTCTAGAGGATATATCATGTTTCTGTGTTATTAATATTGTTTATTGTGTCATATTAGATGAATTTTGATAGATAAATAAGCATTATAGTTGATATTAGCGTTATTTTTGTCATGCCTCCTGAGAGGCTGGAACGGATTAATTGCATTTCAAATAATTTAAATGAGGAAAATTTACTCAGCAAACAAACAAATAAGGATACAAACAAGGTCATGGAATGGAATGAGTTCGAAAGCCAAGGTTCCACTGTAATAACATTACATATTATTATTACTATTACATTGTTTTTATTATTTTTATTATTATTATTATCACACTGGTCGATTCCCACCAAGGCAGGGTGGCCCGAAAAAGAAAAACTTTCACCATCATTTACTCCATCACTGTCTTGCCAGAAGGGTGCTTTACACTACAGTTTTTAAACTGCAACATTAACACCCTCCTTCAGAGTGCAGGCACTGTACTTCCATCTCCAGGACTCAAGTCCGGCCTGCCGGTTTCCCTGAACACCTTCATAAATGTTACTTTGCTCACACTCCAACAGCACGTCAAGTATTAAAAACCATGTCTCCATTCACTCCTATCAAACACGCTCATGCATGCCTGCTGGAAGTCCAAGCCCCTCACACACAAAACCTCCTTTACCCCCTCCCTCCAACCTTTCCTAGGCCGACCCCTACCCCGCCTTCCTTCCACTACAGACTGATACACTCTTCAAGTCACTCTGTTTCGCTCCATTCTCTCGACATGTCCGAACCACCTCAACAACCCTTCCTCAGCCCTCTGGACAACAGTTTTGGTAATCCCGCACCTCCTCCTAACTTCCAAACTACGAATTCTCTGCATTATATTCACACCACACATTGCCCTCAGACACGACATCTCCACTGCCTCCAGCCTTCTCCTCCCTGCAACATTCATCACCCATGCTTCACACCCATATACGAGTGTTGGTAAAATTATACTCTCATACATTTCCCTCTTTGCCTCCATGGACAAAGTTCTTTGTCTCCACAGACTCCTAAGTGCACCCTCACACCTTTTCCCCTCATCAATTCTATGATTCACCTCATCTTTCATAGACCCATCCGCTGACACGTCCACTCCCAAATATCTGAATACATTCACCTCCTCCATACTCTCTCCTCTAATCTGATATCCAATCTTTCATCACCTAATCTTTTTGTTATCCTCATTACCTTACTCTTTCCTGTATTCACTTTTAATTTTCTTCTTTTGCACACCCTACCAAATTAAATCCACCAATCTCTGCAACTTCTCTTCAGAATCTCCCAAGAGCACAGTGTCATCAGCAAAGAGCAACTGTGACAACTCCCACTTTTGTGTTGATTCTTTATCTTTTAACTCCATGCCTCTTGCCAAGACCCTCACATTTACTTCTCTTACAACCCATCTATAAATATATTAAACAACCACGGTGACATCACACATCCTTGTCTAAGGCCTACTTTTATGGAAATAATTCCCTCTTTCCTACATACTCTAACTTGAGCCTCACTATCCTCGTAAAAACTCTTCACTGCTTTCAGTAACCTACCTCCTACAACCATACACCTGAAAACATCTGCCACTTTTGCCCCCCTATCCACCTAGTCATACGCCTTTTCCAAATCCATAAATGCCAAAAAGACCTCTTTAGCCTTATCTAAAACTGTTTATTTATATGTTTCACTGTAAACACCTGGTCAACACACCCCCTACCTTTCCTAAACCCTCCTTGTTCATCTGTTATCCTATTTTCCGTCTTACTCTTAATTCTTTCAATAATAACTCTACCATACACTTTACCAGGTATACTCAACAGACTTATTCCCCTATAAATTTTTGCACTCTCTTTTGTCCCCTTTGCCTTTATACAAAGGAACTATGCATGCTCTCTGCCACTCCCTAGGTACCTTACCCTCTTCCATACATTTATTAAATAATTGCACCAACCACTCCAAAACTATATCCCCACCTGCTTTTAACATTTCTATCTTTATCCCATCAATCCCGGCTGCCTTACCCCCTTCCATTTTACCTACTGCCTCACGAACTTCCCCCACACTCACAACTGGCTCTTCCTCACTCCTACAAGATGTTATTCCTCCTTGTCCTATACACAAAATCACAGCTTCCCTATCTTCATCAACATTTAACAATTCCTCAAAATATTCCCTCCATCTTCCCAATACCTCTACCTATCCATTTTAAAAACTCTCCTCTCCTATTTTTAACTGACAAATCCATTTGTTCTCTAGGCTTCCTTAACTTGTTAATCTCACTCCAAAACTTTTTCTTATTTTCAACAAAATTTGTTGATAACATCTCACCCACTCTCTCATTTGCTCTCTTTTTACATTGCTTCACCACTCTCTTAACCTCTCTCTTTTTCTCCATATACTCTTCCCTCCTTGCATCACTTCTACTTTGTAAAAACTTCTCACATGCTAACTTTTTCTCCCTTACTACTCTCTTTACATCATTCCCCAATCGCTCCTCTTCCCTCCCGCACCCACTTTCCTGTAACCACAAACTTCTGCTGAACACTCTAACATTACATTTTTAAACCTACCCCATACCTCTTTGACCCCATTCCCTATGCTCTCATTAGCCCATCTATCCTCCAATAGCTGTTTATATCTTACCCTAACTGCCTCCTCTTTTTAGTTTATAAACCTTCACCTCTCTCTTCCTTGATGCTTCTATTCCCCTTTGTATCCCATCTACCTTTTACTCTCAGTGTAGCTACAACTAGAAAGTGATCTGATATATCTGTGGCCCCTCTAGAAACATGTACATCCTGAAGTCTACTCAACAGTCTTTTATCTACCAATACATAATCCAACAAACTACTGTCATTTTGCCCTACATCATATCTTGTATACTTATTTATCCTCTTTTTCTTAAAATATGTATTACCTATAACTAAACCCCTTTCTATACAGAGTTCAATCAAAGGGCTCCCATTATCATTTACACCTGGCACCCAAACTTACCTACCACACCCCTCTCTAAAAGTTTCTCCTACTTTAGCATTCAGGTCCCCTACCACAATTACTCTCTCACTTGGTTCAAAGGCTCCTATACATTCACTTAACATCTCCCAAAATCTCTCTCCCTCCTCTACATTCCTCTCTTCTCCAGGTGCATACACGCTTATTATGACCCACTTTTCGCATCCAACCTTTACTTTAATCCACATAATTCTTGAATTTGCACATTCATATTCTCTTTTCTCCTTCCATAACTGATCCTTCACTGCTACCCCTTCCTTTGCTCTAACTCTCTCAGATACTCCAGATTTAATCGCATTTATTTCCCCCCACCGAAACTCCCCTACCCCCTTCAGCTTTATTTCGCTTAGGGCCAGGACATCCAACTTCTTTTCATTCATAACATCAGCAATCATCTGTTTCTTGTCATCCACACTACATCCACGCACATTCAAGCATCCCAGTTTTATAAAGTTTTTCTTCTTCTCTTTTTAAGTAAATGTCTACAGGAGAAGGGGTTACTAGCCCATTGCTCCCAGCATTTTAGTCGCCTCATACAACACGCATGACTTACGGAGGAAAGATTCTTTTCCACTTCCCCATGGACAATAGAAGAAATAAAGAAGAACAAGAGCTATTTAGAAAAAGTTGAAAAACCTAGATGTATGTATATATATATGCATGTGCATGTCTGTGAAGTGTGACCAAAGTGTAAGTAGGAGTAGCAAGATATCCCTGTTATCTAGCGTGTTTATGAGACAGAAAAAGAAACCAGCAATCCTACCATCATGCAAAACAGTTACAGGTTTCTGTTTCACAGTCATCGGGCCCAGGACTGGTAGTACTTCCCTGGGTGGTTGCTGTCTACCAACCTACAACCTATATTGTTTTATAATAATAATAATAATAATAATAATAATAATAATAATAATAATAAGTTATTATTATTATTATTACATAAGTGGTGAGGGGCTCTTGATCTAGGGAATTGGATCTGTGCTCCAGTTCCCTAAATTATTATTAATAATAACAATAATTATTATAATAATATGTACATACTACTACTAATAATAATACGTATATAATACAGCAGATTGTCGTTTAACATGGTTTTGTCTTGCACATTTTGGTTACCTGGAGTTTACCTGGAGAGAGTTCCGGGGGTCAACGCCCCCGCGGCCCGGTCTGTGACAATTGAAGAATTGCTGCATATTTTTAACACTTTGTAAAATTAGTTTAACACGGTTGTGGGAGGGGAAAAATTTTTGAGCGCACAGTCGCCTGCCAGGTGGGATGGTCTGTGGGTTACATCATTGAGGCAAGTCAGTTAGTAAATCAGTCAAGTCAGTCAGTCTGTCAAGTCAGTCAGTCTGTCAAGTCAGTCAGTCTGTCAAGTCAGTCAGTAAGTCAAGTAAGTCAAGTCAGTCTGTCAAGTCAGTCAGTCAGTAAATCAGTCAAGTCAGCCAGTCAGCTAGTTCTTTTTAATTGTACGAACTGACGCTTCATTAAGGCCACTCTTAGCTTATCTAGTATCTCGATTGTCTTAGCAATTCCTAGACTTGAATGCTTAAACCTTTTCTTGTCACTTGCGGGAATGCTTGTACGCTTACTGGGTGCCATGATTGCTTGGCAGATTTAACAAATGGCAATGAAAGTAAGAAAATATGTATGTAAATAAACACAGCGAGCTTCTTGAGTATCGTCGTCTTACATGTGTATGAACCGAAGTGAAGACTGGGAGAGTGGTGTGGGTGGTTGAGGGAGACCTACCGTCATCCTCCACCACCCTCAGCCACCTACACCACCCTCGAAGCCTTCAGTTTGGTTCATATGCATGTAGGACGACAATACTCGGGAATCTTGCTGTGCTTATTTACATACATGTATTTTCTTATTTTCATTGTCATTTGTTAAATCTGATTTACTGACTTGACTCACTTAATGACTGACTTGACTGATTTACCGACTTGACTGATTTACTGACTTGACCGACTGACTTACTGACTGAATAACTTACTGACTTGACTGACTTAAGGACTTGACTTACTGAATAATTTACTGGATTACTGAATGACCTAAAGTTAGACTTTTTCACTGAAGAGAGCAGCTGATGCCTTACTGTCAGTTGTATAATGTACTACAGGGTAAAATAGAACAGAAATCCATTGCAGAATTTATGCACACTCCAGTACAACCATCAACTTCAGTACCAGAACCTCTACCATCTACCTCAGCCCAGTAGGACAACAGCATAACTCTCCACTCCCCACAATCATCCATAATTTAAGGTAAGGAATACTATTATTTCTGTTGCATTTGCTGTCTTAAGCAGTAAAAACAACATAATACATCACGACAATGAACTACAATTGCATATATTCCTTTTATTTTTGTAAGATCTGAAGGTCTAAAAAAAAGTTGTTTGGCTTTTTGGGGGCGCCCAGGAACGTAACCTTATTTTTCCCGTAAGTTCTTCAGTTTGTCTAACACGGCATTTTCAGGAATGTAACTACCATGTTAATTAAACGACTGTCTACTGTAATAATATAATAAAATAATAATAGAATAATAATATTTTTTATTATTAACACATTGGCCATTTCCCACCAAGGCAGGGTGGCCCGAAAAAAAGAACAACTTTCATCATTCACTACATTGCTGTCTTGCCAGAGGTATGCTTACACTACAGTTATAATCTCAGTAGTAGTACCAGTTCCTAGCAACCAGTTACCAGTAACCAGTGTACCAGTAGATGACTCACTACCAACCGTCTGTGTGAATCATTGACTGTATTCATATTGCTGCTGACCATAGCAGGATTTCAAACACCCTCACCCGTAGGCACTATGGGTCAGTCAAGATAGGGAGCAGAGAGAGGCAGGTCGACTGTTGGTGCCTTCCCATACTTTCCGTTATATTATACGTACTACCAGCCTACGTGAGTATTCTGGGGAGACCTCATCCACTTCACCGGATCAATCTGTTCCACCAGTTGAGGAGAAAGACATAGCTCCCACTGACTTCCCAGATGAAGTCAAGTGTTTGTTGACTCTGTTGAACAAACGTCATAAAGCCATTGCCTTACCAGGTGAGAAGATGGGTATAACGAACTTATTGTCCCATCGTATTCCACTTGAACCTGGTACTAGACCTATCTATATACCTGCGTACAGAATGCCTCATTCACAAGTTGCTGTCGCAGAAGAATTGATCAATCAAATGCTTGATGATGGAGTTATTGCACCTAGCAATTCACCTTGGAATGCACCCTTGATCCTAGTACCTAAGAAGGATGGTACTTGGCGCCCAGTGATTGACTTTAGGAAGTTAAATGCGAAAACTATTCCAGATCGCTTCCCACTTCCTGTACTGGGTGATCTTTTACGTAACATCGGAGATAACAAAGTCTTTTCAACCCTGGACTTGTTACAAGGGTTTTGGCAAGTCCCTCTTTACGAGGACAGCCAAGAGCTAACTGCATTCTCCACTCCTATAGGTCATTATCACTTCCTCCATATGGCATTTGGATTATGATCCTCCCCTATCACGTTCTCAAGGCTCATGACTAATATCTTCAGAGGTCTCATAGGTAATGCACTTATGGTGTACTTAGATGACGTAATCGTCATGTCTAAAGACGTGGATCCACACTTGAAAAGACTTGATGTAGTACTTGGTAAGCTTGAAGAAGCCAATTTAAAGATCAAACTGTCTAAATGTCAATTTTTCAGATCCGAAATTAAGTTTCTTGGTCACTTAGTCACTCCTAGAGGGGTTACGACTGACCGAAGTAAAGTAACTGCAGTACTAAATTTTCCAACTCCCAAAACTGCTGATGCCGTAAGATCCTTTGTGGGCTTAGCAGGTTTTTATAGATCTTTCATTGCCAATTTTTCTTCCATAGCTGCTCCTCTAACTGAGTTGCTTAAGAAAGATGTTCCTTTTGTTTGGACCTTCCGTCAAGAAAGAGCATTCCAAACTCTAAAAGAAAAGCTAACATCTGCTCCAATTTTGAAATTTCCAGATTTTTCTAAGCCCTTCTATCTGACAACTGATGCTAGTTCTATTGGCATAGGTGCCGTACTAGCTCAGAAGACTGATGGCAAGTACAACGCAGTTGCATTTGCTAGCCGAGTCCTTACGAAGGCTGAACGTAATTATACAGTAACTGAGCAAGAAGTTTTAGCAATAGTATGGTCTTTAAAGCACTTCCAAGACATTATTTATCAGTACTCTGTTCATGTCTTGACAGACCATGCTCCACTGATACCTTTATTCCAGAACAAACAACCTACTGGAAGGTTAGCCAGATGGACCTTGGCTATCCAAGAGTTCAATCCGACCTTTGAACACTTACCTGGCAAGTCAAATGTAGTCGCAGATGCCTTATCGCGACATGTTAGTATAGTAACTGCAGAAGATGTAAAGAATGCTCAACGAACAGATCCCATGTGGTCTGGTGTGATTCGATTCCTGCTCCAGGAAGATCTTATTCTGACTGTGAAGCCACCAGCACCCATCAGTGACTTTGTCATGAACCAAGAATTACTGTATCAAACAGCCGAGTTGGGTACTCCTAGCAGAAGAGTTTACCAGTTAGTAATTCTACAGTCACTAGTGAATGTAGCCTTACAGCTAGATCACGATGTACCAGGTGTTGCGCACCCTGGTATGGATCGTTCAGTAAAACAAGCCAGATTGAAATACTTTTGGCCTCGTATGGCAACTGATGTTAAGAAATGTAGTGTCTGCATGCAACATAAAGGTACTAATGCTAATGGTCCTAATCCAATCCAAGTGTATCCAACCACTAGCGAACCTTGGGAAAGAGTTGCGCTAGATTTGTTAACTAATTTCCAATGTTCCCTCCAGGGCAACAAACATCTATGTGTTATGGTAGATCATTTCACCAGATACTGTGAGTTAGTTCCTATTGCAGATAAGACTGCCGAGACAGTAGCTAAAGCGTTTAAAGAACGCATTATCTGCAGGCATACCACCCCTAAGTCCCTAGTAACAGATAATGGAGGTGCATTCTGTAAAGAGATTCTTGAAAATTTGTGCACCTTGTACAAGATCTCTAAATCCACCATTGTTCCTCATCATCCTGCCAGCAATGGGTTAGCGGAACGTACCAATAAGAAAGTACTTGATGTCTTGAGAGCCACTATCAATCCCAACAGTGAAACTTGGGATGAAGTTATACCTGATGTGCAGTGTGCTATAAATTCTGCTTACAATGTTTCTATAGGTGACACTCCACATTATGCATTGTATGGTGTAGATAAACGTTTGCCTTATGAGTTGCTATATTCTAATCCGAAACCAAATTACAACCCTGATGATTTCATAGCAACTCGTACCAGTTTAGCTCAAAGTGTCTTTAGAAGAATCCGTGAAACACTTCATAAATCAACAGCAGAATTTACAAGAGTCGCAAACACTCGAGCAAAGCCATCCAAAATCAAAGTAGGTTCGAGAGTTATGCTGACTAACTTTAACAAAACGTCTGCAATACCCAAGCTTGATCAAAAGTTTGTTGGTCCTTATCGAGTAGTTGAACATATCACTGGTAATAAGTATAAGGTTGGAGAAATTAGTACTGGTCAGTATAAAGAATCGCATTTAGATCATATGAAGTTAGTATGTGATGATAATGATGTTCCAACCCAGACTAATGTGACAGACTCTGACAATCCTCCTGATCCTGTGCTCTCTACCTCTGATACTCAGTCAGAGGATCAACCTGAATGTCGTTATTCCCTACGTACACGACAGGTATTGAGAAATCCTCAAGTATCATTTGTTACTTCCAATTCAGATTTGCCTCAAATACAGCATGAGTTAGCCAGTGCAACAGAGTTTGATCCTCCCAGAGATGACACCCATTCTGCATATATCAATCTCACCCTAGCAGAGTTGGGGTTAAATGTAAATAACCTCTATAGATGAATAATTACAGTATCAACTTATCAGTATTCAAGATTTTTTTTGTGTGTGTTCACGTTCTCTCCGAATTCTGAGAATTAACAGTCTAGATCTGAGTGCACCAAATCTGCCTTTCTGTTAAACACTTCTTTCTTTGTATATATTCCTTCCTCAGAATCCGTAGATCACATGGATACAGATCGATCGATCAATTTTTTTTTTATCACTTCTATTGTGTAATCCCAACGTTGAGTTTCATTCGATGAGTTGTGCTATATTATACCTTGTATTGCATTACAGTCTTATTACAGTTTCAATTATGTAAGCTTCCATTCCAATATTCTACTTATGTATGTTATAATGTTCAATTGTTGTGTACTTTGACATTGTATAGAATCAGCCCAAGCCGTACACCTGCCATCTCTAGTTTGTATTAGTTGTATGTCGGGACGACATACGTTAGCGTCGCCGAGCTCTCAGTAGTAGTACCAGTTCCTAGCAACCAGTAACCAGTGTACCAGTAGATGACTCACTACCAACCGTCTGTGTGAATCATTGACTGTATTCATATTGCTGCTGACCATAACAGGATTTCAAACATCCTCACCCGTAGGCACTATGGGTCAGTCAAGATAGGGAGCAGAGAGAGGCAGGTCGGCTGTTGGTGCCTTCCCATACTTTCCGTTATATTATACGTACTACCAGCCTACGTGAGTATTCTTTACCCATCCACTTATCAAAAACCCACAAGACAATAAAACTGCAACATTAACACCCCTCCTTCAGAGTGCAGACACTGTACTTCCCATCTCCAGGACTCAAGTCCAGGCTGCCAGTTTCCCTGAATCCCTCCATAAATGTTATCTTGTTTACAATCCAACAGCACGTCAAGTCCTAAAAACCATTTGTCTCCATTCGCTTCTGTTTAACACGCTCATGCACGCTTGCTGGAAGTTCAAGCCCCTTGCACACAAAACCTCCTTTACCCCCTCCCTCAAACCTTTAATAGGCCGACCCCTACCTCGCCTTTCCTCCAATTCAATTCAATTCAATTCAAGTTTATTCTCTATGATGGTTACAGTGTGGGGTTTACAGGTTTTGGGTATTTTGTGGTTTACATGTTATAAAATTCTAATTAGAGGGGGCCACTAGGACACCTAGCATGGCTAGGCATTTCGAGCAGACTTAGATTAATTCTTAACATTAAATCCTTACAGATTATAGTATTAAGGCTAAGCAGGGCTGGATTACTGTATAGGCAAACTAGGCATTTGCCTAGGGCCCCGTGCATTTGGGGGCCCCGCGGTCCAAGGGGTTCAGGGGCTCATCCAAGACTGCGCACATGGTGCAAGTGCAAAGGGGTCCCTACCTAAAAAGTTCAAGTGTTTGGAGAGTAAAATTGATTTTTAAAAATTAATCAAAACAAAAATAAATAATGAAATAAAATAAAATAAAAATAAATAAACCTAACCATAGATGGCAACACTCAACACGCCTTTGTTTAAATCAGAACAGCTGTGTTTTCCCGCTAATGGGTGAGTATGGGAGATTCCTCTCCAATTTTCTGTAGTAATTACACGTTATCTAGACTTATACTGTGACAAATTAACTGAAGTGTTGTTGATAGACATTGATGTGTATGGATAAATGTTTGTTTTCGCCTCTAAATGTTAAGGGAGGTACCTGATAGGGTTACTTGACCAGTAAAGACACATGGACCAGTAAAGACGCATTTTTGGTAAAAATAATATAAAGAAAAACCTAAAAATGCAAACTGACTTCCGTTTGTAGGCTTTAAAAGCACTTTGTCCTGTCTTTAAGTCTTTATCATTTCAATAACAGATCTCAATTGATTGATGTTCTACATCACTTCCATCGCAAATGCTTAGTTTTCAAGTTGCGACGGAAGTGATGTCGAACATCAATTAATTTACTACATATTTCCCCAGAAACACATAAGCCACATCAGAAAATCGTTGGTTGGGTGAAACTGAAAATTGTCCCTGCATTCTTTAATTCTCATGTCCTTATCTATGGTGGTAGGCCATATATCATGCAAACATAATGATTAGTTTAGTTATGAAAATGGTAATATAAATACCATTGTGCATTGTTCTTGGACTCGGTAAGATTTCTGTTTAAGTAAATTGGAGATCAAGGAGGATGAATTAGTAAAATATTCATAGCCCAAATCACTAACCTAATCTATGGTAAAAGTTCTGTATATGACTCCTTTCTGGTAACGTTTTGAATTTTTAGATGCGCAGCCAGAGGAAAGGGGGCTACAAGGGCCATATCCCCCCAATTGACAGAAATATTTTTTTTAATAATAATTAAAAAATTAATAATAATTGATAATGAAAAATTTGTATTTGCATGATTACAGACAGTGATACATCCTCATTATGGCATCTCGTGAACGTGATGTTGGACGTTCTTATGCGAGTGGGTCACAGAAAAGAAAGAAGAAAATTCAAGAAGAAGAACAGAAAAAGAAAGATGTAGGAAGCTGCAGAAAGATCACAGACATGCTCACGAAAACAGTTTCTGATGTTACCAGTACAGTTGAATCTGCAGATACGTCAGATCATACAGGAAGCCCTCCCTCCATTATTTCTCAGCCAGCATCTACTTCTTTTGTGTCTCCTCTCAATGTCTCAACGGACATTTCATCCACAGGATTTGTCTTAAAAGATCCTGCCTCATGGCCAAATGTAATCCCAGATTCTCTACGTAATGCTTTCGTTTCAGAGAACTTCAGTCAAACTCTGAACATTGACTTTAGGAAATCAGCAAGGATTTATGATGATGGAAGTCGTCGTTGTTTAAAGTCATCTATGTTTTATAGGAAGCTTGCAAATTCAGAAACTGTGAAAAGATCATGGATGGTATACTCTGAAAGCTCAGGAAAAGTGTACTGTTCAGCATGCAAGCTATTTTCTACCAAAGAAAATACCTTCACACAGGGGTTCAATGACTGGAAAATTCCAAGCGTTTTTGAGGAACATGAAAACAGCACCACTCACAGGAGCTGCATTTTAGCCAGTGTATTTCGTGCACAGAAAAAAGGTTTATTGGATTCTCATTTGGAAAATCAAACTGAAAAAGAGCGCACTTACTGGAGAAAAGTTCTAGAAAGAGTTGTTGCTGTTGTAAAATTCTTAGCTCTAAGAGGACTTGCTTTCCATGGAGAAAATGAGGTTTTTGGTTCAGAAAACAATGGCAATTTCCTAGGGATCATAGAACTGTTAACACAATTCGATCCATTCTTAGCAAATCATGTGTCACGCCTTGGGAATGCAAGAAGAGGCACTGTATCTTACATGTCATCTACTATATGCAATGAATTTATTGAACTGATGACTAAGAAGGTCCTCAATAACATCATAGATATTTCACATACAGATCAATTGACATTCATTGTTCGCTTTGTCGACTCCAGTGGTAAGCCTGTAGAGTGCTTTATAAAATTCATTCCTCTTTCAGGCCATGATGGAGAAACAATGATGAATGTAGTACAGTGGACCCCCGCATACTGTACGCATCACATAACGTTCAATCCGCATACCGCTCGCTTTTATCGCAAAAATTTTGCCTCGCATACCGCTCAAAAACCCGGTCACCGCTCTTCGTCCGAGACGCGTCCAATGTGCGCCCTTACCCAGCCTCACATGTGCCGCCGGTGGCATTGTTTACCAGCCAGCCTCCGTGGTAACATCCAAGCATACAATCGGAACATTTCGTATTATTACAGTGTTTTTGGTGATTTTATCTGCAAAATAAGTGACCATGGGCCCAAAGAAAGCTTCTAGTGCCAACCCTACAGCAATAAGGGTGAGAATTACTATAGAGATGAAGAAAAAGATCATTGATAAGTATGAAAGTGGAGTGCGTGTCTCCGAGCTGGCCAGGTTGTATAATAAACCCCAATCAACCATCGCTACTATTGGTGGTACAGCTGCTGCTGCTGTTGTACCACTGTCAGCTGCTGCTGCTGCTGTAGTACCATCTGCTGCTGCTGTAGTACCGTCTGCTGCTGCTGTAGCATCGTCTGCTGCTGCTGTAGCACTGTCAGCTGCTGCTGCTGCTGCTGCTGCTGTAGCACCGTTGTTGGTGTGGCTTATTGAGAATACCAAGAAACAATTAACCCCAGAGGATTTGCCACCCAGGATAACCCAAAAAAGTCAGTGTCATCGAAGACTGTCTAACTTATTTCCATTGGGGGTCCTTAATCTTGTCTCCCAGGATGCAACCCACACCAGTCGACTAACACCCAGGTGAACAGGGAAAAATGCCTGGAACTAGTGCTCATATTGGTGAATTTAAAGCCAGCAAAGGTTGGTTTGAGAGATTTAAGAATCGTAGTGGCATACACAGTGTGATAAGGCCTGTTCTGGAAGAAAATGCCAAACAGGACCTACAGTACTCAGGAGGAAAAGGCACTCCCAGGACACAGTGTCTCATCAGTCATTGCTGCATCTTCAATAAAGGTAAGTGTCATTTATTCTTCATTTAGTAGAGTAGTACATGCACAATATATATTGTGCATGTACTACTCTACTATTGTGCATGTATCCTTCTCTTTGTGTGTAGGAAAATGTATATTTCATGTGGTAAATTTTTTTTTTTTCATACTTTTGGGTGTCTTGCACAGATTAATTTGATTTCCATTATTTCTTATGGGGAAAATTCATTCACATACCGATCATTTCGCATAACAATGAGCCCTCTTGCACGGATTAAAGTCGCTATGCGGGGGTCCACTGTACTGGATACTCTGCTTGAACATGATCTCTCTATTATGGATTGCCGTGGCCAGAGCTACGACAATGCAAGTAACATGTCGGGTAAATATAATGGATTGCAAGCCCGTATCAAGCAAATCAACCCACTTGCTGAATATGTGCCCTGCTCAGCACATTCTCTTAATCTTGTTGGGTCACGTGCTGCGGAGTGTTGTGTCGCTGCAGTTTCATTTTTTGGACTTTTGTAAGCACTCTAATTTTTTCTCTGCTTCAATGCATCGGTGGAGTATACTCAAGTCAACCATTCATGGAGATGTCATCAAATCATTATCAACAACAAGGTGGTCAGCACAGCATGATGCAACACATGCTTTGAAAGAGAGCTTTGCTGAAATACGTTCTGCTTTGATCCAAATAGCAGAGGTTGAAGACCAGACAGCAACTACAAGAAGCGAAGCAGCCAGCTTAGCATCAAAATTGGAAGATTTTGAATTGGCCTTACTCTGTGTGCTTTGGGACTGTATACTGGAACGGTTAAATGCCACGAACAAGACACTTCAGAAAATTGAAATTGAAATGGCTACTTGTGCTAACCTCTATGCAGGCTTAGTGAATTTGTAAGCTCACTTCACAATGATGAAGCTTTTGAAATGTTTGAAGAGAAAGCTAAACTGCTGGTGAAAGACTACAGTTACCGGGCTGATCATCAGCGGTCAAGGAAGAGGAAACGCAATTTTGAAGAGCCAGACAATGAAATTGTGTTGCTATCAAGGCAGAAATGTAAGACAGCTACATACTTTGTCATTCTGGATTCACTGATTACAGAATTGGTGAAAGGAAAAGAAATCTAGCAGAATCTCAATGACAAGTTTGGATTTCTGTTCAAAATTACTACTATGCCAGATGCAGAATTGAGAGAAGCTGCATTAAAGTTGCAACAACACCTTTCAGCAGATGTTCAGGACACATTTGTTGAAGAAATAGTTCATTTTTCTGGGTTATGAATCAGATTAAAGCTCCACCTGAAAAATGTGTGCCCTCAGCTGCTTTGAAACATTTGTATCTCAGAAACCTTCCCTAATGTTGACATAGTGTATCACCTTTACCTAACACTTCCAGCTACTAACTGTGAAGGAGAACGTTCATTTTCTGTTTTGAAAAGAGTGAAAAACCAACTCCATCCAACAATGAGCCAAGACAAATTGTGTAACCTAGCCTTGTTGACCATTGAGTCTGATCTAACAAGAAATATTGATTTTCAGAATATAATTGATGATTTTGCCAATATGAAATCCAGAAAAAAGTTTATTTAAGAAGTGCCTGTGAATATAACAATTCTTTACTTTCTTGAGTTTATATGATTTGGTAGTCTTATGCATGATGCAATGATAACAATAATGATCAGTGATTTATAAAGGGAATAATAGCGCTGTAGTGGTTATGCTGAATATAATAGGTACATGATGTCACTACTTTAATAGCCTAATCTAGTAATACTATGCTGTCTTGAGTTTATTCTCTTTAAAATGCATGATTTAACAAGATAGTTATAATGGCTGTTGGTAAATGGTTTTGGTTGTCTTGATGTACTTTCCCTATTAAATTTTATCTAAATAGCCAGAATGTATTTAATTAGACCTTAAAAAGGCTCACCCCCCCACCCCCAAGCTGGAAGGGGTCGCTTTGCTTACCCGTAACTCAAAGGGGCCCCGCCAATCTGAATAGCCTAGGGCCCGGAGACTTCTTAATCCGGCCCTGAGGCTAAGTGACTACATCATAATTTGTGAGTTTAGCAATGTGAATGCTTTTGTTTTGGCACAATACAAGGTGTCTATATTTGAGTATCATAGGCAAACTTATGACTAGATAGGATTTATTATTTTAAGATTAAGATTAGTATTTCTGGGTTTATAGTCAGTGGGTGAGTGTAATTTTGAACCACCAGACAGTTATCATGTAGTTAGTTGTCGGAGTGGATCAAGGAGATAAGATGTTTTCTAACTGTAGTTTTGAAAGTGATGAATGTGTCTGCAGTTCTAGAGTTTTCAGGTAGGGTGTTCCAGATTTTAGGTCCTTTGAAATACATTGAATTTTTGTAAAGGTTTAGTCGAACATGGGGAATGTCATAACCCCGAAAGGGTTAAAACGCCTACTTTGTGGTGTATTTTCATATAGTATTTATGGCTGCATTCCCTTTTTCTTGGTCTCATTTGATAGAATGGAAAACATATTTTAGAAATAGAGGTGATTTTGATTGGTTTTACTATGAAAAGAACCTTGAAATGGAGCTCAAGGCAGGGAAAATGTTTGATTTTTGCCAATGTTCAAAAGTAAACAAATGATGTCATTGTCCAATAAATGTCCAACTAGCCATTCTAATATGCAGTCATGAATGGGTTGACAATATTTATACAATTATTACAATATTGCAGTAGTCTGCATAACAATATATCTTCTATTTTTTTGTTTGAATAAAAATTCAAAATAGAAAGCTAGAGTAATATCAGAGGGGCCTGGAGACATGAATGATGAACAAAGAAAATGTTATTTTAGAGCCAGGAATGTCTACATTGTTCATTCTGGACCCTATTTTGAAACTGGCATATTTTTTAATTTGCGTGAAACAGGCCAAATTGCAAATTTCTGACCACGTTATTGGGTAGTTGAAATCGGTAAATGGGCAGTTTCTTGTACTCAATCGATAGAACAAATGAAGTTCTAAAAAAATAGCTACGAGTTTGGTCGACTGGAACAATGGAATTAGCCAAAAATAGGGCTCAAAGTGGGCAAAATCGCAGTTTTGTAAATTTTTGCCGTGGTAGCTAACTTCGCGAGAGCATAATTCTGTAAGTTTTCAATAAAATTTCATTCTTTTGGTGTCATTACCATCGGGAAAAGATTCTCTATCATTTCATAAGAAAAAAATAATTTTTTTTTTCAAAACATTTTGGACACCAGGAGACACCTAAAGATTTGGGGTTGCGACAGTAAAAGGGTTAAGTGTGATAGTGGTGGTGGGTCTCTGCTGGTTCCTCCACCACCACTATGTACTGCTTCTCTCAGTGGCCCTTATAAACCCAAAAAGAACACTTACACTATTTACTCCTCTCATACATTATGACATATTTTATTCATTCTAGAGTACAGTGGTCCCTCAATTATCGTCCTTAATCCGTTCCTGGAAGTCGGACAGTTACCAAAATAGATGATTTTCGAATCAATTTTCCCCATAAGAAATAATGTAAATCCAATTAATTCGTTTCAGACACCCAGAAGTATCAACAATTTTTTTTTTTACCTAAAAGATAGATTTACATGCACAAAAGAATGAACATTCAACATAAGTTATCTTTATTGAAGGTTGTTGTTGATGAATGGAAGACAGGGAGGAGGAGGAGAGAGGGAAGAGAGGTTATTGTTTGGAAGGGGAATCCCCCTCCACAAGGACTCTAGGTCACTTCAGGGGTCACTTCCCTAGCATAAATAGAGATTTACATGCAGAAAAGAATGCCAAATAAATGTAAAGCACTAATAAAATGTATAAATGAACATTGGTAATAAGGGTAGTTGATGAGTGGAACGGTCTGCCTAGTAGGGTGATTGAAGCTAAAACATTGGGTAGTTTTCAAATTAGTTGTATAAATACATGAGTGAGAGGGGTTGGATTTGAGTTGGACTTGCACCTGAGCGTATTGCTTGGGTAGCATTTGTTCTGTTAGTGGGTTGGATTTGTGAAGGACCGGCCTAGTATGGGCCAACAGGCTTATTGCAGTGTTCCTCCTTTCTTATGTTCTAAAAGCTATGGCTTAGGTAGTTTCAAATTTAGGTTGGATAAATACACGAGTGAGAGGAGTTGGATTCGAGTCGGACTTGCACCTGAGCTTATTGCTTGGGTAGCATTTGCTCTGCTAGTGGGCTGGATTTGTGAAGGACCGGCCTAGTATGGGCCAGCAGGCTTACGCAGTGTTCCTCCTTCTTATGTCTTATGAAGACTTGTTTGTGTGAGGGAGGGATGGCAAGTTTATCGTTGGAGAATATGACACTAATATCAACTCTACGGCTTATTTATCTATCACAATTCAACTAATATGACATAATAAACAATATTAACAACATAGAAACATGGAATATACTCTAGAATGAATAAAATAAGTCATTATGTATGTCACAAGAGGTGTTGTGTTGTGTTGTTGTTGGGCATATAAGGGCCACTGAGAGTAAGCCGTCCATAATGGTGGTGAAGCAGCAGCTGAGGCAGCAGTGTTTTCTGTAGCCCTATATAACTCCGACAACATTGGAGGAGTTGGTAGAATCGCTGAATCACTAAAGAAGGCACCCTCTACCACCATCACTACCACCTTCTACAACTGTTACCACCATCACTACTACCTTCTACCACCATCACTACCACCCTCTACCACCATCAACCACTATCACAACTGCTTCCACTCTACCACCACCACCTTTGTATTTTTCTACAAACTTTTTCATCAATTATATGTTTCTCACATCCTTTACCAAAGGGCTGGCACTAGAAGCTTTCTTTGGAGCCATGGTAGTTTATTTAGCACTTGCAAAAACTAAAATCAATGGAATACAGTGGTCCCTCAAAATCGGGGGGGGGGCCGAAAATCGTCCCTTTTGGAAATAGTCCTGTTATTTTTTGTC
>NC_069407.1:56201697-56233653 GCF_026875155.1 Cherax quadricarinatus | reverse complement strand
GAAAATTTGCCTCCGTGTGCTTGAATGGGCAGGGTTTATTGCGCGGCTCGTGGCCGCCAGGGTTTTTCGAGCCACTTTGAAACAAGATATCAGGCTAATATTCCCATGTCTAATTTTCTCATTTACTATATTGCACTAGCAGCTCAGTACTACTTAATTAATTTGATTTTACGCAACTTGCAGTAGCTGCGGCTCTCTCAATCAATAGTTTAACCGAAGTGGCTCTCTTGCAAAAATTAGTGAAAAACACTGATATAGGGGAACCAATAACAATAATGTTGAGTTGAATATTTGAGGTTTCTGTTGCCAAACAGCATGAAGTAAGTTTTTTCTGTGTTAAGTGGGGATTTTTTGTTGGTCATCATCCAAGCATAATCTTTAGCAGTTCATTGGTTTACAGTGTTTTCAAACACAGCTGGGTCTGAATGGGAGTAGACATATGTAGTGTCATCTGCGAATGGGAACTGGTGTAAGGAGTTGGATGCATTGGGGATATCATTGATGTAGATGAGAAAGAGGTTTGGGGCCTAGAACACTACCTTGGGGCACTCCTACAGCTACAGGTTGGATAGAGAAGTTGACTCCATTTGCATGTACATAATGGTGTCTGTTGTTAAATAGGATTTTAGGTAGTCAGAGAATGTCCTCTTATGCCATATGATTCATTTTGAGGTGCAAGAGATTGTGGTCAACTGTGTCAAACGCTTTTCTTAGGTCGACAAAGAGCCCCAGGGGATATTCATTCTTATCGAGAGCTGTGTATATTAGGTCAAGCATTTGTATAATAGCATCATTCGTGCTTTTTTTTGGTCTAAATCCAAACTGGCATGGATTAAGTATGTTGTTGGATGTAAGGTACGAGTAAAGTCACTTGCGTATTGTTTTTTCAAATATCTTGGATAGTAAGGGCAAGTTTGATAGGGTCTGTAATTTTTCAAATTAGTTGGATCTCCCCCTTTGTGGATCGGGGTGACCCTTGCTGTCTTGAGTATGGATGGGAAGGTTGAGGAAGCTATAGATTTGTTAAACATTGTTGTAATAATGGGCGATAGTTCTGGTGCAGCATTTTTATATATGAATGGCGGCAAGTTATCTAGATCCCCTGATTTGTTTTTTAATGATTTAATGATAGTGAGACTTCAGTGGGATTAGTTGGAGCTAGAAATAGAGTGTTTGGATAGTTGCCAGTGAGTACTCGCTCGGATGGGTGTTTGAGCTAAGAATTTGGCTCGCTAGCTTTGATCCTATAGTAGAGAAGAAGACATTAAATTTGCCAGCTGTGTCTGTAGGTTGCATGTGAGGTTTCATCTGGTTTAGTTAAGTCTATCTCTCTATTTCCAGTCGGTTTTCTTGAGCCCAAAATTTTGGAGAGGGTTTGCCAGGTACTTTTCATGTCACCTTTCATTTCACTAAATCTATTTTCATAATATATTTGCTTTGATTTATGTATTAGTTTTGTTAGTATTGATGTGTATCTTTTAGTAAATTCTTTAGTAATTAAGCCTAATCTGAACTGCTTTTCAATTTGGTGTTTTTAATTAATAAATTTGAGGATACTTTTTGTTAGCCATGGGCTGTTTAGCCTCTTTTCTGTGATCTGTTTCATTTTGACTGGGCAATGTTTGTTGTAGAGGTTTAGGGTTTTATGTAAAAAAAAATTGATATCTTTATCGATATTATTGTCATTTAGCTCTCTCTGCCAATCAATGGCACCTAGAGCTAGTTTTAGGTTGTTTATCAATGTCTCATCATGCAGGCGAAATGAGATCTTTCTTGTTTCTTGAGGCAGTTTAGATAAGTTGGTTATGAGAAAGGTAGGATAGTGGTCTGTGGTGTTATCTGTGATTATACCTGCTTGTAGTGGGGATATTATGTTCGTCCAGATATAGTCGAGTAACGAGGCACTAGTGTCAGAGACTCTTGTTGGCTTTGTTATAGTGGGTAGCAATAAGCTGTTGTTCATAACATTTGTGAAATCAACTACTGGAGGGTCAGTTGCTTGGGTATAGGTTTCTTAAGTGTTCTTGATGTGAATTTAGCTATTATATATTCGCCGTTTTCGTCCCGTACATTAGTTGATTTCACACATTCTAGTTCATCAGAGTAATAGATGGCAGTGCCTCCTCCTGATTGGTTGGGCCTACAGTTATAAGATAAGATAAGATAAGATTTTGTTCGGATTTTTAACCCCGGGGGGGTCATCGAGGACTGTCTAACTTATTTCCATTGGGGTCCTTAACCCTTTGACTGTTTCCGACGTATAAATACGTCTTACGAGCCAATGTTTCTGACGTATTTATACGCACAAATTCTAGCGGCTTCAAATCAAGCGCCAAAGGCCTGGTAGGCCTACACGGGAGAGAATGGGTCTCAGTGGTCGGTGTGCACCCTGTGAAAAAAATCTGGGACCCAGCGGTGCATTTGTGGGAAGCCTTTTTGTCAGTCCATTTTCACCATGCCTTCGTAAGAATTCCTCCCCCTGGGCGGTTTGGGAGGTTTTTATTCCAAGGGATACTCAAACGCGATAAAATTTTCAGTGAATGAACCAGGGAAGGAGTGTTTACGAAAAAATGCCCAGGATAACGTAAATATGCAAAAAACCCAATGACCCCCAACCTTCGACCTTGGGCTGTCCCCGGCTTGTTTTCACGTTCACGTTCGCCTGTCCGGGACAAAAGGGGAACTTTTTGGTCGTGTAAACACCCGATGTTTAGAGTGTAGTGAAGTGATTTCAAGGGCCCTTAAAAAGCATTTAGTGACAGTGGAGTGTTTTTCCCCATGAAGGCCAATGTACACTTAGCATGGGGGTTTGGTAGGTTTCATATGTTGTTCCAAAGGGGAAAGGGAGAAATTGGAGCCTCCCGGGCCCCTACCCCACGACCTGATAGTGAAGATGACATATTGAAACATGGGTATGAGGGTGCAGTGGGGGAGGAGGCAGGGGTGGTGATAGTGAGGGGGGGCAGGGCCCATGTGGCCCATCACCAGGCCACGCACTACCCACGCGGTGACCACAAACAACCCCTACCCACCCCACACCCAAAACCTGACCCCAAACCTGCAAAAACCCACAACCCGGACAATATCCAGACCCCCACCACAACCGCACGGGGATTGGCGGGACGGTGACGATTTGTTCCAGTCCCCTGATTTGGGGAAAACAAAAGGGAATAAAGCCATCTTGTCAGGGAAAACCATAACGGGCCCTTTTTTGATTATTCTTCAAACCCCAGGACACATTGAAGGAAAAAAACAAATCCTGACTTACACCAGGGAAAAACAATTCCCACCAAAACACGGCTTCCAAAGTGGAAAAAGGGCAACTTTTTCGAGATGTTCCCTGTTTTTTCCCCACAAAAGCTTAGCCCATTGATAAAAATTGAAATTCCTGAAAAAGGGCCCTGATTTTAACTCCAGGTTTTAGGCATTATAGGGTCTCTTTCGAATTTTACGAGACCTTTTGGGGAAAAAGCTTTTGTCTGTGGATTGAGAAGGGGTCTTTTTTAGATTTTATTGTGTCATGGCAGTATCTTTGAGGATACCATGAATTTTTGGGTACTCTGGTGAGTGGTTCAAACAATGATGGAACCATTCTTGGAAGGGGCATATTTTTTACTGAAATGGTACAAAACCCCCTTTCTCAGTAAAATTTCTTGCGATTGAACTTGACAGAGGTGTGGCCCCGTGCGGGGAAACGAAAAAACAATCCCAAGGGTTCGACCTGGCATCGCAGAGGTGGGGTGCAACCTTTGCCCAAATACATCTGGCATTTCGGTGGCATGAAAAAACGGATGTCACATGTTGAATCGTTCACAGAAACGAAATGGCCCCAGTGGCAGGGAAACAAGAACCAATGAACCCATTTAAAGCCTGCAGCTTCAGGACTAAAACCCCAAATATGCGCTTAGTGGACAAATTGCATCAGTTGGGGTTTGCAATGTGTACGCAAGGTTATAGTGGTTATAAAAATTTTTTCCCATTTTTTGATTTTCCCTATCAAAATGCTTATAACATATACAGTTGAAGCCCAAACAAACCCCAAAAAATATGTAAATTTAGCCGTCGTAATGCAAATAATTGAAAAGTACCAAGGAGCAACTCCTGCAATAACCAGGCCCCCAGCGTCATCTCGTATAGGCCGGGGGATCACTACCCCAACAACTGCCCCCTACTATCCAGAAAAAAAGCCCAAAGAGGGGTTATTTTTTATGCATCCACAAAACCCCACAACACCAGGACACTGTTTTAGTAGGGGTGTGAAGGCCCCTCTGCAACCCCCTTTCAAGATTCCCAACGCACATTCTAGGAACGTGGTTAGTGACGTACATAGTAATATATTATGGAACAATAGTAATTTAAAAAAAAGTTTTTTATTGTTTGTTTGTGTAAAAAAGTGTAACACAAAATAATAGTGATAAAGTTTGGGTTTTGTTTTTGTGTTGAAAAATGATGTATATTTTAACAATGAAACCCTTTCATTGGTCTCACAGGCCACATAACTTACCTGGACGAAAAATATTGAAAAAAGCAAGAAACCTTTGAATTTGAGTAAATAAAAGAATACCCGGGTGGGCGGCGGCCCCTGTTGCCGACGCACGTCAAATTTTTTTCAAACTTTTTGCTCTAATCCGGGAAGTACGAGGCAAAATTTTTTTTTTTTGGGTTAAAACCTAGTAAAAATATTCCAAACATTTTCAAAAAAAAAAATTTTTTTTTTTTTTGAATATTTGGGGAATAGAATGACGTTTCAGAGAGGGGGGCCTGAAACGTCAAAGGGTTTTAAACTTGTCCCCCAGGATGCGACCCACACCATCACTAACACCCCAGTCCTATTTGCTGCTAGGTTTAACAGGAAAAAGTGTAAAAATGTCGAAATGTTTCCACCCCAGGGGAACGAACCCGGGGCCCCCGTGTGGAAGCGGGGAGCTTTAGCCACCAGGCCACCGGTATGGCAATTTGCAGGGGGGCCCGGGGGCCTGGGGGGCTAAAAACCCCCTTACACCGGAGGGCCGGTTCGATTTCCCGGGGGGTGGAAACATTTCGACACGTTTCCTTTCACCCTTTTCCTGTTTACCTGCAGCAAATAGGTACCTGGGTGTTGTCGACTGGTGTGGGTCGCATCCTGGGGGAAAAGATTAAGGACCCAATGGAAATAATTTGCAGTCCCGATAGCACTGACTTTTTGGGTTATCCTGGGGGGCTAAACCCCCCGGGGGTTAAAAAAACCAACGAAAACTTATTTTTTCTTATCTTTTTCTGCAAACTTTTCTGAGCCGGGTTTTAGTAAGTAAATGAAAGTTATAGTAGCATTTTGAGACTTAGTATGGGGGAGGTCACAATGTTTACTCAATGATCAAATTGGGGAGTTAAAGGCTGTAATGTTTTTGCTGACACGGAAGGGTATTAGCCTGGCTAGCGTTAGTAATGGCAATTATGTTTGAACTAGTGGCTGTTCAATGAGGTTGATATCAGATCGAACTTACATTCATAAGGGGGACGTGGGGGAAATAGCCGTTACAATTATTAAAAAAAGGCTGATGTAAAAACCATAAACATTTTGACTTATGAACTAAAATTAAAACCAAAATTATAAACTTATGAAAAAGATAAATTAATTTAAATCTAAAAAAATTGGGGTGGTAAAAAAATAAAACACTTTAGCACCTTGATTATTTCAGAGTTAAAAGTAATGGTTTCAAGTATAAAATAAGACAGAATAAAACACTTAAGTACCTGGATTAGAACCTTGAATAGCACCTTAGGTGTCTTAAGTAGCTGGGAATTAATTACCGTTATTTACTAAATAAAGTACACACTGTGCTGGCAATCAGGTACACATTAAAATCAGTAAGAGTGTCTTGTGTCTTGAGATGCCATATTAGTAATGATAATAATAATATACTCAATAATAATCACTGTGTCTCATTAAATGTCGTGTATGTTAATATACGTGCATATTTTCATTAATCTATCTATTATATTTTTTTCAAAATTATATAATAAACACAATACATAATACATAATGATAGATACACCCCACAGTAGAATAAATAAACATAAAAATGAGATGTGGTAGCCAGACAACTTGTACGAGTGACAGCAAGAACAACGTTTGCTCTAGTCCAACATGAGAGAAAATACGTTATTGAGGGTAACTGTAGAAAATTATTCCTTTTGTATGCCCTTCACTCAGAGCGCCATTTCTTCTAAAAATGGTGTTTTCGTGAGAATGGGAGTGTTCCTCTTTTTTTTTCTACCGTATCAACGTAGAGACAACTTGCACACAATGTAACTTATACACAAGCCAGATGTGTTTGCCTGGTTTGTTTACAAAACTGGCGTTTGCCTGGTTTGTTCACATCACTCCGCAAGTGTCCTCTCTCATGTACTCATTCTCTTTCTCTCTCATTTATTCGATTTATCTCGTTTACTAGCCTCTGACCCTACATTAAGACTACAAATATTTTCGGTAAATAATGAGTGAACTGTAAATGCCCTTTTATCACTCTGGTATGCTTAAATGTCATAGAATATATGTGTGGGTGGGTTGGCCCGGTATGGTAGCCTGCATACACAAATAACCCACACATAGAAGAGAGGAGCTTACGCCAATGTTTCGGTCCGACTTGGACCATTTACAAAGACCAAAACGTCATCGTAAACTCCTCTCTTCTATGTGCGGGTTATTTGTGTATCGTTCCAGTCACGGTATTGTGCCTTTTTCGTTAAGAAAAGGATTTTAGGTAGTCAAGAGAATGCCCTCTTATGCTGTAATGATTCAGTTTGAGGTGTAAGAGATTGTGGTCAGCTGTGTCAAACGCTTTTCGTAGGTCGATAATGAGCCCCAGAAGATATTCATTTTTATCGAGAGCTGTGTATATTACGTCAAGCATTTGTATAATAGCGTCATTTGTACTTTTTTTTGGTCTAAATCCAAACTGGCATGGGTTAAGTATGTTGTTGGATGTAAGGTAGAAGTAAAGTCTCTTGTGTATTATTTTTTCAAATATCTTGGAGAGTAAGGGCAAGTTTGATATGGGTCTGTAATTGTTCAAATCAGTTGGATCTTCTCCTTTTTGGATTGGGGTGACCCTTGCTGTCTTAAGTATAGATGGGAAGGTTGAGGATGCTATAGATTTGTTAAACATTGTTGCAATAATGGGTGACAGTTCTGGTGCAGCTTTTTTGTATATGAATTGCAGCAAGTTATCTAGATCACCTGATTTGTTCTTTAATGATTTAATGACGAGTGAGACTTCAGTGGGATTAGTTGGAGCTAGAAATAGAGTATTTGGATAGTTGCCAGTGAGGTACTTGCTTGGCTGGGTATTTCAGCTAGGAATTTGACTTGCTAGCTTTGATCCTACAGTAGAGAAGAAGGCATTAAATTTGTTGGCCATGTCTGTAGGTTGCATGTGAGGTTCATCTGGTTTAGTTAAGTTTCTCTATCTATTTCCAGACTGTTTCCTAGAGCCCAAATTTATGGAGAGGGTTTGCCAGGTACTTTTCATGTCACCTTTCATTTCACTAAATCTATTTTCATAATACAGTGGATCCCCGAGTTCTGTGATTAATCCGTTCCAGAGAGCCTGCCGAAAGTTGAAATTCACGAAACTCGAAACCATTTTCCTCATAAGAAATAATGGAAATAAAATTAATCCATTCCAGACAACCAAAAATATTAAAATAAAATATTTTTTTCAAATTAAATAAAGATTTATATACTGAAATCAATGAGAAATCAAGTACATGCATATAAAAAATAATAATAACATTACACTTACCTTTACTGAAGACTTCTGGGTGGATGGAAGATGGGAGGAGGAAGGTGTACACTATTGTTTGGAAGGAGAATCTCCTTCCATTAGGACTTTAGGTAGCAAGTCCTTATCTGGGGTTACTTCCCTTCTTCTTTTAATGCCACTGGGAACAACTTGGGAGTCACTGGACCACTGTCGCACAAAATATCTGTCCAGAGAGGTCTTTTTCTGGCGTTTCTTTAAGATTATCCTGAAGTGGGACACAACACTGTCATTGTACATGTTGCAGATATGGCTTGTTTCAGCTTGGTCAGGGTGATACTTTTCAACAAAACTTTGCAACTCATTCCACTTGGCACAAATCTCCTTAATCTATGAAGAAGGCACCTCATCCACTCCCTCTTCCTCCTCCTCTGAAGCAAGTTCCTCGGCTGTGGTCTGATGCTGTTCCAGTTGAAGCTCTTGCAGTTTGCCAGTGGTTAGCTCTTCCCTGTGGTCCTCAACCAACTCTTCCACATCCCCGTTACTCACCTCCAACCCCATGGACTTGCCCAATGCCACAACACCTTCCACAACAGGCAGAGGGTCGGCAGGGACAGGGTCTGCCTCAAACCCTTCAAAATCCCTCTGGATCGTGTTCCTCACTTTATTTACCAAAGGGCTTGCACTAGCTTTCCTTGGGTCCATGATGACTTATTTAGCAGTTGCAAGCACAAAAAACAATGGATTATTATGAAATGTATTGTATGAACCCCCGGGGTGATGGTCACATGTTGGTAAACAATGGCACACTGAGCGTGAATGGTGTGGGAGACTGGCTTGGTGTGCGCGGTGACTGGCGGACGGGTACCGGATGGTCGCCGAAACATGAGTCTAATCACGAAACTCGAGGCCACATTTTGCCCCAAAAAACTCGCCAAAGGCCGAATTTCACGAAAGTCGAGGCTGCCGAAACTCGAGGGTCCACTGTACATTTGCTTTGATTTACGTGTTAGTTTTGTGAATATTGATGTGTATCTTTTAGTAAATTCTTTAGTAATTAAGCCTAATCTGAACCGTTTTTCAATTTAGTGTTTTTTATTAATAGCTTTGAGGATACTTTTTGTTAGCCATGGGCTGTTTAGCCTCTCTCTTCAGTGATCTGTTTTGTTTTGATTGGGCACTGTTTGTTATAGAGGTTTAGGGTTTTATGTAAACAAATTTTGATATCTTTATCAATATTATTACTGTCATCTAGCTCTCTCTGCCAATCAGTGGAACCTAGTGCTAGTTTAAGGTTGATTATCGATGTCTCATCATGCAGGCGAAATGAGATCTTTCTTGTTTCTTGAGGTAGTTTAGATGGTTATGAGGAAGATAGGGTAGTGGTCTGTGGTGTTGTCTGTGATTATACCTGCTTGTAGTGGGGATATCGTGTTGGTCCAGATATGGTCAAGTAACAAGGCACTTGTCTCAGAGATTCATGTTGGCTTTGTTATAAAGGGTAGCAACAGGCTGTTGTTCATAGCATTTGTGATAAGGTTTGTGGATAAGGTTTATGTTGAAGTCTCCTGCTAGTATCAGATGGTGTTTATTCAACTCTGACTCACTTATCGTGTTTCTAAGGTTACTGCTAAAAGTGTAAGTATTTGAGTATGGTAGTCTGTAGACTTCACCAACTGTTATAGGTTTCTTAAGTGTTCTTGATGTGAATTTAGCTATTATATATTCATCATTTTCGTCCCGTACATTAGTTGATTTCATACACTCTAGTTCATCAGAGCAATAGATGGCAGTGCCTCCTCCTGATTGGTCAAGCCTGCAGTTATGTATGGCTGTGTAACCAGGTATGGTAAATATGTCTGTCAGATCTTGTCTGAGCCAGGTTTCAGTAAGTATAATGAAAGTTATAGTAGCATTTAGAGACTTAAGTAGTGCAATGAGGTCATCATAGTGTTTACTCAATGATCTAACATTGTAGTTGAAGGCTGTAATGTTCTTGCTGACACTGAGAAGGGTGTTAGCCTGACTAGCAGTGTAGTAATGGCAATTACTTTTTGGATTATGTGTGCAGTTGAATAAGAGGTTGATATCAGGATCAATAATTGCATTCATAAGGGGTACATAGAGAAATAGCTGTTAAAATTATTAAAAAAGGAAAAAAAGACAAAAGCAATTTATGTTAAACCACTAACAGATATGAACTTATGAACTAAGTTAATTATTTTAACCCTTTGACTGTTTATGCCATATAAATATGTCTTATGCACCACTGCCACTGTTTCTGATGTATTTATATGCATAAATTCTAGTGGCTTCAAATCAAGCAGGAGAAAGCTGGTAGGCCCACATGTGGGAGAATGGGTGCACCATATAAAAAAAATCGGAGAGCCAGTGGTACATTGTGGGAATGCCATTTCAGTGGTCGTTTTTCAGCATGCTTAGCTGTAAGAATTATGTGACTCCCCAGCAAATCTGGGACTCTTCTCTTCCCAAGTGATGCTCTAACACAGATGGAAGTGTCAGTGAAGATCAATTTCATGATTTCAAGGAGTTTGAGACCAAAAGCAATGGAGGAGGAAGAGGAAGAGGAAGAGGAGGAAGAGGAAGAGGAGGAAGAAGAAGAGGAAGAAGAAGAAGAGGAAGAAGAAGATGTAATGATATTGTTCCCTTGAAGCAAGAAAAAAAAAAGTCCACCCCATGACAGTGACAAGATAAGGGGAGATAACATCTGATGAGAGCTGATGTTTGATGAGCGTAAAGGAGGGTGGGGGAGGGTGCAGCTGATAAGAAAAGATTAGATGACCATCGCCCTCCCTTTGTTTTTGCTGGTACACAAACATTTCTGTCTGTCTGTTTGTCTGTCAAGCTCCCTGTCTATCCATCTAGCTCTCTGTCTCAGAGAGAGCCACAAGACTGCATCATCATCACGTTTACTCACATCTTCAAGCAGAGTATAGCACTTTGTCTGGATTTTTTGGGTTATCCTAGGTAATTTGCACTATGTATACTTGTATTTATGTGTACCTGTGAGACAGAGATAGACAGACAGATAGAAAGAGAGAGACAGATTGAAAGAGTTAGAATGAGGGAGAAAGATAATTAGATAGAATGGAGGGGAAGCAGCATCCGACCCCATTGTTTGACAGGTGATAGGGGGGAGTGAGTAATGAGACAATATGTCATTTTGACAGCTGCCGACCCCTGACTCAAAACAATTATAAGCCACACACTCTCACACAAGAAAAGCTTGCTGAATGAAGATAATAGCAGTTATATGAAAGTATCTAGTGACTATATATGTGTATATATATTATAGAAACCGTGGTGCAGCAACAGCTGACTGAACCAGCAACAGCTGACCGTGGTGCAGCAACAGTTGACTGGTCCAGCAACAGCTGACCATAGTGCAGCAACAGCTGACTGAACCAGCAACAGCTGACTGGTCCAGCAACAGCTGACCATGGTGCAGCAACAGCTGACTGGTCCAGCAACAGCTGACCATGGTGCAGCAACAGCTGACTGATCCAGCAACAACTGACCGTGGTGCATCAACAGCTGACTGATCCAGCAACAGCTGACTGGTCCAGCAACAGCTGACCGTGGTGCAGCAGCAGCTGACTGTGGTACGATAGTATTTCTCACCCTTTTTACCACAGGGTTGACACTAGAAGCTTTCTTGGGGCCCATGGTGACTTATTTTGCAGGTACAATCACTTAAAACGCTATGATAATATGAAATGTTCCGATTGTATGTTTGGATGCGCCCGCGGTGGCTTGCTGCTTGTAAACACTGGCACCCACGGGACAAGTGAGGTGCGCTCAGGCCGCAAGTGGACACGTCTCAAATGGAACGAATAATGCTTTGGTCGAGTTTTTTAGCACTAGTCGAGGCAAAATTTTTGCGTTAAAATGTATCGCTAGTCAGATTTAACGTTATACGATACCATCGTTGGTCGAGGGTCCACTGTAGTGGGAATTTGTTATCATTCTGACTGCAGCCTTTTGTTGGGTAATTAACCCTTTGAGGGTTTTCGTCGTACTAGTACGTCTTACGCTTAGGGGTTTTTGTCGTACTAGTACGCATAAATTCTAGCGGCCTCAAATCTCACAGGAAAAGGCTGATAAGCCTAGATGTGAGAAAATGGGTCTGTGTGGTGGGTGTGCGCAGTAGGAAAAAAATCTGGGACCCAGTGGTGCATTGTGGGAATGCCATCATAGTACACAATTTCCACCGTGCCCTGTGGTAAGAAGTTCCTCACTCCTCGGCGAATTGGGACACTTTTGTTCCCAGTGACAGTTCTAATACAGATGGAAGTGACAGTGAAGATGAGTTTCAAGGTTCTGGTGAGGTTTTGACCGAAACTAATGACCATAATATGGGTAATAGTGAGGAAAACCCAGACAACCCACAGCCTTCCACCTTGGTGCTGGGCCGTCGTTCAGTTGTACCAGAATCAAAGAGGAAACTCCTATTTCCCAAAATCCCAGACTCAGATGTGAGCATTGGTGATGATAATGATAGTGATTATGAACTACAAGATCTTCAAACTTGTTCCAAGAATGGAGGAGGAGGAGGAGGAGGAGGCAGAGGAGGAGGAGGCAAGAGGAGGAGGAGGCAAGAGGAGGAGGAGGCAAAGGGGAGGAGGCAGAGGAGGAGGAGGCAGAGGAGGAGGAGGAGGAGGAGGAAAGAAGAAGAGGAGGAGGAGGAGGAAGAAGAGGAGGAGGAGGAAGAGGAGGAGGAGGAGAAGAAGAATACGTAATGAAAACAATAATACATAATAATAATACATAATAATAATAATACATAATAATAATAATAATAATAATAATAATACATAATAATAATAATAGGTAATAATAATAATATGTAATAATAAATGTTCACCCATGACAGTAACAAGATAAGGGGAGATAACATCTGATAAGTGCTGACGTTTGATGAGGGTAAATGAGGGTAGAGCTGATGCCAAAAGATGAGATGAACATCGCCCTCCCTTTGTTTTTGCTGGTATACTAACATTTCTGTCTGTCTATTTGCCTGTCTGTCAAGCTCCCTTGTCTATCCATCTAGCTCTCTGTTTTCAGAGAGCCACAAGACTGCGTCATCACTTTACTCACATCTTCAAGCAGAGTATAGCACTTTGTCTGGGTTTCTTGGGTTATCCTAGGTAATTTATACCATGTATTCTTGTATTTATGTGTACCTGTGAGACAGAGATAGACAGACAGATAGAATGAGGGAGAAAGATAATTAGATAGAATGGAGGAGGGAAGCAGCATCCGACCCCATTTTTTGACATGCCGGAGGGGGAAAGAGTAATGAGCTAATATGTCACTTTGACAGCTGCGGAAATCCTTGTAATTTACACTATGGACAAGGAGAGAAGGAGTAGGGGGAAGAGGAAGAAGAGGAGGAGGAGGAAGAGGAGGAGGAGGAAGAGGAGGAGAAGGAAGAGGAAGAGTAGGAGGAAGAGGAATAAAAGGAAGAGGAGGAGGAAGAGGAATAGTACGAGGAAGATTAGGGGGAAGAGGAGGGAAAAGGAAGAAGAGGAGGAGGAGGAAGAGTAGGAGGAAGAGGAAGAAGAGGAGGAGGAGGAAGAGGAGGAGGAGGAAGAGGAAGAGTAGGAGGGAAGAGGAAGAGGAGGAAGAGGAAGAGTATGAGGAAGAGTAGGGGGAAGAGGAAGAAGAGGAGGAGGAGGGTGGAACACTAGTACACTGGTACTGGTACACTAACATTTCTGTCTGTCTATTTGTCTGTCTGTCAAGCTCCCTGTCTATCTGTCTATCCGTCTAGCTCTCTGTCTCAGAGAGCCACAAGACTGTGTCATCATTTTTTACTCACATCTTCAAGCAGAGTATAGCACTTTGTCTGGATTTCTTGGGTTATCCTAGGTAATTTATACTATGTATATTGTATTTATGTGTACCTGTGAGACAGAGATAGATAGACAGATAGAAAGAGAGAGACAGATTGAAAGAGATAGAATGAGGGAGAAAGATAAAACACCATTGTGTATGACACCATGTTTCAGAGTTCCACAAGCTGCAGAACTAATAGGAATATGTTTCAGTGACTGTATATTGGTATATATATTATAGAACAATAATAATAAACAATGTTTTGTATTGTTTGTTTTTGTAAACAAGTTTTGTAAACAATATATTGATAATTATGTTTGTGTGCTTATTGTGTTGTATACAACGAGTGTATATATGTACATTGCACCTTACTTTGGTCTCACAGGCCACATAAGTTATGTGAAAAAATAAAAAAAGTGAAAAAAACAACAAACCTTCAAATACAAGTAAACTAAAGTTTACCGGGTGAGCGGCAGTCGCCGCTGTTGCCATACGCGGCTCATTTTCTGCAAACTTCATGCATCCATATCTCCGTAAGTATTGATGGTAATTTTTTTTTGTTTATCCTATAATGTTTAGAAAAAAAAACTCTATTTTTTCATAAGAAAAAATAATTTTTTTTTTTTTTGAAATTTGGCCGACCCTGAGAACGAGTTTCGGAGAGGGCCTGTCGACCCTCAAAGGGTTAATGGTCTGAGATGGTTTATTGTTGTTGAGCCCCATGCACAAATTCCATAGGAGAGATAGGGGTAAATAAGTGAGTGATATAGGGCCAGGAGGGCTGACTGTGGAACATAGTACCGTATCTTCGATAGTGTGCCTACTCACCAGACTTAGTACCGTATCTTCGATAGTATGCCTACTCGCCAGACTTATTCCCCTACAATTTTTTACACTCTTATTTGTCGTCTTTGCCTTTATACAAAGGAATTATGCATGCTCTCTGCCAATCCCTAGGCACCTTATCCATTCATTCATTCGTTTATTAAATAAAAACACTGAGCACTCCAAAACTTTATCTCCACCTGCTATTAAAACTGACATTTATTGGTTTGTGTATTTGTTCATTATCTTTGAAAAAACTGTTTTTAGGTGTTCGTGTGATGCACCGGAGCCGTGTGTGTTACCTGACAACCCTAGATGTTAATCTACCAGGACTAGACATCCCTCCAGAATGGGAGATGGCTCAGACATGTGCTTCCCGTCAGCTGGTTGATCATGGTAAGTTTCTGTCCTATCTCAAATATCCCTGTCTTGATAATCATCTTAAACATCTTGTTAATCATACTGAGTGCCTCATGCAGGTTTTCAGTTTATTTATCATCCATTAAGGCTTTTAATCCATCAGCTGTATTTATAGTCTAGTCATTCACAATACTGGAAGACACTAAGCATCAGTTCAGCCTTAGCTTCAGTGTTATTATGCTCGACCATACAATCAGCCTCAACTTCAGTGTTACGCTCGACCATGCAGTCAACCTCAGCTTCAGTGTTATGCTCGACCATGCAGTCAACCTCAGCTTCAATGTTATGCCCGACCATACAGTCAACCTCAGCTTCAGCATTATGCTCGACCATACAGTCAACCTCAGCTTCAGTGTTATGCTCGACCATGCAGTCAACCTCAGCTTCAGTGTTATGCTCGACCATACAATCAGCCTCAGCTTCAGTGTTATGCTCAGCCATGCAGTCAACCTCAGCTTCAATGTTATGCTCGACCATACGGTCAACCTCAGCTTCAGTGTTATGCTTGACCATACAGTCAACCTCAGCTTCAGTGTTATGCTCGACCATGCAGTCAACCTCAGCTTCAATGTTATGCTCGACCATACAGTCAACCTCGGCTTCAGTGTTATACTCAACCATACAGTCAGCACCTGGCAGCTGTTGTTACCACCTAGTGTTACTGTTCTCCTGCTTATTAAGCAAGTTTAACATTGTGTATATGCAGGTACATAATATAGGACATAATTATTACTGAGAGAGGGATAATCTTAATGTTAGCCAGAGAATAAATGATTAATCCTCAGTCTTCATTTCAAAATTCCACATATTTTTAAAAGCATTTGAGTATTTAGTTGGAAAAAACTTGGCAAATTTGAGGGATACCTGGAGGATGTTTTCATGAGTCGGTGCCCATGCTGCCTGGTCCCAGACCAAACCTCCTGGTGTATCAAGACTGTTATTACTTGCTGTACTCAGTAAAACATACAAACCAGTCTGGCTAGTCAGGAACTGATTATAGGAACATGTCAGGCTCTCTCCTTAACCTTTAACCCCTTAACTATCCAAACGTAGATCTACTTTCTCTTGCCCAGCACTCCGAATGTTTTGAAAAAAAAAAATCTTTTTTTAAATTAAGAGGACTTTTTTGTTACATAAAGTGCAGTGGACCCTTGGCCAACGAAGGCATCGTCTAACAATAAATTCATCCAACAAAGTGTTTGAGCGTAAAAATTTTGGCCCGACCAACGATGAAAAACTTGACCAACGTGATTTGTCCCGAACCTGTCCATCAAGCCTGAGGCCCGGTCACAGACCGGGCCGTGGGGGCATTGACCCCCGGAACTCTCTCCAGGTAAACTCCAGGTAAACCTCAGCTGCCCTGCCGACATTGTTTACAAGGCAGGATGGACAGTTTCACGCATATATTCAATAAATTTTGTATTATTTCATTGTTTATAGTGCTTGTAACTGCTAAATAAGCCACCATGGGCCCAAAGAAAGCTTCAAGTGCCAACCCTGTGGTAAAAAGGGTGAAATATTATTGAAATACTATCGTACCACGGACAGCTGCTGCTGCACCACCGTCAGTTGCTGCTGTACCACGGTCAGCTGCTGGTGCACCACCGTCAACTGCTGCTGCACCACAGTCAGCTGCTGCTGCACCACCTTCAGCTGTTGCTGCACCACCATCAGCTGCTGCTGTACCACGGTCAGCTGCAGTAGTTACAGTGCGGCAGCTACTTAACACTCTCGAGCAATGAGCACTGAATAAGGTGTAAATGTTACATCCTACCTAATAATATAACTAAGTCAAATAATAATATAAAGCAATATATTTATGATTTAGCTAATATTGCAAATATCAGCAATGTAAAATTATATGAACAGGTAATACATTATATACATTGTAACCCATTCAGGGGTCGTAATAGTAATACATGTACATCATTTTGTAAATTGTTATAAATTGTTCTATTGTTATACAGTGGACCCTCGAGGAAAGGCTTCGTCGGTTAGTGCCAAAATCGGATAACGGCTCGCTTTGGCAAAAAAATATTGGCACTACTAATGCCAATTAAATAAATACAGTGGACCCTCGGGTAATGGGATTAATCCGTTCCAGAGAGCTTGCCTTTTACTGATTTTGACTTTAGCTGAATTAATTTTTCTCATAAGAAATAATGGAAATCCAATTAATCCATTTAAAACAGCCAAAAGTATTAAAAAAAAAAAATTTTTAAAGATTAAATACAGATATACATACAGAAAACAATGATAAATAAATATAAAGCACTAATAAAATGGATAAATGAACATTTAACATCACACTTACCTTTATTGATTCTTGTTAGTGTATGGAAGACAAGTAGGAGGCAAGAGGGAAATGGGTTTATTATGCTTCAATATGACATTAATATCATCTCTGTGACTTATTTATCCATCACAATTCATCTAATATAACATGATATATACTCTAGAATGAATAAAATATGTCATAAAGTATGAGAGGAGTGAAGTGATGTAAGTGTTGTTGTTGGGTTTATAAGGGCCACTGAGAGAAGCTGTACATAGTAGTGGTGGTGGTGGTGGTGGAGGAGGTACCAGCAGAACCCACCAACACTATTACACTTCAACAATGTACGTAATTTATAAATAAGAAATGTTTACATTGTAATATTTACATTGTAAGAGAAGTAAATGCGTGGGTCTTGACAAGAGGCGTGGAGTTAAAAGATAAAGAATCACACACAAAGTGGGAGTTGTCACAGCTGCTCTTTGCTGATGACACTGCTCTTGGGAGATTCTGAAGAGAAGTTGCAGAGATTCGTGGATGAATTTGGTAGGGTGTGCAAAAGAAGAAAATTAAAGGTGAATACAGGAAAGAGTAAGGTTATGAGGATAACAAAAAGATTAGGTGATGAAAGATTGAATATCAGATTGGAGGGAGAGAGTATGGAGGAGGTGAATGTATTCAGATATTTGGGAGTGGACGTGTCAGCGGATGGGTCTATGAAAGATGAGGTGAATCATAGAATTGATGAGGAAAAAGAGTGAGTGGTGCACTTAGGAGTCTGTGGAGACAAAGAACTTTGTCCTTGGAGGCAAAGAGGGGAATGTATGAGAGTATAGTTTTTAACCAACGCTCTTATATGGTGTGAAGCATGGGTGATGAATGTTGCAGCGAGGAGAAGGTTGGAGGCAGTGGAAATGTCATGTCTGAGGGCAATGTGTGGTGTGAATATAATGCAGAGAATTCGTAGTTTGGAAGTTAGGAGAGGTGCGGGATTACCAAAACTGTTGTCCAGAGGGCTGAGGAAGGGTTGTTGAGGTGGTTCGGACATGTAGAGAGAATGGAGCGAAACAGAATGACTTCAAGAGTGTATCAGTCTGTAGTGGAAGGAAGGCGGGGTAGGGGTCGGCCTAGGAAAGGTTGGAGAGAGGGGGTAAAGGAGGTTTTGTGTGCGAGGGGCTTGGACTTCCAGCAGGTATGCGTGAGCGTGTTTGATAGGAGTGAATGGAGACAAATGGTTTTTAATACTTGACGTGCTGTTGGAGTGTGAGCAAAGTAACATTTATGAAGGGGTTCAGGGAAACCGGCAGGCCGGACTTGAGTCCTGGAGATGGGAAGTACAGTGCCTGCACTCTGAAGGAGGGGTGTTAATGTTGCAGTTTAAAAACTGTAGTGTAAAGCACCCTTCTGGCAAGACAGTGATGGAGTGAATGATGGTGAAAGTTTTTCTTTTTCGGGCCACCCTGCCTTGGTGGATTTACATTTAATTTATGAATAAGAAATATTTACATTTTAATATATAAAAAAGTAAATTTTTTCAGGTGTACACAAATACAGTTATGTACATAGATTATCATACATAGCAGCATATGTACAGTGGTCCCTTGTTTATCGTCGTTAATCCGTTCCTGGAAGTGCAATGATTATCGAAATAGACGATTTTTTAATCAGTTTTCCCCATAAGAAATAATGTAAATATAATTAATCCGTTCCTGACACCCAGAAGTATTAAAACAAAAAAATTTTTTACATGAAATATAGATGTAGTACATAAACAATACAATGGGACATGATGAATGAAACATTAACAGCATAACACTTACCTTTATTGGCGATTCTTCTTAGTGTATGGAAGACTGGAGGAGGAGAGAGATTGGATTAGTTACTGTTTAGAAAGGGAATCCCCTTCCATCAACACTTCAGGTACCAAGTCATTTTCTGGGGTTACATACTTCTCTTCTCTGTTTCTTAACTCTTTCAGGGTCCAAGGCCAAAATCGGAAGGGGTGCCCCAATGTCCAAGAAATTTTGAAAAAAAAAAAAAAAAAATTTCTTACAGAATTAAAGATTATATTTTTGTGAAGGTAATAAAACAAAAAAAAAATTCTGATCAGTACTTACTGAGATACAGTGCCAAGAAGTTGACCCAAAATGACTGGGTTGCAGCAACATCGACGATTTCCACATATGCGCATTACTTTATTTTACGTTTTTTATAGTTTTTTCTTTTCTTTTCTAATTTTTTTCTTTTCCTACTAACATTTGGGGCTGAGAGACCAATACTGTATACAGTGGACCCCCGGTTAACGATATTTTTTCACTCCAGAAGTATGTTCAGGTGCCAGTACTGACCGAATTTGTTCCCATAAGAAATATTGTGAAGTAGATTAGTCCATTTCAGACCCCCAAACATACACATACAAATGCACTTACATAAATACACTTACATAATTGGTCACATTCGGAGGTAATCGTTATGCGGGGGTCCACTGTATAATGTATATATATAAACTCACTGTATTGAACACAATAACTGCACTAAAGTTATTATCATATTATTGTTTACCACTTTTGTTTATTACAATAAACATGCACAAATCTTGTATAATACTAATGTTCTATCATATATTTACATACTTACAATCACAGGACATGTTTTTAGAACTGCTGGAGCTTGTGGAACTCCTTGAAACAAGGCACCATGCACAGAGGTACCTTACATTCCTTGCACATAAACCGAGTGCTTTTGCGTCTTTGTTGCCGTCGTTTTGTTTGTGCACAGACAATTCATCTCTTCTGAGCAAATTTCTTCTTAGTTGCAGGAAGCTGTATTATGAAATGATCACCTTCCCTCCTCAAACACTTGGATATATCCTGAGGAGTTCGAGGACGTTGTTGTATAGCAGGTGTTGTTACCTAGTACTTCATTATGAGTTGTCTGACAACAGACAGACAAAATTCACAATACGGTGGCCTGTTGCCAGTCTTCACTTGGTACATATATGCATTGAGCATTGAAATGTCCATGAGATGGAAGAAAAGTTTCATGTACCACTTGTAACTCTTACAAACACAATCAACAAATCCAATCTGCATGTCACGTTTGTCAACCAAGCACGTGTTTTGTGTATAATCAATCACTGTCACTGGTTTTTGAATATATTCATTAGTCATTCTATCAACTTTGCCACTGTCTTGCATTTCGTTACGGTGAATGGTTGTCAACAATGTGACATCTCGTTTGTCATGCCACCATAATGCTATGATGTCATTGGCAGTAAACACCTGCACCTCATCACCACGAGCACCTGAGTTGAACCTGGGCATATATTTATGATTAGAATGCACTGTGCCACACACATCTATTTTGTTCACTCGCATGAAATCACTGAGTAAAGGGCTTGTGTACCAGTTATCGGTATATAACATATGCCCCTTATCGAGATAAGATGCCATCATGCTTCTCACTACGTCACCTGAGATGCCCGATAGCATCCTGGTATCTTTCAATGTTTTACTTCCTGTGTATACAACAATATCCAATACCAGGCCACTGTCACAGTCACAGAGTACAAACAGTTTTATACCAAAAGCGTTTCTTCTTGTTCGGTATATACTGTTTGAATGACAGTCTGCCTTTGAACAAAATCATAGATTCGTCAAGTACAAGATTCTTGAATGGATAAAAGTACATGTTGAACTTTTCTTTCAGATACATAAAAACATTTCTAATCTTGTATAACCTGTCACTTCTGTCAGGCCTGGTTTTGTCAGAGAAGTGCAACATACATAACAGTAAGATAAACCTGTTCACTGGGATGATTTCACTGAAGACCGGGGTAGAAATTAGCCGATCCGTGGACCAGTATGCTTTTATATTATGCTTATAGACATGAGGCATAAGCATTATTGTTGCAAAAGGCAAATACATTTCTGCAACAGTCATCTCTTTCCACCGGTGTAGTCTTGACTGTGCTGATATGATCGTATTTGCCATGGTGTACTCAAAATACTTGTTACTTTCCCTGACAATAGTTTCCATCAAGGGCTGGTCAGAGAAAAGTTCAAAGAATTCCAGTTCATTGGCCATGGTTCCAAGGGAACAGGTAGGTAGAATTCCACTTTGAGAGTCATCAAAGTGGTGGGGCTTGGGAACAAAATTGGGATTTTGCTGCCAATCCCAGATGCAGTTTGCTGGTGGATACTGGACATCATAGGCTGGTTGTGCTGGTAGTTGTGGTTGTGGTGGGCTGGTGGCTGACACTCTGCTTTGTCCTTGAACTGAGGAGTCAGCAGCATGGGTCCCAGCCTGGGCTGGTGAGTCGCGCATGGCCGTGGCACTACCATCACCACTACCACCTGCCAATCCCAGATACAGTTTGCTGGTGGATACTGGACATCATAGGCTGGTTGTGCTGGTAGTTGTGGTTGTGGTGGGCTGGTGGCTGACGCTCTGCTTTGTCCTTGAACTGAGGAGTCAGCAGCATGGGTCCCAGCCTGGGCTGGTTAGTCGCGCATGGCCGTGGCACTACCATCACCACTACCACCACCTACTGATGCCTGTGGTCTATTCATGCCAAGTGTAGCCACATCATCCTCACTTTCACTGTCTATTCCTGGTGTAGGGCCACAGGATGTACTCCGGGATGTACTCTGTCCCCTGGGCACTGCATGCGGCGACGTATATACCGACACTTCACTGGTGAATATGTTTCCTCACTATCACTACTCAATTGATCATCAAGAGCAATAAAATCACAATCCACGTCACTATCATCATCATTACTGAAGTCAGAGGCTTGGCCATGCGAAAATAATAGTTTTCTCTTGCGATGAGGTACAACTGACCATGACTGAGGAGTGCCCACACCAGAGGTAGAAGGTTGAGGATCGTCAGGGTTTTCTGCACTATTATCAATATCCTGGTGATTCCTTTCGGTCACTAACTGATCAAAGCCAAAGAATTCGTCTTCATTTCCACTTCCATCAGAGTCGGAACTATCAGATAGGAAGAGGAGAGTCCCAATTTTCCTTGGAGTGAGAGCTGCCTTGCGACGAGGCATGGTGAACAAAGGTAACTGAGCCGGCGTTCCCACAATGCTATGCGGGCGCCTAGAATTTTTGTTTATGGCGCACACACACACCATGCAGACCCGTTCTCTCACATGTAGGCCTACCAGTGTTTTCGCGCTAAATTTGATGCCGCTAGAATTTTGGCATAGATCTATGGTTTGGACCCTGAATGTAAAGTCGTAGATCTACGGGACAGACCCTGAAAGGGTTAATGCCACTAGGACCAGCTAGAGAGTCAATGGAGTCCTGTCTCGCAAAAAAAGTGTTCAGAGAGCTCTGTTTCTGGCGTCTCTTTAAAACTTCCCTAAAATGGGCCAAGACTCTGTCACTGTACAAGTTGCTGATATGGCTTTCAACATCCTTCTCAGGGTAATGTTTCTCCATAAATCTTTCCATCCTACCCCACATTTCAAAAATCTCCTTAATTTTTGAAGAAGGCACATTCTTCCATCTCTCTTCCTCCTCCTCTGCAGCAAGATTCTGAGCTGCGATCTGTTGCTGTTCCTGCTGAAGCTCTTGCAGCTCCTCAGTGGTTAGCTTTTCATTGTGGTCCTCCACCAACTCTTCCACATCCTCCAAACTCACATCCAACCCCATGGAACTCCCCAATGCCACAACAGATTTCACAACTGACAAAGGCTCATCAGGGTCAGCCACAAACCCTTCAAAATCCCTCTTGTGGACATAATCTGGCCACAATTTTCTCCAAGCAACAACAGCTTCCTTGATTTCCTTTTTCTTTGACACAATGGAAGATATGGTTGTATGGGGTTTGTTATACATCCTGGCCAGTTCGGCCACACGTACGCCACTTTCATATTGTTCAATGATGTTTTTCTTAAATCCAGTGGTATTTCTCACCTTCTTTACCAAAGGCTTGGCACTAGGAGCTTTCTTTGGAGCCATGGTAGCTTATTTAGCACTTGCAAGCACTAAAATGAATGGAATGTTATAAAATATTTCATATGAGCAAGTGAGGGGACTGTCGCTCACTGGTAAACAATGGCACACTGGCTGGGAAGGGAGGCCGAGGCGGCTCAGAGCCGTGAGTATGCGTCCAGGATGAACGACGATTAGCAAGTCAACTGAACATTTACGAGCTAATGTTTGGACGAAAATAACGCGACAATTTCCGAAAAGGACGACTATCGAGCCCGACGATTATCGAGGGACCACTGTATGTGTAAAGTACGTAGGATAACCTAAAAAAGTCAGTGACTTACATATTTCCATTGGGGTCCTTTCGTATTTACACTTATCTTTACTTTTGTACTTACACTTTTATATTTACACTTACCTTGGAGGAGATGTTAGTTTAATTAGTTAGTTTGATAGAGGAGATGCTGGCAGAGGTTTAGGGTGGTCGAAGATAGCAGGCTGGCATATGTTCAGCGGTCCGATACACATCCAACAACATTGGAGAGTTACTCTCGTGTCATTTTTCTATCGATTACTCGCTTAACTTACTTGTTACATTGTTAATTATACACTTTATTGCTGGCTGGCTGGCACTATAGCCTTTATTGATACCTGCTGCTTTAGTATCGTACATGTCGTAGAATCACTGAATCACTACAAAAGGCACATTCACCCCTCTCTCTTCCTCCTCCACTTTGATACTTTGCCACGAGTTTTTTCTGGAATTCTTTTGTGCTTCTTTCCTTCTTTACCACAGGGCTGGCACTAGAAGCTTTCTTTGGACCCATGGTGGCTTATTTAGTAGTTACAAGCACTAAAAACAATGGAATAATACAAAATATATCACATGTACGAAAGGAACCATCCTCCCTGGCTTATAAACAATGGCACACTAGCTTTACATGGGCTCAGGCCACACGGACACGTTCGGGATGAATGCCCTTAACCGAGTTCTTGGGCGTTAGCTGAGCCAATATTTTGATACAAAAACGTGCCACTGTCCGATTTTGGCATTAGAAGATGCCGCCATTACCTGAGGGTCCACTGTAAATAAATAAAATATTCATTTCTTTGCAAAGGTTACAGTGTGTGTTTATATATAGTACAGTGGACCCTTGCCTAACGAATGCATCGCATAACGTTAAATCCGCCTAGCAATACATTTTAACGCAAAAATTTTGCCCAAAGCGATTCGTTCCGTTCGAGACGCGTCCACGTGTGGCCTGAGCACGGCTCACTTGTCCCGTGGGTGCCAGTGTTTACAAGCCAGCCACCGTGGTCGCATCCAAACATACAATCGGAACATATCACATTATCACAGGGTTTTTAGTGATTGCACCTGCAAAATAAGTCACAATGGGCCCCAAGAAAGCTTCTAGTGCCAACGCTGTGATAAAAAGGGTGAGAATTAGTATGGAAATTAAGAAAGATTTTGAAGGGTTTGGGGCTAGCCCTGAAATGCCTATGCCAGTTGTGGAATCCATTGTGCCTACTTCAAAGATTAAGGAAATGTATGCAAAGTGGGTTGAACTGCAAACCTTTATGGATGAAAATCACCCTAACACAGCTATTGCAAGCCATGCTGGTGACTATTACAATGACAATGTTGTGGCCCATTGTGTGTGTGTGTGTATGAGTGTGTGTGTGTGTGCTTGTGTGTGTGTGTGCATGCGTGTGTGTGCGTGTGTGTGTGTGCGTGTGTGTGCGTGTGTGTGTGTTTATATGTGTGTGTTTATGTGTGTTGTGTGTGTGTGTGTGTGTGTGTGGTGTGTGTTGTGTGTAGTGTGTGTGTGTGTTTGTGTGTGTGTGTGTATGAGTGTGTGTGTGTGTGTGTGTGTGTGTGTGTGTGTGTGTGTGTGTGTGTGTGTGAGTGTGTGTGTGTGAGTGTGTTGTGTTTTGACTCAGCAATCAATTTTTTGCACCAATAACTCATTACGTTGTGACCGGGTGTGGAAGTGTGAATTGCTCATTACTCTATAATTTGTTCATGATTGTACCCATGTATAAATGTAAGTAACCATTCTTACAGGATTCATTACCTTTGTAACTTGTGAGTTCATTACCTTTGTACCTAGTTCAGCTATGAAAACTTTGGGGCCCCGTCCCTGGACCCATTACGTACCTTTGTAATCTGTAAATACCTTTGTAACTTGTCATGATTGTGACTAGACCTACCTGGAGTTCATTACCTTTGTAAATTGTGAGTTCATTACCTTTGTAAATTGTGAGTTCATTACCTCTGTAACTTGCTCAGCTATCAAAACTTTGGAGTCCAGTCCCTGGACCAATTATATACCTCTGTAATCTTTTGACTACCACCCACAGGATGGGTATGGGGTGCATAATAAACATATTAAACTTACATTTTAGGCAAATCTTAAAGGAACAGGAGATACAGACCTCTATAGACAGATTTGTTGTGCGACAGAGGTCCAGTGACTCTCAAGCTGGTCCTAGTGGCATTAAAAGAAGAAGGGAAGTAACCCCATTAGGGGTTACTTCCCCCCTTCCATTAGGACTTGATACCTCAAGTCCTAATGGAAGGGGATTCCCCTTCTAAACATTAACACCATCCACACTCTCCCCTCCTCCCATCCCATCAGTCATCACCAGATCTTCAATAAAGGTAAGTGTCATGTAATTGTACATGTCTTCTTCAGTTTGTGTGTATTAAAATTAATATTTCATGTGGTAAAAATTTTTTTTTTTCATTCTTTGGGGTGTCAGGAACGGATTAATTTGATTTCCATTATTTCTTTTGGAGAAAATTAATTCGGCTAACGATAATTTCACCTAACGTTGAGCTCTCAGGAACGGATTAATATCGTTAGGCAAGGGTGCACTGTAATATGATTGGAGGAAAGAAAGCCACTATCATCTCGAGGCATTTCGCGCAGACTTAACCTAATACTTAAAGACTACTTAGGTCTAGACAGGTGAAAAGTAGTGGTTACCAGTGTTTTGCTGATAGTAGTGCCAGTACTGGCAACCTTTTGAAGTTTCTCTTTGTTGTTATTATTACTATTATTATTACTATTATATTGTATTATTATTATTTATTTTTTTTTTTTCAACAAGTCGGCCGTCTCCCACCGAGGCAGGGTGACCCAAAAAAGAAAGAAAAACCCCAAAAAGAAAATACTTTCATCATCATTCAACACTTTCACCACACTCGCACATTATCACTGTTTTTGCAGAGGTGCTCAGAATACAACAGTTTAGAAGCATACACATATCAAGATACACAATATATCCCTCCAAACTGCCAATATCCCAAACCCCTCCTTTAAAGTGCAGGCATTGTACTTCCCATTTCTAGGACTCAAGTCCGACTATATGAAAATAACCGGTTTCCCTGAATCCCTTCACTAAATATTACCCCGCTCACACTCCAACAGATCGTCAGTCCCAAGTATAAATTCGTCTCCATTCACTCCTATCTAACACGCTCAGGCACGCTTGCTGGAAGTCCAAGCCCCTTGCCCACAAAACTTCCTTTACCCCCTCTTTCCAACCCTTTCGAGGACGACCCCTACCCCTCCTTCCTTCCCCTATAGATTTATATGCTTTCCATGTCATTCTACTTTGATCCATTCTCTCTAAATGACCAAACCACCTCAACAACCCCTCTTCTGCCCTCTGACTAATGCTTTTATTAACTCCACACCTTCTCCTAATTTCCACACTCCGAATTTTCTGCATAATATTTACACCACACATTGCCCTTAGACAGGACATCTCCACTGCCTCCAACCATCTCCTCGCATCACAAATCCGGCATCTTTGGAACCTGTAGTGTGCTGGATTACTGAGTTTGCCTGGATTACAGAGTGGTTAGGTTAGAATACACTTAATAAACTTAACCAACTTGACTTGCACAAAGTTCATTGAACATCGGCAAAAATTGAGAATTTCCACCACTTTGAGCTCAATTTCAAGGTACTTTTTGTCAGGAAAGCAATCAAAATCATATCTGTTTCTGTAGTATATCTTCCATTCTATCAAATGAGACCAAAAAATGGAGAATACAACTATAAAAACCATTTGAAAATATACCGCAAAGAGGCGGCTAATGGCTGAAATGTGAACTTCCTTTTTTTTTTGTGTGTGTGTGTGTGTACACTGAGAAGGAATCTTTCCATCATACATTGCCCAAGTTTCAATAAGATAGCCCTACAAACAACTGAGAAAAAAATATTTACCAAAAATCGTATATTGCAAGCATAAGCCAGGTACTGGAAATAAGTCACTTTGTCTGACTCTTTTGGGTTATCCTTGGTTTTCTATACATAGGCTGTCATGTATGATAATCTATGTAACTGTATTTGTGTATACCTGAATGAACTTACTTCTATTCTGTCGACTGAGTACAAGAAACCACCCATTCACCTACGTATATCAACTACCGAATAAAGTGGTCAGAAATTGGCAACTTGGTCAATTTCACAAATTTCAACAGATGCCAATTTCAAAATAGGGTCCAGAATTAACAATGCAGACATTCCTGGCACTAAAATAACATTTTCTCTGTTCATTAGTCATGGCTCCAGGCCCCTCTTATATTACTCTTGCTTACCATTTGGAATTTTTATTCACACAGAAAATAGAATATTTACTGTTATGCAGGCTACTACATTGTTGTAATACAGTGGACCCCCGCATACCGATTTTAATCCGTGCAAGAGGGCTCATTGGTATGCGAAATAATCGGTATGCGAATGAATTTTCCCCATAAGAAATAATGGAAATCAAATTAATCCGTGCAAGACACCCAAAAGTCTGAAAAAAAAAATTTTACCACGTGAAATATACATTTTCCTACACACAAAGAGAAGGATACATGCACAATAGTAGAGTAGTACATGCACAGTATATATTGTGCATGTACTAGTCTACTAAATGAAGAATAAATGACACTTACCTTTATTGAAGATGCAGCAATGACTGATGATACACTGTGTCCTGGGAGTGCCTTTTCCTCCTGAGTACTGTAGGTCCTGTTTGGCATTTTCTTCCAGAACAGGCCTTATCACACTGTGTATGCCACTACGATTCTTAAATCTCTCAAACCAACCTTTGCTGGCTTTAAATTCACCAATATGAGCACTAGTTCCAGGCATTTTTCCCTGTTCACCTGGGTGTTAGTCGACTGGTGTGGGTTGCATCCTGGGGGACAAGATTAAGGACCCCAATGGAAATAAGTTAGACAGTCTTCGATGACACTGACTTTTTTGGGTTATCCTGGGTGGCAAACCCTCTGGGGTTAATTGTTTCTTGGTATTCTCAATAAGCCACACCAACAACGGTGCTACAGCAGTTTAGTTTAATATGTTTATTATTCACCCCATACCCATCCTGTGGGCGGTAGTCAAAAGATTACAGAGGTACATAATGGGTCCAGGGACTGGGCCTCAAAATTTTGATAGCTGAGCAAGTTACAGAGGTAATGAATTCACAATTTACAAAGGTAATGAACTCACAATTTACAAAGGTAATGAACTCCAGGTAGGTCTAGTCACAATCATGACAAGTTACAAAGGTATTTACAGATTACAGAGGTACACAATGGGTCCAGGGACCGGGCTCCAAAGTTTTGATGGCTGAACTAGGTACAAGGTAATGAACTCACAAGTTACAAAGGTAATGAACTCACAAGTTACAAAGGTAATGAATACTGTAAGAATGGTTATTTTACGTTTATACATGGCTTGCAATCATGAACAAATTTTAGAGTAATGAGCAATTCACACTTCCACACCCGGTCACAACTGTAGTGAGTTATTGGTGCAAATGTTGATTGCTGACAGCAGCAGCAGCAGCAGCTGACAGTGCTACAGCAGCAGCAGACGATGCTACAGCAGCAGCAGACGGTACTACAGCAGCAGCAGACGGTACTACGCAGCAGCAGCTGACGTGTACAGCAGCAGACGATGCTACAGCAGCAGCAGACGATGCTACAGCAGCAGCAGACGGTACTACAGCAGCAGCAGCAGCTGACGGTGGTACAACAGCAGCAGCAGCTGACAGTGCTACAGCAGCAGCAGACAATGCTACAGCAGCAGCAGATGGTACTACAGCAGCAGCAGCAGCTGACGGTGGTACAGCAGCAGCAGCAGCTGACGGTGCTACAGCAGCAGCAGCAGCTGACAGTGCAGCAGCAGCAGCAGCAGCAGACGGTGGTACAGCAGCAGCAGCAGACGGTGGTACAGCAGCAGCAGCAGCTGTACCACCAATAGTAGCGATGGTTGATTGGGGTTTTTTATTATACAACCTGGCCAGCTCGGAGACACGCACTCCACTTTCATACTTATCAATGATCTTTTTCTTCATCTCTATAGTAATTCTCACCCTTATTGCTGTAGGGTTGGCACTAGAAGCTTTCTTGGGGCCCATGGTCACTTATTTTCCAGATAAAATCACCAAAAACACTGTAATAATACAAAATGTTCCGATTGTATGCTTGGATGTTACCGCGGAGGCTGGCTGGTAAACAATGCCACCGGCGGCACATGTGAGGCTGGCTAAGGGCGCACATTGGACCCGTCTCGGACGAAGAGCGGTGAGCGGGTTTTTGAGCGGTATGCGAGGCAAAATTTTTGCGATAAAAGCGAGCGGTATGCAGATTGAATGTTATGCGATGCGTACGGTATGCGGGGGTCCACTGTACTAGAAATAACCCACTTTTTCTGACTTTTTGGGTTATCCTAGGTTCTCTACACATATGCTGCTATGTGTGATAATCTATGTAGAGAAATTAGCTTTTTTGTTTCACTTTTATGGTGCAGTCTAAGTGTAAATCACAGTTAGCCCTGTGCTATACTACTCTGGTTTCTCTAATATAAGCCCAAAGACAGGGATAGAAGAATGGTGCTTGTATCCCATGTCCTCTTCATACCTCTGCCGAACTGCTCGGTATTATGCCAAATATTATTTATTCTGGAGTATTTAACATGTTTTTATGTTATTTATATTGTTTATTATGTTTATTAGATCAATTGTGATAGGCAAATAAGCCCTAGTGTTGATATTGGCGTAGTAATAAGGCATATTCCCCTGCATCACGAGACTGAGCTCATGGCAACTAACAGTGGCTTCAGAGCCACCTTATCTTTAACCCTTTGACTGTTTTGGTCGTATATATACGTCTTATGAGAAAGTGTTTTGGACGTATATATACTCAATAATTCTAGCGGCTTCAAATCAAGCAGGAGAAAGCTGGTAGGCCCACATGTGAGAGAATGGGTCTGTGTGGTCAATGTGCACCACATGAAAAAAATCCTGCAGCACGCAGTGCATAATGAGAAAAAAACTAACCATTTTTTGGGATTAAAATGCCAACTTTTTAGGTGTATTTTCATATAGTATTTATCTTTGTATTCTCATTTTCATGGTCTCACATGATAAAATGGAAAACATATTACAGAAACAGAGATGATTTTGATTAGTTTCACAATGAAAACGACCTTGAAATTGAGCTCAAAGTAACAGAAATCTTTGATTTTTACCAATGTTCAGGAGTAAGCAAATCACACCACACGTTCAATACACGTCAACCCTGGGGAGTCAAAATATTTTTTTCTTCCTAGTGCACTGATATTATTTATACTATTTTTACAATAACGCAATAGTCTGCATAACAGAAAATTTTGTATTTTTTGTATGAATAAAAAATCAAAATAGAAAGCAATAGTAATATAAGAGGGGCCTAGAGACATGACTAATGAACAGAGGATATGTTATTTTAGTGCCAAGAATGTCTACATTGTTTATTCTGGACCCTAGAGTATATATCAGGTTTTTTGTTATTTATATTGTTTATTATGTCATATTAGATCAATTGTTATAGATAAATAAGCCAGAGAATTGACATTACTGTTATATTGAAGTGTATTTTCCTGCCTAGGAGAGCAGGTATTCTGCCGGAACGGATTAATGGCTTCTCATTTAATTTAAATGAGGAAAATTGACTCAGGTTACGAACAAATCAGGATTCGAACAAGGTTACAGAATGAATTAAGTTTGTTAGCCGCAGTTCCACTGTACTACTCACCTCTCACCCTACATTAAGACTACAAATACTTTAAGATAAGTAAAGAATGTACTGTGTATGTATTTTACTTTTTATTGTGGTTTTTAATGCCTAGTTCTATTACTAACTTAACCCTTATACTGTCCAAACGTAAATCTACGTTGACATGCATAGCACTCTGACCTTGATTTTCTCCATTTGAAAGCATGTAAAATCGGACGTAGATCTACATTCGGAGCACTACGTACATCACCATAGATCTACAGTTTGAGGTTTAATGTAAGTTAGTGTGAACTTGACAACCCTACACCTGTTGTGGAATCTATTGTGGCTTTGGGAAGTCCATGGGGTTGGATGTGAGTGGCCAGGAAGTGGAAGAGTTAGTGGACTACCACAGAGAAGAGCTAACCACAGAAGAGCTGCAACACTATAGTTATTCTCTATAAGATTTATTTTTTGTTAATATTTTTGGGTGTCTGGAACAGATTAGTTTGATTTACATTATTTATTATGGGAAGTATTACTACGGTTTTTGTCCATTTCGGATTTCAGCCCACCTTCTGCAATGGATTAAAGATGAAAACTGAGGTATTACTGTATGTCATTGTACTCAATTACAATTTATAAATGCTTATACCATCTTGAGGTTAGTGATGAGCTAGGGAAAAGCGATGACAAATCACTTAGTTTCAATATACATGTATCATGGAATTACCCAGATAACCTCAATCAAGTCGCTGTCCCAGATTTCCACTTGGCCGACTTCATGGGTATGAGAAATTACCTGGATGGGCTAAATTGGGGTGACCTTTCATGTGT
>NC_069407.1:56175762-56201197 GCF_026875155.1 Cherax quadricarinatus | reverse complement strand
CCTTTGTTAAAAACCCCTTTTTATTAATACCAAATAAAGGAGGGAGGGAGGGAGGGAGGGAGGGAGGGAGGGAGGGAGGAGGGGGGAGGAGGCGGTAATAATAAGTTCCCTTGAAGCATGAAAAACAAAGTCCACCCTTGACAGTGACATGATGAGATAACAACTGATAAGAACTGATGTTTGATGAGCATACTCAAGGGTGCAGTGATAAGAAAAGATTAGAGGTGACATATGATGAGCATCGCCCTCACTTTGTTTTCGCTGTTACACAAACATGTCTGTCTGTCTATTTGTCTGTCTGTCAATTTCCTGTCTATCTGTCTATCCGTCTAGCTCTCTGTCTCAGAGAGAACCACAAGACTGCGTCATCACCTTTACTTACATCTTCAAGCAGAGTATAGCACTTTGTCTGGATTTTTGGGGTTATCCTAGGTAATTTATACTATGTATATAGTACTTGTATTTATGTGTACCTGTGAGACCGAGATAGACAGACAGATAGAAAGAGAAAGACAGATTGAAAGAGATACAGAGACAAAGACAGATAGACAGATAGACAGAGACAGACAGAGATAAACAGAGATAGAGATCGACAGACTCTAAACTTGGGGTTAACATCACTTTCCTCTTAAAAGAGTGTTAATATGACATTACATCAGTGAATCCTTGGTGTTTGCCGCACTGTTTGCTCTAGCTGGTGCTCAATTTAACTGGCGCTCCCACAACGTACTAAGTGGTCCCAGATTTTTTTAATACCGCGCACACTGAGTGTTAGGACCCATTCTATGCTGACAAGGCATCTCAGGCGAATCGTGCCAAATTTGAAGGCAGGAAAAATAAAACGTATATATACGTTTGGGGCGCTATGCGTAGGAACATATATATACGCTTGGACCGTTTAAGGGTTAACCAAAAGATAAAGATACACAGATGATTTACAGCAAACATATTGCTAATACAATATTTAAATTACTGGAACTGCCTTAAAGTCCTAAATATGAACTTACTGGGGTAGATGAGAGAGATATACATGATAATATATACATGTGCCTGGAAAGTACTTGAGGGCCTTGTTCCAACTCTGTACATTACCATAACATAGAGGAGTGAGAGATAAGGGAGAAAGTGCAAATTAAATCTGACGAAAAGCAGGGGTGTAGTGGACACAATAAGGGAATACTATCAACGTCTGTGGCTCCAGACTATTCAACATCTTACCAGAAGATATCAGAAACACTGCTGGGACATATGTTGAAGTCTTCAAGAGAAAACTGAACAAGTATCTTTACCAGGTGCCAGATCAACCAGGCTGTGATGGATATGTGGACCAATGAGCCTCCAGCAGCAGCAGCCTGGTTGACCAGGCAAGAACCAGACAAGCCTGGCCCATGGCCGGGCTCTGGGAGTAGAAACTCTTGGAACTCGTCAAAAGTAAAGGAATATCAATCATTATAAGTAGTGCTGGAGGTACCATCCTCAGTCATTAAAAGGGATGCTGAAGTTACCATCCTCAGCCATTATATGTAGTGTTGAAGGTAACATCCTCAGCCATTAAAATGTAGTGTTGAAGGTACCATCCTCAGCCATTATATTTTAGTGTTAAAGGTACCATCCTCAGTCATTATAAGTAGCACTGAAGGTACCATCCTCAGTCATTATAAGTAGCACTGAAGGTACCATCCTCAGTCATTATAAGTAGCACTGAAGGTACCATCCTCAGTCATTATAAGTAGCACTGAAGGTACCTCCTCAGTCATTATAAGTAGCACTGAAGGTACCATCCTCAGTCATTATAATAGCAACTGAAGGTACCATCCTCAGTCTTTATAAGTACATGAAGGAACCATCCTCAGTCATTATAAGTAGCACTGAAGGTCCATCCTCAGTCATTATAAGTAGCACTGAGGTACCATCCTCAGTCATTATGAGTGTGCTGAAGGTACCATTATAAGGGTGATGGAGGTTCCTCAGCCTTACTAATACAAGACTATATTCTCACTTAGTGGATCATCAATAACATTTTGGGAAAAATATAAATTCACTCTGAGAAAATGTGAAAGAAATCAACAGTGGAATAGTGAGAATGAAGCAATTTATTTATGAATGACTGCTGGACCCAGCACTCATTCAACCAAATTCACCAAAGAAACCTGCCACACACATCAAATTTTCGGGCCCCTCAGTGTGAGGGCCCCAAATCCCAACACCCCACCCACATTCCACTGTACCACCACAAACATATAAAACCTATGTAAAGACAGTATGTTCGTTATGGTTTGTCAGCCACACAGAGTATCTGCAGAGATTGGTGTCGAAAGTATAAGCTACAGCACTGTCTTCCTTTGTGGATGGCACCCAAGTTTGCATGACAGTATCCTCCACAAAGACATTGCAAACTCCAAGGGGGACGTCAACCAAATCTTTAACTGGGGTGCAAAAACAATATAAAATTTCCCAGTGAAAAGAAAAATTTTAAAATTTCACAATATGGAAAAACTTGGGGAAATTAAAACTGTATTGGAGTATAAAACAAAGTCCAAACCACACAATAAGGCAAAAAACTAATGTGAAGGATCTTGAGTGATAATGTCAGAGGATCTCAAATTACAAAGACCACCAACAATATATCCACCACATCTGCTAGAAAAATGATGGGGTGGATAATGAGAACCTTTAAAACTAGGGATTGCCTAGCCTGATGAGTCTCTTCAAATCAAATTGTTCTCTCTAGGCTGGAATATTGCTGTACACTAACGGCACCTTTCAAGGCAGGTGGAACTGCTGACCTGGAGAATGTGTACAGAGAGCCCTTCACAGCAAACATAGGTATGACAAAACACCTAAATTACTGGGAATGGTTGAAGCTCCTTGACTTGTATTCCCTGGAATGCAGGTGGGAAGGATGCATGATAATATACACCTGGAAAATCTTAGAGGTATTAGTACCAAATTTGCACACAAAAATCACTCCCTACGAAAGCAAAAGACTTGACAGGCAGTGCAACATCCCCCCAATGAAAAGCAGAGGCACCACAAGCATGCTAAGAGATAATACAATAAGTGTCAGGGGCCCAAGACTGCCTCCCAGCATACATAAGGAGGATTATATCAATAGACCCCTGACTGTCTTCAAGAAGGTGCTGGATGGGCACCTAAAGTCAGCACCTGACCAGCTTTGCTGTGGTTTGTACATCAGTCTGCATGCAGTCAACAATAACAGCCTGGTTGATCAGACCCTGATCCACCACAAGGCCTGGTTACAGACTGGGCCGTAGAGGCATTGACCCCCAAAACCCTTTCCAGGTATACTTCAGGTATAGATATAGCAACTAGGATAAACTTAAAGTTTGTTGGTTTGTCTGAGGCAGTAAGAATGGGGAAAGAATATCACTATCATCTGGATATGCAAGGAAGACAAACAAATATTTTTAACCCATTCACTGTCCATCACATCAAAGTACATCATTGAGCCCAAGGTCCCTGGCCTCAGATAAGATACGAGTGGTAAATTTTGGCCTAGATATGAGAGAATGGGTCTGTGCAGTGAGTCTGCACAGTATAAAAAAAATTCTGCCCCCACACGGTGTATGACGGGAAACACCACTGTGACCATATATATGGTTTAAAGTAAGACAATTGTGGTGTTTTCCTGGATGTTTTTTAAGATTTTATTGCCTGTTTCTTGGTATCATTTGACAGAATGGAAGACATACTACTTAAATGGAGATGATTTTGATTTGTTTCAGGACAAGAAGTAGCTTGAAATTTAAGCCATATGCCTAAATATTCGATTTTTGCAGATATTCCAGAGGCTGGGTAAGGCCCTCTTACAACCCCCAGTCTGTTTTATGGTTTTTAATAGGTCTGATTCAATTATTGTGATGCTGTAAACCCTGACCAATCTTTCCTGGTTATATTTTATTATCTGAGAAACAACGTAACTCTTCCATTGAGTGAATAAGAATTCAAAATGGAAGGCAAGTGTAGTATAGAAGACTAGGGACGTGACTAATGAACATAGATCACAGATCACTTTTTGATGTTCCTCATGTCCATCTCACATTATGCAAAAACTCAATGCACATAAAAGGCCCAAAAATCTGGAATTCATTACTTGTGAATATAAAGGAAACACTGTCTGTTTATAAATTCAAGTCTCTACTTAAAAATCACTTACTCACCCACAACTAAATAAATACTGAACAACTGTATCTCATAAATGTTTAACCTGTGACACAAACTTTGTTATTTTTAATTACATTACCTAACAGAATACTCCATTCTATTGACTGCACAGCATCACAGTAAATGATCATATGACCTGTCTTTGAAATACTCATTTGTGCTTAATTGTTATCTTTTTACAATAATTTTTACCACTGAATATATCATTGCTTAGTTAATCTTAAGTTAATTTTAAGCTGCCCATAATGCTCTGCATACAAGGGGCGTTGGCATGTTACACTTAACCACTGTATTTCCTTGTACTTCAATGTATCATGTTCAAATTAATAAATAAATAAGTAAATAAATAGGAAATGCTCTAGTGCCAGGAATGATGTCTACATTGTTTATTTTGGACTTTGTTTTTATATTAGTAGTTTTTTTTTAACCCTTTCAGAGTTGGCAGGCCCTCTCCCAAACCTGTGCCCAGGGTTGAAAAAAAAAAATTCTTATGAAATGATAGTTTTTTTTTCTAAACATTATAGGCTAAACAAAAATTTTTTACCATCAATACTTACCGAGATATGGAAGCATGAAGTTGACAGAAAATGACCAGCATACAGCAACATCGCCGACTGCCGGTCACCCGGTATTCATTTATTTTGTTTCTTTTGATACTATCATTTTTTAAATTTTTTTTCAAGTAGCTTTTGTGGCCTGTGAGACCAATATGAGCACTATTTTATAAGTTGTTTCTTTTTCAATACTACACAATAACTGCACAAACACTGTTGTCACTATATTGTTTACAAAATTTGTTTACAGAAACGAACAATATAAAATGTTGTTTATTACTATTTTTCTATATTTTATATACACATACACAATCACAGGGTATGTTTCTAGAAGTTCTGCAGCCTGTGGAAGTCTTTGAAACATGGTGTCATGCACAGTGGTGTTTTACACTCCTCACACATAAAACGAGTGTGTCTGCATTGCTGTGGGCATTTTTTTGTATGTGCACAGACGTAACACCTCTTCTGAGCCTTTTTCTTGAAATCAGTAGCAGGCAGTTTTGTTAGGAAGTGATCACCATACTTCAGATGAGAAGGTAGTTGTTAATTTTGTGGGTGGTTTTCTATTGCAGGTGTTGTTCTTTGGTACTTGATTATTATTTCTCTGATGACAGACAAACAAAATTCGTCATATGGTGGTTTGTTGCTGGTCCTCACCTCAAACATATTATAAGCATTGAGCATGGAAATGTCCAGAATATGGAAAAAGAGTTTTTTGTACCACTTATAACTCTTGCGAACACAGTCAGAAAACCCAATCAGCATGTCACATTTGTCCACTAAATGCATATTGAGGGTGTAGTCAATCACAGCTGCAGGTTTTAGAATGGAATCATTGCTCTCTCTATGCTGCCTGCCAGTGTCTGCCATTTCGTTTGGATGAACTGATGACAACAGTGTGACATCTCATTTGTCATGCCACCAAAATGCCATGATGTCACTGGCAGCAAACGCCTGCACCTCACCTCTACAAGTGCCAGCGTCAAACCCGGGCATATGTTTACGATTTGCACTCAATGTACCACACACATCTGTCATGTTCACTCGCAAGAAATCACTGAGTAAGGGGCTTGTGTACAAGTTATCAGTATATACTATATGTCCCTTACCAAGATACGGTTCCATCATTGTTCTAACCACATCACCGGAGATACCCAGTAACTTCCTGGTATCTCACAATGTATTACTTCCAGTGTACACAATTATATCCAAACAAGACCACTGTAACAATCACAAAGCACAAACAACTTTATATCAAAGTGTTTCCTCTTGCTTGGTATGTACTGCTTGAATGAGAGTCTTCCTTTGAATAGAATCAAAGACTCATCAATAACAAGCTTCCTGAAGGGATAAAAATACATATTGAATTTCTGTTTCAGATACACAAACACATTCCTAATTTTATATAACCTGTCGTTTCTGTCAGGCCTGGTTTTGTCTGAGAAGCAAAGCATACGTAATAGTAGCACACATCGATTCACTCACATTATATCACTGAAACCTGGGGTTGCAATCAGGCGGTCTGTTGACCAGTATGATTTCACACTGTGCTTATACACATGTGGCATAAGCATTATTGTGGCAAAGAAAAGATACATCTCAGCCACAGTTGTCTCTTTCCACTGGTGTAGGCGTGAATTTGGTGAAAGTATTGTGTTCGCCATGATGTACTCAAAGTATATGTTGCTTTCCTGACAATAATTTCCATCAGGGGTTCGTCAAAGAATAACTCGAAACAATCCAGTTCAGTGGCATTGTTCCCAAATGTAGAAGATGGCCGTATTCCACTTTGGCTTTCATCAAACTGATGGGGATTTGGACCTGTTGCGGCCCCCTGCCAAACTAGCGGTTAAATAGTTAACCTGCCGGCTGGCAGTACCACTGGGTACGTCATCAAACCCAATGTGGGGACTGCTGAGCCAGCCTTAGAGCATTATGTACCTGAGCACCTCACGGTACGCTTGTAAGCATTATGTACCTGAACACCTCACGGTACGCAGCTAAGCAGTAGGTACCTGAACACCTAATGGTACACATCTACTGGCCTTAGAAGCAGTAGGTACCTGAACACCTAATGGTACACATCTACTGGCAGTAGAGTATTCTACTGGCTTCTACTGATTTTAGAAGAAGCGCTCACCGCAGCTCACTGAGTCTGTTGGCCTCAGTTATCTGATGGCCGCATTCAGTGAGCTTGCAACATAGTGTGTGCTGCACCGGACCACCTTGCGGTGTGTCAACCGGCTTTGGAGAGTATTTACAGGACTGCCGGTGATGTCTGCGGACTCACCGCCTACGCTTGTCAACTGTGGGCCGGAGTCATCTGATGCTGTTTAGTGGGACATTACATGAAGAAAAGGTTGGAGTGTTACACTGAACTGGGCCAGGACCGTAGTGTGACACTTAGGGAAGTATGATGGAGTGGAACATTGAGATATGCTACAGGACCGTAGTGGAACACTGAGAAGAAAAGGGTGTCGTGTGACACTGAAGATGGCCTGGTTGTAGTGTACATTGAATAGTGTCATGTGACTGGCCTCGACAAAGACGCTATGCGGGTAGTGTGATGCAGAGACAAGGGTGTCAAGTGTGACACGGTTGCGAAAATGTATTACACGGAGAAAAGGGTGTCAAGTGACACGGTGGAGAAAGAGCGTCACAACTCGGATAAGTGTCGTGAGAAACGCAGTTGATTGTAATTTATTATTATACAAATGTTATTTATAATTTATTATTTTAGCATAGATATATATATATTATTATTTTAAGATGCTAATAATTTATTATTGTAGCATGTAGATATATTTTAAATACCTCCTAGACCAAAGAAAGTTGTTTTTATATAATATTAAAGATTAATTGATTTTAATGTATGTATTTATGTATCCCGAACTCTTTATTACAAAAGGAGAAAAACTTACCATATTTAAAAATTACTTTTTTTGTAATAGGACCAAAACTGGCAGCTTCCTGCCAATCCCAGGTGCTGTCTGCTGGTGGGTACTGGATATGGACAGGTGGTTGTGGTTGTTGTGGTTGTGGGGGTTGTGGTTGTGGGGGATGTGGTTGTGGGGGTTGTGGTTGTGGAGGTTGTGGTTGTGGAGGTTGTGGTTGTGGAGCCTGGTGTGGTTGGTGGGTGGCTGAGGGTGGTCTTTGTTGTAGCTGAGCTGACTCAGTGGTGTGGGTGGCAGCATGGCCCACTGCTGGTGCCTCTCGACTGGCACTACCACCACCATGCACATTTTCCATCCCAATTGCAACACTATCTGTTCTTGTTGTACAGACACGGGATGTACTCCGAGATGTACTCCTTCCCCTTGGAATAGCTTATGGCACACTACCAGAGCGCATATACCGTCGTATATACTGACGCTTCACAGGAGAATATTCCACATCACTACTGCTACTGGAACTGTTTTCAAGAGCTTGTAGTTCATATTCACTATCATCACCAATGCTCACATCTGAGTCCGGGATATGGGAAAATAGGAGTTTCCTCTTTGGTTCTGGTACAACTGAACGTGAACAAGAAGGCCCAGCATCAGAGGTGGAAGGCTGAGGGTCGTCTGGGTTTTCCTCACTGTTACCGGTATTATGGTCATTAGTTTTCGTTGCAACCTCATCAAAACCTTGAAACCCATCTTCACTGGCACTTCCAGCTGTATTAGAACTGTCCCTGGGGAACAAGTGTCGAAATTCGCTGAGGAGTGAGGAGTTTCTTACTGTGAGGCATGGTGAGCAAGGTGTACTAAAATGGCATTCCCACAATGCACCACTGGGTCCCAGAATTTTTTCCTACCGCACACACTCCCCACGTAGACCCATTCTCTCACATCTAGGCCTACCAGCTGATTCCCGCTTAACCCTTAAACTGTCCAAACAGATTTACGTTCACATTTGTAGTGCTCCAAAAGTAGATCTTCGGTTTTTTTACATATTTTCAAATATATATATAAAAAAAAAGTAGATCAAAGTTTTTTTTACACGTTTTCAAATGTAAAAAAAAAAAAATCTATTTTTTTAACATACTTTCAAATGTTGAAAAAACGTAGATCTACGTTTGCACAATTTAACTCTTAAATGGTCCAAACGTATATATACGTTTTTTCAACATCTGAAAGTAGTAAAAAAATGTAGATCATCTTTTTTTTTCATTTGAAAACGTGAAAAAAAAAACTTTTATCTACATTTTTTTTGTTATACAGTGGACCCCGGGGTTTAAACGATATTTTTCATTCCAGAAGTATGTTCAGGTGCCAGTACTGACCGAATTTGTTCCCAAAAAGGAATATTGTGAAGTAGATTAGTCCATTTCAGACCCCCAAACATACACGTACAAACGCACTTACATAAATACACTTACATAATTGGTCGCATTGGGAGGTGATCGTTAAGCGGGGGTCCACTGTATTTGAAAATATGTAAAAAAAAAGTAGATCTACTTTTGTAGCACTACGAATCTGAACGTCAATTTGTTTGGACCGTTTAAGGGTTAAGGGTTAACTTGAAGCCGCTAAAATTTACACGTACTAGTACAGCACCAACCCTGGTGTGCAAGCTGTACTAGTATGGCACCAACCCTGAAAGGGTTAAATGTTTGTGAAATTGGCCAAATTACTCATTTCTGTGCACTTTATAGTGTAGTTTAAATAACCGAATGGGCGTTTTTTGTTCAATGGAACAAGGGAAATTTGGCTTAAAATGGGCCCAAATTTGGTGACTTTGTGACCCATAAATTTGTCAAGACTCCCCTAAATGAGCCAGAAAGTCCAAGTTTCCACCCAATTTCATACTTTTTGATGTCATTATTTTATTTTTATTTTTTTATTATCCACTGGCCCGTTCCCCCAAGGCAGGGTGGCCCGAAAAAAAAAAACTTTCACCATCATACCCATCACGTCTTGCCAAAGGGTGCTTTACACTACAGTTTTTAAAACGAAAATAAACACCCCTCCTTCAGTGCGGGCACGTACTTCCTTCCAGGACTCAAGCCCCGGCCTCCGGTTCCTGAACCCCTTCTAAATTTCTTTGCTCACCTCCAACAGCACACAAGTATTAAAAACCATTTGTTCCTTCACCCTATCAAAACGCTCATCAGCCTGCTGGAATCCAAAAGCCCCGCACACAAAACCTCCTTCCCCCCCTCCCCCCCCTTTCCCTAGGCGACCCTACCCCGCCTTCCCTTCCATACAGCTGAAACTCTCAAGCACTCTTTTTCCTCCATTTCCTACATGTCTGAAAAACCCCTCAAAAACCCTTTCCCTCACCCTCGGCAACAGTTTTGGTAACCCCGCATCTCCCCTAATTTCCAAACTACGAATTCTTGCATTTTTCACCACACTTGCCCTCAACAGACACTCCCCTGCCCCCAGCCTTCTCCTCGCTGCAACTTCTCACCCATGCTTTACACCATATAAGAGGTTGGTAAAATTTACTCTCATACATTCCCCTCTTTGCCCCCAAGGGGCAAAGTTTTTTGTCCCACAACTTCTAAGTGCACCACTCACCCTTTTCCTCATCATTCCATGATTCACCTCTTTTCTGACCCATCCGCTACATGTCCACTCCCCCAAAAATCTGAAAAATTCACCCCCCCATACTCTCTCCCCCTTAACTGATACCCAAACTTTTATCACCTTCTTTTGTTATCCTCATTACCTTACTCTTTCTGTATTCACTTTCAATTTTTTTCTTTTGCAACCCCACCAAAATTTATCCCCCAATCTCTGCAACTTCTCTTCAGAATCTCCCAAAAGCACAGTGTCATCAGCAAAGAGCAACTGTGACAACTCCCACTTTATGTGTGATTCTTTATCTTTTAACTCCATGCCTCTTGCCAACACCCTCGCATTTACTTCTCTTACAACCCCATCTATAAATATATTAAACAACCACAGTGACATCACACATCCTTGTCTAAGGCCTACTTTTACTGGGAAATAATTTCCCTCTTTTCTACATACTCTAACTTCAGCCTCACTATCCTCGTAAAAACTCTTCACTGCTTTCAGTAACCTACCTCCTACACCATACACAGGCAACATCTGCCACATTGCCCCCCTATCCACCCTGTCATATGCCTTTTCCAAATCCATAAATGCCACAAAGACCTCTTTAGCCTTATCTAAATACTGTTCACTTATATGTTTCACTGTAAACACCTAGTCCACACACCCCCTACCTTTCCTAAAGCCTCCTTTGTTCATCTGTATCCTATTCTCCGTCTTACTCTAAAGGAAATTCATGATATATTAAAACTAATGATTTTGTCCTTTTCCCAAGCTCTCAAACCTCAGATTATTAATTGTAATTTTTTTTGTTGGCAAAAACCCAAATCAAGCAGACTTTTTCCTCTATTTGGGTTTCGTCACAACCTGTTAAAAAGCAATCCTGAACCGTATCAAGAAAGTCCTAGACTCAAGATTTCCTGTCATTTTGTTCCAATCAATTTGTCAAAAGAAAATCTCCTTATCACAACATTTTCATATCTGATGCCTTATGAATTTCGCCCCAAACAGCTTCCTCCCCTCCCTTAAAGGGTTTTTGGGGGCCTATAAATCACCCCCAAAAATTAAAATTTGCCCGTCCCTCGAGAAACTGTAGCCAAACGATTTTTGTGTTCGATTTTTTTCTAGGCTAATATCATGTCTAAGACAAAATTTTAAATTTTCTAATACTCCCACACCCCCCCTTCCTCTGACCCAATCAGTGTGGAATAGTTTATAACCCTGTATGTTATATTCAGAATGCATTTCTCTATCTTTCAGGTTGAACCAGGTCTCTGTTATACCAATAATATCTATATTACTCACTTGCAAGAATCTTAGCTCTTTCTTATTTCTTAGACTCCTACTATTTGTATAGTAAACCTTAAGGGAGTAGTCACTCGTTGCCCTCTACTATCCCTCTTTGTTGATAATTGATTTGCCATTACTATTTATTTATTTATTTATTTATAAATTTTAGCATACATACAGAGGTACAAAAAAGAATACAGGTAAGAGCAGCATGCCAAAGCCACTTATAGATAGCAAGGGCTGGCTTAAAATTAAACTTAAATTAACTAAGAATGAAAAAATCAGTGATAAGACTTATTTTTAAACAGATAACTATAAAATACAAATGAGTATTACAAAGACAGGTCATATGGTTCATGCATTGCTGTTCATTCAGTAGAATGGGTATTCTGTTAGGTGGTTTATTTAAAAAAAAAAAAAAAAAAAAAAAAAGTTGGGTTTTTAACATTTGTGTGATAAATTGTGAGTAACATTTAGGATATAAATTTATATGGTTCAGTTATTCAGTATTTTATGTGGTTTTGAGTGAGTAAGTAATTTTGAGAAGAGACTTGAATTTAAAAAACGGTAGGTTTCTTTTAATTTCAGGTAATGAATTCCAGATTTTGGGGCCTTTTATTTGATTGAGTTTTTGCTAGTGTGAGATGGACACGGGGAACTCAAAGGGATCTGTGCCTTGTATTATGGTCTGTGTTCGTTGAGGTTGGCAAGGAGTGTTTGGGGGAGGGTTTTAATAAAAGGTTAAGTGTTCATGTGTAAAAGTGCAATAATAAGTATGGATGTTTTGTATGGTGAGGGGTTTGAGTGTTTTGAATATTGGTGGAGTGGCTGCCGAGTGAGAATTTGTTATCTTTCTAAACTGCAGCTTTTGTTGGGAAATATGGTCTGAGTGGTTAGTTTTTTGGACCCCCATGCAAAAATTCCATAGGTGAGATAGGGGTAAATAAAGAGTGAAAAGGGCCAGGAGGGCTGACTGTGGAACATAGTACCGTATCTTCGATAGATGCCTACGTCTTGGAATTTTTCTTAAAAATTTGGGTATATGTGTATGAAATTTGAGTTATTTTCGAGGTGGAAACCCAAAATTTTTTTCCCCTGTTAGCTTTGGATAGGGATCCATTTATCGTTATGTTAAGAGGTACATCTGTAGCTTTACCAAAAATGAATGAGTAGGTTTTGTCAAAGTTTAGTGTAAATTTGTTAGTCCCCATCCAGGGAGATATTTTCTGTAATCCGGGTGTTACAGTATTGGTCGTGACGGGCTCGGGTGAGAGAAGAGTTGTGGGTCATCTGCAAAAAGTGTGGGTTTGAGAAAATTTCGAAACATTGGTGGTATTTATGTATAGGAAAAGAGAAGAGGGCCAAGGGCTTCCCCGTGGGGGCACCAACTGTAATTGGTTGTGCTGAAAGGGTTGCCCCATTTGCGTAAAAATTGGCTTCTGTTGTGAGGGAAGATTTAGGTAGTTGAGGGAGTGCCCCTAAAACCATAGGTGACAATTTTACGTGGGGCAAGTCATGGTCAAATGTTTCAAAAGCTTTCGTAAGTAATGAAGATCCCAGTGGGATTCTTTTTCTCTATTGCAGTGTAAAGTTCTAGCATGTTAAATAGCATCATCAGTATTTTTATTTGGCCTGAAACCAAATTTGGGAGGGGGTTTAGTGTTATGGGGATGAGGTAGGGGTAGATTGTTTATAAATTTAAATTTTTTAAAGATTTTTGAGAGAGGGGTAAATTGGGTATTGGCCTAAGTTATTTAACTCTGTTTGGTCTCCCCTTTAAGGGTCGGGGGGACCCTTTGGGTATTTTTTAGGCGTAGGGGAAGGTGGAGGATTCAAAAGGATTTGTTAAAGGTGTTGCAAGATTGGTATTTACTTGTGATGCTTTTTGTATTAAAGGGTGGGGGAAAGGGTTTTAAATCTCCTGCCTTGTTTTTCAGTGCGTTTATAAAAGGGAACTTGTATGGGGTTTGTCGGAGAGGAACAGTGTGTTCGGGGAGTTGCCAGTGAGGTAGTCATTTGGTGGGGGGTCTGAGCTAGGGATATTATTGGCAAGGTTTTTCCTATAGTGGAGAAGAATATTGGTCTGTGTTTCTGTTTGGGGGAGTTGAGGTTCATCAATTTTGCTTTTTTTTTGCTATGCGTGATATCTTTTTTTTTCCAGAATTTCTGATGGGTCTTCCCGGTTTTTTTTATACCTGTATGTTGGATAATTGTTTCATAATACATTTTTTTTTCCCTTCTTACAGGCCCGGTTAGGATTGATGAGGGAAGTTTTTTTTGGTCTCCGTTAAGTGACCCATTCTTTTCTGTTTTTTTTATCGGTGTTTTTATTTATGGATTTGAGAATGCTGGGGGTTTGCCAGGGACTGTTCAGTCTCTTTGCGTCTTGTTTTTGTTTTTTTAGGGCATGCTTTTTAAAAGGATTGGTCTTTTTAGGAAAATTATTAAAACATTCGTCAATATCTGTGTAGATTTCTGCTCAGTGTGCCAGTCAATGTTTGTTACTGCTGTTGTGAAGTTATTAATGGCTGCCTCATTGTGAAGTCTGAAGGTGACTTTAGTAGTGTCTTGGGGTATTTACCAAGAGTTGTTATGAGGAAAGTAGGGTAGTGGTCTGTGGTATTATCTGTAATTATGCCGGGATTTTAAAGGGGTTTAGGGTTTGTTGGTCCAGATGTGGTCAGTAGGGAAACACTAGTCTCTGTAACTCTTGTAGGTTTTGTTACTGTTGGTAGCAACATGCAGTTACTCATTGTGTTTGTGAATTCAGTAACGTGTGGGTCCTGGTCTTGCAGGAGATTTATATTGAAGTCACCTGAGAGTAGTAAGTGATCTTTGTTCATGCGTGCATCAGTTATCATACTTCTTAGGTTTTGACTAAATTGGCTAATGTTTGATTGTGGAATTCTGTAGATGTTTATCACTGTGAGAGGTTTTTGTAGGTATTTGGATTTGAATTTAGCAACTTTATTTTGAATATTGTCTTTTAAACATATCCCTGAGGTATCCCGGTAATAACTGCTGTTTTTAACCCTAATGCTGCAGCCTGATTGTTTCCCACAAACACCCATACCTCTCTAATCTATCAGTTTAAATTCGTAGACAAGTCATCAATTACCCTCTCAATTGAATTGGCTAATGCAACCACTCCATCCCCAGAGAGATGAACCCCATCCCTTGCATACATATCACGTTTGCCCAAAAAATAGGTCCCCCGTTATCAATGAATGGGATTGCAAGTTTCCTTGCAGTACCTGTCTAGCCAGCATTTATACCAATTGCCCTAGACATCCATTCATTGCCCACTCCCTTTCTAGGCAAGATGCTACATATGACTGGGATTCCCCCCCTTAGACCTAACTACTTCTATGGCTGACCTGTACTTATCCAGCAGCTCCTCTCTCCTGCCATTCCCAATGTCATTATCCCAGCACTTAGACATATATGGGCTTGTTCCCATTACTTGCCAATAATATTATCCAACCTGCTGACTTGTCACCAAACACCAGCTCCAGGAAGACACACTTTTATGTCTGACCTTTCTGTCTCTGTTACAAAATGCACGCCCATATCTTACCTGAGAATCGCCTACTATTAAAAATAGTCTTCCTTGATTAGCAGGGAATCAGTGTTACCTTCAACCTCTTAACCATTGAATACACTCGTCTTGGAGAAAAAGATCGATTTCCTACCTTCACATCATCTCTACTAACTCTCCTCATTTTCCCTTCTTCCTGAACTTGTGAAACCACTTGCCACTTAAGCGCTGCCACAATCACTGCTGGCGACCATTCCTTCCTTACCAGCTAATCTTCTCACATTTCGCTCCCAAACTCATCTATGCGAAGCTTCAGAGTCCTGATTTTCCTCCTGAGAAGTAGAACCTCCTTCGCCCAACACTTGAAATGAATTCTAAAAAACTACAACTAGCATGGGCTTGGAAACACCCACGCTAACTCCCACGAGCTTTGAGCAGGAATGACCGCGTGACCACTGACCTCACTAATTTATGTGTTTTGTGCTTGAGGACTGTGAAATAAGCTTGCCATGGGCCCAAAAACTTGCTAGTGGTACCCCTGTGGTAAAGAAAGTGAAATCACCAAGATGTGAAGAAGGAATAATACAGAAGTATGAGAGTGGTGTGAGATTGTTGAGCTTGCCTGGATGTATTTGGAAAAAAAAGTCGACCATGGTTCTCCTGTAAAAAAGAAAAAATCAAGGAAGCTGATGTTGCAAAAGGTGTTAATATTAGGCAGTGGATGAGGTGCCTTCTTCAAAGATTAGGAGATTTGTACCAAGTGGAATAAGTCCAAATGTTTGTGCTGAAGTACCACCTGAGAAAGCTGAAAACAAGCCATCTGTGCAACAAGTTCAGTGACAGAACCATGTGCCCATTTTAGGAAATGTTAAAGAGGCGCCAGAAACAGAGGAGTGGACCAGTTATTTTGTGAGACAGAGGTCCAGTGACTCTCAAGCTGGTCCTAGTGGCATTAAAAGACAGGAAGGGAAGTAACCCCAGAAGAGGGCTTTACCTGAAAGTCCTCATGGAGGGGGTTTTCTCCTTCCAACACTAACCCCAACTCCCTCTTCCTCCCCCTATTTTCCAGATGCCATCACCAATCTTCAATAAAGATAAGTAAAAATGTTTATTTTATATGTATATTACTATACAATAATTGAAAAAACTATAGTATTTGTTGTATGTAAAACTTATGAATCTCTATAAAATGTATTTTTTTTTGTGAATAATTTTGGGTTTTGGAAACAGATTAATTTATTTCCATTATTTCTTATGGGAAATATTGCTTCGAATTTAGACTTTTCGAATTTAGAACTAGCTCTGAAAACAGATTTATGTTCAATTTTTTGAGGTTCCACAGTATAAGTGTACACCATTGTATTCAACACAATAACTGCACAAATTTTTGTTTATCAATTTACAATTGCTTAAAAATTGTTTACAAGTTTTTTGGGGTAAACAAAATAAAGAAATATTAGATGCGCTTGTTATTGTGTTGAATACAACGGTACCATATAGTACCATATGATACAATGGTACCATATGGTACAATGACACCATTTGGTACAATGGTATCATATGATGCAACGGTACCATATGGTACAATGGTACCATATGGTGCAATGGTACCATATGGTGCAATGGTACCATATGGTACATTGTACCATACAGTACAATGATATATGGTTCATTGTACCATATGGTACTGTTATAATCAACACAATAAACACACTAATATTTTCATCTTTATTTTGTTTACAATAATTGTTTACAACAAAAAAATGCAAAAATGTTGTACATTAGTAATGTTCTATTATATATTTACAAATGTACAGGGACTTGACGTGTTCCTTGAGATGGATAACAGAGCACTTTGTCTCGGAAACTGCTGAGTCAGTAGTTAGATTGCATCGTCACTCACTCAGTCTTGGCTGGTGTCTCATGCCACCAACACCTCCTATTGACCATATGGTACACGGTATCATATGTTACAGGGTTCCATATGGTACATTGTACTATATGGTATAGGGTACCATGCAGTACAAGAAAACATATGGTGCATGATAACATATGGTGCAGGGTACCATATGGTACAGGGTACCATATGGTGCAGGGTACCATATGGTGCAGGGTACCATATGGTGCAGGGTACCATATGGTGCAGGGTACAATATGGTACAGGACACCATATGGTACAGGACACCATATGGTACAGAGTACAATACAGTACAGGACACCATATGGTACAGAGTACCATACAGTACAGGACACCATATGGTACAGGGTACCATACAGTACAGGACACCATATAGTAGAGATACAGGATAACGACATACGGCATTTCGTCAGCAGGCAGCGGCAGCAGCGACCTCCAAGCTCCGTACTTTTCTCCAACTATCAGAGCTACCAATGCTCCTATGATGACCTAGTTACATGCAAAACTGCACTACCCAACGTAGCACCCAGAATGACTAAAGATTACCAACAGTGAAACCTACAAATCAAACATAATAGAGATCAAAGGAAGACTGCCCACAAACCGAAAGCAACACCCCGCTGCCAGCCGAACAACGTAACCCTAAACTTTGCATAACTACAACTTCTTCTTAACTACAACAATTCCTGTAGTATTATGAGGCGCAATCTAAGAGGAAACAGCACCAAGGCCAGCAAGAAAACGCCGAAAAATCAACTATTCAACAAGTGTAGCCAGGAGGACGCCGGCCCAGCAACCACCCCACTCACCACCACTCAAGGCGACACCACAACAATAACAACAAAAAATGGCTGCCACCAGCCCATTCTCCCCTCTCTTCCCCAGATTCAACCTACCAAGTAGTCTCTCAGGTATGACCAACGATCCAGATACCCTAAAGTCATACATCTCCAACTTAGTTATTGAAAATATGAATCTTTGAGAGACGCTAACAAAACAAGACACCAGGATGACACAACTCGAGAACAAAATCCTCAGTCTTGAACAAAAGTTATCAACACCAGGAATGACTAACTGTGACAAGACCATCCAGACAGTCATAGATAGCCATACCCAACAAATAATATCTCTTAATACAAAGGTTGAAGAAGCAGTAAAAGAATGGAAGAACAACTTAGATAACCAGTTCAGTGACTACTTTGCTCTCCAAGAAGATAAAACTGAACAAGATAAACTATCGGACGCAGTAATAGTTAACAGTCCACTTTTTCCCAGTGATATGAACCAAACAAACAGTAAAGAAATTACTCTGTAGATCATAAAGGACCAAACAAGTGTTACTGTACCAGAGTCTGAAATAATAGAAGCCAGGTTACTAGGATCCCATGGTAGAAAAAGTGTTATGCTTAGATTCCACTCACATGACAGGAAAAAAGACTTAATTATTGCATCTATTAAAGTAAAGAAAGAGGTATACATAAACGAGTGTCTTACCAAAAAACGTCAGAACCTCCTGTATAGAGTCAGAAAACTTAAGCAGGAGAATAATGACACAATACACCAATGCTTCACATGGGATGGGAAAATTCTTGTTAGGAAAACAAATGTAGGTCAACTGTACACAATCACGAACGAGAATGATCTATCACGATTTCTCAGGGATACTAATCTTGCAGAGAATAACTAAACAATGTCCAACTTAAAAGCCTACGTAGCGTAGTGTATGTTTTGCTCCATTATTGTTCAAATTTCATTGTACAATCTCTTAGTATTTAAATAATAAACTACCTCATTTTGTGATTTTACTAGAAAGCATAAGTCACCTTATGTAATTTTCTTATTTACTATTGTTTGCTTAAACATTAGCTGAATTGATACTTTCTCTGTCCATATTACTACCTCATATTTTTTTAAATACTATCAATTGATATTACCTACTAAAATTAACCCTTTCAGGGTCCGTTCCGTAGATCTACGGCTTTACGTTCAGGGTCCAAACCGTAGATCCATGCCATGAGCTCAGCTCACTCTGATAAACTGTGAGTGGTACATTTGGGCCTAGATATGAGAGAATACATCTACGTGGTATGTGTGCACCACATAAAACAGATCCTGCAGCACACTGTGTATAATGAGAGAAAAAAACTGAAATCATGATTTTTCGATTAAAACAGCAACTTTACAGTGTTTTATCGTATGTTTTTTATAGTTGTATTTGCGATTTCTTGGTCTCATTTGATAGAATGGAAGACATATTACAGAAATAGGGATGATTTTGATTGGTTTTTTGCACTGGAAATGGCTTGAAAACTGAGCTCAAAGTAGCGGAAATGTTAAATTTTTGCCGATATTCAAGAGTAAACAAACGACCTCACACGTCTAATACACGTCAGCTGGTGGGTCTAATATACATTCACAAATATGGTGATGATATTTATACAATTATTACAGTATTGCATAACAGTAAATCTTCTATTTTTTGGTGTGAAAAAAAATTCATTATGTGAATAAAAAATAAAAATGGAATTTATTTGTAAAGCCTCAAAATGTAACTAATGAACAGAGGAAATGTTAGTTTAGTTCCAGGAATACCTACATTGTTTATTCTGGAGCCTATTTTGAAATTGGAATATTTTGAACTTTGTGTTAAATTGGCCAAATTAACAATTTCCGATCACTTTATTTTGTAGTTGAAACAGTTGACTTGGCGATTTCTTGTACTCAATCGATAGAATAGAAGTAATACTAGTGAAATAGCTAAGAATTTGGTTGATTAGAATAATGTAATTGGCCTACAATGGGAGTCAAAGTCGGCAAAATCGCCGATTCGTAAATATCGCTGACACATCAAAATTCGCGAGAGCATAATTTCGTCAATTTTCCACCAAATTTCGTACTTTTCGTTTTATTACCTTCACAAAAAAATTCTCTATGATTATCATTTTTACTATAATTTCAATTTACTCTTAACATTTTTGACATTTAATAACCATTACTTGTCTAATTACCTTTACCTGTTTTATACCACATTTACTATCTTAGAGTACTCTTAATTACCTTGTACTGCCATATAACCTCTAGTATAACTACCAGTGCTATATTGAATGAAATAAACATTACTTTTTCACTTTTTTTGTAATCATTATTACTTACTAAAATTTTATTAAACATCATATTTACTACCAGTCAATTTTACTTTTGTACATTAAACATTATTTTATACTTCCCATAACATTTTGTTGCCAATTTTTCAAGTTTGTATATTCAACTCCAACCTTTATATTATCCTTTGTACCTGTCTACCATCTTACTATCATATTATAACCAAGACATTACCATTATTCATTGTTCTTACCTGTCCATTTAATTTTGTTTACCACTACTTGTTTTTTTAGTCACTTTTTATTGTGTGTGCAATTAGTGTATATTCCAATTACTTTTTTGCAAGTACCAAAACTATCTTTTGCTAGCTAGTACCAACAACCTCATTTTTTTTTTTTTACTTTTTATTGTGCAATAAACTGCTCAACTTATTTAATATTACAAATCAGATCTTACTCCTAAACCAATATTATTTCATAGTGACTATCTGTCCATTTAACTTTTTACCATTACTCAATTTTAGTCCCTTATATACTTTTTTGTCCTTTATTTTAGCTCTATATAACTACCTTAGATCATATATTCACAATTGTTAAACTAATCAAGGTGCTATTCTCAGGTGCTAAAGTTAATAAGTTCACTATTTTGCCATTAAACTCCAAAGCTCATTTATTTGATTACCACTTTATTGTTCACACCAACTTATATTAGTCCCCTTTTATATTTATATTTTATATTATAATTCTAACTTTTAAAGAAATTACCTTTAAAGTACTACCTACTATCATATTCCCAAAGCTCCATTATTTGATCATCACTTTATTTGTTCACCACAAATTATTTTAGTCCCTTTTATATTGTCTCCTTTATTTTAGCTTTAAAAAATACCTTAGCTCATTATTTTTTTACATTTGTTAAATAATTCAGGTGCTATTTTTTTAGCTTTAGAATATTTACTTTATTTTTTACTTAATTCTAACTATAGATTCACTACAAATCTTATGATTACAAGCATTGATCCTGATACCAACCTCTTATTTAATGACTTAAATGATTCAAACAGTTACTGTAATTACTACACAGCAGAACATCAAAGGCACTTCTCAGAGCCAACAACAACATAACTATCTTTAACTACAATATCAGATCTTTAAGCAAGCTTTATGGACCTCCTAGCATTACTAAATTCCTTGCATGCCAATATGTCCATCATTACACTAACTGAAACCTGGCTAAAGCCTGATAGTACAGATGTCTATGCCATTCCTGGTTACACAGCCATACACAACTGTAGGCCAGACCAACAAGGGGGTGGCACAGCTATATACTACTCAGACCAACTAGAATGTATCACTAATACTTGCACAAGGGATGAACATGGGGAATATATAATAGCTAAATTCAAATCCAAATTACTACAAAAACTCTCACAGTGAATAAACATCTACAGAATTCCACAATCAAAACATTAGCCAATTTAGTCAAAACCTAGGAGTATGATAATGATGCACGCTGAAAAAAGATCACTTACTACTCTCAGGTGACTTCTAATATAAATCTCCGCAAGACCAGGACCCACACGGTACTGAATTCACCAAACACAATGAGTAACTGCATGTTGTTACCAACAGTAACCAAAACCTACAAGAGTTACAGTGGACTAGTGTTTCCATACTTGACCACTTCTGGACCAACACCCTATCACCCTTTAAAATCAGGCAATAATTCAGATTTACCACAGTCCACTACCCTACTTTCCTTCATAACACCTCTTGGTATAAAATACCCCAAGGACACACTAAAGACACCTTCAGACTTCCAATGAGGCAGCCATTAATAACTTCACAACAGCAGTAACAACATTGACTGGCACACTGAGCTAGAATAGGAAATTATACAGATACTGACGAATGGTTTTAATAATTTTCCTAAAAAAGACCCATACCTTTATAACAAGCACTGCCTAAAAAAACGAACAGATGACAGCTAATAGACTGAATGTCCCTGGCTAACCACCCAGCATTCTCTAAATCCATAAATACAAAACAGCGATATGAAAAACAGTACGATGGGTCACATAACAGAAGACCAAACAAAACGTTACTCGTCAATCCTATCCAGGCTTGATAAGAAGGGCAAAAAAAAATTGTATCATGAGAACAGATTATCAAATTTACGAGGTGATTTAAAAAAAGACCTGGAAGACCCTATCAGAAATTTTGGGGGAAACAAAAAAATGATATAACGATCCATAGCGAAATAAAATTAGCAAAATCAGATGACCCAACTCCCACCAAACAGATACAGCCAAAACAGGAGCTCAATGATTTCTTCTCACTATAGGTCAAAACTTGCCAATAAAATGCCAAGCGCAGTACCCACCAATGACTAGCTCATGGCAACTACCCGAACACTCTGTTCCTGCTTCCAACTAACTCATACGAAGTTCCCTTACTATCACGCACTGAAAAAAAGGCAGGAGATTTAAATACACGTACCACCCTTTTTATACAAAAAGCGTCACAAGTACTATCACCAATCATTGCATACACTCTTTAACAAAATTCCATTGCAATCCTCCACCTTCCCTACGTTCTCAGAATAGCATGGGTCACCCTGATCCATAAAGGAGGAGACAAAACAGAGTTGATTAACTATAGGCCTATCCACTTTTACACCTCTCTCAAAAAACCTTCGAAACAATTAATTCATAACGGAATCTACTCCTACCTCATCTCCCATAACATTCTCAACCCCTGAATGTGGAATAAGGCCTAATAAAAATACTAATGATGCTATTATACACATGTAGAACATATATACACTGCAATAAGAAAAAAGAAGTCCACTGGGGATTCATTGACTTCGTAAAGCTTTTTTGATACAGGTGACCTGACCTTGCTTCCACGTAAAATTGTCACACTATGGTATTAGAGGGCACTTCCTCAACTACCTCATCAGCTATTACCTCGCCCAAAAGGAAGCCAATACGTGTTTACGCAAATGGGGCAAAACTTTCAGCACAACGAATTACAGTTGGTGTTCCCACAGGGAAGTGTCCTTGGCCCTATTCTCTTTTCTCGTTTACATAAATGACCTACCAAATGCTTCGCCAATTACTCAAACCCACACTTTTGCAGAGGACACCACAAACGTCTTCTATCACCGAGCCCCAGTCACGCTAATGCATACCTGTAACACCGAATTACAGCATAAAATATCTACCTGGATGAGGACTATCAACTTACACTAAAATTGACATAACCTACTTCATTCAGTATGGGGATAGCAGACGCTACAGATGTACCTTCTTAACATAACGAATAAACGGATCACTATCACAAAGCTAAAACAGAGGGAAAATTCTTAGGAATCAACCTCGATTAATAGACTCAAATTTATAATATTCACAAATTTCTCAAGGAAAAATTTCCAAGATGTGGCATACTATCGAAAGATACGGTACTATGTTCCACAGTCAGCCCCTCCTGGGTCCCTTATCACTCTCTTATTTACCCCTATCTCACCTATGAATTTGTGCATGGGGTCAACAACAACTAACCATCTCAGACCACTAATACCCAACAAAAAACTGCAGTTAGTATGTAACAAATTCTCACTACAGGCAGGCACACTCCACCAATTTCAAACCACTCAACCTACTCCTCCATACAAAACATCCATACTTATTATTGCACTTATTACATTACATAGAACACTTAAACTCTGATATTAAACCCTCCCCTCATAACATCTCCTGCCAACCTTCAAAGAAACATGACCATAATACAAGTGCACCGATCACTCTTGATGTTTCCTTGTGTCCAATCTACGGCTAGCAAAATCAATGCACATTAACAAAGGCCCTAAATTGGGAATTCATTACCTTTAAAATATAAAAGAAACACTAACTGTTTATAATATTTTCAGTTCTCTTCTCAAAGTTCAACTTTACTCACTCAAACCAAATAAATACTGAATAACTGAAACCATATAAATTGTATAATCATAAACTTGTTACTCACAATTTATCACACATATGTTAAACCTAACTTTGTTATTTTTTTAAAAGACACTACCTCCTAACAGAATACTCCATTCTACTGAATGACACGCAATGGCATGCAAACCATAGGACCTTGTCTTTGTAATACTCATTTGTATTTTATAGTTATCTGTTTACAATAATGTCTTATCACTGATTTCATCATTGCTTAGTTAATCTTAAGTTAATTTTAAGCCAGCCCGTAATGCTATGCATATAAGTGGCTTTGGCATGCTGCTCTTACCTGTATTTTTTGTACCTCTGTTTGTATGCTAAAATTTCTAAATAAATAACTATGGAAATAAGTCACCCTGACTTTCTTGGGTTATCCTAGGATATTACACATATGCTGCTATGTATGATAATCTACGTAATTGTATTTCTGTACACCTGAATAAACTTACTCAAGTGCATGTGGCATCATAAGTAAGTTTATTTAGTTATACACAAATAAAGTTACATAAAATATCACACTTAGCAGCATATGTTTGGAGAACCTAGGATAACCCAAAAAAGTCAGACAGACTTATTTCCATTAGGGTCCCTGTACCCTGTACTATATGGTACAATGTACCATATGGTACAATGTACCATATGGCACATTGTACCATTGTACCATATGGCACATTGTACCATATTGCACATTGTACCATATGATACCATTGTATGACATGGCACCATTGTACCATATGGTACAATGGCACCATATACTTCAAAACCATAGAATTCCTCTTCAGCTCCACTTCCATCAGTCTTAGAACTGTAAGTTGTGAAGAGGAGAGTCAGAATTCACTAGGAGAGTGAGTGGGGAGTGAGAGCTTCCTTGCTGCCAGGCATGATGAACAAAGCTACTTTGGCAGTGTTCCAGATTTTTTCTATGGTGTGCACACTGACCACCCAGACCCATTCTCTCAGATGTAGGCCTACCAGCCTTCTCGCGCTAAATTTGATGCCACTAGAATTTTGGCGTAGATCTACAGTTTGGACCCTAAATGTAAAGCTGTAGATCAATGGGACTGACCCTGAAAGGGTTAAAACCCTTGCAAACTGTTCCTCAGAGCATGGGAATTTGTTAGGTTTTAATTTTTCTGTTTGTCTGAGGACCATGTCACTAGTTACACTAATCATGCACAGTTTGTCATCGTCCTGTTCTGCATAATTTATTATTTTTGGAATTTTGCTAGTATCTTCCTGAGTAAAAACTGAGAGGAAGTAGGTATTGAAAAGTTTCACTTCGGATCTACCTAGTTAACTTCGTGGGCTATTTGTCCCCAAACTACTTCTGTATCCTGAAAG
>NC_069407.1:56124777-56175262 GCF_026875155.1 Cherax quadricarinatus | reverse complement strand
ACTACTCCATGCCCCACACCTACCCCCAACCCACCATCCCTACTTGCCCACACTACCCCACCCCTCTACAACTCCATCCCCCAATCCACTCATCACCCCCCATCAACTACCCATGCACCCATCATACTACCCACCCCAATCACTACCCATGCACCACCATCACACCCCCAAATTTCACCCACAAATCACTACCCCACCCACATCTACTCACCCACTCCTATCACTACTCCATGCACCACCATCACTAACTCCACCCACATCACTACCCCACCAACTCTATCACTATCCATGCACCACCATCATACTCCACCCACATCTACTCCACCCACTCCTATCACTACTCATGAAACCACCATCACTACCCCACCACTACCATCAATACTCCACCACCACCATCCTACTCCACCCCATCTACTCCACCCACTCCTATCATACTCCATGCACCCCCATCACTACTCCACCCCCCCATCTACTCCACCCATCCAAACCCCCCACCTACTCCACCCCCCCTTCATTTACTCCACCCCACATACCCACCCACTCTATCACTACTCCATAGCCACCATCACTACTCCACCACATCTACTCCACCCACTCCTATCACTACTCCATGCCCCACCATCACTACTCCACCCACATTACTCCCCCCACTCCATCACTACTCCAAAACCCCATCACTACTCCACCCACATCTACTCCACCCACTCCTATCACAAACTCCATGCACCACTCACTACTCCACCCACATCTACTCCACCCATCCTATCACTACTCCATGCACCACCATCACTATTTCCACCCACATCTACTCCACCCACTCCTATCACTACTCCACCCACCACCATCACTACCCCACCCCCCATCTACCCACTCCCCCCATCCTATCACTACTCCATGCACCACCATCATATCCACACATTACTCCCCCCACCCATCCTACTCCCCACCCCACCACTCCACCCACCTATTTCCACCCACTCCTCCCCCTCACTATCACCCTTACTCACCCACCCTTCCTACTCAACCCACCAACCAACACTACTCCACCCACCACATACTACCACCCACATACTCTCCACCCACTCTACACTACTCCACCCCACCAACCTCACTTACCACCTCCTCACCCCATCCACTCCTGCACCCCTCCCACTACTCCCCCCACTCCTCACTATTCCCTCCCACCATTCACCACATCTCCACCTTATCATATCAGCCACCCCATACTCCTCCCCCCATCCATCATAACTCCACACCACCATCACATTTCCACCCCACTCACCATCTCAACCACCCCCACCTCAACTCCCCACCACCCAACCCCACCCACCCACAACCCACACTCCACCCCCCAAAACCTTCAACCAACTCCACCCCCACCTTCAACTCCACCCACCACCTTCACCCTCCACCCACCACTTTCCCCACCTTCAACCCACCACCCTTCACACTCCACCCACACCCCTCACCACTCCACCCACCACCTTCACCACTCCACCCCACCTTCACCACTCCACCCACCACCTTCACCATCCCCCACCACCTCACCACCCCCAACCACTTCACCCTCCACCCACCACCTTAAACCACTCCACCCACCCCCTTTCACCACTCCACCCACCACCTTCACCACCCACCCCCACCTCACCTCCACCCACACTTCCCACTCCACCCCCACTTCACCACCCCACCCACCACCTTCACCAAAAAAAAAAAAAAAAAAAAAAAAAAAAAAAAAAAAAAAAAAAAAAAAAAAAAAAAAAAAAAAAAAAAAAAAAAAAAAAAAAAAAAAAAAAAAAAAAAAAAAAAAAAAAAAAAAAAAAAAAAAAAAAAAAAAATTAAAAAACTAAAAAAATTTCCCCTTTAACCAACCCTACACTCACCACCACCCCCCACCACCCTTCTTCCCAAACAACCCCACAAAATTTTCCAAAATTCCCCAAAAACCCCATTCCCAAAAAAAACCCCAAATCAAAAAACCCAAAATTTCACTTTTAAAATCAAAAACCCCCCTCCCCCAAAACACCCCTCCCTCCAAACCCCCCTTCCCCAAACTCAAAAAAAACCCCCCCCCAAGCTAAAAGTTCCCGTTTTTTTTTTGGGAAACCGGAAACCCCCGTTGAAAAAACCGGGACCCGAACCCCTTTTCCCCCAGAAAGCGGGGAAATCCCCCCCCCCCCGACCGAAACAACACCAAAAAAGGCTGCCCCCCTTTTCCAAAAACCCCTTAAAGGTACCCAGAAAACTCATTATTTGAAAATAAACAATATTGAAGAAAACAAATCAAAAATAAAGGAAACACCTAAAACCCCCTCAACCCCAAGAACGAAAAATTAAGAAAATTCCGGGGGAAAAACTGCAAAAAATACCTGAAAACAGTAACATCCACGAGCAAAAACACCAAAATTAAGGGTTAAGAAAAACCCAAACAAAATAAATGCCATCATAAATAAACCCTTGACCAAGACACAAAATGAAAAAGATAAGTTGTCACTTAAAAATTAAAGCCCAAAACCCGGGGCTTAACCAAAACAGTGCCTGCGTCAATAACCAGGCCAGAAACAAGTTTCTCCCAAAAAATTTAAAAAAAAACAGTTTTGGGAAAAAACCAGGAGAAACACAAAAATAAAATCAAAACTAAAAAAAGGACCAAAACGAATTTAAAATAAAAACCCCCAAAAAGGCAACAAAAAAGCAAAACCCTCCAAAAAAAACTTAAAAGGAAAAAAAAATAATCCCGGTTTAATTTTTTTTTAAAACCCCAGAATATTTGGGGCCAAAACACCTTTTTTTCCCCAAAAAAGGGGAAAAAAAAAAAAAAAAAAAAAAAATTTTTTTTAACCCCCCAAAAATACCAAAAAACTTACATAAATAACCTTAAAAATTGGTGTTGGGAGGGATCAAGGGGGGGGCCCAAAAATTTTCACACGGGGGAAAAATTTATTAAGGAAAACTAACAAAAAAATTACCATTAAAAAATTTTTTTACCCCCTTAAAATGACATTTTTTTAAAACAGAAAGAATGCCTTTAAAATTTTAACGGGGGTAAATATTGCTTTTTTTTAATTGAATTTTTTTTTTCACAAAAAATGTAACCAAAAATATTAAACTTCTTTCTTACGTAAAGCCAAAATTTTTGTGTTACAAGCAAATTTATTTAAAATTAAAATTTTTATGTTTATTTTTCAAAGGGGTTCCCCCCGGGGGGGGCCCAAAAAAAAAAAAATTTCTTTTTTTTTAAATTTTGTTTATATAAGGAAAAGGGACCCCCCTTCCCCGGGATTTTTCCCTCTTAAAAAAGGGTTTTTAAAGGAAGATTTGTCCATTTCCCCATAAGGTGGGAAATAAAAAACAAACTAAAAAAAAAATAAAAACCCGGGGGGGGGTTTGAAATAAATCTTTACGTTTTTATGTATTTTTGAAAATTTGGTACAAGAAAAAAACTTCATTTTATAAAAAAAAAAACCCCCATATTAAACCCAATTGGTTTTTATTCCTTATTTTTTTTTGCAATAAAATTATTTTTTGAGTCCAATACCTTGGGTTCCCCAACTTCCTTTTCAGTTCCCCCAACCCAAATTTGGTTTCCCCCCCCAAAAATTTCCCACCCCAAAATTTCCCCAGCCCCCAAAATTCCCAGCCCCAAAATCTATTCAATTTTCCCGCCCCCGCAGCCCCATTTTTACCCCCCCTCCGCCCCCCGCAATGCAGCCGCCCTCCCCCCTCAGTGTGGTGATGTTTTTTTTGTTCATCTTTTGCTATTAACTACAGTAAAAATGTAAAAAATTCATGCCTGTATTGGAATGGCTTTCGGAGGTTTTAGGGGTGACATATTGTTTTTTTAACACAAAAAGAATCAAAAACTTTCTGTACGCTAATAAAAACAAAAAATAATAATAATAAAAAAAATAATAAATAATAAAAATAAAATAATAATAATAATAATAAAAATTAATTAAAAAAATTTAAAAAATAAATTTAAAATTATTTATTTTTTTTATCTAAAAAAATTATTCCCTCCTTAAAAATTTCACAATAATTCATTGTTTGGTGCTTGTAATTTTTTGGTGTGACTGGGGTGGTTGACCAGTGGTGAGGTGTAGAGGCATGTGGGATTAGAGGCAGTGGTAGAGGCGTGGTAGAGGCAGGGAAAAAAAAAAAAAAATGGGGGAGGCAGTGGGAAGGCGTGGTAGAGGCAGTGGTAGAGGGAGTGTAGAGGGGAGTGGTAGAGCAGTGGTAAGGCAGTGATAGGGCGTGATATTTACTAACATTATGTTTTAAAAAAAATAAATAAATTAAAGAATAACATTTATTTTTATTTTTATAAAAAGTTTTTATATTTAAAATGTACATTATTATTATAACATTGATATGTTGTAAATACCACTGCCTCACCCATGCCCCTATCACTGTCTATCATGTTACCCCTGCCTTTAAATTTCCTCAACGCCCTTACATGTTTAAAGCCCACAGCCCCAATGGTCATCCGCCCTTAAACATTTTTACACTGTCAACACTCCCCCTTTTCATCCCTTACTCTTATATCTTATATGTTATACTCTTACATGCCTAACGTGAAAATTTGAAAATTTTGGGAAGAAACTTTCACCTCCGCAAAAAAGCCATTCATTGCAACCCCTTGTTTTTTACAATTTTTTTTTAATTGATTTTTTTTAATAAAAATTTTAAAAAAAAAAAAATTACCACAAAAATGAAAAGGTTTTTGGGAGGGATGGAAACCGTTTGCCCAAAACCCCCGGGCCCCCCCCACGGTGGGGGAGGGCTGGGCCCTTGGGGGGGGGTTGGGGGGGAAGGGGGGGTTGGGGGGGGGAGTCTGTGGTATTTAATAACAACGTTATTAAAGATAATGTATATTTTGACAACTTCGACATTTTTATGTATTTTTTTGATTTTTCATGGGTTCAACAAGTTTTAAACAGTTTGTTTATATTTCCCCCACAAAATGCGTTAGCCCTTTTGGCTTAGGTTTTTTTTAAATTTTAATAATTAATTTCCCTACAATTAAAAGGGGCACCAACATTCACGGTTTTTTTTAACTTCCGAGGCTTTGATCCCTAACCCCCGCGAATGTTGAGGGACACCTGTTTTTTTTACTTTTTATTGTGCAATAAATGCTCAACTTATTTATATTCAAAATCTAAAATTTTTTGATGCCAATAGTCCATCATTCATAACTAAAACCCGGGCAAAGCCTGATATAATAGTCTATCCTTCCTGGTTACACAGCCATAACAACTGTGGGCCAGACCAACAAGGGGGGGCCCCAAGTTATACTATCAACAATAAATGTTCCTAATACTTGCAAAGGGATGAACAGGGGGTTTTTGATGTTAAATTCAAATCCAAATACCTAAAAAAACCCTCTCACATTGATAAAATCTACAGGTTCCCACATCAAACATTGGTTTTTTTGAAAATGGAAGTATGATAACTGATGCATGCAGGAACAAAGTCACTTATACCTCAGGTGCTTAATATAAATCCCTGCCAAGCCCCGGACCCACATGTTACTGAATTCAAAAACACTGAGTAGCTGCATGTTGTACCGCAGTAACAAAACCACAAGATTTACAGAGACTAGTGTTTCCCTATTTGACCACATCTGGACCAACACCATTTCTCCTTTAAAATCAGGCCTAATTAAGAAAACCCAGCCACTCCCTATTTTCCCTCATAACAACCTTGGAAAATTTGCCCCAAGACATACTAAGTCACCTTCAATTCACAATGAGGCAGCCATTAATAACTTCACAACAGCCATAACAAACATTGACTGGCACACGAGCTAAAATTATACGATTTTGACGAATGTATTAAAAAATTTTCTAAAAAGACCCAAACCTCTAAAACAAGAAATGTCCTAAAAAAAACAAAACGATGACGTAAGAGATAAACAGCCCCTGGCTAACATCCAGCATTCTAAAAATCCATAAATACAAAAACACCTAATTTATTTATTTATTTTTTTATTTTTTTAAACAATTTGAGACAAACAGAGGTACAAAAAAATACAGATAAGAGCAGCAGCCAAAACCCCTTATCTATCTAGCATTTGGGGTGGCTTAAAATTTCTTAAGATTAACTAAGCAATGATGAAATAGTGATAAAACATTAAAGTAAACGTTACAAAAGACAAATGAGTATTACAAAGCAGGTTATGGTTTCTACATGTTTACATTTAGTGTTTGGGTATTCGTTAGGTGGTTTTTTAAAAAATAAAAATTAGATTGGGTTTTTTGGTTTTAAAAAAATTTTTTTATTAATTGTGGAAACTTTTAAAATAACAATTTTTTAAGGTTCAGTTATTTAGTATTTTTTTGGTTTTGGGGAGTAAGTGATCTTTGAGAAAGACTTGAATTTTTAAACAGGTAGTGTTTCTTTTATATTTAAGGTAATGAATTCCCGATTTTTGGGCCCTTTTTTTGTACATGAGTTTTTGCTAGTGTAGATGACACGAGGAACATCAAAAAAGGGGATCTTGCCTTTGTTTTTGGGCATGTGTTTGTTGAGGTTGGGAAGGAGAGTTGAGGGGAGGGTTAATACAGAGTTTGTGTTTTTAATGTAAAAGGTGCAGATAAGTATGGTGTTTTGTATGGTGAGAGGTTTAGTGTTTGAAATTGGTGGAAGTGCTGCCCGTATGGAATTTTTATCATTCTAACTGCTTCTAACTGCTCCGGTTTTTCTGGTGTTTCACGGTTGGCTCTTAGTGCTGAACTTTAATCTGTGTCATCAATCCTATACAGATACATCCCTCTAGCGCCCTTGATACAATCTTGGCGGGAAAACATTATTTTACCGAGTCAAAAAAGGAGAAATTAGTGTCACTACTAGCAGAGTTTACTGCAGAGGGGAATCATAGGCCTGTGTCCCGTTTGTGAAAAAAATTATAATAATTGAATTTGTGTCAGAGGAAAGAAAGTCTCTGGAAACAGTGAGTATACATAGGTGTATAGTGTTTATACTACAGTGGCTCCCTAGTATATATTGATGATAAAGGCTAATAGTGTCTTTGGAAAACAGCGTGATTTGTTAATGAAGTGATACAGCCTATAGAGGCAGGTGCTCGATTGTCGCCAGAAATTATCCACTGGGTTCAGCTGTTTATTAATAATCTTCTGGCCTGCTTAGTGTACTCGCATATAATCTAGTGATACCCCCCCAAGTTGAATGCAGGAATACAGTGTTGTAGTAGCAACTATCCAGTTATTTATAATGGGTACTTAGTGGAGTGGAGTGATTTCATTAGTTTCTTTTTTTTGAAAAATACCAGACGTTACTGCTAGTTAGAAATGCAGTAATCTACCATTCAAATCATTATGAAGCTGTGTGTTGTTGTGGTCAATAAAATAATGGGCTCCACATGCATAAATTGTCCATTTTTGTGGAAATTGGTGTCACGCCCCTTGTTCAGATATCCCGAACTAGTACAAAACAGTATTAAATACAGTGGAACGTGTTTTTGGGTATGCCCATAATGAGAATTAATCTTTGTGGACTAAAATCAAAAGGGTATTTAAGAGGTCAACATCAAAGCTGCTTTCATAGAAATGGAAGCTTTCTACTACAGATTGGGAACATAAAAGTCTGGGCTGAATGGTACTGCCCTTGATATGGCCATGTAGTCAGGAAAATTGTAAGGCTGGTGAGGATGTCCTGGTGGTCAGTATAATGGGGGGTGATAGTCTTGTCCTGGTGAGACAGTAATGGTGATAGCTGGAGGTGCTGTCCTGAGGAGACTGTAATGGTGAAGCTGGAGGTGCTGTCCTGGGAGGACAGTAATGGTTGATGCTGGAATGCTGCCCTGGTGGACAGTAATGGTGAAGCTTGGAGATGGCTGTCCTGGGAGACAGATTATGGTGAAGCTGGAGATTTTGTCGGGATAGTCGTGAATTATACGCAGAAGGATATACATATAAATGACTCATAGAGGACAGGAGCCATGAGGGGAAACAAGGTGTAGTTCTCAAAGATAGAATAAAACCATATTGCAAACTAGAAAATACGCAGGAATAGCAAAACAAGAGGACCTCCACTAGCAATTGTGTGGATATATTACCAAAATACAACTGGTGGAGCCCCATTGTTGGTGCTAGGAGGATTGAAAGTAAGACAGGGAAGGAAAACAATCGCCACCAGAACAGGGAATACTAGTCACAGAACACACAAGGCCAAACGGAAAACCAAGCCTGTTCACAGTACTAGTGCACTCGGTATTCTGCTGGCATTGGGAAATCTGGAAATAACCAGATGGGGACGTTGCAACTTGACCACCCTAGTAAATGCCATGCCCATATGACTCAACAGGGAAATTGCAAACTCCTTCCTGTAAGCTTTTTCACCTGAACTGTGTACCTCTTCAGTACAGGAAAGCTGTGATATAACTTAAATTGCGGATTCCATCTAAAGGGGACATAGAAAGTCTACAAAACATCCAGGCCATGGGAAAACTGGGTAGCTCAGCACTCAAGAGGGCGAGGTTTTTTAGGTGCCAGGAAGGAGAAAAAAAAACTGGCAGGAAATGGCAGAAAACGATTTACACCAAATCCAGTCATTCTGGAGTGGAACCACAGTCGATGGCCTCCACTCCAAACCAAACAGATACTGATTACTAATGCCGGAACCCCCCACCCCCAGTGTGTGTGCATCAATACCACAGTACGATAACATTCCTTGCCACTGGACGCCACATACATATTCCAGGGTCTAAAGCCAGCAACAAACAACAAATACCTTTCGATCCGTGGACTGCTTGCAGAGGCCAAAGGCAATCGTTCGTGGTTTCATGAGACCCACTATAAAGGATCACTTGGACAACGAAATGATTGGATCCCAGGTTCCAACCTATATCAGATGTGGACGAGTGAACAGGCAATAAGGGGGGGGGGGGGTGGGCTGTACATTGAGAGTCATTGTTTTGCACAGAACTGCTAAATGCCTCAAATGATGTAGTGAAGTTTTAGCAGTTAAAGGTCCGCAGAAACCAAACCTTGTCATTGGTGGTAGTCTAAAACCTCGGGATGCAACACCCCAGCATTCCAGAACAGTGTTAAAAATTGACCACTGTCTGGAAAACTTCCAGCTCCTGCACCCAACATCTTGCTCTGGGGATTTCAACTTAAGGCACCTAAAATGGAGGATATAGCAAATAATATGTTGCAGTATTAACAACCAGGGGGCCGCTTGAGTGGAAAGAACTCACACTCTCGCGAGCTTTTAAATCTCTGCACAAATCAATTTAAACTCAGCAAATAATTAGAGCCTACTGGGTTGGAGTAATACCACTAGACCTCATATCTTCATAACAAATGGTTGATCTGATAAGAAATGTCCCAATCGCAAAAAACAATATATTCAGATTCACAAACATAACTGTGGTTCAGTCATGTATGCGCGGAGCCCAGGGACCGCTTAATGAGATTAGTACAGAGAGGAGCATTCACCAAATGTAACTTCGAATAACAACAAACATAAAGTGGGATACCAAGTAACCAAGTCCTAACGATTAAGCTGGGAAGAGGATTACTAAGCAACACAGACCCCATATTATGCCTAGAACAGATTAACTCGGTGGCACTCGATGTATGACAATGGCTTATTCCTTCTAGAAAAAGGAGGAGTAGAGGTAAAACAGAGAGAGACACGCGCTCCCTTTTCAGGCGACGGAAATAAGAATAACAGGTGCGGCTAAAAGGGTCAATATATCTTGAAATGCGTAGGGAGGACACTGGTCAGAGAAATAGCAAGCATCGAATTAAGCTAAAAGAATCCTTTAGGAGTCAGGAATCGTGGAAGAATAAAGCCATAAATGAAATCGAAAGAAAACCCAAAGTTATTTCTTCTCCTATGCCAAAATCAAAAATCGAGAACAACGTCCGTATTGGGCCCCTACTTTAAACAGATGGGTCCTACACAGTTGACAGCAAGGAAATGAGTGAGCTACTCAAGTCCCAATATGCCTACAGTTTTTAGCAAGCCGCTAAACCAGATAGAGGAGTCGAAGATCAAATTAATGTTTTTATGAGAGCGCCACAAAATTCTGATTATCACGAGGCTATCCGAATGTGTATCTGACGCGATAAATGATTCGACAAGGAGTTAAATGACATGCCATGTACTCTGCCCCAGGGCCAGACTCATGGAACTCTGGGTGCATCAAGAAACTGCAAGAGAAAGCCCCTATCACGAGTTTTCCAACCTATGGAGAGGATGCATGGAGCACGGGGTGTCGTCCCAAGTTACTAAAAAAACAACAGGACATAACCCCACATCACAAAGGGGGCAGTGTAACAGCTCAACAGCAATGATAACTACAGATAATAGCACTAACATCCCTTATCATAAAAATCATTGAAAAGGGTCCTAAGAGAGCCAAGTCAACCCATTAGAAACCCATCAGTTACACTCAACCCAGAAAGGCATACATGGGTTTAGAACAGGATCGCTCTGTCTGTTCAACTATTGGATCACTCGACAAGGTCTAAATGCATAGGATGCAGAAAAAAGAAATGCAGATGTAATACTCATTCTGACTTGCCAAAAGCTCCTTCGACAGTGTGACCATGGCGTAATAGCGCACAAAATGCGTGCTAAAGAATGACAGGATAGCTCGGTCGCAGGATCTATAATTTCCTCACTAACAGACACCAGAGGTTGTCGTTCATAGTCAGAGTAAATTCCGAGGCAGCTCCGGTGAAAAGCTCTGGTTCCCACAAGGCACAGTACTCGCTCCCATCTTGTTCTCATCCTATATCCGACAGAGACAAGGATGTCAGCCACAAGCACCTGTCTTCCTTTGAAGATGACACCGAATCTTGATGACAGTGTCTTCCATTGCAGTTCACTGCATAAGCTCAGGGGCGGAGGACATTCAGCCTAACTCTTTCAGTGGGCTGCTGCAGGGAAAAACTTATGAAACTTCATACGATGAGAAATTTCAATTACTCAGATATGGTAAACATGAGGATATTAAATCTTCTTCAAGAGTACCAAAACAAATTCTGGCCACAAAATAGAGAGAATCACCAAACGTCAAAGACCTGGGAGTGATCATGTCGGAGGATCTCACCCGTTCAAAGTCCTTAACATTGTATCAATCGCATCTGCTAGAAAAAATGACAGGGATGGGATAATGAGACCCTTCAAAACTAGGAGGCCTAAGCCCATGATGACACTCTTCGGTCACTTGTTTCTATCTAGCTGGAATATTGCTGCACACTAACAGCACCTTTTCAAGGCAGGTTGAAATTGACCGCCGACCTAGAAAAGGTAAACAGAGAGCTTTCACGTGCAGCTGCATAAAACGGGAGATAAAAGACCTCTGATTATTTGGGAGCGCTTGTGGTGCTAAACCTGTATTTCCATGGAATGCTAGGATGGGAGAGATACATGATTATATATCACCTGGGAAATCCTAGTGGGACTACGTACCGAACTGCACACGTAAATCACTTCACTACGAAAGCAAAAGACTTGCAGAAGATGCACATCCCCCAATGAAAGTGCTGGGGTGTCACTAGACGTTATGGACCATACATAAGTGTCTAGGGCCGGACTGTTCACTGCCAATCCCAGCCATCATAAGGGGGAGTTACCGCAACAGAGCCATGGCAGTCTTCAAGCTTGGGCACTGGACAAGCACTAACAAGTCATGTTCGGATCAGCCGGGACTGTGGCTCTTACGTAGGGTTTGCGGTGCTCAGTCCCGCAGCGACAGCCTGGTTGATGGAGCTCTGATCCACCAGGAGGGTCCTGCGTCACAGACGGGCCGCGGGGGAGTTAGACCCCGGAACTCTCTCAGGTAAATCCTGGTAAGCCTTTTGTTGGGTATAGTGGTTGAGTGGTTAATTGTTTTTGAGCCCCATGCACAATTCCTAGGTGAGATAGGGGTTAAATAAGGTGTGTTTATAGGGACAGGAGGGCTGTCTGTGGACTAGTACTGTATCTTCGATAGTATGCCTACAGTCTTGAATTTTCTTAGAATTTGTATGTATATGTGTATGAAATTTGAGTCTATTATCAAGGGGGTTCATAAGAATTTTTCCCGCTGTTAGCTTGTGATAGGTGATCACGTTTTCATCATGTTAAGGGGACATCGTAGCTTGGTTACCAATTGAATGAAGTAGGTTTTGTCAATGTTTAGGTGTAGTTTGTTAGTCCTCATCCAGGTAGATATTTTCTGTAATTCGGTAGTTCTAGTATTGCTAGCATGAATGGGGCTAGGGGGGGAGAAGACGTATGTAGGTCATCTGCAAATAGTGTGGGTTTGAGTATTTGCGAAGCATTGTTGGCTGAGGTTCATTTGTTATGTATAGGGAGAAAGAGGAAGAGGGCCAGTAGGACTACTTTCCCTGTGGAGGCACCAACTGTTAATTGGTTGTGCAGAAGAGTTTGCCCCATCTGTTTGTACACATATTGGCTTCTGTTGTGAGGTTTGGACTGGAGGTAGTTGAGGGAGAGTGCCCTCTTATACCAAAGTGTGACAATTTTACGTGGAGCATCTTGGTCAATGTATCAAAGCGTTACGTAAGTCATATGAAGATCCCCAGTGGGACTTCTTTTTTTTCTTATTGAGTTGTATATAGGTTCTAGCATGTGTTAATAGCATTCATTAAGATATTGTTATAGGCCTGATTCCAAAGTGGCTAGGGGTTTTGAGTTAGTTTTGGGAGATAATGTAGGGTAGATTCGTTTATGAATTTTAATATTTCGAGATTTTTTTGAGAGAGGGTGTAAGTTGGATATAGGCCTATAGTTATTCAACTCTGTTTGGTCTCCTCCTTTGTGGATCGGGGTGACCCTTGCTATTTGAGTACTGTTGGGAGTGGAGGATTCATTGGATTTGTTAAAGAGTGTTGCAATGATGTTGATAGCACTTGGTGACTACTTTTTTTGTTAGATAAAGGGTGGTAATGGTATTTAAATCTCCTGCCTTGTTTTTTAGTGTGTTGATATTAAGGGAGACTTCGCATGGGTTAGTCGGAGCTTGGAACAGTGTGTTCGGATAGTTGCCGGTGAGGTAGTATTTGGTGGGGTATCTGAGCTGGGGATTTTATTGTACAGAAGGGTCAAATACCAGCGACCTCAAACAAAACTTTACTCGTTCAATCTAGCCAGCCTGATAGAAGGGCAAAAAAAAATTGTATTATGAGAACAGATTATCCTCATCTGACGAGTGGGGTGTATAAAAAGACCTGGAAAAACCTATCAGAAATTTCTAGGACAAAAGAGATTCTCGAATAGCAAATATTAAAATTAGCAAAATTCAGATGAACCCATCTACCACCACAGATAGCAAACAGACTCACATTGATTTCGTCTCCATATAGGACAAAACCTTGCCAATAAAATCCCATAGCTCAGAGTACCCCACGCAATGCTACTCATGGCAACTACCGATCACACTGTTCCTAGCTCGACTAACCCATTCGAAGTTCCCTTATTATCAACACACCTAATAATACAATGCAGGAGATTTAAATACCTTTACACGCTTTTATATACAAACAAGTGTCACAAGTGCTATCACCAATTCATTGCAACACTAACAAAATCCATTGAATCCTCTACCTTCACTACAGTATCAAATTGCAAGGGTCACCCCGATCCACAAGGAGGAGACAAACAGAGTTGAATAACTATAGCCAATATCCAACTTACACCCTCTCTCAAAAATCTTCGTAAAAATTGAATCATAAACGAAATCTACTCCTACCTCATCTCCCAAAACATACTCAACCCCCCCACTGCTCATAATTTGGCTTCCAGGCCTAATTAAAATAGAATGATTGTATTATACACTGCTAGGACAATATTACACTGCATAGAGAATAAAGATAAGTCCCACTGGGGATCTTATTGTGACTTACGTAAAGCTTTTGATACAGTTGACCTTGACTTAGCTCCTATAAAATTGTCACACGCTATGTATAAGAGGGCACTCCCTCAACTATCTCAAGTCTATACCTCAGCAACAGAAGCCAATATGTGGTACGCAAATGGGGCAAAACTCTTCCGCCACAACCAATTACTGTTGGTGTACCCACAGGGGAATTGTCCTTGGCCCTCTTTTTTCTCTTACTTAAATGACCTACCAAATGACTTCGTTCAATTACTCAAACCCACCATTATTTGCAGTGACACTACATACGTCTTCTCTCACCCGAGCCCATCATCTAGCATATTGTTAAATAACACGAATTACAGAAAATATCTACGGATGATGGACTAACTAACTTACACTAAACATGACAAACCTACTTCATACAGTTTGGTAACAGAGCTACGATGTCCCTCTAAACATAAAGCTAAAGGATACCCGATCACACAAAGCTAACAGAGGGAAGATTTCTCTTGGAATCCACCTTGATAATAGACTCAAATTTCATACACATATTACAAAAAAGTAATTTTTAAGATGGTAGTTTATCTATTTTGTAATAATGAGATCGGGCTACTAAAAACACATTAAAATAATTGAATCTTTTAATATTATATAAAAATCAATCTTTGGTCTACAGGTATTTAAAAAATATATATATACTTGTTACAATAATAATTTATTAGCATTCTTCTAAATAATAGAAATATATATATCTATGCTAAAATAATAAAATTATAAATTACATTTGTATATAATATTTTATGATCAACTCGTGTCCCACACTAACAACTGATAATGACGCTCTGTGTCCCACTCAAGACAACTTATCCACGGTTGTGACGCTCTTCTCCTACCGTGTCTCTGACACCTTTTCGCCGTGGATGACGCTTCTTCTACACCAGTCCGCTTGACACCCTTTTCTCTGTCACTAGACAAACTCAGCTCTCGTATATACTCGACACCTCTTTTTTTTCGCGCTGTGTGTCATCCACACCCTTTCTCGACTGTGTCACACTTGACACCTTGTTTCTGACTACATCACTTACTATCGTCGTAGGTTCTTCGAGTGGCCAGTCACTGATACTATTCGAATGTACACTTAAAACAGGCCCTCTTCAGTGTCAACGTCGCACCCTTTTCTTCTTTAGTGTCCACTACGGTCTGTTTGCATATCTCAGTGTTCCACTCCATCATACTTCCCTAAGTGTCACACTACGGTCCTAGCCCAGTTCAGTGTAACACTCAACCTTTTCTTCATGTAATGTCCCACTAAAACAGCATCAGATGACTCCGGCCCACAGTTGACCAGCGTAGGCGGTGAGTCGCAGGACATCACCGGTTTGTCCTGTAAATACTCTCCAAGGCCGGTAGAAGTACACCGTAAGATGGTCTGGTGAGTACTGTCTACCCCCTTCAAGACAATTGACACACCGCAAGGTGGTCCGATAAATTACTGCAGAACAACCATGCTACAAGCTCACCAAGTGCGGCCGTCAAATAACTGAGGCCATCAACTCAGTGAAACTGAGGTGAGCTGCTCTTCTAAAATCAGTAGAAGCCAGTAGAATACCAAACGAGGGCAGGAGAAACTCTCCTACTGCCAGTAGATCTTACTGAAGATGTTCTGGTAATTACTGCTTGGATGCGTACCGTGAAGTGTTCAGGTACTTACTGCTTCTAAAGCCAGTAGATGTGTACCGTGAGGTGTTCAGATACTTATTGCTGCAGTGCGTACCGTGGTGTTCAGGTACGTACTTACTGCTTCTAAAGCCAGTAGCTGTGTACCGTGAAGTGTTCAGGTACCTACTGCTTAGATGCGTACCGTGAGGTGTTCAGGTACCTACTGCTCTAAGGCCGGCTCAGCAGTCCCCACATTGGGTTTGATGACGTACCCAGTGGTACTGCCGGCCGACAGGTTTATTTATTTATTTATTTAAAAATTTGAGCACACATACAGAGGAACAAAAAATACAGATAAGAGCAGCATGCCAAAGCCACTTATACTATGCATAGCATTACGGGCTGGCTTAAAATTAACTTAAGATGAACTAAGCAATGATGACATCAGTGATAAAACTTTAATGTAAACAGATTACTATAAAGCACAAGTGAGTAATACAAAGACAGGTCATATGGTTGTATGCATTGTTGTACATTCAGTAGAATGGAGTATTCTGTTAGGTAGTGTATTTAAAAAATAATAAAGTTAGATTGGGTTTTAGTTTAACATTTATGTGATATAATTGTGAGAAACATTTAAGATTTTACAATTTATAAGGTTCAGTTATTCAGTTTTATTTGGTTTTGGGTGAGTAATGATCTTTGAGAAGAGACTTGAATTTATAAACAGGTAGTGTTTCTTTTATATTTACAGGTAATGAGTTCCAGATTTTAGGGCCTTTTATGTGCTTTGGAGTTTTTGCATAGTGTGGATGGACACGAGGAACATCAAAGAGTGATCTGTGCCTTGTGTTATGGTCATGTGTTCTGTTGAGGTTGGAAAGGAGATGTTTGAGGGGAGGGTTAATATCAGAGTTAAGTGTTCTATGTATGTAATAGGTGCAGTAATAAGTAGGATGTTTTGTATGGTGAGTGGGTTTTTAGTGTATTGAATATTGGTGGAGTGTGCTGCCTATAGTGAGAATTTGTTATCATTCTAACTGCAGCCTTTTGTTGGGTAATTAGTGGTCTGAGATGGTTACTTGTTGTTGAGCCCCATGCACAAATTCCATAGGTGAGATAGGGGTAAAAAAGGGAGAGTGATATAGGGCCAGGAGGGCTGACTGTGGAGCATAGTACCGTATCTTCGATAGTATGCCTACAGTCTTGGAAATTTTCTTAGAAATTTGTTGTATATGTGTATGAAATTTGAGTCTATTATCAAGGTGGATTCCTAAGATTTTCCCTCTGTTAGCTTTGTGATAGGTGATCCGTTTATCATTATGTTAAGAGGGACATCTGTAGCTCTGTTACCAAACTGAATGAAGTAGGTTTTGTTCAATGTTTAGTGTAAGTTTGTTAGTCCTCATCCAGGTAGATATTTTTCTGTAATTCGGTATTTTACAGTATTGGCAAGCGTGACTGGGCTCGGGTGGGAGAAGACGTATGTAGTGTCATCTGCAAATAGTGTGGGTTTTGAGTAATTGCGAAGCATTTGGTTAGGTCATTTATGTATAGGAGAAAGAAAAGAGGGCCAAGGACATTTTCCCGTGGGACCCCAAACTGTAATGGTTGTGCAGAAGAGTTTGCCCCATTTGCATAAAACATTTTGGCTTCTGTTGCGGGAGGTATGACTTGAGGTAGTTGAGGGAGTGCCCTCTTTACCATAGTGTGACAATTTTACGTGGAGCAAGTCATGGTTAAACTGTATCAAAAGCTTTACGTAAGTCAAGGGAAGATTCCCAGTGGGACTTCTTTTTTTCTCTATTGCGTGTATATATGTTCTAGCATGTGTATAATAGCATCATTAGTATTTTTATTTTGGCCCCTGAATCCAAATTGGCAGGGGTTGAGTATGTTTTGGGGAGATAAGGTAGGAGTAGATTCGTTTATAAATTTAAATTTTTTTGAAGATTTTTGAGAGAGGGTGTTAAGTTGGATATTGGCCTATATTTTATTCAACTCTGTTTGGTCTCCTCCTTTGGGGGATCGGGGTGACCTTGCTATTTGAGTACTGTAGGGAAGGTGGAGGGATTCAATGGATTTGTTAAAGTGTGTTGCAATGATTGGTGATAGCACTTGTACACTTTTTTTATTAAAAGGGTGGTAAGGTATTTAAATCTCCTGCCTTGTTTTTAGCGTGTTGATAATAAGGGGACTTCGTTGGGTTAGTCGGAGCTAGGAACAGTGTGTTCGGGTAGTTGCCAGTGAGGTAGTCATTTGGTGGGGTATCTGAGCTTGGATTTTATTGGCAAGGTTTTGTCCTATAGTGGAGAAGAAGTCATTGAGTCTGTTTGCTGTTTCTGTTGGTGGGATTTGGGGGTTTTCATCTGATTTTACTAATTTATTTCGCTATTTCGTGATATCTTTTTTGTTCCTAGAATTTTGATAGGGTTTTTTCCAGGTCTTTTTTTATCCCCTCGTAATTTGGGGATAATCTGTTCTCATAATACAATTTTTTTGCCCTTCTTATCAGGGTTTGGTTAGGATTGACGAGTAACGTTTTGTTTGGTCTCTGGTTATGTGACCCATTCTGTACTGTTTTTCATATTGTGTTTGTTTTTAAATGGATTTGAGAATGCTGGGTGTTAACCAGGGACTGTTCAGTCTCTTAGCTGTATTGTTAGTTTTTTTTAGGGCAGTGCTTGTTATAGAGGTATTGGGTCTTTTTTAGAAAATTATTAATACATTCGTCAATATCTGTATAGATTTCTAGCTCAGTGTGCCAGTCAATGTTTGCTACTGCTGTTTGTGAAGTTATTAATGGCTGCCTCATTGTGAAGTCTGAAGGTACTTTAGTAGTGTCTTGGGGAAATTTACCCAAGAGTTGTTATGAGAAAAGTAGGGTAGTGGTCTGTGGTATTATCTGTAATTATCCCTTTGATTTTAAAGGGGATATGGGTTGGTCCAGATGTGGTCAAGTAGGGAACACTAGTCTCTGTAACTCTTGTAGGTTTTGTTACTGTTGGTAGCAACATACGTTATCATTGTGTTTGTGAATTCGGGTAACGTGTGGGTCCTGGTCTTGCAGGAGATTTATTTTTGAAGTCACCTGAGAGTAGTAAGTGATCTTTGTTCATGCTTTGCATCAGTTATCATACTTCCTAGGTTTTGACTAAATTGGCTAATGTTTGACTGTGGAACTCTGTTAAATGTTTATCAATGTGAGAGGTTTTTGTAGGTATTTGGATTTGAATTTGGCTATTATATATTCCCATGTTCATCCTTGTGCAAGTTTAGTGATACATTCTAGTTGGTCTGAGTTTGTATATGGCTGTGCCACCCCCTTGTTGGTCTGGCCTACAGTTGTGTATGGCTGTGTAACCAGGAATGGCATAGACATCTGTACTATCAGGCTTTAGCCAGGTTTCAGTTGTGTAATGATGGACATATTGGAAAGTAAGGATTTAGTAATGCTATGAGGTCTGTAATGCTTGCTTAAAGATCTGATATTGTAGTTAAAGATGTTTTTGTTGTTGTTGGCACTGAGAAGTGCCTTGATTGTTCTGCAGTGTAGTAATTACAGTAACTGTTTGATTCATTTAAGTCATTAAATAGAGGTTGGTATCAGGATCAATGCTTGTAATCATAAGATTTGTAGTGAATCTATAGTTAGAATTAAGTAAAACAAAGTAAATAGTCTTAAGCTAAAAAATAGCACCTGAATTAAATTTAACAAATGTAAATAATGAGCTAAGGTAGTTTTTTTTTTTTTTTTTTTTAGCTAAAAAAAAGGAGACAATATAAAAGGGACTAATACAAAAAAAGTGATAATCAAATAATGGAGCTTGGGAATATGATAGTAGGGGTACTATAAAGGTAATTCTTTAAAGTTAGAATTATAGTATAAAATAATAATATAAAAGGGACTAATGTAAGTTGTGGGTGAACAATAAAGTGGTAATCAAATAAAATGAGCTTTGGAATATAATGGCAAAATTGTGAACTTATTCTACTTTAGCACCTGAGAAATAGCACCTTGATTATTTTAAACAATTTTGAATGTATAAACTAGGGTAGTTATATAAGGCTAAAATAAAGGAGAAAAATATAAGGGGGCTAAAAATTTAAATAATGGTAAACAAAGTTAAATGGACAGGTGGTCACTATGAAATAATATTTTGGTTTAGGAGTAAGATCTGATTTGTAATATTAAAAAAATTGAGCGTTTATTGCACAAAAAAAAGTAAAAAAAAATGAGGTAGTTGGTACTAGCTGCAAAAGATAGTTTTGGTACTTGCAAAAAGTAATTTTGGATATACACTAATTGCATACACAATGAAAAGTGACTAAAAAAACAAGTAGTGATAAAAAAATTAAATGGACAGGTAAGAAAAATGAATATTATTAATTTTTGGGGTAAAATTTGACTTGTAATTTAAATTATGAGCAATTAATAGCAGTAAGAAAGAAGTATAGAGTATTGGAGGTATTTCATTAGCTAGTGATGAAAAAAAATAAAAATAATAATGTACAATATAATAGTAACGTACACTATATGCACCACACGTATATATGTATTAAAAGGGCACTTATCTAATCTGTTACGAAATGTCAGCTTTTCTAAGGGAAGGTAGAGAAATCGTGTTCATTTGAGATAGTATATTGTTGTCCTGTTGATGTTTTCCTTCTAGTATTTTCCCATCTCGCGTGAAAACACTGATGTATTTTGTTTTCCCGTTTAAGTTTTCTCAGCCTGAACAGAAGGTTTTGACGTTTTTTGTTAGACACTCATTTATGTACACTCCATTTTTCATTGTAATTGCTGATTTAAAATTTGGTCCCTTTTTTTATCGTATGAATGAAGTCGGATTTATATACTGTGTTACTTCCTGGTTTTCCTAGCAAACGTGTTTCTTTGATTTCATTGTTTGCACGATGACTTGTACGTGGTTCTGTATTATCCTGATTTGCAGTTTCTTTTCACTGTGCTTGTGTTATGTCACAAAGGGAAAGTGTGGACTGTTTATTATTACTGCATCAGACAACTTATCTTGTTCAGTTTTGTCGTCTTGGAAATCAAGGTATTCATTTAGTCGAGTGTGCTGTTTGATTCAGTCCTTGATTGCTTCTTCAACCTTCATATTTATTGTTGTTATTTGCTCAGTGTGATGGTATAGCTGCTTTTAGAGTATTTTCTGTGTCAACACTTCCCGATGTAATCTTTCTTTAAGGTTTTGGATCTTATTCTCGAGGTTGGTTATCTTGGATTCTCGTCGCTCGAGTGTTGCTTTGATATCTTTGATTTCATTTTCTAGAGCAAAAGATGTAGTCCTTGATATTGTCAGGAAAAAATCATACCTGAGTTATCATGGGTGAATTCCTTTGAAGGGAGTGGAGTTGGAGGGGGAGTCAGCCATGTTTGTTGTTGTTGTTGTTGTTCCTTGGGTGGCGGCGGTGAGGGGGGTTGATGAACACTGGCGTCCTGCTGGGTAGACAAGTTGAGTTCTAGGGTCCTTGCTGTTATTCTTTTATTACTGGTGTTGTTTCTTCTGCGATATCCTTTATAGTATCACTGAAGTAGTACTGTGTAGCAATGGAGGAGAAGGCTTGTTTTCTCGGAGCTTGGGTCAAGTGATTGTCTGGCAGCGGAGGCAGTGTTTGGGTTAGCAGGGCTGTCTTCCTTAGATCTTCTAATTTTGTCAAGATTTGGGTTACATTCTTAGTATTCTTGGGTCATGTTGTGGTCTACGTGGGTTCATGTAGTTGAACTTTCACTTTAGGCCATCACAAGTTTTGTTGAGCGATGTTTTTTTGAGAAAGAAGAGCTGGTAGGATACCGTTGCTGCCGCTGCTGCTGCCGCTGGTGCTGCCATTTAACCATTTAACCACTAGTTTGGTAGGGGGCCGCAACACATATACAACAAATTTCTAAGAAAATTTCCAAGACCGTAGGCATACTATCGAAGATACAGCACTATGTTCCACAGTCAGCCCTCCTGGCCCTATATCACTCTTATTTACCCCCATCTCACCTATGGAATTTGTGCATGGGGCTCAACAACAATTAACCATCTCAGACCACTAATTACCCAAAAAAAAGGCTGCAGTCAGAATGATAACAAATTCCCTACAGACGCACACTCCACCAATATTCAAAACACTAAACCTACTCACCATACAAACATCCATACTTATTATGCATCTATTACATACATAGAACACTTACTTGATATTAACCCCCCCCTCAAACATCTTGCCAACCTCACAGAACACATGACCATAACACAAGGCACTTTGATGTTCCTCGTGTCCATCTCACGCTATGCAAAAACTCAATGCACATAAAAGGCCCTAAAATCTGGGAATTCATTACCTGTTAAATATAAAGAAACACTACCTGTTTATAAATTCAAGTCTCCCTTTTCAAAGATCAATTATTCACCCAAAACCAAATAAATACTGAATAACTGAACCTTATAAATTGTTATCTTAAATGTTTCTCCAATTATATCACATAAATGTTAAACCCAAGACCCCAAACTAACTTTGTTATTTTTTAAATACACTACCTAACAGAATACTCCATTCTACTGAATGTAACAGCAATGGACATGCAACAAATGATCTGTCTTTGTCATAACTCATTTGTGACTTTATAGATTATTGTTTACAAATAAAGTCTCTATCATGAATTTCTCATTGCTAGTTAATCGTAAGTCCAATTTTAAGCCAGCCCGTAAACTGCTATGATATAAGTGCTTGGCATGCTGCCTCTTACCTGCATTTTTTTGTACGATGTATGTATGCTAAAATTTCTAAATAAATAAATATAAGTAAATAAATGCATAGTGGGATTGCAAAGTGATGCCTTTACTCATTGATCACTCTGAAAATCCCAGGTGTTCAAGAAAAACAGTGTTATCATTCACTCATACAATACCTTCTAAATAAGGTAAGTGTTCATTTAACATTTATTTATATAATTATTGTGCATGGCTCATGGTTTTCTTTTGTAGGGAAATGTATATTTCATCGAACAAAAAAAAATTAATACTTTTGGCTGTCTGGAACGAAATTAAGATTGGATTGCCATCATTTCTTTGGGGAAATTAAATTCGGCTAACGATAAATTTTGTCTAACAATGAGCTCTCAGGAACAGAGTATTATCAATAGCAAGGGCCCATTGTAGTTTGGTTTTTGTTGATTAGTACACTGGAATTGGCCGAAATAGGGCTCAAAGATGGTGTATTCGCGTAGAATGCGTAAAACATCGTACGAGACCGCCATACTTCGCGAGAGCATATTTTCATAAGGTTCTTCCATCAAAATTTTCTTTACTTTTGGTGTATTATGATCGGGGAAAAGATTCTCTATAATTTTTCTCCATAAAGAAAAAAAAAATTCCGAAAAATTTTCGACCCTGAGTAACAGTTTAGGAGAGGGTATCTCACCACTTAGTACCTTGTGGGAGCACAGTTATATTGAGCACCAGTAGAGCAAACAGTGGGGCAAACACCAAGGATTCCACCTTCCCCCTGATGACATGTCATAGTACAACTACCTTTTTTAAGAGGAAAAGTGTTGTTAACCCAAGTTTAGGGTTCTGTCTCTGTCTATTTCTGTCTGTTCCTCTCTGTCTATTCTGTCTGTTCCATCTGTCTATAAGGTACACATAAATACAATTATACATAGTGTAACTTTCCTAGGATAACCTAAAAATCTGAAGTGCTCTTACTGTGATTGTAAAGTATAGATGCATAAGGATACAAAAGGAGCATAAGGATACAGTGGCTCTCTCCTAGACAGACAGGGAGACAAGCAGACAGAGAAATAAGACAGACAGATAATAAGAGATACAAGGTCATCAATTGTCATCCCTTATCTCCTGCACCCTCGCTGGGGCCCATTAAGTGTCATTGCTTATCTCATCTTTATCCTGCATCCCTCGCTGGAACAATCCTAATGTCATCTCATATCTGATCTTATCAATGCCCTCCTGGATGCTTGTCACTGTACACTTGTCTTACCCCATTGCTTCAAGGGAATTTCTTCTTCTTCCTTCTCCCATATTTCCTTCTTCCTTCTTCCCTTCTTCGTTTCTATACTCCCGTGTAGCCAAACGTTGCTTGGGACCTATAAAATACTTTGTATATATTCCTAGAAAAATTGTTAAATGACCAGCCAGGTGTAAATGTCCACCTTGGTCAATGTTGTTGTGACTAATTTGAGTACTATTTCTGTACCTGATGTTAGTTGTCAGAACAAAAGATGGTTTTGAAATGACACAGAACTACAATAAATTTGTAATTATCAGAACATAAATTTTATATAAATTATATCAAGAATGAGAAAAGATGATATATCGGCAACACACTTCGTGCAAGCGGAGGAGATCTCTGTTGCCGTCAGTCGTGCGCTTGTTTATAGTGCCCAATTTTTGCTCTAGCCTCATGTCTCAGTAAGTACTGACTCCTATTTTTTTTATTTTCATGCCTCTAACACTGTAGAAAATAAGGTGTTGTGTCTTTCGATTTTCATTAAAAAAATGATTTTTGTATTTTTCGCAATATATTTTTGAGGGCACTGGGGTAGTGAACGTGTGATTTATTTACGTTTGTGCTGTGTCGTTTACGTTTAGGTTTCCTAACTTATTTACAAGCGAAGATCGGTTACCTACATCAGTTATATGGTCAACTGAACTTTATTTCTTTGATGTGCTGTACAAACATGTTCCGGACCTCAAGTCATCCTGGGTATAAATGATTTGAAAATGAAATATAATGTTTGATGAAAGGTACAGTCGAGGTGTAGTTGCTGTTTGCTGCCCGTTCCGTTTTGTTGTGCAGAAGCTTTCTTCTCTCTGTCTTATTGCAGTGTCATCATTTGTATTGCCCTAATTTTGGTGGAACTGGTGTGTCTGAAGTGCTTACCAAGTTTTTAGAGTAATTCATGAATCAGGTCTCTCAACTATCCTCACCATGTATTTACATACTGTAATCTGATTTTGATATTTCTTCTTTTAATTTTTGAAGATTAAATTCTGTTAATTAGTAATAATTGTGTTTCTCCCAGCGTGTCTGTGTCGTCGGTTGGGAGGAGGAGAGAGAGTGAAGAAGTTGGCAGTGCATGTGTGGGCTTATGGAGTTTTTATGGCAAGCTCAAGGGCTCCTCAGTTATTGTCCTCTCTCAAGATCACAACCTCTCAATGCTAACCAAGATTTCTTACTAGAAGACAAGGATAAAAAAAAAAACAAGAAAAGGAGGTTGAGTATAAAGAGAAAGCCTGCTCGGTTTGTCCATTATTGCACCGATTGGGATTGGCTGTGGTCGCGCAACAATGTCAAAATGATGGGAAAGTTGAGAGTTTGGTGGGCTTTCAAAACCTCTGGAAAACCAAAACTATGTCCAAAAAAAAAAAAAAAAACGGAAATATCTGTATGAATGAAGATTTTACTAAGTGTTTGAGAGGGGAAACTGTTGGTGGCTTCTAAATCATCAGAAGATAATCTTTACTCAGAAAGTTTGCCTGAAGAGAAAGAAACAGAAATATTTCCTTTTGATTCATCACCCTATTCCAGTTTCAGTGATAGCTGGCACACTAGGCGCAAGTGCATCATTTGAAACCAAGAATTAATAGTGGATGATGAACCAGAGGTCAGCATTTGACCATATATGCCCACAAACATGTGAGCCCACATGAGAAATTGTCTAGAGGAGTTTGGCAATATCCTGTGTGTCACGGAAGGGTAGAGATTGTTGACAGTATACTGGCAACTCCTCTTGAGACTATACTTGTCATCTGCAATGACTGACTCAATTACTCAAGATACCATGGCTCCTTGATGTTCTGGCATTCTGCTATGATAATCCACAGTAACCAACCTGTAGAACAGTGGCGAGAGAGTCTCCATGTATAAGGAACCCCCGCTCCTCCCCGTCCCCCCCCCTTTTTCTTTGTTTTTCTTTTTTTTTTTTTTGTTTCTTTGAATTCACAGCAGCATTTTATCAATTATGACACATTAAGTCAGAAGCCCGGCATGAACTGAGGCTGAGTTGGAAAGAGGAAGGCACCTGTAGATACACTGGAGATTCTTAAAGGAAAGAAATTTACCAATTACTAGAAGGACCAGATGGCACCCCAAAGACCTCCTAACTCTTATGTTAGAACTAACCTTGGATCCTACAATATTCTCACAATGTTGCCAAGAATCTGTTATACCACTGTGGAGCTTTGCTACTTGATCGTACTACTTCCATATTTCTCTGCGTACTCAGTGTGAGCATACAAAACACTGTTGTTGTTGTTTATTTTAATTTTCATTATAAACCAACTATATCAGTCAACTGACCTTGTAAAGGTTTACTCTGTTTCATTGTGTATACTACTATTTTTAGCAAGAATCACCATTCATACAAAATACTCTTCCATAGTGCTACTTTTTGTTGATACAATATAGTTTAGGTATAAGATTTAATTTTAGTAAAAATGTGTTTTGCTTCCATTTTTATTCATTAGTCTTAGTATGTGTGTATCACCTATATGAGGATGCAAGGGGTGTGCTCAGATCCCTGGCCCTGCCTCTTGACTTGTCTGTTTGGCCAGATTCACTCATGGACCTCATGGAGCCCCTATATCATACCTGCTCCTTAAAGCTATGTATGTAGTCTGCCTCCACCACTTCTTCAAGGTTCATTCCTACTTCCCTACTACCCTGAGATTGAAGAAATACTTTCTGAATTCTGATGACTCATCGGGTCACTTCCAGCTGTGCCCCTGAATACCTCTTTTCCTCTAAAACAGCCTCTCCCTATGTATCCTATTACTTTCTCTAATTATTTTGTATGGTCTTTTTCTTTCAACAAACTGGTCATATCCCACCAAGGCAGGGTTGACGCCCCAAAAAAAGGAAAAAGAAAGCAGGAAACCACTGCAAGCAGGCCGGTTTGCCCATATAGGCAAGTCCTTCACAAACCAATCCCCATAACAGAGAATTCTATTGGTCCCAAACCCATTTTTCGGTGCTTCCCTAAGCAATAAGCTTGGATAATTCTATTCACCCATGCGCCCAATAGTCCCAATTCAAATCAAATCGTGTGTGTGGGGATGTTCTCCTGGGCTGGTGTGTGGAGGAAGTACCCTGGCTGGTGTTTTTGGGAAGTACCTGGCTGGTGTTTTTGGGGAAGTTACCTGGCCCCCTGGTCCGTTTGTGGGGAAGTACCTGGCTGCGTGTTTGTGGGGATTACCCTGGCTGGTATGTTTGTGGGGAAGTACCCTGGCTGGGCGGTGGTGTGTGGGGAGTCCCTGTCTGGTGTGATGGAAGTACCTGGTCTGGGGTACTTAAAGGAAAGCAGGAACACTGCAGCCAGACCTGTTGGCCCATACAACCACCTCTACCACACCACTTCGTATCTTTCTACAAACTTTTTATTGAATTCTTATAATGTTTCTCACTCCAATTTTACAAAGGGCTGGACTAGAGCATTCTTTGGGCCCCATGTGGCTTTTTTAGCAGTTTTATTATTATTTTATTATTCACACTGGCGATTCCCACCAAGGAAGGGTGGCCGAAGAAAAAGAAAAAATCTTAAAAAAAAAAAAAACTTTCAATCATTCACTCACATCACTTCTTGCCAGGAAGGGTGCTTTACAATACAGTCTCATAAAAACGCTAGATAACAGGATATCTTGCTAACTCCTACTTACACACTTTGGTCACACTTCACAGCCTCGCAGATGCATATATATATAGACATACATCTAGGTTTTTCTCCTTTTTCTAAATAGCTTCTTGTTCTTCTTTATTTCTTCTATTGTCCATGGGGAAGTGGAAAAGATTCATTTCCTACCGTAAGCATGGTGTCGTATGACGGCGACGAAAATCCGGGAGCTATGGGCTGTAACCCTTATCCTGTTGACACTTACTTAAAATAAGAGAAGAAGAAAAACTTTATTATAGCAGTTACAAGCACTAAAAATGAGGGAATTAATACAAAATGTATCCTCATGTATCGCATGGAAGTTGTTCCTCACTGGATGGTAGATAATGGACTCCCACTGGCTGTACATTGGAGCTGTCCAGGTAGTTGTCACGGCCGCGTGGACACATTCAGGGACAGGAGAACTTTTACGTGTTCAGTGTCATTCGTTATACTTGAGCCAATATTTTGACGCAAAAACGTTACTTAATCCGAGACGTCTTAAATCCGGGGGTCCACTGTATACCAAATATTATTCATTCTGGATTATGTTCCATGTTCTTATGTTATTTATATTGTTTATTATGTCATATTAGATCCAATTGTGTGATTAGGGAAATAAATCATAGTGTTTAATAATTAGCCATAATATAAAGGCATATTCCCCTGCATCTCGAGACTGAGCCTCATGGCACTCTGGACAGTGGTTTTCAAAATCACCTTGTCTTGTTGATGGACGGTTAATTTGTTTGTACTGTGTAATTTACCACAACGTGAAGCATTTCTTTTATTATTTGGAACATGGATAATGAGAACCTTCAAAAAAACTAGGGACTGCCATGCCCTTGATGACACTTTCAGGGCATTTTGTTTTAATCTAGGCTGGCTATATTGCTGTACACTAACAGCAACCCTTTCATGGCAGGTGAAATGCTGACTTAGAAAATATTGCACTAACAGAGAACCTTCACGGCACGGCATAAGGAGATATAAAACCTAAATTACTGGAAGCCGCTTAAGTGTTTCCTGAACCTGTATTCCCCTGGAACGCAGGTGGGAGAGATAATGCTTAGTATACACCTGGAAAATTAGAAGGGCATCTAGTACCGTACTTGGCATCACGAAAATCACTCATCTACGAAAGCAAAAAGACTTGGCAGACGGATGCGTGCAACATCGCCCCACTGATAAGCAGGGGTGTCACTAGCACGTTAAGAGACCATACAGTATGTGTCAGGGGCCCGAGACTGTTCAACTGGCCTCCAGCATACATAAGGGGGATTACCAACAGACCCCTGGCAGTCTGCAAGCTGGCACTGGACAAGCAACTAAAAGTCGGTACTTCCTGACCAGGCAGTGGTGTGGCTCGTTACGTTGGTTGCGTGCAGCCAGCAGTAACAGCTGGTTGGATGAGGCTCTGATCCACAGGGAGGGCCTAGTCACAGACCGAGGACGCGGGGGACAGTTGACACCGGAAACTCTCTCCAGGTACACTCCTGGCCATGGATAGGGCACTAAAAGTAAGCACAGTTATAACAATAAATGGAGAAAATAAGGAAATTGGACTGCGACTTATGCAGCAAGTAGCCCACCAACCAAACAGTACCAGCAGGTTGGAAGTGGCGACCCTTAAATTTGCAAAATTTGCTAGCCGAAATTAGTGCCAATTAATGATGGAACCTGTTGACTGAATTGACGGATTTGTGGATGGATGACCTTGTACAGTACAGTGGTCCCTCGCTTTTTCGTATTTCTCGGAATCGTAATTTTCGCCAACATTAGACGGTAGTCTTCGAATAAACATGGACTTGCTTTCATAGTTGACTCGCGAGTCGTAGGTCGTTCCAGGGCGTACCCACGGCGTTGGAGCCGTGGCGGGCAGCCAGTCTGGCATTGTTTTACAGTGAACGAAGGTTCCCCTCAGTGCTCCAGCGAAATATTTCATAATATTCCATTTATTTTAGTGCGTGCAAGTACTAATAGCTACATGGTCCAATGAAAGCTCCTAGTGCCTAGCCGTGTGTAAAGAAGGTGAGAAATACGATTGAATTTAGAAAACCATCATTGAACAATATGAAAAGTCGGTACAAGTGTGGTCGATACTGTCCAGGATGTAATAAGAAACCCTACACAACCTTATTGTTCCATAAGTGGCCAAGAAAAAGGAAATCAAAGGACGGCTGTTGTTGCAAAGGAGTAACTAGCTGACTAAATGAGATCACACCGGTACTGGAAGAGGTGAGAAGTTATTATTGGTGTGGATACATGATGCAGAAGAAACAATTAGCAGTGAGATAATCTTATGACTTTGATTATTTGTGAAATGGTAGGCAGTTGCATGAAGATTTGGTAAAGAAATTGCTGCAAATAGTGGTGATGTGATGTGAATTATTTAAGGCCAGCAAAGGTCTGGTTTGAGAGATTTATGAAAACCGTGCTGACATACCCAGTGTGGTAAGGCATGGTGAAGCTGCAGTTCGGATCCACAAGGCGGAGCTGAAAAAATAAGTGTGCATGACTTCAAGGAGTACATAGAGGGTGAAGGATGAAACTGAACAATGTGTTCAATTGTGTACGAACAGGCCTCTTTTGCGAGGAAAATGCAAAGAGGACCTTCATTACACAAGTGGAAAAGGCAGTGCCAGGACACAAGCCTATGAAAGACAGGCTGACGCTATGTCTGTGCTACTGCTAGTGGGGATTTCAAAGTGAAGCCATTACTAGTGTTTACCATTCAGAAAATCCCAGAGTGTCAGGAAATAAAAAAAAAACAATGTGTTGAAGAGTAAATTGTGTGTGGTTTTGGAAATCTAATAGTATGCATGGGTCACGAGGGAAATTTTCGTCGAGTGGGTTCTATGAAGTGTTTGGCCCTAGCTGTGATTGAGTATCTCCTGGAAAAGAAATTGGATCTCAAGTGCCTGCTAGTAATGGACAATGCACCTGCTCTATCCTCCAAAACTTGGCCATGGCACCTATTTTTTCGTGGAGTTTGGGTTCATCACTCGTAAAGTTTCTTGCCCCGAATACCACTCCTCTCCCTCCAGGCCCATGGACCAGCAGGTCATTGCAAACTTTAAAAAAACTCTACGCAAAAGCTATGTTTCAAAGGATGCTGCTGTGACCACAGACACTCACTCTTGACCCGAAGGAAATTTTGGAGGAGACACTTCAGCATCCTCCATTGGAATAACCCTCTAAAGGTATGGGCTTGGGACTAGGGGGAGTGAATACCAGGACTTTGACTCTGCATGGAGAAAATTGGGGCAGATTGTGTCGACAAGAGGGATTTTGAAGGGTTTGGGATGACCTGATGCAGGCCTATGTCTGTTGTGTAAAATCCAATTGTGGCACTGCTGGGGGCAAGGTTCCATGGGGTTGGTGTGAGTTTTGGAGGTGTGGATAGAATTTGGTGGAAGACACAATGATGAAGCTCACCACTGAGGAGCCTGCAAGAGCTTCAGAGGACAGAGCAAACACATCGCCTGCTCAGAAGTCTTGCTGCACTGAGGAGGAGGAAGTGAGATGAAGAAGGTGCCTTCTTCAGAAATTAAAGACGGTTTTTTACATATGTGGGGTTAGAATGGTAAGCTTTATGGAGAAAACATCACACTAACAAGGTTGACTGCAAGCCATATGGCAAACATGTACAGCTGACAAAAGTCTTGGGCCATTTTAGGGAAGGTTAAAGGAGACACCAGAAACAGCTCTCTCCACAGTTATTTTGCGAGACAGAGGACTCCATTGACTATCAAGGTGATCTAGTGGAATTAAGAAACAGAGAAGAGAAGCATAACCCAGAAAAGCAAATGGTACTGTAGGTGTTGATGGAAGGGGTGATTCCCACTTCCAAATATAAACAATTCACTCTCTCTCTCCTACAGTCTTCCTTGCATAAGAAGAATCTCCATAAAGGTAAGTGTTATGCTGTTAATGTTTTCATTCATCATTTCCCATTTGTATTGGTTTATGTAATAATGTATATTTCATGTAACAATTTTTTTTTGTTTAATACTTGGGTGTCTGGGTATGGATTAAATGTATTTACATTATTTCTTACCGGGGAGGAAATTTGATTTGTAAAACGTAAAATTTAGTGTTTATCAGTAACGGGCTACCAGGAACGGATTAATTAATGTAAACGAGGGACACACTGTATTTCATTTTTCCAGTTATTCCAGAAAAGTGAAACTGTGACAATGCCCGGCTAAATCATTCCAACTTTTCTCTAAGGAAGATGACCATCTTTTAAGAAAATATGTTTTTTATGTAAGCTAGTGTCCATAACAAACAAATGGTGTATTAGACCTGGTCTTGAAGGTCACACACGTTTTAGGACACAATGGGAACACATTAAACTGATTTAACTAAACAACCAAAACACTGAAATTATTACTGTATGAGAAGTGTCATTTTCCAGTTATTCTCACTAAAACCTGTTTGATTAATAAAACTGGGTATATGATAACTTACACAAGCTACATCAGAGATTGTTTCCTTGGAGGAAAACTCATCAGATACTGCAAGAGTCATTTTTACAGTTATTTCAGAGAATCACAAACAAAAAATTGTGGCCTACACAACCTTAACATAAAATGTTCAATCTATTTCATTCAATGCATCAGCACTGAAGATTATGCCATCAGCAATTGTTATAATGTGAATCACCTGTGGAATGGAAGGTCGTCAAGTTCATTCAAGTCAAGGGTAAAATAATTCTGGTTCCTTGGATCAAGAGCCTCAATCACAGCATCATGAGGGCGGGGAAATAATGCAGAGTAGTAAGGTCTCTGAGTTGCGTGTTGCATCAAGCGATAACACCCCCACACATACAAATACTTCGTTAATAGGGCCATTTCTCAAGAAATAAAGTATAATTTGAATATTTCAAGAAATAGAAGTCTCCCTTGTTAAATTAAAAAGCCAATAAGTTGTGGATTTCATTTTTCCCCAGTTTACTTTTGCATTTTACATTTTATCTATTTAAAATTTTCTATCAATCCTGTAAAAAAAATTATTTTTTTGGGGGAAAAAACATATTTTATAAAAATGGAGAAAAAAAAAAAACAAAAGTTGGTCCCCCTACTGATGGTTTATTAAGATATGCAGCATTTTAGGGTTTTCGAATGATGGGAAGAACCATTCACTAGTTATTGCACTGGAAATCAGCTTTGCTTTTAAAATTAGCAGATAGAGATTTACACACGCTCAGAGTGAAGAAAGATAGCTGTTTAAACCTTTCACTGTCAGTGCACATACATATTACAGACTTGCATGACACTGTTGTGCCGTAGTAATTTCGCCAAAGTTCAAGTGGCTTTCAATATCTAACAGGAGAAAGCTGGGTAGACCTACATGGGAGAGGATTGGTTCTCATGGTCAGTGTGCACACGTAAAAAAAAGTCGGGCGAGGCCACAGTGCATTGTGGGAGTTCTAATTCAGTACACACTGTTCTCCATGCCTAGCGGTAAGGGAATACCTCACTAACAGCGAATTGGACTCTTCCTTCCAAGTGATAGTTCTAACAGAGTTTGAAGTGTCAGTGAAGATGAATCTCATGGCTTTGAGGAGTTTGTGACCGGAAGCAATGCCCAGAATACCAGAAATAGCGCTGAAAACCCAGACGACCATCAACCTTCTGCCTCTGGCGGTGAGCCATCTCATTCATGTTCAGTTGCACCACAGCAAAAGAGGAAACTCATATTTTCCCATGTCTCAAAGAATAAGTAAGTTTATTCTGGTATACATACAGTTACATAGGTTATCATACATAGCAGCATATGTGTAGATTACATAAGATAACCCAAAAAAAAAGTCAGACAAAGTGACTTATTTCCATGTGGGTGGTGGGGAAGACAGTGTGGGTTGTGGGGAAAGCAGCATGGGTTTGTGTAAACAAGTTTTGTAACAATATAATGATAACAATATATGTGCAGTTATTGTGTTGCATACGAGTGGATATACAGTAGACCATTATTTAACCCTTAAACGGTCCAAACGTATATATACGTTCACTCACGTAGCGCCTCAAATTTTTTGAGGAAAAAAAAAATCTTTTCTTTTAAAAGGAAAAAAGAGCATATGGTACCCAGGTATTTCCAATTATTTTAATATGGCACACAGTGAGTGCACACACCCATTCTCTCATGTCTAGGTGACTCAGGCTTATTGTGGCAATGTTGAATGAATGACAAAGAAAACGTATATATACGTTTGGGGCGCTACGCGCATGAACGTATATATACGTTAGGACTGTTTAACCCTTTGACTGTCACGGTCGTATATGTACGTCATAGGAGATACCGTGTTTGACGTATCTATACACATAAATTCTAGCGGCTTCAAATCAAGCAGGAGAAAGCTGGTAGGCCCACATGTGAGAGAATGGGTCTCCATGGTCAGTGTGCACCATATAAAAAAAATCGGGGAGCCAGTGGTGTATTGTGGGAATACCATTTCAGTCGTCCTTTTTCAGCATGTCTAGCGGTAAGAAATATGTGACTTCCCTGCAAATCTGGGACTCTTCTTTTCCCAAGTGTGCTCTAACACATGGAAAGTGTCATGAAGATAAATTCATGTTTCGGGGTTTTGAGCCCAAAAGAAATGGAGGAGGGGGAGGGGAAAGAGAGGGGGAAGAAGAGGGGGGAAAAAAGGGAGGGGGAAAGGAAGGGGGAAAAGGGGAAAGGAAGGAGGGAGGGGGGGGAGGGGGAAAGGGGGGAGGAGGGGGAGGGGAAAAAGGGAGGGGGAGGAAGAAGGAGGAGGGGAGGAAGGAGGGGGGGGGAGGAAGAAGGAGGGAGGAGGGGGAAAGGAGGGAGGGAGGAGGGGGAAAGGGGTGGAAGGAGGAAGAAGAAGAAAAAGAAGAATAAAAAGAAAAATAAGAAAAAAGAAAAGAAAAATTTTAAAATACCTAAACCTAAAAATAAAATATGTTCCTTGAGGCATGAAAACAGTTCCCCCTGACGGGTACAAGAAAGGGGAGAAAACACTGATAAGAGTGCCCTTTTTGATGAGCGAAAACGAGGGTGGAGGGGGGGGGGCAGGTCCATCTGTCAAGAGCCAGGAGGAGGAGGAGAAGGAGAAGGAGGGGAGAAGGGGGAGAAGGAAAAAGGAGGGGGAAGGAGGAGGAGGGAAGAAGATGACGACGAACAAACATTTGTCTGTTGTCTATTTGTCTGTCTCCCAAATCCCTGTCTACCCGTCTAGTCTGTCTAGAGAGAGCACAAGACTGTCTCATACTTTTTTATCAACTTCAAGCAGAGTATAGCCTTTGTTGGTTTTTTTTGGGTTATCCTAGGTAATTTACCATGTATGTTGTTTTTTTAGTGTCCTGTGAGACAGAGATAGCAGAGGAGAGAAAAGAGAGACAATGAAAAGATAAAATGAGGGAGAAAGATAATTTAAATAGAAGGGGGGGGGGAAGCAGCTCGACCCCATTTTTTTGACGGGTAGGGGGGGACTAATGAACAATAGTCTTTTTGCGCTGCCGACTCCTGACTAAAAACAATTATAAGCCACACACTCGCACAAAGAAAAAAGCTTGTAAAGGGTGAAAAAGGAGTTTTATAAAAAGATCTAGTGCTAATATGGTATTTATTTAAAAACCAGAAGCAAAAAGGGAAGGAAAGGACTAGATGAAAGGAAGGAAAAAGTAATGAAGGACAGATGAAGGAATGTAGGAAGAGAGGGGGAATCCCCCCAGGTGCCCCCAGGTGGGAAAGGAATGAAGGAAATTGGGAAAGGGAAAGGAATGATGACGGGGCCCATTTACTAGGATAACTACATAACACAACTGCCTGCTATATTTTGAAGAAAACGCTCGACGAGGGTTTTGTCTTTGCACATAAAAAAAAAATTCAAAAAAATGCACACCCTGTTTTTATGTGTGAGAGGTAAAACACCACGTGTATGACACTTGTTTCAGAGTTTTTCATAGCTGCAGAATTTTTGGAGTATGTTCAGTGATGTTATTGGTAATTATTATAGAGAAATGTAATAAAAAATTTTTTGTATTTTTTGTTTTTGAAACAAATTTTTGAAAAAATTATTTGATAATTATGTTTGTGTGCTTATTGTGTTGATACAACGGTGTATATATTACATTGCACCTTATTTTGGTTCACGGGCCCACATAAGTTATGTGAAAAAACTAAAATGTGAAAAAAAACAAAACCTTCAAATTAAAAGTAAATAAAGTTTACGGGTGAGGGGCAGTCGCCGCTGTCCCCCATCGCGGTCATTTTCGAAAAACTTCTGCCTCATATTCGAAAGATGGGGGGAAAATTTTTTTTTGGGGCCCAAAAAACAATCAAAAAAAAAATCTTAACATTTTCTAGAAAAATTTTTTTTTTTTTTTTCGAATATTTTGCGACACAGGGGAGACACTTCGGGTTTGGGGGCCCTTCGACGTCAAGGGTTAAGGGGTTAAGATAGTGTTAGTTCCTGAAAATGTCGTTTTATTTAAAAACGGGTTTTGTACAAAGTAGAACTTATGGGAAAAATAGGGTTATTTTCCCGGGGGCCCCCCAAAAAAAAAGCCAAACATTTTTTTGATTTCCCAGAGCTTACAAAACAAAAAAGCGAATATGTAATTGTGTTCTTTGTCGTGATGTATTATGTTTTTACTGCTTAAGATTACAAAAAAACAGAAAAAATGTGTTTTACCAAAATTGGGGTGCTGGTGTTTGTGAATGATTGTGGAGATTATGCTGGGGCCCCTATAGGCTGAGGTGGATGTAGAGATATGGTACTGAAGTCAGGGTTGTGCTGGAGTGTGCAAAAATTTTTGTAATGGATTTTTTTATATTATCTGCAAACATTATATACTGACGGTGGGGCATCGGCTGTTAGACCCCGTTTCAGGGCCTTTCGTAAAAAGCTAATTTTTAAATCAGTCAGTCAAATAAGCAGAAATCGTCAAGTCAGTCAGTCTAGTAAGTAAGTAGCAGAAATAAATCAGTCAGTAATCAGTCAGTCGCAATACAGTCAGTCGATACGTCAGTAGCAATACAGTCAGTCAGTAATACAGTCAGTCAGTAAATCAGTAAGTTAGTAAGCAGTCAGTAGTCATTATACACAAACTCTATTTACCTATTTTTTAGGCACGAGACGCTTCCCTTTGGCCCCTGGTGTTCTTGTCTATACAGTGGAACCCCATTTCCGAATTTAAACCCTTCCATGCCCTTTCTCGCTCTGGGTTTGCTCGTTTGCGCGTCGTTTTCCTCTTGGGGGCAAAATTTTCCATTCCAGGGAAATTTTAACTTCAATAATTTCCCTAAAATTTTAAATTAAGGTTATTTTCTTCACATTTATCTATATGACATAAAAACAAAGAGATAACATAGATCCTGTATATATTAGAATGAATAAAATATGTCTTCGTGTGTGGTATGTGCCATATGAAAGCAAAATATCACTGATTGACTGCTCATCGGTGGGCCCCCCCTTAACGATACCTCCCAATGCAAACCAATTTTGTAAGTGTTTTTATGTAAGTGGGGGGTTTTGTACTGTATGTTTGGGGCCCCCCCCAAACCCCCCCCCCCCCCCCGGGTCTTGGATAAAAAAATATGTAAATGGGGTCCCACTGTTTTTTGGAAAAATCACATGTGGATGTGCTCGCAAGTAGAGGTTCCACTTTCTCTATTTCTTCATTAATTCAAAACTTAAATGCTTAAACCTTTTCTTGCCCCTTCGCAACACTTGTATGCCTACTGGGTGCCCGTTGCTTTGGGAGGTTTAAGATTGGCAATTAAAAATATAAACTCCTAGCAGAGGATGGTTTCGTATACCGTGTATAAGCAAAGATTGGGACAGGGGGGCGAAGGGTGGCTGGGGATGGCGGTGGTTTTTTCCCGTTGACTCAATGGTCTAACCCCCAAACCGGAAATACCCCCGGGTGACGTGCTCAAAATTTCTTTCCCCCCCCACAAACTTTTTTTTTTTTTTTTTTTTTTTGATGGTGATGGCAGTTTTGGTTGTCATGAAAAAGTTTATGGTTACATTTCAAAAACTTACCCCTTTTCATTTTCTATTGTTATATGCTACCCACAATGCCATTACACTTACAATTTCTTTCAAAAAATATGTTTCATATTTTTTCTTCTTTTCCCCTTTTTTCAACAAACCCAAAATTAAGGAGTGAAGTAGTTGTGAATTTTCCAGCCCCTGTATGTGACTTTTTATTCTTCCCCCCATTTTTGGTTTTCTTTTCCCCATAAATTTTTGATTTATTTGTCAGACTGATGGGAGGTTTATCCCGAAAATTCATCAACACAAGTATGTCAAAGAACTTTGTTGATGATCTTCTGTTGGGGTTTGTTTGTGTAGAGCCCCTTCTATCTGGAGTGGTCCGTGTCTCTGTGTGGTGGTTTCCCCCCGCTTGGCCTTCGTGGTGCGTCCGTGGTCATGTCAAGGTCAGTACATTGTTACCACTTGTATGTTAATATTAGTTCTGTTCACTGATAAACCCCGTGGGGGACAAAATGCAAAAAATTCTGTCGTTTTTTCACAAAACCAATTAACCAGTATTTTGGTAGGTCTTAATTATTTGGGTTTCTTAAAGAGCTGAAATAATTTCATAAAACATTTGTTATCTCTATAAGATAAAATTATGTACAGTGCATGTTATGAATTTGGTAGTGAAAATTATACATCTGTAGTTACGAAAGCAGTACCCGACAATAAATGTCAATGACCCATTATTTAGTGAAAACAATAAGACAAATGCCCAAAGGTTAGAAATGAAGACTTTCTAAATCCCTTTAAAATGGAAAAAAAGAAATCATAACCATAAAAAAAAGAAAAAAGAAAATGCTGAAGAGTCCTAGAAAATATTTTATTTTAAAAATGGTAGAACAATTTTGGGAAGGTTTAAAAGTAATGCTACAACCGTGGGAAAATTTAAAAAATTTAACAGCATAGACTGATAATCAGGGGGCTGTGATGGTATTTCTTAAAGAAAAAAATGTGTGTGTTTCTGTTTCCCGTCTACTACTGGTGTTTTTACTTTTGGAATCATTGCCCCAAGCCCGTCTTAGATAGGCCCTTAGTTGATTGTAAATTTAACCCCCTTTTAAATGTCGACGATATATATAGTCTTACGAGACCGGTTTGACGTATTTTATACTCATAAATTCTAGCGGTTCAAATAAGCGGAGAAAATGGGAGGCCCCCCATGGAGAGAATGGGTCTTTTTTGGTCAGTTGCACCCTATAAAAAAAAATCTTTGGGCTACAGTGCTAATGAGAAGAAAAAAACTCTGACAGTTTTTTTAATTAAAAAAGTTTTACTTCGTGGTTTTATGTTTTCTGTATTTTTGGTGTATTCTCGTTTTCTTGGTTTTTATGAATGGAAAACATATTATACAAATAGAGGGTTTTGATTTATTTTTAAAATAAAAAGAACCCGGAAATGGCTCAAAGTAGGGGAAAAAGTTTGATTTTTGCCCAGTTTAAAAGTAAACAAAGATTCATTATCCCAATAAATGTCCAACTAGCCATTTAATATGAAATCATGAAGGGTTGATGTTATTTTACAATTATTCGTATTTCGTAGTTGCATAACAGTAAATCTTTATTTTTTTATTTAATAAAAATTAAAATAGAAAACAAAGTAATACAGAGGGCCTGGGGGACATGATGAGAACAAAAAAAATGTTTTTTAGAGCCAGGGAAAGTCTGCATTGTTCATTTGGGCCCTTTTTTTGAAATTGTTTATTTTTTAATTTTCGTGAAATTGGCCAAATTGCAAATTTCTGACCACGTTATTGGGTAGTTGAAATCGGTAAATGGGCAGTTTCTTGTACTCAATCGATAGAAAAAAATGGAGTTCTAAAGAAATAGCTATGAGTTTGGTCGACTGGAACAATGGAATTAGCTGAAAATAGGGGTCAAAGTGGGCGAAATTGCTGATTTGTAAATATCGCCGAGGTCACTAACTTCGCGAGAGCGTAATTCCATCAGTTTTCCATCAAATTTCGTGTTTTTGGTGTCATTACAATTGGGAAAAGATTCTCTATCATTTCATAAGTTTTTTTTTTTTTTTTTTTGCGCGACACCAGGAGACACTTCAGGATTGGGGGTTGCGACAGTCAAGGGGTTAATCAGGGTGTTGATGCTAGCAGCACAGTCTAAGATAAGCACCATAGCCTGGTTGATTAGGAACTGACCGTAGGTTTATATCAAGTTTCCCTTTGAAGTTAACTGGGAAGTTGGTTGCCATTAAATTGGGGAAGCTCATTAAACCACAGACTTTCTTTCCCCATATAAAATATGCAGATATAAAATATATAGGGGGTGGTAGGAGAAGAAAATATTCAAACAGCTCCGGGGAGAACCTTGATGTTTTTCCTGAGGTTACGTTTTTTGTCATCTCTGAGGATGAGGGTCCCCATTCCAGCTATTAGAGGTGGTACTTCCCTATATATATATATATTAATACCTATATTGAAGAATGTTGAGTGTTGCTATTTTGAGTCTTCAAGCAAGATTGTAATTTGTGCACAGCATTATTCCCTCAAAACTTATTAATCTGTTAGACTTAATTAGTTACACTTTGTTTCTTCTGGCAGGTTTCATTGACGCCACATGAGCCTCCACAAACTATAACTCCAACAAGTCATTGGTTTTCTGTCAGCTTACAAGAGCATACTAGTTATTACCCACCATCAAGTTTATGCAGTCAAGGCATTCTTACCACAATCACAGTATACAACACACAGAGAACCACAGTCTGATCCTCAGCATATTTGTTCTAGAATGATACAGGAAGTGCTAGTGGAGCACCTCTGGGAAGATCCCTAGTCCATTTTCACAACTTTCTCCAAGATCTCGCAGAAGAAACTACAGCCAAACCGGACACAATATACAGGACCACTCTGCTATGGAAATAAGCAGCATAAGCAGCATTTCAAAACAAAATCTTGAATCTTCCTCCTGTATTAACTTCCATTCTGTGGTAGGTTCTGGATCAGCTACTGATAAACATATAGTTTCTAATAACTCTGGTTCATGTAATGAAATGTCTTCATCATTTGAAGGTGTTGCAACAGAGGATCAGTCCATCTTTCAAGCAGAAAAACATCAAACATTCCAGTCTTTTCTCAAAGTAGAAATTCAGTGAAGGCTTCAAATCATATTAATGATAAAATCAAGCTTAACAGTGTATTAACAGATGTGGTGTATAAGGAACAAGAGAATGTTTGTCCAAATTCACCTGTTGTCAGTCAGGACTATTGTAAACAAAGAGGCTCAATAATTGTTAAAGGGGTAAATAATGAATATAATGAGGTGCCCATCAACTGGAAGCACCTTTGAAGGACACTAGTAATTTTAGTTCATGTAAACATCCGTCAGAGAAAGAGAACGGGGAGGACACTTAAGGATTCCATAATTGTAAATCATTTTCAAATGCAGAAAAAACATGAACACGTTAAGGAAGCCAAAGGTAAAGAAGAATTAATTCCAAGTAACATTCCTCCAACTAGTAAGTGTGACTCAAATAAAACTGTTTCAAGTAAAAGCAAAGAACATTCATCCTCAGAAAACCTACCATCAGTAAATGATTCAAAATTACCTGTAATGAGAACAGACCCAGTTCTTGTCTGAAGGTGCCTGGTAGTCCATCATTAAAAGCTAAACATGTAACTTTTGCACATAAATTAGTTCACCACCAAAATAATGAAGTACTTAGTGCAGTTCATAACTCTCAAGACAAGACAAGCATGAGATACCAGCTGTTTTCTCAGTCGTCCAGACCATCCCAAGCCTCAAGTCAGGAAACACATTTAGATTCTATCGTAGATAAGGAAGGTAGGATGACAGGAATTTCAAGGAGTCCAAGTCTTTCTCAGCCCATGAGAGTGGAAGAGTCTGACTTGCAGGTTGTACCATGTAGGGAAGGTGACACTCAGCTTGTGACAACAACAGTTAGTGTTCAAGGAAGCAAGACCCTAAGTGCAGTATCTAGTTATGGAACCCCAGCCTCTTTTGACAAGAATAGAGCAGATTTAATCATGGCCTTTTCCTGGATGAATCAGACCTCAGGCTACGATACTCCATGTGTTTCATATATTGAGTCCAAGCAGGGAAGTATGGAAAGCAGTCAAGAGTCTAATGGCAACAGCACGTCCAGTGATAGTGCATCATTAGATATTAAAAAGGCATTCATAGATCCAAGTAGTGCAGCATCACAAAAGAAATCGAGAAAGTTTCGCAGTAGGCTAGCAGCAAACTTTTCCCTTAAATAATGTATAATTTTTTTTATGTGCAATATTTGTGTAACTGCTGTAATGGAATATAGTACAAACCATTGAACTGTTAACTAGCCTAAAGTATATTTGCTTTATATGGCTAAGAGAAGCATGTATAGACTTCATATATGTAGTATGTAAACAGATATATGTTAGTCTACTTGCCACCTACTTTCAAAGAGCCTTTGGTTTGTTCCTCATAATTCTCATTTCTTCATGCTGATGTGAAAGTCCTGATGCATTACTCTTAACTGAAGGAATATTTTCCTTTGATGCCTTAAGCTGTGAGTTTATTTCTCTGCTTAACAAGTGTTAGAAAGTTGAAATTTGTAAGTTGTTCTGTATATAATGAGAAATCTCATTCCCATATGTCATTAAACCAGAATGTATCTTTGTGGTACATACCTGTGTAATGGTGCTCCTTCATTGTACTCATGTTCATGTATAGTTATAGGTAGTATATATATATATATAATATATATATATATAATATATATATATATATATATATATATATATACAGAAGTATAAATAAACCTCTATATAGGTTTCACATACAAGTTTTTTTTATGTAAATTTGGAACATTATTAATTCTCTTTTGTGCTCCTTTTTTAAATTTATAAGTTTTTCATTGCTTCATAACTTCTTCTTTTCTTGTACTATATGACAAATTAAACCATCCTGTTAAATTAAAAACGGTATTTGATTATAATATTATTATTGCAAAGAATTCTTCCTCCCTGAGCCATGTGTATCATAAGAGGTGACTAAAATACTGGCAGCCAGGGGTTAGTAACCCTTCTGTATAAATTACTAAATTAAAAAGAAACACTTATGTTTTTCTTTTTAAAAGAAAACTTCATTATTCTATTTAGGTCACCTTGCCTTGGTGGGGATATGGCTGGTTTGTTGAAAAAAAAATTATTCTTACTGTAAAACTCATTTTAGATATGCTAAATCTCACGTGTTTTAATTGGCTACCTATTCTTTCTTTAAAAAATGTTTAAATAAAAGTTGTTTGTCTGAATAGTGCTGTATAATCCTCTGGGTTTAGCGCTTCCCCCTTGATTATAATAATAATAATAATAATAATTGTCTGAATAGTTGTCAGTGAAGTGAAGGAGTCTTCTTGTTGGTGTTACTCTTTCTACTTGGCCCTGAATATGTACTTTCATCTTTATTTGTTCTTGCAGCTATTTTTTTACCATTTTATATTTTTATACAGCATTTTTTATATTAGTTTCTAATCCTCAACACTGTTCATTTATTTTACATCAAACCTTTTCTGTTTGTTAGATGGACATGCAACTAACAAAAAATTACTGTTACTACATTTCCCTCACCAGGTGTTTTGTTATGCCAATTAAAAACATTGCAATATTTTGGATATGAAGGGTTTATAAAGGGAGTAAGGTGAGAGGTCCAGAAAGCAGAGCATTCTTGAAGGTAGTACAGTGGTCCCTCAATAATCGTCCGGCCTGAAAGTCGTCCATTTCGGAAATAGTCCTGTTTTTTCGTCAAAATATTGGCTCACAAATGGTCCGGTAACTCGCTAATAGTCCTTCGTCCCGGACGCGTACTCATGCTCTGAGCCGCCTCGGCCTTTCCTTCCCAGCCAGTGTGCCATTGTTTACCAGTGAGTGATGGTCCCCTCGCATGCTCCTACGAAATATTCATAATATTCCATTGATTTTAGTGCTTGCAGTGCTAAATAAGCTACCATGGCTCCAAATAAAGCTTCTAGTGCCAGCCCTTTGGTAAAGAATGTGAGAAACACATAATTTATGAAAAAGTTTGTAGAAAAATACAAAGATGGTGGTGGTAGAGTAGAAGCAGTTGTGATAGTGGTTGATGAACATAAGAAAGGAGGATCACTGCAGCAGGCCTGTTGGCCCATGCTCGGCAGGTCCTTTACAATTCATCCCACTAACGAAACATTTTCCCAACCCAGTCCTCAATGCTACCCAAGAAATAAGCTCTGATAACTCTATCCACTCATTTGCAAGTCCCAAATGAGTAGAACATTGGAAAGGAGGAACACTGCAATAAGCCTGTTGGCCCATATTAGGCCGGTCCTTCACAAATCCAACCCACTAACAGAACAAATGCTACCCAAGCAATAAGCTCAGGTGCAAGTCCGACTCAAATCCAACCCCTCTCACTCGTGTATTTATCCAACCTAAATTTGAAACTACCCAATGTTTTAGCTTCGATCACCCTACTAGGCAGACCGTTCCACTCATCAACTACCCCTATTACCAATGTTCATTTATACATTTTATTAGTGCCCTAGAGTCCTTATGGAGGGGATTCCCCTTCCAAATAAACCCCTTCCCTCTCTCCTCCCCTGTCTTCCATTCATCAACAGCCTTCAATAAAGGTAACTGTCATGTTGAATGTTCATTATTTTGTGCATGTAAATCTATCTTTTAGGTAAAAAATAAAATTTTGTTGATACTTCTGGGTGTCTGGAACAAATTAATTGGATTTACATTATTTCTTATGGGGAAAATTTATTCGAAAATCGTCCATTTCGATAATAGTCCCACTTCCAGGAACGGATTATGGACGATTATTGAGGGACCACTGTAGTAGGAATTTAATAGTTTTAGGTGAGTAGATAGTACAGTGAAACCCCAGATATCGGCCAATGCAGATACGTATTGGCCGAATCAGATTTTGGCTGCTTTTTTTTAGCTGAAATTCTGTGATGGATTTCGGCCAGCAACTCTGAAATCGGCCGTATTGGACGTGTCCGCCTGCCATTCCCCTTCGCTCATGAGTCAGTCTGGCTGCGTCTCTGGGTGAGTGAGCAACACTCCGCTCATTCATGCAAACATTTCATTATGATCCATTCTTTTTTGTGGTTGTTTATTGAGTACAACTGTGAAATAAGCCACCATGGTCCCTAAGAAAGTTCCTAGTGCCAGCCCTTTGGTAAAGAAAGTGAGAAACACGATAGAATTCAGTGACAAAACCTTGTCCCACTTCAGGCAAATCTTAGAGATGTCAGAAACAGACCCTCTGGACAGTTTTTTTTTTTTTTTTTTTTTTTTTTTTTTTTTTGTGTAACAAGTGCAGTGACTCTCAAGCTGGTCCTAGTGCCAGTAAAAAACAAAGAAGGGAAGTAACCCAGAGAGGGACTTAATACCTGAAGTCCTTATGGAGGGAGATTTCCCTTCCAAACAATTAGCTCTCCTCTCTGTCCCGTCCTCGCCTTCTTCAATACACCAACAAGAGACTTCAATAAAGGTATGTAATGTTCAGTTATCAAAATTTGTGCAGGTGTATGGTATAGGAGGTAGGTTACTGTAAGCAGTGAAGAGTTTTTACAAGGATAGTGAGGCTCGGGTTAGAGTATGTAGGAGAGAGGGGTATTATTTCCCAGTAAAAGTAGGCCTTAGACAAGGATGTGTGATGTCACCTTGGTTGTTCAATATATTTATAGATAGGGTTGTAAGAGAAGTGAAGGCAAGAGGTGTGGGGTTAAAAGATAAAGAATCCAACACAAAGTGGGAGTTGTCACAGTTGCTCTTTGCTGATGACATTGTGCTTTTGGGAGATTCTGAAGAGAAGTTGCAGAGGTTGGTGGATGAATTTGGTAGGGTATGTAAGAGAAGAAAATTAAAAGTGAATATAGGAAAGAGTAAGGTTATGAGGATAACAAAAAGATTAGGTGATGAAAGATTGGATATCAATTGGAGGGAGAGAGTATGGAGGAGGTGAATGTATTCAGATATTTGGGTGTGGACGTGTCAGCGGATGAGTCTATGGAGGAGGAGGTGAATCATGGAATTGATGAGGGGAAAAGGGTGAGTGGTGCACTTAGGAGTCTGTGGAGACAAAGAGCTTTGTCTGTGGAAGCAAAGAGAGGAATGTATGAGAGTATAGTTGTACCAACACTCTTATATGGATGTAAAGCATGGGTGATGAATGTTACAACGAGGAGAAGAATGGAGGCAGTGGAGATGTCTTGTCTGAGGGCTGTGTGTGGTGTGAATATAATGCAGAGAATTCATAGTTTGGAGATTAGGAGAAGGTGTGGGATTACCAAAACTATTCTCCAGGGGGCTGAGTAGGGGTTGTTGAGGTGGTTTGGACATGTAGAGAGAATGGAACAAAACAATGACTTCGAGAGTATAAATCTGTAGTGGAGGGAAGGAGGGGTAGGGGTTGGCCTAGAAAGGGTTGGAGGGAGGGGGTAAAGGAGGTTTTGTGTGAGAGGGGCTTGGACTTCCAGCAAGCGTACGCGAGCGTATTTGATAGGAGTGAATAGAGACGAATGATTTTTTAATACTTGACTTGCTGTTGGCGTGTGAGCAAAGTAACATTTATGAATTGATTCATGGAAACCAGCAGGCCGGACTTGAGTCCTGGAGATGGGAAGTACAGTGTCTACACTCTGAAGGAGGAGTGTTAATGTTGCAGTTTTATAACTGTAGCGTAAAGCACCCCTCTGGCAAGACAGTGATGGAGTGAATGATGAAAGTTTTTCTTTATCGGGCCACCCTGCCTTGGTGGGAATCGGCCTCTGTGTTAATAAAATAAAATATTTATTTCTCATTGTTTTGTGTATGTAAAAGTATAATTAATCTTCCAAAAATATATTTTTTGTTAACCCTTTCAGTGTCCGTGCTGTAGATCTACAGCGTTAGGTTGAGGGTCCAAACCGTAGATCTACGCCATGAGCTCGGCTCACTCTGATAAGCTGTAAGTGGTAAATTTGGGCCTAGATATGAGAGAATACAGCTGTGTGGTATATGTGCACCACATAAAACAAATCCTGCAGCACACAGTGCATAATGAGAGAAAAAAACTTAGACTGAAAATTTTCGATTAACCCTTTCAGGGTCCAAGGCCCAAATCTGGAGTCAGGCACCAGTGTCCAAGAATTTAAAAAAAAAAAAATTTGTTATTTTTTCTTATGAAATCGTAGAGAATCTTTTTGTGAAGGTAATAAACAAAAGTACGAAATTTGGTGGAAAATTGACGAAATTATGCTCTCGCGAATTTTGATGTGTCAGCGATATTTACGAATCGGCGATTTTGCCGACTTTGACTCCATTTTACGCCAATTACATTATTCCAATCAACCAAATTCTTAGCTATTTCACTAGTATTACTTTTATTCTATCGATTGAGCACAAGAAATCACCAAGTCAACTGTTTCAACTACAAAATAAAGTGATCGGAAATTGTTAATTTGGCCAATTTAACACAAAGTTCAAAATATTCCCAAATTTCAAAATAGGGTCCAGAATGAACAATGTAGGCATTCCTGGCACTAAACTAACATTTCCTCTGTTCATTAGTTATGTTTTGAGGCTTTACAAATAAATTCCATTTTGATTTTTATTCACATAATGAATTTTTATTCACACCAAAAAATAGAAGATTTACTGTTATGCAATACTGTAATAATTGTATAAATATCATCACCATATTTGTGAATGTATATTAGACCACCAGCTGACGTGTATTAGACGTGTGAGGTCGTTTGTTTACTCTTGAATGTCGGCAAAAATTTAACATTTCTGCTACTTTGAGCTCAGTTTCAAGCCATTTCCAGTGCTAAAAACCAATCAAAAACATCTCTATTTCTGTAATATGTCTTCCATTCTATCAAATGAGACCAAGAAATCGCAAATTTCAACTATAAAAAACATACGAAAAAACACTGCAAAGTTGCTGTTTTAATCGAAAAATCATGATTTCATTTTTTTTCTTCATTATACACAGTGTGCTGCAGGATCTGTTTTATGTGGTGCACACATACCACATAGATGTATTCTCTCATATCTAGGCCCAAATGTACCACTCACAGTTTATCAGAGTGAGCTGAGCTCATGGCGTAGATCTACGGTTTGGACCCTGAACGTAAAGCCGTATATCTACGGGACAGACCCTGAAAGGGTTAAAACAGTGACTGCTGTGTTTTTTCGTATGCTTTTTTTATACTTGTATTTGCGATTTTGATTGGTTTTAGTAATGGAAATGGCTTGAAACTGAGCTCAAAGTAGCAGAAATGTTAAATTTTTGCCGATGTTCAAGAGTAAAGAAATGGCCTCACACGTCTAATACACGCCAGCTGGTGGGTCTAATATGTGTTCACAAATGTGGTGATGGTATTTATACAATTATTACGAATATTGCATAACAGTAAATCTACTTTTAGGTTTGAATAAAAATTCATTATGTGAATAAAAAATCAAAGTGGAATTCATTTGTAAAGCCTCAAAATGTAACTAACGGACAGAGGAAATGTTAGTTTAGTGCCAGGAATGCCTGCAGTGTTTATTCTAGACCCTATTTTGAAATTGGAATATTTTGAACTTTGCATTAAATTGGCCAAATTACCAATTTCCGATCACTTTATTCTGTAGTTGAAACAGTTGACTTGGCGATTTCTTGTGCTCAGTCGATAGAATAGAAGTAATACTAGTGAAATAGCTAAGAATTTGGTCGACTGGAATAATGTAATTGGCCTAAAATGGGAGTCAAGTTCGGCAAAATCGCCGATGCGTAAATATTGCTGACACATCAAAATTTGCGAGAGCATAATTTCGTCAATTTTCCATCAGATTTCGTACTTTTTGTTTATTACCTTCAGAAAAAAGATTCTTTACCATTTCATAAGAAAAAATAAGAAAATTATTTTCTGAAAATTCTTGGACTCTGGTGCACACTTTGAAATTTGGCCTCTGGACCCTGAAAGGGTTAATATTTTTGGGTGTCTGGAACGGATTAATTGTATTTACATTAATTCTTATGGGAATATTACTTCGGTTTTTGGCCTTTTCGGATTTAGGCTGACCTGGAACAGATATGGCCACAATCCGGGGTTCCAGTAGTAATCTTTGTGTAGATGGATTTCTGTATTTTACGCATTATATTGTTTGTATTGGCTTGACAATGGTTCTGGTGAGTGAAATGTACCCGCATTTCCATCTACCTAATATATTGTTGGTAGTCTTACCAATAATTTTTTTGTACTGTATATTCATAAGAAAGTATTAGATGTGATGTGTAAGTCACATATTTCCTTTATCAAATATACTTAATAATGAAATGCTTTACTTGCCAACATAATCCAGTTATTTCTATTGTATGGTTTAATATAAGCCAACAAAAGGATCACATAGCAACTACATTTAAGTGCTTTAAAAATGATGCAGTTAAGTTTTTATGAATGTTTTATAAAATTTGCGGTACAGTGTTGAGGATTGGCATATAGACTCTTAATTGTATTACAATTGTTGGTCCAGAAATTCACTAGATTGTTGTTTTTTTTTCACTCTTTATTTCTAGAAATGTTCACAGGGGGAGTAGGAAAGGTCCCTAACTTTTCATTTTTTTTTTTTTAACCTGAGGTTTTCTTATTTGATAAGTTGCACTTATTTGAGCCATTAAATTTTCATAATTTACTGTATTACCAGGATAAACCTGTTGTTGCTTTGCAAAATTTGACATTCTCATTGTAGCATGTGCTTCTGTGTAGATAATTTGAGTTGTTCATTTAGCACATAATATAACATTCAGGATTTATCTAATAAAAGAAAATCAAGTAGATATAATTTTTTGTGAAGATTTTTGTCAGTTTGAAAAACAGTGTTATTAAAATTGTCTATGAAACTTTTAAAAACAAGACGGGGAAAATATTATTAAATAAAAAAAATAATGAAAAAAATCCGTAAGGTTTTAATTAAGCACATATTTTAAATTTAATACCAGTGGGTCATGAACTTAAGTGAACCAAGTATTCCTTATACGCAGTATTAAAGGTAATATAATTTAATAGGGAGACGATGTTCAATAATGTCGATTGTCCTGTAATTCTGAATAATGTTACATAAAAGAAAGCACTCTATTGTATATGTAGTACAGTACTTTACACACAAATTACAGATCTAATAAACATTGAAAATAAAGGAGTTAAAAGCAAAGAGTAGTGTAATTTATTTCTCGTTTGTGGTGGATAGATAAGATTTTTTTTTGCCACGACTCGACCTTTTACTGTAAGTCAGAGGAAACAAAAAAAATTGCTGGTTTACTTGTAACAGGTTGATTCTGCTCCTGTATGATGATTTCTCTAAAAGTGTAAATGTTCATAATAGTTCTGCACTTCCATTGTCTCAAACATCAATGAAACTGGGTGAAACTATCAGTCACATCTCTCTACCTTCACTCTTCAAGGGGAAACTCCTTGGCGTGGTGAAGAGGCTCTGGGGAATTAGACCTGTTGGTCTCCTTCCTCAGGGCCGAACCTAATTACCCCCCAATCCCCCTTCCCTATCCCATCCTCCCTTTTTCCTTTCCTCCTCCTCCTCCCCACCCCTTACTTTTGCCCTTCTTCTTTTTGGCCTTTGGGATTTTTCCCACAGGCACACTAGTTCCTAGGTGGGGAAGGGTACCAAGGTCCATCCCCTTCTGTTGAGGTTCTTGGCAGTGGCGTAGTTTGTCGTGGAATCTGGATCGCCTGGGGATGTCCAATCCCACTCCGGTATGCTGGTGGGCGGCTTTGGATGTCTTTCGGGCAAGGGTGTATCTCTGGAAGCCACCTTTCGGATTCGGGGGTGGTGGCGAAGAAGGTATGCTTTGTGGCGGATATCCGGTCGCCTCTCTTTTGTCCACCAAGGTAGCTTGGCAGCTGTGAGGTTGCTATCCCGGATAGTGGTTTACCTGGCATGAAGGGTAGAGGTATGGCACGGGTCCATGCTGCATCTGCGCTACTTGCAGTGCTGAGGTCCTCTTGGGCGTGGAGGGAGATTTCTGGCCCTTTCATTCCTCCTAGGAACTATCCTCCCCAGTCCCCCCTTTTTTTATTTTTTTATTTCTTTCTTTTTTTTTTCTTAAAAAAAAAAAAGAAAGAAGTAACCTAACCATGGAGTTCCAATCCATGACCCCGCTACCCCCGGGCCCCTTCTTGTTACCGACCCCGGTCTGACCTCGCCTCATCTTTTGACCATTCTTTGGACACTCCTAAGGCCCCTGTACCTCTTGGGTGCTGTTTCGTCACCTGCTTCAGGGCCGGGTTT
>NC_069407.1:56088814-56124277 GCF_026875155.1 Cherax quadricarinatus | reverse complement strand
AGGGTTGTTCATCACAAGTTATATTATATTTTTAAGGTGAGGCGATAGGCTTTTAGGAAGCTTTAATCAGAATATTAATGCATGAGACTGAAAACCCCCCTTGGTGTCCTGGGCATTTCTTTAGACTCGCTCTAAAGCCTTGGAGAGGACTGAGGATACTCTATTTGACAGGTAACCTATTATCCAGCAGAGTAAGCACCACTGATTCATTTTTTCTAGTTCATGTAGTATAACGGTTCTGTTCAGATATCAAATGCAGATTTTAGAATCAGGAAATGTGGTAAAACAGTAAGGTGTGTGCAGTGAGAAAGGTGAAATACATTTTCGGGCACACTTTTACCTTTCATGAACCCATAGAGGTAGGGGGAAATTTGGTGTCTGATTCTGTAGTTACAGTCTGTTAAGATCATTCTTTCAAAACTTTAACAAAGACAAAAGTTTAAGGAGATTGGTCTAAATGTATCAGGCTGTTGGGGCTTAGGGATAGGCACAATGAGACTATTGGTCCAAGAAGTAGGAAGAACCCCCTCAATGTAACTGGATTATACAGTGCCAACAAAGGATTATCAGGCACGTGCCTTAAGTTCTGAGAATTTTGCAAAAGCTCTCGCTTCACATGGTGAGGGTCCCAGGTTCGATTCCTGGCGAGAGTTAAAAACTTTGGGCATGTTATTTTAAACTTCGGTTGTCAATGTTCACCCATCAATATAAATGGGTACCTGGGTGTTAGTTGACTGGTGTGTGGCGCATCCCAGACAAAATTGACCCAATTTGCCCGAAATGATCTGCATAACAAGCGGTTTTCCCTATATACATGCAGTAGTATGTCATTGATGTCATCTAGGCCTGTATCCCTTTGACATTACTTGTAGAAATAAAAATATTGTTATATGGTGGTGTGAATGTTACAACAAAGAGGGGACTAGAGGCAGTGGAGATGTAAAGTCTGAAGGCAATGTCTGGCGTAAAAATTATGCAGAAAATTTATAGCTTGAAGATTAGGTGGTGATGTGGGGTTACTAAAAGTATATCCAGAGGGCTGAGGAGGGGTTGTTCAGGTGGTTTAGACATTAGAGAGGGCAAACAAAATAGAATGGACTTGAGAGCATAATCTGTAATGGAGGTACAGCGGGGGACAGGGCATCTTTAAAAAGGTTGGAGGGAGAGGGTAAAGGTTTTTTGTGCGAGGGGGTTATACACTATGCAGGTATGTGTGAATGTGTTATACATCATGATCTTCCCAATATATCACAACACCTGAACCCATTCTCTTGTTGACGACACAACTTATATCATCTCCCACCCAAATCTTGCCACCCTCAACACATTTGTTAATGAGCTACTAAAATATCTACTTGGATGACAGCCAATAAACTTACACTTAACACTGACAAAACCTTCTATATTATGTTTGGTAACAGAGCAGTGTTGCACAACTTAACTTAAGATCGACAACACTCTTATTGCAAGACATAATGAGGGCAAAAATTTCCCAGCCTGCACCTCGACAACAACCTGAATTTCAGCACCCCCTATCCAACACAAAACAAAAAAAGTATCCAAAACAGTTGGGATCCTCTCCAAGATAAGTTACTATGTGCCACAATCAGCCCCCTTTTCACACTATACCATTCACTCATTTATCCCCACCTCACCTATGCTATTGTGCTTGGGGATCAACTGCAGCAATACACCTAAAGCCAACAAAAAACAAAAGTAAGAATAATCACACGATCCAATTCCAGGCAACACCCCCCCCCCTACTCTTCATAGATCTAAACTTACTCACTGTACAGAACATCCACTTACTGCTGTGCAACCTACATTTACAGAACCTTAAATTCCAATATTAACCCTGACCTAAAACACTTTCTTGATAGTTGTGACAGGACCCACATGCATAATACCAGATACAAAAACCTCTATGACACCCCCGTGTCTGGCTAAACCTACACAAAAATTCAATATACATAAAAGGACCTAAAATCTGGAACACCCTACCTGAAAACTCTAGAACTGCAGACACAACCATCACTTTCAAAACTTCCATTAGAAAACATCTTATCTCCCTGACACACCCCGCCATCAGCTAACTACATGAAAACCGTCTATTCTCTTGTATCATACACATGTAAAAAACACCCTAGCCCTCCCCTCAATATCTGTGATTCCCCCACAATTCACACTTACACTCACCCAATTGACTATAAACATAGAAATACGTAATACAACTATTACCTAATGAATCTTAAACTAGTCATAAGTTTGCCTGTGATACTCCAATACAGGAGCTTCAATAGAAACTATATATTGTACCAAAACAAAACCATTCACTTTGCTAAAATTACAAACTGTAATGCAGTTACTAAGCCTTAATACCAATATGCTCCATAATCTGTACCAATATAGAGTTTTGAATTAATCTTAGTCTGCCCAAAATGCCTAGTCATGGTAGGTGGATGTGGCCCTTTCTGTAATTAGTAACAGTATTTTATAATATGTAATTCAATTCAAGTTTATTCTCTATAATGGTTACAATGTGGGGTTTACAGGTTTTGGGTATTGTGTGGTTACATGTTATAAAAATACTAATTACAGAGAGGGGCCACTAGGACACCTAGCATGGCTAGGCATTTCGAGCAGACTTAGATTAATTCTTAACATTAAATCCTTACAGATTATGGTATTAAGGCTAAGTGACTACATCATAATTTGTGAGTTTAGCAATGTGAATGTTTTTGTTTTGGAACAATACAAGGTGTCTATATTTGAGTATCATAGGCAAACTTATGACTAGCTAGGATTTATTATTTTAAGATTAAGATTAGTATTTCTGGGTTTATATTCAGTGGGTGAGTGAGTGTAATTGTGAACCACCAGGTGGTTATCATGTAGTTAGTTGTCGGGGTGTATCAGGGAGATAAGATGTTTTCTAACTGTAGTTTTGAAAGTGATGAATGTGTCTGCAGTTCTAGAGTTTTTCAGGTAGGGTGTTTCAGATTTTAGGTCCTTTGAAATACACTGAATTTTTGTAAAGGTTTAGTCGAACACGGGGAATGTCATAGAGATGTTTGTGTCTGGTGTCATGCCTGTGGGTCCTGTCACAACTATCAAGAAAGTGTTTTAGGTCAAGGTTAATATTGGAATTTAACCCTTTGAGGGTTTCGGCTGTACTAGTATGGCTTACGACCCAGGGTTTTTGACGTACTAGTACGCCTAAATTCTAGCGCCCTCAAATCTAGTGGGAGAAAGCTGGTAGGCCTACATATGAAAGAATGGGTCTATGTGGTCAGTGTGCACAGTATAAAAAAATCCTGCAGCACACAGTGCATAATGAGAAAAAAAAACTTTGACCGTTTTTTTGGAATAAAACAGCGACTTTGCACTGTATTTTCGTATGGTATTTATTGTTGTATTCTAGTTTTCCTTGGTCTCATTTTATAGAATGGAAGACATATTACAGAAATTGAGATGATTTTGACTGGTTTTTAACAATAAAAAGTACATTGAATGAGCTCAAAGTAGCAGAAATGTTCGATTTTTACCAAAGTTCAAAAGTAAACAAATCATGCCAAGCGTCCAATACACGTCAACTGGTGAGTCTAATATTCTTTTGCAAGTGTGCCAATATTATTTATACCATTTTTTACACTAATGCAGTAGTCTGCATAACAGAAAATCTTCTATTTTTTGTGAGAATAAAAAATTCAAAGTGGAAAGCAAAAGAATGTAAGAGGGCCTTGATACGTGACTAATGAACAAAGGAAATGTCATTTTAGTGCCAGGAATGTCTTTCTTGTTTATTCTGGACCCTATTCGGAAATTGGCATCTTTTGAAATTTGTGTGAAATTGCAAAATTGCTAAATTCTGACCACTGTACTGGATAGTTGAAATTGGTAAATAGATGGTTTCTTGCACTCATTCGATAGAAAAATGGAGTTCTAGCGAAATATTCATGTTTTTTTGTAGACTAGTGCAGTGGAATTGGCCGAAAATGGGCTCAAAGTGGGCAAAATCGCCGATGCGTAAACATCGCCGAGACCGAACTTCGCAAGAGCATAATTTCCGTAAGTTTTTCCATCAAATTTCATAATTTTGGTGTCATTATGATCGGGAAAAGATTCTCTATCTTTTCATAAGACAAAATATTTTTTTTTTTTTTAAATTTGGCTGACCCTGAGAACGAGTCTTGGAGAGGGCCTGTCGACCCTCAAAGGGTTAAGGTCCTGTAAATAAGATTGCACAGTAGTAAGTGTGGAGTTTAGATCTGTGAAGAGCGGAGGAAAGTGGTTTTTGTGACTTGACATGCTGTTAGAGTGTGAGCAAGGTAACATGTATGAAGGGATTCAGGGGAAACCAGTTAGTTGGACTTGAGTCCTGGAGGTGGGAAATACAGTGCCTGCACTCTGAAGGAGAGGTGGGGATATATGCAGTTTTGAACTGTAGTATCAGTGGCTCTGGCAATACAATGATTGAGTAAATGATGATGAAAGTGAATCTTCTTTTTCTAGGTCACCTTGCCTTTGTAGGAGATGGCCGGTTTGTTGAAAAAAAAAAAGTTTCAGCTGCTTGAGTATGAAAACAATGAACTAAAAAGAGAAATTGTATACAAAACTTAAAAGGATCATCATATAGAACAAAAACATCACATGAAAGACTTGGGAGTAATTGTCTGCTGACCTTTCTTTCCAAAACACAATAAAACCAAGGTCGTGACAGCCAGGAAGATGACGGGGTGAATAATGAGAACTTTCAAAACAAGGAATTAGATCTACTGGTAGCAGAAGCAGGATACTCTCAGGTAAGACCCAACATGTGGGTGAGGAAGTGTTGACAGGAGAAGATTAGCACTGGGGAGGAATGATTTCAATTGTTAAGACTTGGGCTGGATCCAGCAGCATAGCATTGTATAGGTGATGAAGAATGAGCAGAGGCAGGCAGTACTTGCTGACAGTGACTGGCACAGGTGATGAAAAGCAGGGTATCTGGCAAGGTCTCAGGTCACATGGACACTAAAGGTGGTAAGCTAAACTCTTGGGAAAGGATGCTGAGTGTGATGGCTTAAAGTTCATTACTTGGTGTGTCATTGTTGAGTTTTCTGAAACTTGTATTGTTGAAGTTGAACAATTTAACTGTGTTCCTGCAGTCATCAATAAAAACCTTTAGTCCTTTTAGAACTTCTTCTATAGGGATTTTATTTGGTGGCTTACAGATCTGTCTTGTAGACATGATTATAGTTCTTTGCAGAACATATCCAAGCTTTTGGAGGTGGTTGTGTAGAAGTCCAGGTGTTCGTTGCTAATTCCTCGATCAAAGTAAGGGTCTTTTTTCTCATCAGTTATTTGTTAGAATATACAGCTTTACTTACTTCTTGTTATTGTGGCAAGAGATTGTTGGAGTCTTGAGTTGCAGTGGTGAGATTTGTTGAAGGGTGTTGGTCAGAGGCATTTTCATTAGTTGATGGTTCAGGAACATTTCTTGGGCAGAGGTGGGTACAGGGTCAGCAGATGCAGTGAATGTTGAGAACAATCTTGAAAATGGCAGCCAAAGGTGTAGAGTCAAGAAATTGAAGCCTGGCATGTTGTTTAGTCAGAGGATTTCTTGATTGTGGTGTTAAAAGTTCCCGGGTTTCTTGCATTAGCAAGGTGTCATACATCATGCAGTACAACACTTTGGAAGGAGCACCATCAGAAGTGGAGAGAGGAAGTTGCTGGGTAAATTATTATAATTATAATCATGGGGAGCGCTAAACCCGTAGGATTATACAGCGCATGTGGGGGGATGGAAGGTATTCAGGTTCAATTCAGGGAACCGGAGCACAGATCCAATTCCCTAGATCAAAGCCCCTCACCAATGTCAAGGAACCTCCCTTGAGGGGTGCTGGGTAAAGATGTCTGTTTGTGGCTTGTACAGTCTTGGTGTCAGATCATAGCTTGGTATTGTGTCTTTTTGTTATTTAATGGAGGCATATGTTGTAGATTTTGAGGTGTTCTTTAGGTCCTCTTGAATTTTCTTAGAATGATTTCCTTCCTAACTGGGCATTTTGCTGCAAGAGTATGATGATTACTCTTGCAGTCAAGCATGTTGGAGCAGAGATGGTGGTGAGGTGCAGGATCTGAAATCATGTCCTTCATTTCCACACTTAGAACAGAACTTCCTGTCCTTGATGGGCAGTCTTTGGTAGCATGTTATATGAGTAGCAGGTCCAGCAGGAAGAGATGTGTTTGAGGCATTAAGGTTCGATGTGGCTTGGGTGAACATAATGGTAGGAGATGGCTAGTCCATTTAATAGTGCTTGGCAAGCATAATGATGTCAGAAAAAGTGATCTTGATCATGGAGGCAGCTTTGGGGATCTTGGTAATGGTATCCATTGAGGCCCGGGCATTCTGTTCTCGATGGAGGCTTCAGATCTTCATTGGAGAGGGCCTGATGATCCTTGTCAAGTTGTTTAACAAAAACAGAACATTTCACCTCAAAAAATGGAGAAACTATGAAAATTACAATCTTTTAGAGCCTTAATAGCATTCTGTCCAGGATTTTTGGAAGCTTCAACATCAATACAGACGACAATGAAGGAGTCCTTAAAAGAGTGTATCGCTATAAATTTAATCTGTAAGCAATACCTTCAGTGGTAGCTAGTTTGGTATTGTGTCTTTTTGTTATTTAAGGGAGGCATATGTTGGAGATTTTGGGAGGTGTTCTTTAGGTCTTCTTGAATTTTCTACTCCCCTAGTGGGCTTAAACCCTTAAACACAATAGATACACGTCAAAGAGTACAGGTGATGATTGTAGAGTATAAATTCCCCTCCCCAGCAGAGATCGAAGGAAGACATCTTCAGAGGGAGCAGCGTTAGCTGCCTGTGGCGATGTTGCAGTCCAACATAATGAGTGCCATTGGTGTCACTCTCAAATCACCTCTGCTCTCTCATTTGAAATATAGTAGACTGTCTTTTAACACGGAAAGTTACATTCTTGAAAATGCGGTTAGACAAAACCGTGTTAGACAAACTGAAGAACTTATGGGAAAATAGGGTTATGTTCCTGGGGGGCCCCCCAAAAAGCCCAAAAAAAAATTTTTTTAGACCTCCAGATCTTACAAAATAAAAGGGAATATGTAATAGTGGTGATATATTACTGCTAAAGACGCAAATGCAATAGAAAAATAGTATTTCTTACCATAAAATTTTGGGTAATGGTGTTTGGGGGTGATTGTGAAGAGAGCGGGTATGGATGGTGTGGCCCCATCGGGCTGAGGTGGATGTTGTTGGTTGTTGGCAGAAGTGGATGGTAAGGTTCTGGTACTGAAGTTGATGGTTGTACTGAGTTCTAACTTTGTCATTCAATAAGTCAGGGCAAGTCATTCAGTAAGTCAGTCAAGTGATTCAGTAAGTCCCGTCAAGTCATTCAGTAAGTTAGTCCAAGTCATTCAGTAACTCAGTCAAGTCACTCAATAAGTCAGTCAAGTCATTCAGTAACTCATCAAGTCACTCAATAATCAGTCGGTCATTCAGTAATGTCAGCATAGTTGCTGCCCCCTGATTCCCAATTTTTAAAGCATAGCAATTAGTATCATCCTGGCTTTAGACACGAGATCCCTTGTAGGCCTTTGGCTTTGTGTGACTCACGGGATACAGTGTGTGGGTATGCCCCGTCCCGGGCCCACTCCGGCAGACATCCAGCGTAGACAGGCAAGGCACGGGCTCCATCCCTCACTCATCTAAAAATTTTTTTCCCATCCTACAAGTGGTTTCTACTTAAACCCTACGATATCTCCATTTAAAAAACCCTTTTACGAAAATGGTGGCATGGGGGGGACGAATTTGACGTTACAGCTTTGGGGAGAAAAATTTCGACACAAGACGGCCATTTCGGTCACCAGTAGGCCTATCGATACCGAGTTTCACCCACCCAGCCCCTCAAGCCACTACTCTACCACTTTACTTATTCACGGGTATCCTTGTTTTAGTTTTTAACGCTTTTTGCTCACCACGGGGGGGTTGACCCGAGTTTGAAAAATAAGCCATTTTCCAGTCTGTGGGGGGAGTCAGAAAAAACCGAGTTTCCCGTCCAGCCTATCTACTCCCCAAATTATTTTGCCTGCCAACCAGCTTCCACCCCGGGGTGTGCTCATCGTGGAAGTTATCGCTATTCGGTGAAAGGGTTAAGAAACCAGCTAGCAAAATAACCCGGTGTCTTACCCCCAGTACTCAAGCAAGCCACGTGAGTACCTTCATCGCTTTTGATTCAAGCTCCAAGCCTTCTGAGTGCTCCTTGTCATCCTTGTGGTGTTGAAATTTCGTGGGGTTTTTTCTAAACCAGCCGGTTAGAATTTTCTTCGCGGCAGTGTGGGTTTTCTCTGAGGCTTACGACTTCAAAACCCTAAGCCCCGCCACTCCATCAGTGTGTCGCACCATTCCCCGGTCTCGACGCCTCGCTAGCCTTTAACCCCCCAAACCCAACACAGGAATGCCCTTTGGGCCCCTTTTTCCCCTTTTTCTCCTATACAAAATACCTCCAAATGCTTCGCAATTATAAACCCCACACTATTTGCAGATGCACTACTACTCTTCCCCACCCGAGCCCAGTCACGCTAGCCAATATTTAAATACAAAATTTAAACAGAAATATCTCCCGGGATGAGGACTAACAAACTTACACAAAACATTGACAAAACCTACTTCATTCGTTTGGAAACAGAGTACAGATGTCCCTCTTAACATAAGATAACAACCCATCCAAAGCAAACAGGGGGGAAAATTTTAGAACCACCTTATAAAAACCCAAAATTTTTCTACACATTAAAAACAAATTTCAAAAAAATTTTCCAAAGACTTGGGCATACTATCAAAATACGGTACATCCCACAGTCACCCTCCGGGCCCCATATCACTCTTTATTTCCCCCTATCTCACCTATGGAATTTGTGCAGGGGGCTCAAAAACAATAACCATCTCAGCCCACAAATTACCCAAAAAAAAGGCTGCATTTAGAATGAAAACAATTTTCCAATAGGAGCACACCCCCACCAATATTAAATACACAAAACCATTCCCCATACAAAACTTTTCATACTTATTACTGCACCTATTACAAACAAAACACTTAACTTGATTTAACCCTCCCCTCAAAACCTCCTTTCCAACCCCAAAAAGAACACATGACCAAACACAAGGGACAATCCTCTTTTAGTTCCTCTGTCCACTCACCAGCAAAAATCAATGCACTTAAAAGGGGCCCCAAAAATCTGGAACTCTTACCGAAAAAAAAGAAACACTACCTGTTTAAAATTCAAAATCTTCTCAAAGATCACTTTTCTCACCCAAAAACCCAAAAAAATACTAATAACAATTTTAAATTGTATACTTAATTTTCCACAATTATATCACATAAATGTTAAACCCAAAACCCCAAATTTAAATTTTTTATTTTTTAAAAACACACCTAACAGAAAACTCCATCACTGATGAACAAAAATGCATACAACCCTATACCTGTTTTGTAAACTCATTTTGCTTTATAGAACTTTTACATTAAAATTTTTATCACCCAGTCATCATTGCTTTGTTCATCTTAAATTAATTTTAAAACCCGCCCGAATGCTATGCATATATAATGGGTTTGGCATACTGCTCTTTTTTGTATTTTTTGTACCTCTGTATGTTGCCAAATTTTTAAATAATAAATAAATAAAAAACAGCGGCCCAAAAACTCACCTTCCCCATCATGTTTTGGGGCACCTAAGGGTGTAGTACCTATTTTTTAAAGGGCCACATAGGGGTCAAGACTAGAGGGTTCTGCCCTCTTTAAAAGCCTCCTGTGTTTTCTATCGCCCATTTAAGCGTAATTCAAAGATCATCTGTGCAGAGGACAGCACAAAACATATAACAATCCATAAATCTCATTCTTCAAGTTTTTACAGCGATTTTTTTTTTTTTTTTTTTTGAGCTCTGCGAGGTTGAGAAATTTTTTTGTGTTCCCCAGTGAATTTTTCTTTAGTGCTTTCAGGACTCTTGATCAACTCGTGTTTATCATGTCTGATTGCTTTAATTTTTTTTTTTAATTCCTTAATTCAGTTTTAATTTTCGTGCATTATTTTTAATTCTTTTGGTTTTGTATCTTTTTAAAACACTTGAAGTAAGTCTTAGTGTTTCCTTTGTTGTGTGTGCAAATATGACAGTATAGAACTTGTGTTTAAATTTCAAAATTTCCCAGTAAATTAATTCAGTAATTTTTCCCTCCATATTCTGCATCACAACTCATGTTGTCTGTTATTTTTTTTTTTTCTTCCTAGCTTTTGTGTATTTTTGTTTTGTTTCTTTGTTGAACTTTTGTGTTCATTTTCTTTTATTCCCAGTGTTTAATTTTTCTTTTTTCCAAAGCAATATCCATTTTAAAGTCCAAGCAAAAAATCTCTTTTACAAAATTTTTTTTTAAAATCAAGTTTCATTGAAGAAAATCCTTACGGTTTAATTGATGTGTTGTGTTCTCCCCATCACTGTAAGTGTTCAACCCTCGTTTATGTATTTTTTGCACCTATTATTTTTCATTTTTTATTGAACAAATTACTCTTATGCAATTTTTAAGTTCTCCTTTTAAAGTAAATTGTTTTTTTTGCTTGTTTTTTAAGTGCTTTAAAGATTTAAAGGTTCATTCCTTGATATTTTTTTTCTTGTGTTTATAATTTTTTATTGCACATTGACTCATTTTGCAAAAATTCTTGGAAAATTTTGTGTTGTAAAAAGTTTTTCTTGCAGAAAATTTTAGCAGTGTTGTGCAATATTTTTTTTTTGATTAGCAATTATTTGAATATTCTACAGTTTTATTACAGTGCATTTTCTTATGCCTGTTCTGTGCATAGTATTTTACTCTGTCTGTGTCATTTTATTTTTTTTTTTTTTCATTTAATTTGTGTGTTTTTTTAATTTTTGCACAATTTATTGAGTCCTTTTTTACTTTTATTGTGTATTCCTTGTTGCTTAAAAGTAAAGAAAACTCACTGTGCCATTTTATTCAATTTAAAGTAAAAGTTGAGCAATTAGATTTGAGAAAGTACAAGTTCTTTTGATTTTCAGTGTTTGTTAAATTGCATATTCTTTTTTGTGTGAGTTTTTGCTTACTGTGTAACTTGTAAATTTTTTAATTATTAACAGAATAGTTAAGCATTTTCTTCCATTTAATTCACGTGTTGTGGTTCCCATTACTTTTTCTTTTTTCCCTCTAAATTCTTGTTTTACATTTTCAAAAGGCCCCAATTTTTCTCTAGCATGCTCGCACAGTGCTAGAAACCATTAATGTGCAGCCCAAAATTCGGAAAACCCGTATAAAAACGAAGAAACCAAAGACTTCGGGCCTCGCAACTCACTCGTATCCTATGATGATGCCTTTATTAAATGGTGACCCAGAAAACCCTTGAAGGTTGGTTTGGGCAGTTAGAGCCAGAGCTGAGCTTCATTTGATGGTCCCCCATCTGAAGTCTTTTATAAGTATGGGAAAGGGGAAGGTCTACCCGTTCTTCAGCACCTCAAATGTATTTAAATTAATTCGTATAAAGGGGCTTCCAAGATTAACCGGGGGTGGCAAGTTTATAACAGTTAATTCGAAATTATCTTAACCAGTGCGAGAAACCATCCTTCGTTTTTCTCAAAAAATTTATTTGAAAAGCCCCAACCCAAAGAGTCATTAGAGGGTTTGCTCTCCGTCCATAACCTAATGTCTAATTTGTTAAAGCGGCCAAAAATTCAAGATTCTTAACGTGTGATAAACCACCCCTGAAGGGTTTCCAGATTAGCTGCATTTGGGTTTATTAAACAACTAAGCCACCGACATTAAGATGGTCAATTAAACCCGCTAGATCAAATATGGGACCGCTTAAAGCTCAACCTGTACGAAATTTTGCCCCGAGGGATCCTTCCCTTACGAGGTCTACCCCAAACCCCTTTGTCCACTCCCTACCCCCTTTAATTTTTGTGCATACAAACCTCCCAACCGCAATCACTCGCGTCATCATCCAAAGCAAGTTTTAAAGAGCCATCTTTCCCCAAAATACCCAAGCACGTACAAAACCCACAGCAAGAATTTGCTACAATTGGGTTTCCGTGGCCAATCGGTAATTGTTATACAGTCACCCTAAAACGTCTACTGATGATATACCAGTCACATCTTCCCTACTGTACTCATCATAAAATTCAGGCATGCACTCTGAGTGCAATGCGCCTACAATAGGGGTATCAGATCTTTCCGGGCCCGTTCCAATCGCAGAGCCGGGAAAGGGGAAACGACTCGGGGTTCACATTCTAATCAGAACCGGGCTCATTTTTTCCAATTGGGGGGGAATTAGAGCCCCCAGTAAAACCCCCCAAATGGTAGAATGTAATGAGTACACCATCCCCTTCACAATCCTTTTGAACCCTTTAAGCGTCCGAGAATGACAATCCTACTGATATGTGGCTTCACACCCCTCGGGTAGAGAATTTTGGGGGATGAATAAAAAATGCTTTTTTTCCGATAAACTCCCTTCCTGTTTGCATATAACTTTAAAGCAACGTTGGGTCCTTATAAAAAGCTTCGCCATAAGCCCCCCGTTCATGGTTCATGGACTCTGGTGCGCAATTTAATATATTAGGTCTAGCTTGTTTAAAAGAGAACGGTTACGACGTATCCTCCTGTTACCAACACGCAACCTTCCTTGGGGGGGAGTAGCTGGTTCCTTCTGCGAGCCCGGGGGGGGGTCGGGTTTTTCACTCACCTTTACTCCAAAGGCAGAGACTTTCCCGCTGCTTTCTTTTGTCGACCAGATTGTTTCCCTGGTGACCTTCTTCGGGGATTTGCTTCATGGAGATTACGCATTTCTCGCCCGTCCCGAGGGCATCCCCAAAATAATGACTTAATCTTCCTTTTGGGGGTTTACCAGCTTGGATCAGAAATCGTCATACTGTGGAGTTGATGTCCCAAAATTTAAGTCCTTACAAGCCAAGCTTTCTCCAGTAGCGTACCCAAGCGTAGGCACTGGTAATTCTGTCACCCCTCGTGTCCCACCTATACTTCAGACTTGCGGATAGTGTTCCTTGCCTAAAGTGTCCGAGGACACTAGACCCCCTGATGCACACCTTCCCTGAAATTACTGCAGTTCGGTAGTTTTCCCCACAGGGGTTTTCCTTGTCAAAAACTTTACTTGGAACTGTAATCCCATCTCTTTTTAAATGCACTGCCGTTTGCAGAAAGACGCCTGTTGCGGCTAGTGCTCTCACTAGAGTGCTGTTTTTTTTCCTAATTTCCAGAGGGGAAAATGCCATTGACAGGGATTCCTGCAAGGTAAAAGGGTTTTATTTTTTAAACCCTTCCTTACAATTGAAAAGAGACAGTAAGACCATTTTCCTTGCTAACACTTGGGGATAGTTTTCGTTCAGAGCAAATCCAACCTCGTTGACCTAGTTCACATCCTTACCCTTTCAAGTACGGGATGAGGGTTCATGACCTGGTCGGGCTATTTCACCGGGAGACCTCATCCACTTCTCCGGTCAATCTGTTTCACCAGTGAGGAAAAAAGATTTTAGCTCCCACGGACTTCCCAGACGAAGTCAAGCGTTTGTTGACTCTTTTTTGAAAAAAACCCGTCGTAAAGCCATTCCCTTACCAGGTAGAAGAGGGTAAAACAAACTTATTGCCCATCGTATTCCACTTGAACCGGTACTAGACCTATTTACATCCCTGCGTACAGAATCCTCTTTCCCAAAATTGCTGTCGCAGAGGAATGATCAATCAAATGCCATAGGGTTTTTATTGCACAACAATTCACCCGGGAATGTGCCCTTATCCTTGCCTAAGAGGAGGCACTTGGCCCCCGGGGATTGATTTAGGAATTTAAAACCCGGGAAAACCTTTCCCAGATCTTTTTCCCCACTTCCTGTATTAGGGCCCTTTTTACGCAATATGGGGGATAACAAAGCTTCTCGACCCGGACTTGTTACAAGGGTTTTGGAAAGCCCCCTCTTCACGAGGACAGCCAAGTTTTTAACAGTTTTCTCCATCCCACGGGGTCTTTCATTTCCTCCGTATGGGTTTGGATTCGATCGTCTCCTATCACTTTCTCAAACCTGACCAATTCTTTAGAGGTCTATATTAAAGCACTTTGGTGTCTTAGACGATAATCGTCAGTCCAAGACGTGGACACACTCGAAAAGATTGATACAGTATTTGAAAGCTTAAAGAAGAAAAAATTTTTAAAAGATCAAACTGCTAAATTCAATTTTTCAATCAGAAATTAGTTTTTTTGGCACTAGCACCCTAGAGGGTTTACGACTGACCAAAATAAATAAACTCAGTACTAAATTTTCCCAAACCTCCCAAAACTGCGATCCGAAGACCTTTTTGGGGCTTAGCAGGTTTTATAGATCTTTCATTGCTTTTTTTTCTCCATACGCTCCTCTAACTGTTTTGCTTAAGAAAGAGCCCTTTTTTTGGACCTTCCGTCAGAACGCTTTCCCCAAACTCTAAAAAAAAAAGCTAAAATCGCTCCCAAATTTTTAAATTCCCAGATTTTTTTTAAGCCCTTTATCTGAAACGACTAGTTCAATTTGGGATAGGTGCCGTACTAGCTCAAAGACGAAGCAAGTCAACGCAGTTGCTTTTTCTAGGAGCCTTAAAGGCTGAACGAATTATACAGTAAAGGAGCAAGAAGCTTAGCAAAAGGGGTGGTCTTTTAAAGCACCCAAGACATTATTTACCAGTACCCCGTTCGTCTTACAGATCAGCGCCACTGAACCTTTATTCCCGAACAAAAAGCCTACGGAAGGGTTAGCCAATGGACCTTTACTTCCAAAGTTCAATCCCCTTTTGAAAATTTACCTGCAAGTCAAAGTAACGCGAGCGTTATCGCGACACGTAGTGTATTATGCAGATCCTCCATTTACTGTCGAGGATGTAAAACTGCACAAAGAAATAATCCCCTGTGGGCTGTTTTATTCGATTCCTTCTCCAGGGAAAATCTATTCTTTTGTAAGCCCCCAGCACCCATTATGACTTTTTAATGATCAGGAATTACTGTATCAACAGCCGGTTGGGGACTCCAAGCAAAAGTTTACCCTTAAATAATTCCACAGTCACTATGAAGTAGCTCTACAGCTAGTTCATATGCACCAGGTTTGCACACCCTGGGATATCGTTCGTGAAAAAAGCCAGAATGAAATACTTTTGGCCACGAGGCAACGACTTTTGATATGTTAAAAATTAGTGTCTGGGATGCGCATAAGGAAATGTCATGGGCCCAACCCCCCAAGTGTACCCAACCCCTAGCGAACCGTGGGGAAAAAAAGTTGCCCCTTTATTTGTTAACTAATTTTTAAAGTTCCCTCCAAGGGAACAAACACGTGTGTTTTGGTAGACCATTTTACCAATATTTGAGTTAATTCCTATTGCAGATAAACGCAGAGACAGTAGCTAGAGGTTTTTAAAAAACGCATTTTTTGCAGGCATACCACCCCAAAATCCTTAGTAACAGATAATGGAGGTGAATTTTTGTAAAGAGATTCCCTTTAAAATTTGTGTACTTTATAAAATTTTAAATCCACCCTGTTCCTCATCTCCCGCCAGCAATGGGTTAGCTGAAAAAACAAAAAGAAATACTTGATGTTCTGAGAGCCACTATCAACCCCCAAAGTGAAACTTGGGGTGAATTAACCCGATGTCCAGTGTGCCATGAATTTGCTTTCATGCTTCCATAGGTGATACCCACATTTGATTTTATGGTGTAGACAAGCTTTTTATCCTACGAGTTGTTTATTCTACTCCGAAAACCAATTAAACCCCATGATTTCGTAGCAACTCGTCCACTTAGCTCAAAGTGTTTTTTTAGAAAATCCGTAAACACTCATAAAACAACGCAGAATTTACAAGTCGAAACACTCGAGCAAAAGCCATCTATAATCAAATGGTTCGAGAGTTATCGATTAATTTTAAAAAAACTCCAATGCCAAGCTTTATCAAAAGTTTTTCGGACCCTTTTCGAGTATTAAATATCACGGAAATAAGTTAAGGGTTTGAGAAATTGTACGGCAAATACAAAGAATCGCATTTTGATCAAAAGAAATTATATGCATGTTGAGGGTATTGCACCCAAATAATGACAGATTTGACAATCCTCCGACCTGTACTCTCTACCCCAATACTCATCCCCGATACTCAAAACCCGAATTCGTTATCTCCTTCGACCCGACAAGTAATGAGAAACCCCCCAAAATCTTTTTTTTAATATTCCCTTTAGACTCTCTAGTAGGCATGTGTTAGCCATTGCGAGAAATTCGATCCTCCCAAAAGAATAACCATTCTGCATATTTAAACCTAACCCCCGCAGAATTGGTTTTAAAAGTACATGTCTGATAATTAGATGTCCCAGATGAAGAAATTTTCAACTTGTGTTTTTTATTACTATCATTTGTCAAAATTTTCGTGTTTACGTTTCCCCCGTATTTTGAGAATTAACAGTCTAGATTTTGAGTGCACCGAATCTGCCTTTCTGTTTTAAAAACTTCTTTGTATTAAAAATTTTTCTTTCCCCAAAACCGTAAGTGCATGAAACAGACGATCGATCATTCCACCATATTGTATAATATTGTTCTTAAGTTTTAAGATTACTTTAACACCCTTACGTCAAAATCATGTTGTACCATCCATAGTTCTAAGTTATTTTGAATTTGTTATGTATAGAATCCCCCAACCCCCTGCCTGTTCCGCCTATGTATAGAGTGTATGTCGGGACGACATAGTACATGACCGGGGTCGCAAGTTGCTGACCCCGTATTCCCGTATTTATAGCATAGCAATTAGTATCATCCCTTGTTTTTTGACACAGATCCCCTTGTGGCCTGTGGCTTTGTGTGACGCACGGGGTCAGATGTGTGGGGCTCCCCTTCCCCCCTCACTCGGGGGGCAGAGATCCAGGCGTTTTAAAAGGAAGGCACTGGGGGGTCCATCCCCCTCTCATCTGACAATATATTTTCCATCCCCACAAGTGTGTCACTTTCAACCTACGATATCTCCATTTTGAAACCCCTTTACATAGTAATCAGTCAAGTCATTCAGTCAAGTCATTTCAGTAAGTCATCCGGCCATTAGTAAGTCATTTAGGTTAATTTAGCAATCATCAAGGGTTTAGTAAATCAGTCAAGTGATTCAGTAAATCAGTCAATATTCAGTAAGTCAGGTCATTCATCAGTCAAGTCATTCAGTAAGTCCAAGTCATTCAGTAGTCAGTTAATTCTTCAGTAAGAATTTTAACAAGTTTTTCAGTAAGTCAGTCAATCATTCAGTAATCAATAGGGCAACATAAGCCAGTCAAATCATTCCCCCAGTCAGTCAAGTCTTCAGTAAGTCAGTCTTCATAAGTCAGCCCGTCATTCAGTAAACGGCAGTCCCCAAAAATTTATTTTTCCTCTTTTTTTTGTGTACAAAGTAACACTTTTTATGGCCCAGGATGTCTTGTCCAATATCTTTGTTTCCTTTGTTTAAATTTTAAGACTTAAAAAGCTTACACCTTTTTTTGCCCAAATTTAGCAACACTGGGATGCCCATGGGGGTCATGATTGCTTGGGAGATACAAGATATACCAATTTAAAATCAAAACACTATTCACTCACAACTTGTAGCAAAATTGGACTGGGCACACAAAGTACGAAAGCTGGGGTGGTGGGGTGGTGTCGGGGACTGGGGGGCGGGGGGAGGGCCCCCCCTATCCACACAAGGCAGCTGCTTGTGGAAAAAAGGGGAAATTTTTTCCCCTTTCCCCCAAACAAAACCGTTTAAATTCATCTTACACGTGTGCCTACAAGAAGGGGCCTCCCCAAAAAAAATCCTTCTGCTTCTTGATAATGCTCCAGTTCACCCACCATCACTGAGGGAAAAGTGGATGACTTGAGGTTTGTTTTTGCCGGGAAAAAAACCCCCCATATTATTATTTCCCTACATTTATTTGCTCACCAAACATTTCGCAAATTTTCAAAAATTTGCGAGGTTCTTCATCCCCCAAACCCTCGCGAAAGTGGAGGCCCCTGTATAGTTTTTTGAAGATTACAAAGGCATTGGAAAACCAAAAACTTTTTTGCAGTATTTTTTGACCATTTAGTAAAAATCAAAAAAAATTTTAAATTTTCCAAAAGTTGTATGCCCCTACCGTTTAGTGCTTTTTGAATACTGTGGAATGTACAAGGTATGTCTTTCATTCTTTTCAATGCCACCATAAGTTCCCTTTTTACTTGCTAGATATACAACACACAAACCCATGACTAATAACAACACTACAAACCCACACTAGATAAAACAACACACAAACCCCTGCACTAGATATACAGCCAAATCCCTAGACTAATATCAAAACTAAATCCCATCACTAATATAAACCCTACAATCCCAAAGACAAAATAATAGCCCCTATAAGTCTCCTGGGGCACATATCAAAATAACCCAGAGGGAGGTTCCTTTTATATCAGTGACTGCCTTTTCCTTTAAGGAACCTGTTTTCCTCTATTCTAGGAGTTGTTGCCCTTACAGGGTGAGGCTTCCCCCACCACGAAAAACACAAAATATCTCATAAATATTTTTTTTTTATTTAAAACATCGGGTTCCTCACCAAGTAGGGGGGCCCCAAACGAAAAACTTTTCCATCATTTACTTTCCATCACTGTCTTGCCCAAGGGAAGCTTACACTACAGCTATAAAAATCACCATTAACCCCCTTTTAGGGTCCGGGTGTAGATCTACTGCTTATGTTTTGGGGGGCCAAACCCTAGACTCGCCAAAAATTTTAGCAGCGCAAATTTAGCACAAGAAGGCGGTAGGGCCTACATCGAGAGAATGGGTCTGGGTGGTCAGTGGGCGCACTATAGAAAAAATTTGGATGCCCCAGGGATTGTGGGAAAACTGCAAAGTACTTTTTTCATCATCCCCGGGAGAAGGTAGCCTCACTCCCACTCTCACTCCTGGCGAATTCTGACTCCCTCTTCCAACTTACAGTTCTAAGACTGTGGAATGGATTTGAAGAGGGAAATTTTTGGTTTTGAACCTGGGTACCCTTTTACCATATGGTACAAGGTACCACATCAAACAATGGTGTCATAGGGACAATGGTACCATATGGTACAAAGGTACCCCCTATGGGCAATGTACCATATAGTACATTGTACCCTATGGTACAACTATATACATTGTCCCCTATGGTACAGGGTACCGGGCCCCAATGGAAAAAATTCTGTTTTTTTTTGGTTATCCTAGGTTCCCAAACTGTGCTGCATGAAAAAAAAATCAAGAACTTTATTTATGTAACCCCCTAAACGTAAAGATGCCACATGTGCTTAAGTTTATTCAGGTGTACACAAATACAGTTACATAGATTATCATACATGGCAGCATATGTATAAAATCCCAGGATAACCCAGAAAAGTCGGGGTGACTTTTTTCCATAGGGATCCCTGTATCTGTACCATATGGTGTCCTGTACCATATGGTACCCTGCACCATATGGTAGCCTGCACCATATGATACCCTGCACCATATAGTGAAATGTACCATATGGTATGCTGTAACATATGATACCATGTACCATATGGTCAGTTGGAGATGTTGATGCCACAAGGCACCAGCCAAGACTGAGTGAATGGCGACACAAGTCACTGACTCAGCAGTTTCCAAGACAATGGCTTGTCATCCACCTCAAGGAACATGTCGAGTGGCTGTACATTTGTAAATATATATTAGAACATTACTAATTTACAATATTTTTGCAAATTTTTGTTGTAAACAATTATTGTATATGAAATAATGAAAATATTAGTGTGTTATTGTGTTGAATACAAAGTACCATATGGTACCATTGCACCATATGGTACCATAAGGTACCATTGCACCATATGGTACCATTGGGTATCATATGGTACCATTGTACCAAATGGTGCCACTGTATCATATTCTATCATATGGACCACTGTTCAGATGGGGGCCATTGTACCATATTGACCATATGGTACCATTGCACCCTATGGCACCATTGTACCATATGGTACTATATGATACCATTGTATCAACAAATAACCGCACTAATATTTTCATCACTTTGTTTAAAATAAACTTGTAAAACAAGTTTTTTAAGCAATATAATGATAAACAAATTAGTGCAGTTATTGTGTTGAATACAGTGAGTGTACACTTATCAATATACATTATATTGGTCTCACAGGCCCACAAATTTTTACAGAAAAAAAATTAGAAAAGAAAAAAAAAAAGTAAAAAAAACCGAAAAAATAAAAAAATGCGATTTTGAGGAAGTCACTGATGTTGCCGCCACCCGGTCATTTTGGGTCAACTTTCCACTGCTGTATCTCAGTAAGTACTGATCAGATTTTTTTTTGTTTTGTTTTATTACCTTCACAAAAATATTATCTTTAATTCTGTAAGAAAATTTTTTTTTTTTTTTTTTTTTTCAAAATTTCTTGGACACTGGGGCACCCCTTCAGATTTTGGCCTTGGACCCTGAAAAGGTTAACACCCCTCCTTCAAAATGCAGGTACTGTACTTCCCATCTCCAGGAATCAAGTCCAGCCTGCCGTTTTCTCTGAATCCCTTCATAAATATTACCCTGCTCGCACTCCAACAGCACGTCAAGTCCTAAAACCCATTTGTCTCCATCGGTTTCTATCTAACACACTCACATATGCTTGCTGGGAATCCAAGCCCCTTGCACACAAAACCTTCTTTACCCCCTCCTTTCCCAAACCCTTTTCCCTAGGCCGGCCTCTACCCCCGCCTTCCCTCCACTGCAAATTTATACTCTCTCAAAGTCATTCTATTTTGTTCCATCCTCTCTACATATCCAAACCACTTCAACAACCCCTCCTCAGCCTTATGGACAATAGTTTTGGCAATCCTGCCCTCCTCCTAATTTTAAACTACGAATTCTCTGCATTATATTCACACCACACATTGCCCTCAGACATGACATCTCCACTGCCTTCTCCTAGTTGCAATATTCACCAACCATGCTTCACACCCATATAAGAGCGTTGGTATAACTATACTCTCATACATTCCCCTCTGCTTTCATGGATAAAGTTCTTTGTCTCCACAGACTCCTCAGTGCACCACTCACCTTTTTACCCTCATCATTTCTATGATTCACCTCATCTTTCACAGACCTGTCTGCTGATATGTCCACTCCTAAATATCTGAATACATTCACCTCCTCCATACTCTCTCCCTCCAATCTGATATCCAATCTTTCATTACCTAATTTTTTTTTATCCTCATTACCTTATTTTTTCCTATACGTATTCATCTTTAATTTTCTTCTTTTACATACCCTACCAAAGTCATCCACCAACCTCTGCAACTTCTCTTCAGAATCTCCCAAAAGCACAGTGTCATTAACAAAGAGAAACTGTGGTAACTCCCACTCTGTGTTAGATTCTTTATCTTGTAACCCCACACCTCTTGCCTTCACTTCTCTTACAACCCTATCTATAAATATATTGAACAACCAAGGTGACATCACACATCCTTGTCTAAGGCCTACTTTTACTGGGAAATAATGTCCCTCTCTCCTACATACTCTAATCTAAGCCTCACTATCTTCATAAAAACTCTTTACTACTTTCAATAATCTACCTATTCCATACATTTGCAACATCTGCCACATTGCCTCCCTATCCACCCTGTCATATGCCTTTTCCAAATCCATAAATGCAACAAAAACCTCTTTACCCTTATCTAAATACAGGTCACTTATATGTTTCACTGTAAACACTTGGTCTACACACCCCCCTACTCTTCCTAAAGCCTCCTTGTTCATCTGCTATCCTACTCTCCGTCTTACTCTTAATTCTTTCAATAATTACTCTATCATACACATTACCAGGTGTACTCAACAGACTTATTCCCCTATAATTTTTGCACTCTCTTCTGTCCCCTTTGCCTTTATACAAAGGAACTATGCATGCTTTCTGCCAATTCCTAGGTACCTTACCTCTTCCATACATTTATTGAATAAAAGCACCAACTACTCCAAAACTATATCTCCTCCTGCTTTTAACATTTCTATCTTTATCCTATTAATCCCAGCTGCCTTACCCCGTTTCATTCTACCCACTGCCCCATGCACTTCCCCCATACTCACAACTTGCTCTTCCTCACTCCTACAAGATGTTATTCCTCCTTGCCCCTGTACACAAAATCACATCAACAGTTAACAATTCTTCAGCAACATTAAACAATTCCTCAAAGTATTCCCTCCATCTTCCCAATACCTCTAGCTCTCCTATTTTTAACTATCAAATCCATTCATTCGTTAGGCTTCCTCAATTTATTAATCTCACTAAAACTTTCTTATTTTCAACAAAATTTGTTGATAAAAATCTCACTCACTCTCTCATTTACTCTCTTTCTACATTGCTTCACCACTCTCTTAACCTCTCTTTTTCTCTCCATATACTCCTCCCTCCTTGCATCACTTATACTTTGTAAAAACCTCTCATATGCTAACTTTTTCTCTCTTACTACTCTCTTTACATCATAATTCCACCAGTCACTCTTCTTCCCTCCTGCACTCACTTTCCTTTAACAACAAACTTCTGCTGAACTCTCTAACACTACATCTTTAAGCCTACCCCATACATCTTGAACCCCATTGCCTATACTCTTGCTAGCCTATCTATCCTCCAGTAGTTGTTTATATCTTTCCCTAACTGCCTCCTTTAGTTTATAAACCTTTGCCTCTCTCTTGCTTGCTGCTTCCATTTTCCTTGTATCCCATCTACCATTTACTCTCAGTGTGACTACAACTAAAAAGTGGTACTCCTCATGATAGCACTGTCACGAGGAAATTTACATCTAGTGAAAATGAACAGTATATATTTACATAGAATAGGTCATTGATTGTTGATTAATAAAACAAAATATATGACCAAGTTACTTACAACATACCTTTGTAACAGGTGATTATCTCAGTTACCCACACAAGAACAAACTTGTAGAAAGTACAAAGTTATAAGCATTTCAGAATTATAGAATCTGTCTTCTAATATCCCTGGTATTAGAAGCACTGGACAATGAAAGTTAACTACAGAGTGTACACTATCTTGTTGTATATAATTCATCTGCCCACAATGAATCTTGTTCCAGTCTTGCAAAAAGTTAAATTTTGTTGGTTAGAGTAATGAGACTGAATGCTACAACCCATGGATCATCAATCTTGAGCATGTGTTTGGAGAGTCTTACTTCAACTCTCCTCCATGACTTCGTTCAGATGAGAGCATAGCATCTTTGTAGTTATCAGAGAGTAAAATTTACATTTCTAATTTGAAGGTTAAAACATACAAACCCTTATGGGTTGAAAAGAGGATATTTATGACCTTATAACCTTCTGGCATACTGGCCTTGCCAGCAAAGAGCTTCTAGTCCAAAGAACTGGAGCTACCCTCCCTTTCCTTGATTAAATGATTGCTTCCCATTCCCCAAGGCACTGTATGACCCCCTACAGGTTTAGCACTCTCCTATGAAATGAAAATTTTATACATAAACCAATAAAAATAGTAGTTTTAATTTCTCTTTAATTCTGAATGACTTCCAGATTATGCTACAAATGCTTTGACCAAACTGATCTTTAGTTTGTTACCAATTTGCAAAAGATGAACAAGACCTGCATCCTTTCAAAGGAACTAATGCTACCAGCTTTGAGTATGAATATCTTTCAAGTTACTGCCTCATTATTTATTATAATTATGGAGGAGCACTAAAACCCACATGATCATACAGTGCATGTGGAAGGAGGGGGTGGGAACGGAAGATATTCAGGCTCAATTCAGGGAACTGGAGCACAGATCCAATTCCCTAGATCAAGAGCCCCTCACCAGCATCACAAAACCCTGAAGGGGATTACTGCTTCAGTGGGTGTGCAGGAATATGTACAGTCACTCTACCCATATGACTTAATTACTACCATGTCTGAATTGTAAGCTTATGTCTTTACTAAATTTATCCTGATGACCATACTATCGTTATTATTGCATTTAGGGCTGTGTGTGTGAGCATTTATGAATTTCTTGAAAGAACAGGCTCTCACTAAAGGGAAAATATAATCAAAATCGGTGTAATACAACACTGACAAAAAGTTAAAAAAGAAATCTGTGACAAAGGAAAGGCTGTCAGTGAGGTGGTCAGATAAAGCAAGTGTGTTTGTTAGGGCAGTGACAATGTCAGAGGTAAATTCTGCATGCCCGCTGATAGACAGGACATCTATTGACCCTTTCAGGGTCCGTGCTGTAGATCTACAACTTTGAGTTGAGGGTACAAACCATAGATCTACACCATGAGCTCAGCTCACTCTGATAAGCTGTGAGTGGTAAATTTGGGCCTAGATATGAGAGAATATATCAATGTGGTATGTGTGCACCACATATAGTAAACCCTGCAGCACACAGTGCATGAGAGAAAAAAACCGAGACCATAATTTTCGATTAAAACAGCGACTTTTTAGCAGTGTTTTTTCATATGTTTTTTATAGTTGTATTTGCGATTTCTTTGGGCTCATTTGATAGAATGAAAGATATATTACAGAAATAAACATGACTTTCATTGGTCTTAATACTGGAAATGGCTTGAAACTGAGCTTAAAGTAGAGGAACTGAAATTTTTGCCAGTGTTCAAGAGTAAACATATGACCTCACACATCTAATACACACCAGCTGTGGGTCTAATATGTATATGTTTGCAAATGTGGTGATATTATTTACACAATTATTACAATATTGCATAACAGTAAATCTTCTATTTTTTGATTTGAATAAAAAAACTTAAATTAAAAAAAAAAATCAAAATGGAAAAAATTTGAAAAACCTCAAAAAAACTAACGGACAGGGGAAATTTGGTTTTTTTTAGTGCCAGGAATCCCGCTTTGTTTTTTCCCTGGCCCCCAATTTTGAAATTGGAATATTCGAACTTTGCTTAAATTTGCCAAATTACCCTTTCTGATCATTTTTATTTTGTATTTTGAAACATTTATGGTGATTTCTTGTGCTCAACGTAAAAAATACTATTGAAATTTTTAGCTAGGAATTTGGGGGACGGGAATCATGTAATTTGCCAAAAAGGGATAAAAGAAGGAAAAAAATCGCTGATGCGTAAAAATAAACCGACACTTTAAAAAAATTCGCGAAAAGCATAAAACCCGTAAATTTTTTCCCCATCAAATTTAAATCTTTTTTTTTTTAAATTACCTTCAAAAAAGTTTCCCTTTACCTTTCATTTTGAAAAAATAAAAATTTTTTTTTTTTTTTAATCCTTGGCCCCTTTGGTAAACAACTTTAAAATTTTGGCCTCGGACCCTAAAAGGGTTAAGAGAGGGTAAACGGGAATAGCATCCCTGTAAAAATAAAATTTTTTTAAAATTTTATTTAATTTTGTGTAAAAATAAAATTTCAGGGCCCCTTAAAGGGTGTCCAGAAATTTAAAGGGCCCTTTTAATTAAAGGGAATTTCAACTACTTTTTTCCCTTCCGGGGATCAATACTGATTACCTCTCATTCCTCAAAACTGTATGGCCCTACACATTAATTTTTCCTCCCAAAATAAAAAAAGTTTTTAAGACAGTAAAAAAAAATGTGAAATTAAAAAATTTAATTTTCACTTATACTTTATTTGTAAAATATTTCACAGTATAATTTTCGCTTTTTACATGTTTTTTTTAAAATTTGAAAAAAACAATGCAGACCCAAAAAATATAAAACATAATTTGAAACCAAACTTTAAATTTTAAATTTTTTGATCTTTCAAAAACCCAAATTAAAAAAGCTCACTATTTTCAAACTTGACAGATAAAAACTGAAACCATTTTATATTTTTAAGCAAAAAACAGATAAAAAAACATTAAAGTTTCACAACGAAGAAAAACCTTTGTGCATTTTTTCAAGTCTGATATTTTAGTCTTACGTTTTCTTGGCAGTTAATTTTGGGGCCTCATTTGAAGAAAACAGTGTCCAAAGCAAGCTCCAAGGCACTGGCCAATTTTGGAAACTTCATAAGGACTTCTATTTTGCCCCTCCAAATGTCTTTGGGGGATCCAACTTCCCAAAACATTTTTGATAGCCATTCTCTGGCGTAAATTTTTTTCCTCTTCTTCCAAGCTCTGTAAAAAATACCACAAAATTTTAGGGACGACCTTCAAAAAAGAAAATAAACCCCATTTTTTGATTTAACTAAGAGGAGGCAGAAGGGCCTAGTAAGGGAAAATTGGGTATACAAAAATTTGAGATTATTTTGCGTAACGAAAACCCAACAAAATTTTGCCCTGCTGATCCAACATAAATCAACCCAGAAGGGGGGGGGGGGCCTGTTTTTTTAAAAGTACAGGAGGCCCAAGTAACATTGCCCTTTTTTTTCACTTTAAAAATGCATAAAAACCCTTTTGGGTTGTCAGTTCAGAAATAAAAAATCTTTGAACCCGGGTTGGGCCCCCATAAACTACCCAAAATTTTTGCACCTAAAATCCCAGGAGAAAACTAGTAACCCTTCAAAAGAGAGAAGGGGTCGCTTTGGCATGTCCACAAAAAAAAAAAAAAAAAAAAACCCTACAACAATCAGTGCATATTGGGGAAAAAAAAAATGAGCCCCGGGTTTTTGGGGGTTTAAAAAAAAGCATTTTTGGGGGGGTGCATTTTAAAGTGAAAGGCAGTTTACTGTGGTTGAAAATTTCTTTTTCAGGGTTTTTTATTTGATAGAATGGAAAAATATTACAAAATAGAGGGGGGTTTTTAAACTTTTTTACCGAATAAAAGTAGTTTGAAATTGACTCAAAGTAGGGGAAAATTTTCGTTTTTTGACGAGGTTCATGAGAAAAAAAAAATCACTTCACCCATCCAAAAACTAAACTGGGGGCTAATGGCATTCACAAATCACTGAAAAATTATTTATAAAAATTTTTAACAAATATGAAGAAAGTATGAAAAACCAGCAAACCCAACTTTTTTTTGGTTTTAAAAAAATTTTTCAAAATGAAAATACAAGCGTAATAAAGGGCCTGGGGGTTTGGACTAAGAACAGAGAAAATTTTTTTTTTTAGGGGGCCGGGAATGTGTGCAAGGGTTTTTTTCCGGCCCTTTTTTTAAAAATGGCCTTTCTAAATTTTTGTGTGAAATTGGGCAAATTAAAAATTTCGACCCACTTTTTTGTGTATCCTGGAAGGGTTTTGGGGTAAAGGGCCCCGGGTAGCTCGGTCTGAGACTAGGCCTAAAAGGTAACAGGGTCTGAAAAACCCAGGCTTTTACTGCGGCCAAAACGCAAACTGACGATAAACCCCAAAAGCCAGGCGGTTAGGTACTAAATTTGGGGTTCCCTGTCCAGTCCCTTCTTGAAGAAAAGCCAGGGGTCTATTGGTAATCCCCCTTTATGAAAGCGGCAACATCGAACATTTTTGGGGTTCATGGACATTTTACTTTTTGTCTCTCATTGTACCCGGGGGAAACCCCGCTTTTAAAATGGGGGAATGTTTCATCTCCTCCCAAAGTCTTTTGCTTTCATGGGGGAGTAAATTTTTCACATCGGGTTTGGTACAAATCCCCCCAGATTTCCAAGTGTATATTTTAAAGAAATGTTCCTCGCCTACTTTGGGAGGGAAATACAGAAAAAGGGACCCTCCACCTTTCCCCAAATTTTTTTTTTAGGTGCCTTATCGCATTTACGGTACCGTAAAAAGCCTTTGTACACTCTCCAAGTCTTTTAAATGTTCCCCCCAAACCTTTGAGGGGGCCCGGGTAGGGGTACGCAGAAATTCCAAACCTAGAGAAGCACAACGATTTGAAAGAATCATCATAAGACTGGCGTCCCTATTTTTAAAAGTTTCTCATTACCCCTCCTATCATTTTCCTAGTGAAATGAAGTAAATAAAATTTTTGGTCTTTAAAGACGAGATCTCTCTGACTTTTTTAAACCCCTCCCAGGTCCTTAAAATTTATTTTTCCGCCTATTGTATGGTTAGAATTTGTGGTATCCCCCCTGATAAAATTTTTATTTCTTAAAGCTTCCCATTTTTTGAGTACAGTGGACCCTGGGCCCCAACAAAGGCACGATTAACGAAAAATCCGACTAGCGATACATTTTAACCAAAATTTTTGCCTCGACACACAAAAAAACTGGGCCAAAAAACCCCCCGTTCGGGTCGAGCCGCGCCCCTTTTTGGGAAAGTGTTACAAGCCAGCCAGCCCCCCCGGGTCGTTTCCCCAAGCTTTAAAATTTTTCCCGGGGAACATTTCATTTTAAATCAAAAGCCTTTTTAGTGATTGCACCGCAAAATAAGTCCCCCGGGGGCCCCCAAAAAAGGGCTTCTAGTCCCAAACCCCTTTTACAAAAAAAGGGGTGGAATTACTTGGATATAAAAGAAAGAAAAATCATTGCTAAGAAAATGAAAGGGAGTGGGGGTCCCGACGGGCCAGGTTGTAAAAAAAAAACCCCAATAAACCATTGCACTTTTGGGGGCAAGAAAACGGCAATCAAGAAGCTGTCTTCCCAAAAGGGTGAAACCAATTTTTCGAAACGAGATGCAAGTATTTCAAGATTTTTAAGGGGAACTTTTAATTGGTGTGGATAAACAAAAAAAAATAGCAGGGAGATAGCATCTTCAAGCAAATCATATGTGAAAAGGCCCGGGACGTTCATGACGATTTAATTAAAAAATCCCCAGCAACTAGGGGTATGGAGTAAATTTTAAAGGGCCAGAAAAAGGTTGGTTTGAAGTTTTAAAAGGGGGAAAAGGGAAGTAACCCGGGAAAAAGGATTTGGGCCACCTCAACCCTAATGGAAGGGGGTTTCCCCTTTCAAACCAAAACCATCATCACTCTCCCCTCCCCCATCCCATAAAACATCACCTGACTTAAATAAGGAAAGTGTCATGTAACTGGGGCATTTCTTTTTCATTTGTGGTGTTTTAAAAAATTAATTTTTTCATGGGTAAAAAAAATTTTTTTTTTCATATTTTGGGGTGCCCCTACAAAATTTTAATTTTTGTTTTTTCCAAAATTTTTTAAAGGGAAAATTAACTTGACTAACGATAATTTGACAAACTTTAGCTCTCACAAGGGTTTAAATAGCGTTAGCCCGGGGGCCACTGTATTTCAAATTTTTTCCTCATTGAAACTTCAAAATTGTTTTAGTGGCCCATTCGAAGATTTTTTTTTTATGTCCGCTTGATCTCATGGGGTCTTCGATGGGGGTCACTGCAATGGTGATCCGGGGTTTTCATCCCCCAAAAAAAAAACTGGAACTATGGCTTTTCACTCTTTCGAAATAAAATGAGGAATAAATGGGAGAGAGTATGCCCTTGTGGAACAAGCTTTTTCGTGGGTGCCCGGGAAATTTACTCCCGTTTTTCTATTAAATCTTTGTGTTTTATTTGTCCCGGGAAATTGTAAACCAATCCAAATTTTTCCGTTATTCCCTTTTAACAATTTATTTTGTTCTATTACCCATGGTCACACTTTTCGAAACTTTTTCCCAATCCCGTGTATAAATTCATTTTTATTTTATCCTTAGAGCAACCAGGGCCTTTTCATAGTGTCCCCCCAGCTGGGGCAAAGGGAGGAAACGACCTTCCCTAAACCCGTGCCGCCGGGGGGTTTGTTAAAATTTAGGGATCTAGGTGGTTTGGCCCAAACTTGCTTTTTAGGCCCTCTCAAAAATTGCTATATGGGGTGTTATTTCTAATTGGGCCCGAATTCTTTGCAAATTTCTTTTCCCCGCCCCCTTTGTGGAGTGGGGGTAAGTCTGTTGTTGTTAAATGTGTGCGGGATACCCTTTTCTATCTCCCCCCACCATAAAATGGGTGAAAAGGAAAACCCATAGGGGGTTCTTTCAAATTTTTGATGAACAGGGTTTCCATGAGTCTGGGGCCCGGGGGAGAGTGCATGGGCATGTCATTTTTTTTTGCCTCCCTTTAAAAGGGTTGTGGATTAAAAAAAATATTTCCCAATTTTTGGAAAGACCAAATTTTTTTTTTTTCCCCTTCAAAAGAAAATTTATTTGGAAATTTTTGACCCCTTTGTCTGGGCATGGGGCGCTGAACACTGAGCTAATTTGGGGCCCTTTTGTATCCACCTATCTTGGCTTTTCATCTGTGATGTCCCATCCCCTAAGCAGGAGCCAAATACAGGATATTTTTTTCCCCCCTTATATTTGGCACAAGAAAAAAGAATAATTGGGGTTTTTTCAATTTCCTTTATAGCTTTCATGGGTTTGGTTTGGGACTACTTGCTGCATAATCATTCCCCAAATTTCCCCTTTTTTCCATTTATTGTTATAACCTTTCTTACTTTTAAACCCCCAAACCATGATTCCAACCCAATAAAAGAAAGGGTTCCGTGGGGGTAAAGCAAAAAAAACCTTTCATTGTCCCTTAACCCCCTTTTACTGTTTCCCGGCCCCTATATATACGCTTAAAGAGGGACAGGTTTTAATAAATATACCCATAAATTCTAGTTTTTCCCAAAACAAGCAGGACAAAGCTGGGAGGCCCCCCACATGAAAAATTTAGTCCCCCGTGGCAGTGTGGGGACCATATAAAAAAAAAACCTGGAACACGCAGTTTCATAATGAGAAAAAAAAAAAATTTCCACCGGGTTTTTTTTTAATTTAAAAAGCCGACTTTGTGGGCTATTTTTTGTATAGAAATTTTTTGGTTTTAATTTCCCCATTTTCTTGGTCCCCAATTTTTAGAATGGGAAAAAATAATTTTGACATAGAGGGGATATTGTTGATTTCCCCCCATAAAAAGAACCTAGAAATGGGGGCTCAAAGTATGGGAAATGTTTGATTTTTTGCCAATGTTCAAAAGTAAAAAAAATTTACCATTGCCAAAAAATGGGCCAACTACCATTCTAAATGCAGACATGAATGGGTTGATGTTACTTTTACAAAAATTACAGTAGGGAGTAACTGCAAATAGAAAAATCTTCAAATTTTTTTTTTGAAATTAAAAAAATTTAAAATTAAAAAGCAAAGTAATTCAAGGGGTCTGGAGACATGGGCGGGTGAACAAAGAAAATGGGGAAATTTTAAAAGCCAGGAAATTTTTTCAATTTTTCATTTTTGGGCCTTTTTTTTTGAAATTTTTCAAATTTTTTAATTTTTTTGTAAATTGGGCCCAAAAAACAAATTTTTTGACCATATTATTAGGATTGAAAAACGGGAAATGGGGGAGTTTCATGTACCAATCGATAGAAAAAAAAGGATTCCAAAAAAAATAACTATGAGTTTTTTGGGGACTGGAAAAAAATGGAATTAGCTGAAAAAGGGGTCAAAGGGGGGGGAAAATCGCCGATTTGAAAACAGCGCCGAGGTCCAAATAACTTTTCCCAGAGGGATAATTTTTTCAGTTTTTCCCCAAATTTTTTTTTTGGTGTCATTTCAATCGGGGAAAAATTTTCTATCATTTCATAAGAAAAAAAAATTTTTTTTTTAAATTTTTTCGACACCAGGAACACCTCAAATTGGGGTTTTCGACCCGTCAAAAAAGGGTTTAAAGGGCTCTGAAAACTAAACCCATGGTTTTTCCTTCCCCTCATCCCTTGTATGCAGAGGAAAAATGGGTTTTTTATTACACTAATATCAACCCCAAAGGCTTTTTTGCTTACACAAAAAGGGTCTAAAATGACCCCAAAAAAACAAAAATAAATAACATAAAAAAAAATGTTTAAAAAAATCCAAATGAATTTATTTGGCCTAATACCCCGTTGGGTTTAACGGAGGGAAGAAAAGAAAATACCCGGGAAAAAATTTCCATTCTTCTAACCCTGTCTTGGGGGTTTTTATTTGAGAAAAAATTTTATAGTAGTACATGGCTGTGATGTACATTCACAGTGCACCAAAAAAATGAAACAAAAAAAACTCCTTTTTTCCTTTCATAGATTAAACAAAAAAGCACATAATTTTAAAACCTAGGAAAACCAAAAAAGTCAGACAAAGTGACCCGACTTTTTAGTACCTAGCTTTGGGGTTTTTCCATATATGAATTTTTTTTGGAAAAAAAAATTTTTTTTCTCCGATGTTTGTTTGGCTATCTTATTGAAACTTGGCCCAAAGTAGGGTGAAAAAAATGCTTCTTAACATACACCAAAAAGAAAGAAAAATTGGAAAACCCCCAAAAAATGGAGGTTTTACTTTTCCATTTGCTGCCCTTTAGCAGCATATTTTCACATGGTTTTTTTTGGGTGTTTTTTTCTATTTTTTTTTTGTCTCAAACTGAAGAAAAGGAAAAAATTTACAGAAATCGATATAATTCTGATTGCTTTTTATGATGAAAAGAAACCCTGAAAAGAGCTCCAAAAACAGCGGAAAAAGTTTTAATTCTTGGGGATGTTTTAAGAGTAAACAAATGACCCTTTACTGCCCAAAACGTTTCCCCCCTACCAGTCCAAATTCCAATAAAGCAGCATGAAAGGGTTGACATTTTTTATTTCAATTTTTACAATAAACAGAAGTCTGCATAAAAAAAAAATCTTCAATTTTTTTTGGGGGAAATTTAAAATTCCAAATGGTTTAAGGGAAAAGAATAAAAAAAGGGACCTTTGGGGCCCTAACTAATGACAAAAATAGATAACTAAACCCCCTACCAGGGGTACACACAATCCCCCAACTTTCAGACCATACCAAGTTGGGGGTGGGGTAAAAACTATTTTCCTAACCAATTTTCTTGTATTCCCCCCCACTTTCTTTATGATGAAAATGGGAGAAACATTTTTTGGGTAATTTTACTGTAAAAAACCTTAAGACCCAAAAAACAATCGGGCCATTTACCGGTACCCCCCCAAAACTCCCAAATTCAGTGAGAAACTAAAGGCACAATAACAAACAAAAAATGGAAAAAGCACCACCTTCTCCCTTTGCTGGAGACTTCAACATCAAACCTTGGCCTACCCAAAATGATCACCTGTAACTGTTTCCCCTTTAACAATATGAACAAAAACACTTTTCATACCAAAAAATAACTAAAACCAAACCCGGCCCCTGAAAAGATTTCAACCCTAAAAGACCACATATGGGCCAATATACTAGCCCCCCTTAAATCAGAGATAATCACAGATAGCACTACAGACCACTACCCTACCTTCCTCTTGACAAACATTAGTAAACCACCACTTGAATACAACAAAGTTTCATTTAGACTCCATGATGAGGCCTCAATAAGGAAGTTCACAGCTGACCTAGAGACTGTTGACTGGCTTACAGAATTCTCCAAGGCCAATGGTATTGACGACTGGACAGACATTTTTCTTAACAAATTACTTAGACTATACAACAAACATTGTCCTATAAAAACGAAACAGATCACAAACAAACGGCTTGGTTGCCCATGGCTAACCAGCACCATTCTGAAATCCATTGATAAGAAACACCAATATGAAAAGCAATATAGACAGGGCTTAATACACAAAGATATTCTTAAACACTATTCATCAGTCCTCACCAAAGTAATAAAGAAAGCCAAACAACTATACTACTCCAGTAGATTCACTGACACAAGAGGAGATATAAAAAAGACCTGGAAAACACTCTCTCAGATTCTAGGGACCCAAAAACTGAAAAAAACCAAGAATATTGCCCTAACTAAACCTAATGAAACACCACTGCATCCCACTGACACAGCTAACAAGATAAACGACTTCTTCTCAACCATAGGTTCTAATCTCGCCAATAAAATCCCACGTACCAATGCCCATGCCGGGGACTACCTAGATGGGGAATTTCCCAAATTCCTTCTATCTTGCTCCAACTGAGCCCATGGAAGTCACCGAGATATATAAGTCACTTAAAAATAACTCGGGGAATCTGTCTCATGTCCTACCATTATTGTACAAGAGAGCAGCCCATGTCCTCTAGCATGCTATCTCATTACTTTTAACAAGTCACTAGAAACTAGCACCTTCCCAAAACTACTCAAGACGGCAAGGGTTACACCAATACATAAAGGTGGTGACCCTACAGATTTAAACAACTATAGGCCAATATCACACTTACCATTGCTATCCAAAATCTTGAGAAACTCGTGCACAGGAGACTATATTCATTTATAACGCACAAAACATACTCAACCCCTGCCAATTTGGATTCAGGAAAAATAAAAGCACTAACGATGCAATCATAAAAATGCTAGATCTGCTTTACACAGCATTGGAAATAAGGAATATCCACTAGGAATTTTTATTGACCTAAGAAAAGCTTTTGACACAGTAGGCCACGCATCCTACTCCACAAACTTGACCATTATGGTATAAGAGGCCATGCGCTTGCATATTTCAAATCTTACCTTACTAATAGGTATCAGTATGTCACCATTAAAGACACAGCATCAACAACACAGCCACTTGATACTGGAGTTCCGCAGGGAAGTGTCCTTGGTCCCCTGCTCTTCCTCATATACATCAATGATCTTCCAAACGTATCTCAACACCTGAACCCCATTCTCTTTGCTGACGACACGACTTATGTCATCTCTCACCCCAATCTTGCTACCCTTAACACCATTGTTAATGAGGAGCTGATCAAAATATCGACTTGGATGACAGCCAATTAAACTTACGCTTAAACACTGACAAAACCTACTACATTATGTTTGGTAGCAGAGCAGGAGATGCGCAAATTAACATTAAGATCGACAACACTCTAATTGCCAGGCACAATGAGGGCAAATTCCTAGGCCTATACCTCAACAACAACATGAACTTCAGCACCCATATCCAACACATAACCAAAAAAGTATCCAAAACGGTTGGGATCCTCTCCAAGATACGATACTACGTGCCGCAAAATGCCCTTCTCACACTATACCATTCACTTATATATCCATACCTCACCTATGCTATATGTGCTTGGGGTTCAACTGCAGCAACACACCTAAAGCCAATAATAACCCAACAAAAAGCCGCAGTAAGAATAATCATTAAATCCCATCCCTGGCAACACCCCCCCCCCACTCTTCATAGGTCTAAACTTACTCCCTGTTCAGTACATCCACACTTACTACTGTGCAATCTACATCTACAGGACCTTAAATTCCAATATTAACCTTGACCTAAAACGCTTTCTTGATAGTTGTGACAGAACCCACAGGCACAATACCAGACACAAACATCTCTATGACATTCCCTGTGTCCGACGAAACCTTTACAAAAATTCAATGTATGTCAAAGGCCCTAAAATCTGGAACACCCTACCTGAAAATTCTAAAACTGCAGACACATTCATCACCTTCAAAACTACCATCAGAAAACATCTTATCTCCCTGATACACCCTGTCAACTAATTACACGAATACCACCTGGTGGTTAACACTTACTCACTCACCATTTGACCATAAACAGAATATCAATCTCAATCTCAAAATAATGAATCTTAACTAGTCATAAGTTGGCCTGTGATACTCCAAAACTGAAATATTATAGTGC
>NC_069407.1:55988173-56088314 GCF_026875155.1 Cherax quadricarinatus | reverse complement strand
GGGGGGGATTTTTGGTGCAAATTTGGTACTAATACCTCTAAGATTTTCCAGGTGTATATTATCATGCATCCTTCCCACCTGCATTCCAGGGAATACAAGTCAAGGAGCTTCAACCATTCCCAGTAATTTAGGTGTTTTGTCATACCTATGTTTGCTGTGAAGGGCTCTCTGTACACATTCTCCAGGTCAGCAGTTCCACCTGCCTTGAAAGGTGCCGTTAGTGTACAGCAATATTCCAGCCTAGAGAGAACAATTGATTTGAAGAGACTCATCATGGGCTAGGCATGCCTAGTTTTGAAGGTTCTCATTATCCATCCCATCATTTTTCTAGCAGATGTGGTGGATATATTGTTGTGGTCTTTGTAAGTGAGATCCTCTGACATTATCACTCAAGATCCTTCACATTAGTTTTTTGCCTTATTGTGTGGTTGGACTTTGTTTTATACTCCAATACAGTTTTAATTTCCCCAAGTTTTCCATATTGGTGTAATTTAAATTTCTTTTCACTGAATTTCATATTGTTTTCTGCACCCCAGTTAAAGATTTGGTTGACGTCCGCTTGGAGTCTTGCAATGTCTTTGATGGAGGATACTGTCATGCAAACTTGGGTGCCATCCACAAAGGAAGACAGTGCTGTAGCTTATATCTTTCTGACACCAGATGCTCTGCAGATACTCTGTGTGGCTGACAAACCATGAACGAACATACTGTCTTTACATAGGTTTTATATGGTTTGTGGTAGGTACAGTGGAATGTGGGTGGGTGTGGAGATGGGCCATCACACTGATGGCCTGAAAATTTGATGGTGTGGCAGGTACTTTGGTGAATTTGGTTGAGTGAGTGCTGGCTCCAGCAGTCATTCATAAATAAATTGCTTCATTCTCACTATTCCACTGTTGATTTCTTTCACATTTTCTCAGAGTGAATGATATTTTCCAACATGTTATTGATGTATCCACTAAGTGAGAATACTAGTCTTGTTATTAGTAGAGCTGAGGAACCTCCATCACTCCTTATAATGGTACCTTCAGCACACCTCATAATGACTGAGGATGGTACCTTCAGTGCTACTTATAATGACTGAGGATGGTACCTTCAGTGCTACTTATAATGACTGAGGATGGTACCTTCAGTGCTACTTATAATGACTGAGGATGGTACCTTCAGTGCTACTTATAATGACTGAGGATGGTACTTCAGTGCTACTTATAATGACTGAGGATGGTACCTTCAGTGCTACTTATAATGACTGAGGATGGTACCTTCAGTGCTACTTATAATGACTGAGGATGGTACCTTCAGTGCTACTTATAATGACTGAGGATGGTACCTTCAGTGCTACTTATAATGACTGAGGATGGTACCTTCAACACTACATATAATGGCTGAGGATGGTACCTTCAACACTACATATAATGGCTGAGGATGTTACCTTCAACACTACATATAATGGCTGAGGATGGTACCTTCAGCATTCCTTATAATGACTGAGGATGGTACCTCCAGCACTACTTATAATGATTGATATTCCTTTACTTTTGACGAGTTCCAAGAGTTTCTACTCCCAGAGCCCGGCCATGGGCCAGGCTTGTCTGGTTCTTGCCTGGTCAACCAGGCTGCTGCTGCTGGAGGCTCATTGGTCCACATATCCATCACAGCCTGGTTGATCTGGCACCTGGTAAAGATACTTGTTCAGTTTTCTCTTGAAGACTTCAACATATGTCCCAGCAGTGTTTCTGATATCTTCTGGTAAGATGTTGAATAGTCTGGAGCCACAGACGTTGATAGTATCCCTTATTGTGTCCAGCAACAACCCCTGCTTTTCGTCAGATTTAATTTGCACTTTCTTTCCTTATTCTCTCACTCCTTCTATGTTATTGAGTAATTAACAGAGTTGGAACAAGGCCCGTCAAGTACTTTCCAGGCACATGTATATATTATCCAAGTATAAACTCCTCATCTAACCCCAGTAAATTTCAGATTTAGGACTTTAAGGCATTTCAGTAATTTAAAATAAAATTATTGTATTAGCAATATTTTGCTGTAAATCATCATGTGTATCATTATCTTTTGGTTAACCCTTAAAAAGGTCCAAGCGTATAATATATGTTCCTAACCATAGCGCCCCAAACGTATATATACGTTTTTATTTTCCTGCCTTCAAATAAATTTGGCACGATTCGCCTGAAAGATTGCCTGTCAGCATAGAAGGGTCCTAAAACACATTGTGCGCGTATTAAAAAAATCTGGTACCCACTTATACGTTGTGGGAGCGCCAGTTAAATTGAGCACCCTAGAGCAAAGAACAGTGCGTCAAAACCACCAGGATTCACTGATGAATGTCATATTAACACTCCTTTTAAGAGGACAGTGATGTTAACGCCCCCAAGTTTAGAGTCTGTCTATCTCTATCTCTGTTTATCTCTGTCTGTCCTCTCTGTCTATCTGTTCCCTATCTGTCCTTTGTCACTGTATCTTCTTTCATCCTGTCTTTCTCTTCTATCTGGTCTGTCTATCTCGTCCTCACAGGTACACATAAATCAAGTACAATATACATAGTAATAAATTACCTAGGATAACCCCAAAAATTCCAGACAAAGTGCTAACTCTCTTGAAGATGTAAATAAAGAGATGACGCAGTCTTTGTGAGGTTCTCTCTGAGACAGAGAGCTAGACGGATAGACAGATAGACAGGCAATTGACAGACCAGACAAAAGACAGACAGAACAAGTTTTAGTGTAACAGCGAAAAACAAAGTGAGGCGATGCTCATCATATGTCACCGTCTAATCTGTCTAACACTGCACCCTTGAGTAGGGGGGCTCACAAACATCATTTTTCCCCTTATCAGTTTTATCTCATCATTGTCACTGTCAAGGGTGGAATTTGTTTTTCATGCTTCAAGGAACTTATTTATTACTGCCTGTCCTCCTCCCTCCCCTCCCTCCCTCCCTCCCTCCCTCCCTCCCTTCCCTCCCTCCCTTTATTAGGTATTAATAAAGGGATATTAACAAGGGTCTTGTGAGGAATCTCTCCAAGAGAGAAACCCCGCAGATAATGAATTAAATTAGATAAGTTAAGATTAGAAAGACATAGGAAAGTATTGTTTGGAAATAGGGTAGTAGATGATGGAAACAGTCTACCTAGTTGGGTTATTAGAGGCTAGGACTTTGGGTAGTGTTTCAAATTAGGTTGAATAAAGTACATGAGTGGGAAGGGTTGGATTTGAGTGGGACTTTCACAACTAGAGCTTTTTACTTGGGGTGTCCATTGAAAATTGGGTTGGGCAAATGTTTTTTGGTTTTAGTGGGAATGAATTGTAAAGGACCTGCTAGTATGTGGGCCAACAGGCCTCCTGCGTGTTCCTCCTTTCTATGTCTTATGTCTCCCTCCCTCCCTCCTCCCTCCTCCATCCCTCCCTCCCTCCCTCCCTCCCTCCCTCCCTCCTTCCCAATCCCCCCCTCCCTCCCCTCGCCTGGTCCCTCCCTCCTTTCCCTCCTTCCCTCCTTTCCCTCCCTCCCTTCTTCCCTCCCTCCTTCCTCCTTCCTTCCTTCCTCCTCCTTCCTCCTTCCATCGTCTCTTCCTCTTCCTCTTCCTCTCCTCCTCCACCTTCCTCCTCCCTCCTCCTCACCTCCTCCCGGCCTACCTCCTACTCCCTCCTCCTCCTCCTCCTCTCCTCCTCCCACCTCCCTCCCTCCCTCACTCCCTCCCTCCCCCTCCTCGTCACCATAACTTCCACATATCCAAACATTGCTCGGACCCTATAAATACTTTGTATATACAGTGGACCCCCCCGCATAACGATCACTCCTCCCGAATGCGACCAAGTTATGTAAGTGTATTTATATAAGTGCGTTGAACGTGTATGTTTGGGGTCTGAAATGGACTAATCTACTTCACAATAATCCTTATGGGAACAAATTCGGTCCAGTACTCTGCACCTGAACATACTTCTGATGAAAAAATATCGTTAACCGGGGTACCACTGTATCCAAATAATGTAAATGGCTAACGGCAGGTGTAATGTCCACCTGTCAGTGTGTTGTGACAGTTTTGAGTACAATTTCAGTACCCAATTCAGTGACCCTCAGCTAACGACATAATCCGTTCCTGAAAGCTCATCGTAGCTGAAATTACGTACCCTGAATTAATTTTCCCCATATAGATATAATGGAAATCAAATTAATCGTGCAAGACATCCCAAGTATGAAAAAAAAAAAATTAACCCATGAAATACACCTACCACTGACTACGACCGAGTTCGTTCCGAGAAGACCATTTCGTATTCGAAATGGTCGTAAGCGAACTTACTACTGAATTAACAACAAAACAATTTTTGTAATGACTTTATTTTGGTATTTCATGTTTTACTTTACTTTTTATGTTGTTAGTACTGTATTTTATACTGTAAGGTTTAGGATAAACACTGCATACAACACAAATAGTTGTTTATTTCCCAGAAATTTGGCATAAAAAACACAGTCGTAAGTAGAGTGGTCGTAAGTCGAGCAGGTCGTAAGTCGGATGGTAGGTGTATTAATTTTAATACACACAAACTGACACTTACCTTTATTGAAGATCTGGTGATGATTAATGGGATGGGAGGAGGGAAGAGTGTGGAAGTTGTTAATGTTTAGAAGGGGAATCCCCTTCCATTAGGACTTGAGGTATCAAGTCCTTTTCCGAGGTTACTTCCCTTTTTCTTTTAATGCCACTAGGACCAGCTTGAGAGTCATTGGACCTCTGTCGCACAACATATCTGTCCATAGAGGCCTGTACCTCTCGCTATTTATGACTTTCCTAAAGTGGTTCACAACATTGTCATTGTAATAGTCACCAGCACGGCTTGCAGTAGCTGTGTGAGGGTGATTTTTATCAAAAAAGGTTTGCAGTTCAACCCACTTTTCACAAATTTCCTTAATCTTTTAAGTAAACAACTTCTTCAGTTTCTCTATCCCCTCCTCCGAAGCAGTTTCCTCAGGTGTGGCCTCTTGCTGTTGAAGTTGATCTAGCAGTTCATCAGTGGTTAGTTCTTCATTGTCCTCCTCCACTAACTCTTTCACATCCTCCCCACTAACCTCCAACCCCAAGGACTTCCCCAATGCCACAAGTGATTCCACAACTGGCATACACTTCTCAGGGTTAGCCTCAAATCCTTCAAAATCCTTTTTGTCTGCACATTCTGGCCACAGTTTCTTCCAAGCAGAGTTCAAGGTCCTCTTAGTCACTTCCTCCCAAGCCTTACCTATAAGGTTTACACAATTGAGGATGCTAAAGTGATCTCTCCAAAACTCTAAGAGAGTCATTCGAGTGTCTGTGGTCACTACAAAGCACTTTTGAAACATAGCTTTTGTGTAGAGTTTTTTTGAAGTCTGAAATGACCTGCTGGTCCATGGTATTAGGAGGCAAAAACTTGACCTTAATGAAGCTTATGTCCCCAGAAAGTCGCTCTGCCAAGTCTGAAGGATGACCAGGAGCATAGTCTAATACCAGGAGGCACTTAAGGTCCAATTTATTTTCCAGGAGGTAATTTTTCACAGTAGGGGCAAATACTGTTTGCCCTCCACATCACACACAAATTAGCCTTGAGGACATTGTTTCTCCTGAACACTCTGGGAGTTTCAGAGTGATACACCAATAAAGGCTTCACTTTGCAATCACCACTAACATTAGCACACATCAAGAGAGTAAGCCTGTCTTTCATAGGCTTATGTCCTGGGAGTGCCTTTTCCTCCTGAATAATGTAGATCCTGTTTAGCATTTTCTTCCAAAACAGGCCTGTTTCGTCACAATTAAACACTTGTTCAGGTTTCAAGTCTTCACTGTCTATGTAATCCTTGAATTCCTTCACATATTTTTCAGCCGCTTTGTGGTCCGAACTGGCAGCCTCACCATGCCTTATCACACTATGTATGGCACTACAATTCTTAAATCTCTCAAACCAACCTTTGCTGGCCTTAAATTCACTCACATCACCACTAGTTGCAGGCATTTTTCTAATTAAATCCTCGTGCAACTTTCTAGCCTTTTCACATATGATCGCTTGAGAGATGCTATCTCCTGATATCTGTTTTTTGTTTATCCACACCAATAACAGTCTCTCAACATCTTCTATCACTTGCAATCTCTGTTTCGAAAACAAAGTTGCACCTTTGGCAAGAACAGCTTCCTTGAATGCCGTTTTCTTGCCCACAATAGTAGCGATGGTCGACGGGTTTTGTGTACAACCTGGCCAGCTCAGAGAGACACACTCCACTTTCATACTTAGCAATTATCTCTTTCTTCATATCCATAGTAATTCTCACCCTTTTTCCTGCAGGGTTGGCACTAGAATCTTTCTTGGGGCCCATGGTTACTTATTTTGCAGGTACAATCACTAAAAACACTGTGATGATATGAAATGTTCCGATTGTATGCGTGGATGCGACCGCACTGGCTGGCTTGTAAACACTGGCACCCACGAGACAACTGAGGTGCGCTCAGGCCACACGTGGACGCGTCTTGAATGAATCATGTTGGGTGAGTTTTTTTGCATTAGCTGAGGCAAAATTTTTGCGTTAAAATGTATCGTTAGCTGGATTTAACGTTAGCTGATGCCATCGTCAGCTGAGGGTCCACTGTGCTAGTGTCAGAACAAAGGTTGGTTATAAAATGACAAGAAATACTAAAAATTGTAATTATCAGATCATAAAAATTATATAAAATAATATGAAAAATAGAAAAAGGTATATTGGCAACACTTCTGCAAGCGGCAGGACTCCATGTTGCCAGCACATGAGCATCCAGTGCCAACCTCTCGGCACCATATCTCAGTAAGTACTGACCTTAATTTTTTTTTATTCTAAAACATATCAAAAAATTTGTTCTTTTTTTTTCTATAAAAACAATTTTTTTTTTTTTCCCAAAAAAATATTTGAGGCGCTGCGCAAGTGAACGTATGTATACGTTTGGATCATTTAAGGGTTAATTGTGACTTGTTTCACCTACATTACTGTGACTTTTATTCCTCATCAGTGTTTCAAAAGCAATTTTTTTTTTTATATTTTAATTTAATGTAATGTATTTTTCTATTTTGTTTCAGAAATTCATTACAATGTTCGAGAAGTGTTAAAATTACCACCAGCATCTGCAGTAGAGGTTTTAAGAGGTCACCTTATAGTAAGGTAAGAGGTCACCTTATAGTAAGGGGTCACTTTATAGTAAGGGATTGCTTTATAGTAAGAGGTCACCTTATAGTAAGGGGTCATTTTATAGTAAGGGGTCATTTTATAGTAAGAGGTCACCATGACTAACAAAATCATAATGACACGATTGCAAACAAACCATACCATGGGTGGGGTTTGAACCCGCAACGGTCTGGAGTTTTGAGACACTCTGACCGTGGGTTCAAACCCCACCTGTGGTATGATTTTTTAAGAGGTCACTTTATAGTAAGGGGACACTTTATAGTAAGGGGTCACCTTATAGTAAGGGGTCACCTTATAGTAAGGTAGGAGGCCACCTCTACCTGCTGTGGAGGTTGTTGTTAGCACACATAACACCTTTTCTGCTTGTAACAGTAAGTGATGTTAGTGCTTACCAGACCCCATATGAGTGGGAATGTGAGTGCTGTGGTGGTGGTGGTGCAGGAGGTGTAACTTGGTACTATGTAGCAGTCATCTGACTGATGTTGGCTCAGAAGTCCTCATCAATACACTCATCCTCGCTGCTGATATCTTGGGTAAAATGATTAGAAAACTTCAGTTTCTGCTTGCATTGTTGTCGGTTGGTTGGTGGTTAGGAGACCCCAGTGGTGGAAGGCATGTGGTTCTCAGCATTTAGGTAATTAAGAAAGTTGCCAGTGTGAGTGTCACTCACTTGAGTACTAAACTCATACAAATCCAAGATCTCATCACTGTCCACTAGCTTTTTCTTGTACACACGGTGCAGACCTATTCTGCCTAACCAGGCTGATCGCAACCATTTTGGAGGCACTAGAATTTAGCTGTAAATTTACATCATTGGCAGACTTGCAGTTGGGGTAAATTTCTCATTTGCAGTTTAACCCGTAAACAGTCCAAACGTATATGTACGTTCTTACCACTAGCACCCCAAACATATATATATGTTTTATTTTTCCTGCCTCCAAATTTGGCACAATTGGCCTGAGATGCCTGGTCAGCACAGAGTGGGTCTTAACCCTTTCAGGGTTTCTGACGTACTAGTACGGCTTACGCACCAGGGTTATTGACGTACTAGTACGCATAAATTCTAGCGACTTCAAATCAAGCAAGAGAAAGCTGGTAGGCCTACATATGAAAGAATGGGTCTATGTGGTCAGTGTGCACAGTATTAAAAAAAATCCTGCAGCACACAATGCGTAATGAGAAAAAAAACTTTGACCGTGTTTTTGGTTTAAAACAGTGAATTTGCACTGAAACCATACCACTGGCAGGATTGAACCTACTGTCAGAGAGTCTCAAAACTCCAGACCGTCGCGTTAGCCACTGGACCAGCTAGCCACAATAAGATTTGTCCAACTAGGTATATTTCTACACCATAGGAAGGTTAGCATAGGCACCACTGTGGTATAGTTTGTTTGCAATCGTGTCATTACGATTTCGTGAGTCATGTTGACGGCATTGAGGGGACTTGAGCTAGAGTTCGTCACGGCCACGCTAGCTGGAGATTTATCTGTAAAAACTTGCATTTGTGGTCACAGTGGTGCCTATGCTAACCTTCCTATGGTGTAGAAATATACCTAGTTGGACAAAACTTATTGTGGCTAGCTGGTCCAGTGGCTAACGCGACGGTCTGGAGTTTTGAGACTCTCTGACCGCGGGTTCAATCCCGCCCGTGGTATGGTTTGTTTGCAATCGTGTCATTACGATTTCGTGAGTCAATCTGCACTATGTTTTCATATGGTATTTATGGTTGTATTCTAGTTTTCCTGGTCTCATTTTATAGAATGTAAGACATATTACAGAAATTGAGATGATTTTGATTGGTTTCACAATGAAAACTACCTTCAACCCTTAAAATGTCCAAACGTAGATCTACGTTTTTTCAACATTTGAAAGTATGTAAAAAAAGTAGACCTTCTTTTCTTTTTTTACATTTAAAAACATGTAAAAAAAAATTTATCTACGTTTTTTTTTGTTTTTTTTTTTTAAATATGTAAAAAAGAAACATAGATCTACTTTTGGAGCACTACGCATGTGAACATAGATCTGCTTGGACAGTTTAAGGGTTAAATTGAGCTCAAAGTAGCAGAAATGTTTGATTTTTGCCAAAGTTCAGAAGTAAAGAAATCATGCCATGCGTCCGATACACATCAACTGGTGAGTCTGATATTCTTTCACAAGTGCACTGATATTGTTTATACCATTTCTACACTAATGCAGTAGTCTGCATAACAGTAAATCTTCTATTTTTTGTGAGAATAAAAATTCAAAGTGGAAAGCAAAAGAAATGTAAGATTGGCCTGGGGACGTGACTAATGAACACAGGAAATGTTATTATAGTGCCAGGAATGTCTGTCTTGTTTATTCTGGACCCTATTTGGAAATTGGCATCTTTTGAAATTTGTGTGAAATTGGTAAAATTGCTAATTTCTGACCACTTTATTGGACAGTTGAAATTGGTAAATGGGTGATTTCTTGTACTCATTTGATAGAAAAAATGGAGTTTTAGTGAAATACAGTGGACCCTCAGATTACGAACGCATCGCATAATGTTAAATCTGCCCAATGAAGTGTTTGAGCGTAAAAATTTTGGCCTGGCTAATGATAAAAAACTCGCCCAACATGATTTGTCCCGAACCTGTCCATCTAGCCTGAGTGCCTCAGCTGCCTTGCCATCATTGTTTACAAGCCAGGGTGGCTGGTTTCATGCATACATTCGATACATTTTATATTATTCCATTGTTTATAGTGTTTGTAACTGCTAAATAAGCCACCATGGGCCCAAAGAAAGCTTCTAGTGCCAGCCCTGTGCTAGAAAGGGTGAGAAATACTATCAAAATACTGTTGTACCATGGTCAGCTGCTGCTGTACCACTGTCAGCTGTTGCTGCACCAGTCAGCTGTACTACTCGAAGATGTGGAGAAACTGTTGTTGGTGTGGCTTAACGAGAAACAGTTACCGAGAAACAACCCCAGAGGGTTAGCCACCCAGGATAACCCAAGAATGTCAGTGAGTCATTGAGGACTGTCTAACTTATTTCCATTGGAGTCCTTAATCTTGTCCCCCAGGATGCGACCCACACCAGTCGACTAACACCCAAGTGAACAGGAAAAAATGCCTGGAACTAGTGCTCATATTGGTGAATTTAAGGCCAGCAAAGGTTGGTTTGAGAGATTTAAGAATCATAGTGGCATACACAGTGTGATAAGGCATGGCAAAGCTGAAAAATTCCAACGCCAACAAGTGTTCAGTAGTGACAAAACAGGCCTGTTCCGGAAGAAAATGCCAAACAGGACCTACATTACTCAGGAGGAAAAGTCACTCCTAGGACACAAGCCTGTGAAAGACAGGCTAACTCTCATGTTCTGTTGTAATGCTTGTGATGGCCTAAGTGAAAGTTCAACTACATGAACCCACGTAGACCACAAAATGACCCAAGAATACTAAGAATGTAACCCAAATCTTGACAAAAATAGAAGATCTAAGGAAGACAGCCCTGCTAACCCAAACACTGCCTCCGCTGCCAGACAACCACTTAACCCAAGCTCCGAGAAAACAAGCCTTCTCCATTGCTACACAGTATCTACTTCAGTGATACTATGAAAGGATATCGCAGAAGAAACAACATCAGTAATAAAAGAATAACAGCAAGGACCCTAGAACTCAACTTGTCTACCCAGCAGGACGCCGGTGTATCATCAACCCCCCTCACCGCCGCCACCCAGGGAACAACAACAACAACAAACATGGCTGACTCCCCCTCCAACTCCACTCCCTTCAAAGGATTCACCCATGATTACTCAGGTATGATTATTCCTGACAATATCAAGGACTACATCGTTGCTCTAGAAAACGAAATCAAAGATATCAAAGCAGCACTCGAGCGACGAGAATCCAAGATAACCAACCTCGAGAACAAGATCCAAAACCTTGAAGAGAAGATTACATCGGGAAGTGTTGACACAGAAAATACTCTGAAAGCAGCTATAGCCAGTCACACCGAACAAATAACTACAATAAATATGAAGCTTGAAGAAGCAATCAAGGACTGAATCAGAACATCGACACTCGACTAAATGAATACCTTGATTTCCAAGACGACAAAACTGAACAAGATAAGTTGTCTGATGCAGTTATAATAAACAGTCCACACATTCCAAGTGACATAACACAAGCTCAGTGCAAAGAAACTGCTGTCAGGATAATACAGGACCACGTACAAGTCATCATGCAAAACAATGAAATCAAAGAAACACGTTTGTTTAGGAAAACCAGGAAGTAAACACAGTTAATGATCAGACTTCATTCATACGATAAAAGAAAGGACCTAATTAAATCAGCAATTACAATGAAAAATGGAGTGTACATAAATGAGTGTCTAACAAAAAAACGTCAAAACCTTCTGTTCAGGCTGAGAAAACTTAAACAGGAAAACAAAATACATCAGTGTTTCATGCGAGATGGGAAAATACTATAAGGAAAACATCAACAGGACAACAATATACTATCTCAAACGAACACGATTTCTCTACCTTCCTTAGAAAAGCTGTCATTTCTGTAACAGATTAGATAAGTGCCCTTAATACATATATACGTGTGGTGCATATAGTGTACCTTACTATTATATGTGCATTATTATTTTTATTATTTTTTCAATCACAAGCTAATTTGTAACAAATTTTCCAATACTTTTTACTTCTTCTTAGCTATTAATTGCTCAAAATTTTTTTTTTAAACAAGTCAAATCTTACCCCAAAATTAAATTTTTCTTTTGTTTTTTTTCCCTGCCCCTTTTAATTTTTTTTTCCAAATACTTTTATAACCCAATCCCTTTAAAAACAAGCTTTGCCCCAAAAAAACAAAACAATGACAGCAAAGGGGGCTGAACGGCCCCGGGCTAACCCCCAAAGCATTTTCAAACCCTAAATAAAAAAAACACGGGAAAATAAAAAACCATTACAAAAGGGTTCACAAAAACCCGAGCCAAACAAACCTTTAACTCGTCAACCCCTAACCACCTGATAAAAAGGGGCAAAAAAATTGTATTATGAAACAGATTATCCAACTTACGAGGTTATAAAAAAAGCCCTGGAAGACCCAATCAAAATTTTGGGAACAAAAAAGATATCACGCCCTTTGGGGAAATTTAAAATTAGCCAAAATAGTTTAAACCCCCAAAATCCCCCCAACAGAAACAGCAAACGGGACTAAAATAAATTTTTTCCCTCCACAAATAGGTAAAAACCCTTCCCAAATTAAAACCCCAAGCTAAAGTTCCCCCACCAAATAAACTACCTCCCGGGCCCAACTACCCCGAACACCCCGTTCCAAAGCCGACAAACCCCCTTTCGAAGTCTCCCTTATTATAACGAACTAAAAAAAACAGGCGGGAAAAATTTAAATCCCTTTTCCCCCTTTTTTTAAAAAAAACGTAAACAAAAACTATCCCCAAATCATTGCAACACTCTTTAAAAAATTTCCCATTGAATCCTCCCCCTTTTCCCTACAGTTTTTCAAAATAGCAAGGGTCCCCCCGATCCATAAGGAGGGGACCAAAAAAGGGTTTTAATAACTATAGGCCAATATCCAATTTTTCACCCTCTCTCAAAAATCTTCGAAAAATTAATTCATAAAAAAAATTTTACTCCTACCTCAACCCCAAAAAAATTCTCAACCCCTGCCAATTTGGATTCCCGGCCTAAAAAAAATACTAAAGATGCCATTTTTAAAATGGGTAAACATATTTTACACTGAAAATAAGAAAAAAGGAAATTTCCCCCTGGGGATCTTCATTGACTTCGTAAAACTTTTTATACAGTTGACCATGACTTTCTCCAAAGTTTTAAAAATTTTCAAACCCATGGTATTTGGGGCATCCCTCAACTTCCTAAAATCTTACCTTTGCAACAGAACCCTTTTTGGGACGCAAATGGGGGAAGCTCTTCCCCACAACCAGTTACAGTTGGTGTCCCACAGGGAAGTGCCCTTTGGCCCTCTTCTCTTTCTCCTGTACATAAATGACCTACCAAATGCTTCGCAATTACTCAAACCACACTTTTTGCAGATGACACTACATACGTCTTCTCTCACCCGAGCCCAGGTCACGCTAGCCAATAAGTAAACACCGAATTACAGAAAATATCTACCTGGATGAGGACTCTAACAAACTTACACTAAACATTGACAAAACCTACTTCATTCAGTTTGGTAACAGAGCTACAGATGTACCTCTTAACATAAACGATAAAGGATCACCTATCACAAAGCTAACAGAGGGAAAAATTTTTAGGAATCCACCCCGATAATAGACTCAAATTTCATACACATATACAACAAATTTCTTTAAAAAAATTTTCCCAAGACTGTAGGCATACTATCGAAGATACGGTACAAAGTTCCACAGTCAGCCCTCCTGGCCCCTTTTTCACTCTCTTATTTACCCTATCTCACCTATGGAATTTTGTGCATGGGGCTCAACAACAATTAACCCCTCTCAGACCACTAATTACCCACAAAAGGCTTTCAGTTAGAATGATAACAAATTCTCTCTACAGGCAACACACTCCACCAATATTCAAAACCCCAAACCTACTCACCAAAAAAAAACACCATACTTATTTTTGCCCAAATTAAAATAAACACTTAACTCTGTTTTAACCCTCCCCTAAACATCTCCTGCCAACCCCAACGAACACATGACCAAACAAAAGGCACAGATCACTCTTTGATGTTCCTCATGTCCTCCACGTTCAAAAACTAAATGCACAAAAAGGGCCCTAAAAATTGGAATTCATTCCCTGAAATATAAAAGAAAAATTTACCTGTTTATAAATTCAAGTCTCTCTCAAATTTCACTTCTCACTCAAAACCAAAAAAAATATAAAATAACGAACCTTTAAATTGTATATCCAAAATGTTACTCACAATTATATCACATAAATGTTAAACCAGAAAAATCTAACTTGTTTTTTTTTTAAATACACTACCAACAAAATACCCATTCTACTGAATAACAACAATGCATGCAACCATATGACCGTTTTTGTAATACTCTTTTGTGTTTTAATAATATCTTTTTACAATATGTCTATCATTGATTTCATCATTGCTTATTTTTAATCTTAACAATTTTAAGCTAGCCCGAAATGCTATGCATTAAGGGGTTTGCATGCGCCTTACCTTATTTTTTTTGTACCTCTGTAGTATGCAAAAATTTTCTAAATAAATAAAAAAAATGCAGTGGGGATTGCAAATGAACCCTTTACTCATGTATCACTCTAAAAACCCGTGTTTTCAAGAAAAACAGTGTCTCATCACTCATCAATTTTCAGTAAAGGAAGTGTCATTTTAACATTTATTTATTACTTTTTGTGATGTCTCATTTTTTTCTTTGTGGGAAATGATATTTCATGAAAAAAAAAAATTTTTTACTTTTTGGGTGTCTGGAACAATTAATTTGGGTTTCCATCATTTCTTATGGGGAAAATTAATTCGGCCAAAGATAATTTTTCTAAAAAAATGACTTAGGCAGATAAAAACATTTGCCAAGGGCCCCAGTTATGGTTTTTTTTTAGTACACTGGAATTGGGCCGAAATAGGGCCAAAGTGGGTGAAATCGCAGATGCGTAAACATCGTGGACCGCCAACTTTATGAGAGCATAATTCCATAAGTTTTCCCAAATTTAAATACTTTTGGTGTCATTAGATCGGGAAAAGATTCTTATTTTTCATAAAAAAAAAAAAAAACCGAAAAATTTCGCCCTTTTAAAAATTTTAAGGGAGGGCCCCCCTCTCGCCCCCCCTTAGACCTTGGGGAGCCCATTTTTTTTTTGACACCACTGACCCCAAACAGGGGGCAAACCCCAAAGGAGCTGAGAATGTCATATTAACCCCCCCCTTTAAGAGAAGTTTTTAACCCCAAATTTTAGGGTCTGCCTGTCTTTTTCTGTCGCCTCCTGTCTATCCTTTTGTCTCCATCTGTCCATAGGTCACATTAAAAAATTTACATAGGAAAATTTTCCTAGGAAAACCAAAAAAAATTGAAGTGTATACTGTGCTTTAAAATTTTTTCCCCTAAGGATACAAAAGGATGCATAAGGATACGTGGCTTAAAGACAGACAGAGAGACAGCAACAAGAAAATAAGACAGACGAAATAAGAGATAAAAGGGTCCAAGGTCTCCCTTATCTCTCACCCTCGCTGGTCCCATTAAGTGTCATATTACCCATCTTACCCTGCACCCTCGCTGGAACCCATCAAATGTCATCTAAACGATTTTCACTGCCCCCCTGGATGCTTGTCATTTTGAACACTTGCCCTTACACATTGCTTAAGGGGAAATTTTCTCCTTTTCCTTCCCATATTCCTTTTTCCTTCTTCCCTTTCTTCTTCTTCATACCCCCTGTACCCAAAAAATTTTGCTGGGACCTATAAATACTTTGTATAATATTCCTAACAATAGTAAAGACCCACCAGGTGTAAATTCCACCGTCAATGTTTTTTGGACAATTTGGTACTATTTCATACCTGTTTTAGTGTCAGAACAAGAAAAAGAACTACAATAAATTTAATTATCAAAAACAAAAAAAATTAATAAAATAATATAAAAATGAGAAAAGAGATATATCGCAACATTCGGCAAGCGGCAGGAGACTCTTTTTGCCGCGGGGTGCGCATTAATGCCATTTTGCAGCCTATTCTCAGAAGTACTGCCCTATTTTTTTTTTTTTTTTCTCCTATAAAACTTAAAAAATGTGCCTTATTTTTATTAAAAAAATTTTTTTTTTTTTATTTTTCAAAATATTTTGGGGAAATGGGTAGTGAAATTTTTAACGTTTTTGGGCCGTTATGTTTAGGTTTCCAAACTTTATTTACAACTAAGATATTTACCCACATCGTTCATTTTGGTCAAATACTTTATTTTTTGATGTCTGTACAAAACTGTCCAACTCAAATCATCCGGGAATAAATATTTAAATGAAATAATTTCGATGAAAGGACAGTCAGAGTGTATTGCTGTTTGCTGCCCGTTTTGTTGGCAGAAGCTTTTTTTTCCACTGTCTATGCAGTGTCATCAATTTTAATTCTAAATTTTGGGGAATGGGGGTTGCTAAGTGCACCAAGTTTTTTAAGTAATTCACTCATCAGTCTCACAATCCTCTAACCATGATTTACCTACGTTTAATTCTGATTTTGTATTTCTTTTTTTTAATTTTAGAAGGATTAAATTCTGTTAAATTTTGTATAATTTTTCCCCAGGGGTCTGTGTCTCGGTTTGGGAAAAGAGAGAGAGTGAAGAAGTTGGGATGCAAGTGGGGAGGGTTATGGAGTTATGGCAGCTTTTAAAAAGGGCCCCTTAAAGACCACTCTTTTGATCACACCTCAATGCTAACCAAATTCTCTTACTAGAAACAAGGAAAAAAAAAAAGAAAAGGGAGGATGAGTATAAAGAAGGAAACCCGGCTCGGGGTTTACCATTATTGCCCGATTGGGATTGGGTGTTGGTCGAGCAACAATCAAAAAGATGGGGAAAGTTGAAGTTTGGTGGACTTTCAAAACCCTGAAAACCAAAAAATATTCAAAAATTGGGAATTTTCTGATTGGAATGAAGAATTTTTAAAAGTTTTGAGAGGGAAACGTTGGGGGCTTCAAAATCACAGAAGAAACTTTACTCAAAAAGATTGCTGAAAAAAAGAAACAAAATTTCTTGATTTATCACCCATTCCAAGTTCAGTGATAGCAACACCAAGGCAGCAAATTCACATTTGAAAACCCAAAATAAAAGGGATGATGAACCAGAGTCGCATTTGACCCATAATGCCCCCACACATGTGGTCCACAGAGAAATTTTCTAAGGAGTTTGGCAATATTGTGAGTCAAGGCAGGGAAAATTTTTTTGGGCAGTAATGCAACTCCTCTTGAGATAAACTGTCAAAATGCAATGAGCACCCCTACTCAAACTACCATGGCCCTTTCTTAAAGGGTATGATAAACCCAGTAACCAAACCTGTAGAAATGGCGGAGAGTCTCCGTGTTAAAAACCCCCCTGAATCACAGAGATTTTATCAAATTTGACACATTGATCAGAACCCGGGAAGAACTGAGGGGGAGAGAAAAAAAGGAAAGGCACCCAGAATACCCGGAATTCTTAAAGGAAGAAATTTTACCATTTCTAGAAGGGCCAGATGGACCCCAAGACCCCTAACTCTTATGTTAGAAAACCATTGGGTCCCACAATATTCTCACCCAAGTTTCCAAGAATCTATAAAACCCCCTGTGGAGCTTTCTAGACGTATACTTCCATATTCTCAGCTTTCTCAGGTGAGTCCCCTTTCTCAAAAAATTTTTTTTGTTGTTTATTTTTAATTTTTATTAAAACCAAACTTTATCAAGTCACTGACCTTGTAAAGGTTTACTCTGTACATTGTGTATTACTACTATTTTTGGCAAGAATCACCATTCATACAAAATACTCTTTCCATGTGCTACTTTTTGTTGATACAATATAGTATAGTATAAGCATTTAATTTTAGTAAAATGTGTTTTGCTTCCATTTTTATTCAAAGTCTTTAGTATGTGTGTATTCACCTATATGAGGATGCAAGGGGCTGAGCTCAGCTCCTGGCCCTGCCTCTTGACTTGCTGTTTGCCAGATTCACTCCTGACCTCATGGGCCCTATCATACCTGCTCCTAAAGCTATGTATGTAGTCTGCCTCCACCACTTCTTCAAGGTCATTCCACTTCCCTACTACCCTGAGAGTGAAGAAATACTTTCTGACATTCCTATGACTCATCGGTGTCACTTCCAGCTGTGCCCCTGAATACCTCTTTTCCCTCTCAAACAGCCTCTCCCTATTTATCCTATAACTTTCTCTAATTATATTGTATGTTCTTTCTTCTTTCAACAAACTGGTCATATCCCACCAAGGCAGGGTGACCCAAAAAGAAAAAGAAAGCAGGAACACTGCAGCAGGCCTGTTGGCCCATACTAGGCATGTCCTTCACAAACCATCCCACTAACAGAATCCTATTTGCCCAACCCAATTTTCAGTGCTTCCCAAGCAATAAGCTTTGATAATTCTATTCACCCATGCGCAAGTCCCAATCAAATCAAATCGTGTGTGTGGGGAAGTTCCCTGGCTGGTGTGTGGGGGAGTACCCTGGCTGGTGTTTATGGGAAAGTACCCTGGCTGGTGTTTTTGGGGAAGTACCCTGGCTGGTGTTTGTGGGGAAATACCCTGGCTGGTGTTTGTGGGGAAGTACCCTGGCTGGTGTTTGTGGGGAAGTACCCTGGCTGGTGTGTGGGGGAGTACCCTGACTGGTGTGTTGGGAAGTACCCTGGCTGGTGTACATAAGAAAGCAGGAACACTGCAGCAGACCTGTTGGCCCATACAACCACCCTCTACCACCACCACTGTCGTATCTTTCTACAAACTTTTTCTTGAATTCTATAGTGTTTCTCACTCAATTTACCAAAGGGCTGGCACTAGAAGCTTTCTTTGGGCCCATGGTGGCTTATTTAGCAGTTACAAGCACTAAAAATGATGGAATAATACAAAATGTATCTCATGTATGCATGGAATTGTCCTCACTGGCTGGTAGACAATGGCACACTGGCTGTACATGGAGTGTCCAGGTAGTTCACGGCGCGTGGACACATTCAGGACAGATGACTTTTACCGAGTTCAGTGTCGTTAACTGAGCCAATATTTTGACGCAAAAACGTTACTTAATCCGATGACGTCTTAATCCGGGGGTCCACTGTATACCAAATATTATTCATTCTGGATTATTTACCATGTTCTTATGTTATTTATATTGTTTATTATGTCATATTAGATCAATTGTGATAGGGAAATAAGTCATAGTGTTAATATTAGCATAATAATAAAGCATATTCCCCTGCATCACGAGACTGAGCTCATGGCAACTGACAGTGGTTTCAAAATCACCTTGTCTGTTATGGACGGTGTACTGTGTACTTTACACAACGAGAAGCATTTCTTTTATTAATTGGAACCATGGATAATGAGAACCTTCAAAACTAGGGATGCCAAGCCCATGATGACACTCTTCAGGTCACTTGTTTTATCTAGGCTGGAATATTGCTGCACACTAACAGCACCTTTCAAGGCAGGTGAAATTGCTGACCTAGAAAATGTACAGAGAACCTTCACGGCGCGCATAACGGAGATAAAACACCTAAATTACTGGAGCGCTTGAGGTTTCTGAACCTGTATTCCCTGGAATGCAGGCGGGAGAGATACATGATTGTATACACCTGGAAAATCCTAGAGGGACTAGTACCGAACTTGCACACGAAAATCACTCACTACGAAAGCAAAAGACTTGGCAGACGATGCAACATCGCCCCAATGAAAAGCAGGGGTGTCACTAGCACGTTAAGAGACCATACAGTAAGTGTCAGGGGCCCGAGACTGTTCAACTGCCTCCCAGCATACATAAGGGGGGATTACCAACAGACCCCTGGCAGTCTTCAAGCTGGCACTGGACAAGCACCTAAAGTCGGTTCCTGACCAGCAGGGCTGTGGCTCGTACGTTGGTTTGTGTGCAGCCAGCAGTAACAGCCTGGTTGATGAGGCTCTGATCCACCAGGAGGCCTAGTCACAGACCGGGCCGCGGGGGCGTTGACCCCCGGAACTCTCTCCAGGTAAACTCTAGGCAATGGCTAGGGCTAAAAGTAAGCAAGTTATAACAATAAATGGAGAATAAGAAATTGGAATGACTTATGCAGCAAGTAGCACCACCAAACAGTACCAGCAGGTTGGTGTGGCGACCCTTGAAATTTGAAATTATGCTAGCCGAAATTAGTGCCAAATAACTGATGGAACCAGTTGACTGATTGCCGGATTTGTGATGGCCAACCTGTACAGTACAGTGGTCCCTCGCTTTTCGTAGTTCTCGGCAATCGTAAATTTCGCCAATCATAGAGGTATTTTCATATAAACATGGACTTGCTTTTCATAGGTTGACTCGCGAGTCGTAGTTCGTCCGGGACGCGTACCCACGGCGTGAGCCGTGGCGGCAGCCAGTCTGGCATTGTTTACCAGTGAACGAAGGTCCCCTCACGTGCTCCAGCGAAATATTTCATAATATTCCATTTATTTTAGTTCTTGCAGGTACTAAATAAGCTACCATGGCTCCAAAGAAAGCTCCTAGTGCCAAGCCTGTGGTAAAGAAGGTGAGAAATACGATTGAATTTAAGAAAACCATCATTGAACAATATGAAAGTGGTACAAGTGTGGTCAAACTGTCCAGGATGTATAAGAAACCCTACACAACCTTATGTTCCATAGTGGCCAAGAAAAAGGAAATCAAGGAGGCTGTTGTTGCAAAGGGAGTAACTATGCTGACTAAATGAGATCACCAGTACTGGAAGAGGTTGAGAAGTTATTATTGGTGTGGATAAATGAGAAACAATTAGCAGGAGATAATCTTATGACTTTGATTATTTGTGAAAAGGCTAGGCAGTTGCATGAAGATTTGGTAAAGAAATTGCCTGCAAATAGTGGTGATGTGAGTGAATTTAAGGCCAGCAAAGGCTGGTTTGAGAGATTTAAGAACCGTACTGACATACACAGTGTGGTAAGGCATGGTGAGGCTGCCAGTTCGGACCACAAGGCGGCTGAAAAATATGTGCATGAATTCCAGGAGTACATAGAGGCTGAAGGACTGAAACCTGAACAAGTGTTCAATTGTGACGAAACAGGCCTCTTTTGGAAGAAAATGCCAAAGAGGACCTTCATTACACAAGAGGAAAAGGCAATGCCAGGACACAAGCCTATGAAAGACAGGCTGACGCTAATGTTCTGTGCTAATGCTAGTGGGGATTTCAAAGTGAAGCCATTACTAGTGTACCATTCAGAAAATCCCAGAGTGTTCAGGAAAAACAATGTTATGAAGAGTAAATTGTGTGTGTTTTGGAAATCTAATAGTAAGGCATGGGTCACGAGGGAAATTTTCGTCGAGTGGTTCAATGAAGTGTTTGGCCCTAGTGTGAAGGAGTATCTCCTGGAAAAGAAATTGGATCTCAAGTGCCTGCTAGTAATGGACAATGCACCTGCTCATCCTCCAAACTTTAATGACCTAATTTTTGAGGAGTTTGGGTTCATCACAGTAAAGTTCTTGCCCCCGAATACCACTCCTCTCCTCCAGCCCATGGACCAGCAGGTCATTGCAAACTTTAAAAAACTCTACGCAAAAGCTATGTTTCACAGGTGCTTGACTGTGACCACAGACACTCACTTGACCCTAAGGGAATTTTGGAGAGAACACTTCAGCATCCTCCATTGCATAACCCTTAAAGGTATGGCTTGGGAGGGAGTGACTACCAGGACTTTGAACTCTGCCTGGAGAAAATTGTGGCCAGATTGTGTCGACAAGAGGGATTTTGAAGGGTTTGGGACTGACCCTGATGAGCCTATGTCTGTTGTAAAATCAATTGTGGCACTGGGGAGTTCCATGGGGTTGGATGTGAGTTTGGAGGATGTGGAAGAATTGGTGGAAGACCACAATGAAGAGCTCACCACTGAGGAGCTGCAAGAGCTTCAGCAGGAAGAGCAACACATCGCAGCTCAGAATCTTGCTGCAGAGGAGGAGGAAGAGAGATGGAAGAAGGTGCCTTCTTCAGAAATTAAAGAGGTTTTTACTATGTGGGGTAAGATGGAAAGCTTTATGGAGAAACATCACCCTAACAAGGTTGCTGCAAGCCATATTGGCAACATGTACAGTGACAAAGTCTTGGGCCATTTTAGGGAAGTGTTAAAGAGACACCAGAAACAGCTCTCTCCACAGTTATTTTGCGAGACAGAGACTCCATTGACTCTCAAGGTGATCCTAGTGGCATTAAGAAACAGAGAAGAGAAGCAACCCAGAAAAGCAAATGGTACCTGAGGTGTTGATGGAAGGGGATTCCCCTTCCAAACTATAAACAATCCACTCTCTCCTCCTCCTCCAGTCTTCCATACACTAAGAAGAATCTCCAATAAAGGTAAGTGTTATGCTGTTAATGTTTCATTCATCATTTCCCATTGTATTGTTTATGTACTACATGTATATTTCATGTAAAATTTTTTTTTGTTTTAATACTTCTGGGTGTCAGGAATGGATTAATTGTATTTACATTATTTCTTACGGGGAAAATTGATTTGTAAATCGTAAATTTCGTTTATAGTAACGGCTCCAGGAACGGATTAATTATGAAAAACGAGGGACCACTGTATTTCATTTTTCCAGTTATTCCAGAAAAGTGAACTGTGACAATGCCGGCTAAAATCATTCCAAACTTTTCTCTAAGGAAGACTGACCATCTTTTAAGAAAATAAGTTTTATGTAAGCCTAGTGTCCATAACATACAAATGTTTAATTTAGAATGGTCTTGAGGTCACACACGTTTTAGACACAATGGAACATTAAACTGATTTAACCTAACAACCAAACACTGAATTATTACTGATGAGAAGAGTCATTTTCCAGTTATTTCACAAAAACCAGTTTGATTAATAAAACTGGTATATGATAACTTACACAAGCTAACATCAAGAGATTGTTTACTTTGAGGAAAACTCATCAGCTAACCGCAAGAGTCATTTTACAGTTATTTCAGAGAATCCAACAAAAATTGTGCCTACACAACCTTAACCCATAAAATGTTCCATCTATTTCATACAATGCATCAGCCACTGAAGATTAATGCCATTCAGAATTGTTATATTTGAATCACCTGTGGAATGGAAGGTCGTCAAGTTCAATTCAAGCAAGGGTAAAATAATTCTGGTTCCTTGGATCAAGAGCCAATCACCAGCATCAAGAGGGGAAAATAATGCAGTAAGGTAAAATAATAAGGAACCCACACATACAAATACTTCGTAATAGGCATTCTCAAGAAATAAATTATAATTTGAATATTTCAAGAAATAGAAGTCTTCCCTTGTTAAAATTAAAAAGCCATTAAGTTGTGGATTTCTTTTTCCCCAGTTTACTTTTTGCATTTACATTCTATTTAAAATTTTCTATAATCCTGTAAAAAAAATTATTTTTTTTGGGGGGGAAAAAACAAATTTTATAAAATTGGAAAAAAAAACAAAAGTTGGCCCCCATACTGCTGGTATATTAAGATATGCCAGCATTTAGGGTTTGAAACTGATTGGAAGAACCATTCACTAGTTATTACACTGGAAACAGTTTGCTTATAAAATTAGCAGATTGAGATTTACACAGCTCAGAGTGAGAAGCTGTTTTAACCCTTTCACTGTCAGTGGCCATAATATTACAGCTTGCAAGCCACTGTTGGTGCCGTAGTATTACGCCAAAGTTCAAGTGGCTTCAAATCTAACGGGGGAGAAAGCTGGTAGACCTACATGGGAGAGAATGGGTTCACATGGTCAGTGTGCACAGTATAAAAAAAGTCGGGAGGCCACAGTGCATTGGGGGGAGTTCTAATTCAGAAACACCTTGTTCACCATGCTAGCGGTAAGGAATACCTCACTAACCAGCGAATTGGGACTCTTCCCTTCCCAAGTGATAGTTCTAACAGAGTTTGAAGTGTCATTTGAAGATGAATCTCATGGCTTTGAGGAGTTTGTGGACCGGAAGCAATGCCCAGAATACCAGAAATAGCGCTGAAAACCCAGACGAACCATACAACCTTCTGCCTTTCTGGCGGTGAGCCATCTCATTCATGTTCAGTTGCCACCACAGCAAAAGAGGAAACTCATATTTTCCCATGTCTCAAAGAATAAGTAAGTTTATTCTGGTATACATACAGTTACATAGGTTATCATACATAGCAGCATATGTGTAGATTACATAAGATAACCCAAAAAAAAAGTCAGACAAAGTGACTTATTTCCATGTGGGTGGTGGGGAAGACAGTGTGGGTTGTGGGGAAAGCAGCATGGGTTTGGGGTAAACAATTTTTTGTAACAATATAATGATAACAATTATGTGCAGTTATTGTGTTGCATAACGAGTGGAATATACAGTAGACCATTATTTAACCCTTAAACGGTCCAAACGTAATATACGTTCACCTCACGTAGCGCCCTCAAATTTTTTGAGGAAAAAAAAAATCTTTTCTTTTAAAAGGAAAAAAGAGCATATGGTACCCAGGTATTTCCAATTTTTTTAAATATGGCACACAGTGAGTGCACACACCCATTCTCTCATGTCTAGGTGACTCAGGCTTATTTGGGCAATGTTGAATGAAATGACAAAGAAAACGTTTATATACGTTTGGGGGCCTACGCGCATGAACGTATAATATACTTTTAGGATGTTTAACCCTTTGACTGTCACGGTCGTATATGTACGTCATAGGAGATACCGTGTTTGACGTATCTATACACATAAATTCTAGCGGCTTCAAATCAAGCAGGAGAAAGCTGGTAGCCCACATGTGAGAGAATGGGCCCTCCATGGTCAGTGTGCACCATATAAAAAAAATCGGGGAGCCAGTGGTGTATTGTGGGAATACCATTTCAGTCGTCCTTTTTCAGCATGTCTAGCGGTAAGAAATATGTGACTTCCTGCAAATCTGGGACCTTCTCTTCCCAAGTGATGCTCTAACACAATGGAAGTGTCAATGAAGATCAATTTCATGATTTCGGGGGATTTTGAGACCAAAAGCAATGGAGGAGGAGGAGGGAAAGGAGGAAGAGGAGGAGGAAGAAGAGGAGGAGGAAGAAGAGGAGGAGGAAGGAAGGGAGGAAGGGGAAGGAAGGAGGGAGGAGGAGGAAGGAGGAGAGGAGGAGGAAGGAGGGAGGAGGAAGAAGGAGGGAGGAGGAAGAAGGAGGGAGGAGGAGGAAGGAGGGAGGAGGAAGAAGGAGGGAGGAGGAGGAAGGAGGGAGGGAGGAGGAGGAGGAGGAAGGTGGAAGGAGGAAGAAGAAGAAGAAGAAGAATAATAAGAAGAATAAGAAGAAGAATAAGAATAAAAATAATACCTAATACCTAATAATAATAATATGTTCCCTTGAGGCATGAAAACAGTTCACCCCATGACAGTGACAAAATAAGGGGGGATAACATCTGATAAGAGCTGACCTTTGATGAGCGTAAACGAGGGTGGAGGAGGGGCGCAGCTGTCCATCTGTCAAGCCCGAGCCAGGAGGGGAGGAGAAGGAGAAAGGAGGAGGAAAGGGAGGAAAAAGGGGAAGAAGGGGGAGGAGAAGAAGAAAGACGACGAACAAACATTTGTCTGTCTGTCTATTTGTCTGTCTGCCAAAAATCCCTGTCTATCCGTCCCAGCTCTGTTCAGAGGAGCCACAAGACTGTCATCATCACGTTTACTCACATCTTCAAGCAGAGTATAGCACTTTGTCTGGATTTTTTGGGTTATCCTAGGTAATTTACACTATGTATTGTTGTATTTATGTGTACCTGTGAGACAGAGATAGACAGAGAGAGAGAAAGAGGGGACAGATTGAAAGAGATAGAATGAGGGAGAAAGATAATTAGATAGAATGGAGGGGGAAGCAGCATCCGACCCCATGTTTGACAGGCTGTTTGGGGGAGTGACTAATGAGACAATATGTCAAATTTTTACAGCTGCCGACTCCTGACTCAAAACAATTATAAGCCACACACTCGCCCACCCAAAACAAGCTTGCTGAAGGGTGATAATAGGAGTTTTATGAAAGTATCTAGTGACTATATATGTGTATATATATTATAAAAACCAGAAGCAAGAAGGGAAGGAAGGACTAGATGAAAGGAAGGAAAAAAGTAATGAAGGACAGATGAAGGAATGTAGGAAGAGAGGTGGAATGCCCTCCAGGTAGCCTCCAGGTAGGAAAGGAATGAAGGAAATTAGGAAGGAAGGAATGATGACACGACCATTTACCTAGGATAACTACATAACACAACTGCCTGCTAATACTTTGAAGAAAACTGCTCAGACGAGGTGTTTTTTCTTTGCACAAAAAAAAAAATTCAACAAAAATGCACACACACTGATTTTATGTGTGAGAGTGTAAAACACCACTGTGTATGACACTATGTTTCAGAGAGTTCCACTAGCTGCAGAACTTCTAGGAGTATGTTCAGTGACTGTATATTGGTATATATATTATAGAGCAATAGTAATAAACAATTTTTTGTATTGTTTGTTTTTGTAAACAAGTTTTGTAAACAATATATTGATAATTATGTTTGTGTGCTTATTGTGTTGTATACAACGAGTGTATATATGTACATTGCACCTTACTTTGGTCTCACAGGCCACATAAGTTATGTGAAAAAACTAAAATAGTGAAAAAAACAACAAACCTTCAAATACAAGTAAACTAAAGTTTACCGGGTGAGCGGCAGTCGCCGCTGTCGCCATACGCGGCTCATTTTCTGCAAACTTCATGCCTCTATATCTCAGTAAGTACTGATGGGAAAATTTTTTTTTGGGGACTAAAACAATCAGAAAAATAATCTTAACATTTTCATAAGAAAAAATAATTTTTTTTTTTTCGAATATTTTGCGACACCAGGAGACACTTCAGGATTGGGCCCTTCGACAGTCAAAGGGTTAAGGGTTAAGATAGTAGTTACGTTCCTGAAAATGTCGTTTTAGTTAAAAACTGTGTTGTACAAACTGTAGAACTTATGGGAAAAATAGGGTTATGTTCCTGGGAGCCCCCCAAAAAAGCCAAACATTTTTTTAGACTTCCAGAGCTTACAAAACTAAAAGCGAATATGTAATTGTAGTTCATTGTCGTGATGTATTATGTTTTTACTGCTTAAGATTACAAATGCAACAGAAATAATAGTGTTTCTTACCTTAAATTGTGGGTGCTGGTGTTTGTGAATGATTGTGGAGAGTTATGCTGTGGCCCTACTAGGCTGAGGTGGATGGTAGAGATACTGGTACTGAAGTCACTGGTTGTGCTGGAGTGTGCATAAATTCTGTAATGGATTTCTGTTCTATATTATCCTGCAATACATTATAAAACTGACGGTGAGGCATCGGCTGCTCTAGACACCGTTTCAGGGTCCTCTTCAGTGAAAAAAGTCTAACTTTAAGTCAGTCAGTCAAGTAAGTCAGTAAATCAGTCAAGTCAGTCAGTCAGTCAGTAAGTAAGTCAGTCAGTAAGTCAAGTCAGTCAGTAATACAGTCAGTCAGCAATACAGTCAGTCAGCAATACAGTCAGTCAGCAATACAGTCAGTCAGTAATACAGTCAGTCAGTAAATCAGTCAAGTTAGTAAGTCAGTCAGTCAGTCATTCATCACACAAACTCGTATTTACCTCATTCTTTTTACGTGCACAGAGACGCTTCCTTATGGCCACTGGCTGTCTCTTGTCTAATACAGTGGAACCTCCATTCACGAATTTAATCCATTCCATGACCTTGCTCGCATCTGGATTTGCTCGTTTGCAGCGTCAGTTTTCCTCATTGGGATGCAATTCATCCATTCCAGTGGAATTCTATACTTCAATAATTTCCCTAATATTAACTCTAAGGCTTATTTATCTATCACATTTCATCTAATATGACATAATAAACAATGTAGATAACATAGCATCCTGATATATACTCTAGAATGAATAAAATATGTCATTCGTGTAGTGGTATCGTCGCCATATGAAAGCAAAATATCGACTGATTGACTGCTCATACGGTGGACCCCCACTTAACGATCACCTCCCAATGCGACCAATTATGTAAGTGTATTTATGTAAGTGCGTTTGTACATGTATGTTTGGGGGTCTGAAATGGACTAATCTACTTCACAATATTCCTTATGGGAACAAATTCGGTCAGTACTGGCACCTGAACATACTCCTGGAATGAAAAAATATCGTTAACTGGGGTCCACTGTATTTGGAAAAACTCACATGTGGATGTGCTCGCAAGTAGAGGTTCCACTGTATCTCTATTTTCTTCATTAATTCTAAGACTTAAATGCTTAAACCTTTTCTTGCCACTTTCAGCAACACTTGTATGCCTACTGGGTGCCACGATTGCTTGGCAGGTTTAAGATATGGCAATTAAAAGATATAAACTCCTAGCAGAGGATGGTACGTACTACACGTGTATAAGCCAAAGATTGGGACAAGGGTGGCGAAGGGTGGCTGGGGATGGCGGTAGGTTTCTCCTGTTGACTCAATGGTCTAACCCACAACCGGAAGTATCCCGTGGGTGACGTGCTCAAAATTTCTTCCCCTCCCACAAACTTTTTTTTTTTTTTTTTTTTTTGATAGGCTGATGGTCAGTTTTGGTTGTCATGAAAAAGTTTATGGTCTACATTACAAACAACTTACCTCTTTTCATTTTCTATTAGTTATATGCTACACACACATGCCACTTACACTTACACACTATTCTTTCCAAAAAATACTGTCTTCATATTTTTTCTTCTTTACCCTATGTTCTCAACTAAACCAAACTTAAGAGAGTGAAGTAGTTGTGAATTGTCCAGCCACTGTATTGTGACTTTTATATTCTTCCCTCACATTCATTGGTTTTCATATTTCCTCCATAATATTTTCTGATTTATTTGTCAGACTGATGGGAGTCTCATCCTGAAAGTTCATCACACACAAGTATGTCAAAGAACTTCTGTTGATGATCTTCTGTTGGGCTTTGTTTGTGTAGATGCCACTTCTATCTGGAGTGGTCACGTGTCTCTGTGTGGCTGGTACCCCCTGCTTGACCTTCGTGGTGCAGTCCGTGGTCATGTCAAGGTCAGTACACTTGTATCACCACTTGTATGTTAATATTAGCTTCATGTTCACTGATAAACCCAGATGGGTGACAAAATGACAAAATATACTGTACAGTATTTTTCACAAAGCCCATATTACATCCCAGTATTTTGGTCAGGTCTTAATTTATTGGTTACTTAAAGAGCTGCAGTAATTACAGTAAACATTTGTTATCTCTATATAGATAAAGTTATGTACAGTGCATGCTTATGATATTTGTGTAGTGAAAACTTATACATCTGTAGTTACGAAAGCAGTACAGTACAAATATAATGTCAGATGACCTATTATTTAGTGAATACAATAAGACAAATGCACCAAAGGTTAGAAATGAAGACTTTCTAAATCCTTTAACTGGAATAAGAAATCATAACCATAAAACAAGAAAAAAGAGCTGCTGAAGAGATCCTAGAAAATATTTTATTTGTAAAAAGTGGTAGAACAATGGTAATGGTTTAAAAGATAAGTGCTACAACCAGTGGAAAGTTTAAAAACTTTAACAGTCATAGACTGATAATCAGGGGCTGTTGAGTGGTATTGTCATTAATGTAAAAGATGTGTGTGTTGCTGTGCCAGTCTACCTACTGGTAGTTTAGTACTTACTTGGAATCATTGCCATCACAGCCAAGTCTTAGACTAGGCCTCTTAGTTGATTGCCTAATTAACCCTTTAACTGTCGACGTCATATATATACGTCTTACGACGTACCGTGTTTGACGTATATATACTCATAAATTCTAGCGGCTTCAAATCAAGCAGGAGAAAGCTGGTAGGCCCACATGTGAGAGAATGGGTCTTTGTGGTCAGTGTGCACCATATAAAAAAAATCTTGGAGCATACAGTGCATAATGAGAAGAAAAAAACTCTGACAGTTTTTTTTAATTAAAATGTTGACTTCGTGGTCTATTATCGTATACATAGTATTTATGGTTGTATTCTCGTTTTCTTGGTCTCATTTAATAGAATGGAAAACATATTATACAAATAGAGGTGATTTTGATTGATTTTAATATAAAAAGAACCTGGAAATGGAGCTCAAAGTAGGGGAAATGTTTGATTTTTGCCGATGTTCAAAAGTAAACAAATGATGTCATTATCCAATAAATGTCCAACTAGCCATTCTAATATGAAGTCATGAATGGGTTGATGTTATTTATACAATTATTACAGTATTGCAGTAGTCTGCATAACAGTAAATCTTCTATTTTTTTATTTAATAAAAATTCAAAATAGAAAGCAAGAGTAATATCAGAGGGGCCTGGAGACATGACTGATGAACAAAGAAAATGTTATTTTAGAGCCAGGAATGTCTGCATTGTTCATTCTGGACCTTATTTTGAAATTGTCATATTTTTTAATTTTCGTGAAATTGGCCAAATTGCAAATTTCTGACCACGTTATTGGGTAGTTGAAATCGGTAAATGGGCAGTTTCTTGTACTCAATCGATAGAAAAAATGGAGTTCTAAAGAAATAGCTATGAGTTTGGTCGACTGGAACAATGGAATTAGCTGAAAATAGGGGTCAAAGTGGGCGAAATTGCTGATTTGTAAATATCGCCGAGGTCACTAACTTCGCGAGAGCGTAATTCCATCAGTTTTCCATCAAATTTCGTGTTTTTGGTGTCATTACAATTGGGAAAAGATTCTCTATCATTTCATAAGTTTTTTTTTTTTTTTTTTGCGCGACACCAGGAGACACTTCAGGATTGGGGGTTGCGACAGTCAAGGGGTTAATCAGGGTGTTGATGCTAGCAGCACAGTCTAAGATAAGCACCATAGCCTGGTTGATTAGGAACTGACCGTAGGTTTATATCAAGTTTCCCTTTGAAGTTAACTGGGAAGTTGGTTGCCATTAAATTGGGGAAGCTCATTAAACCACAGACTTTCTTTCCCCATATAAAATATGCAGATATAAAATATATAGGGGGTGGTAGGAGAAGAAAATATTCAAACAGCTCCGGGGAGAACCTTGAGTTTTTCCTGAGGTACGTTTATTGTCTTCTCTGAGGATGAGGGTCCCCATTCCAGCTATAGAGGTGGTACTTCCCTATATATATATATATTAATACCTATATTGAAGAATGTTGAGTGTTGCTATTTTGAGTCTTCAAGCAAGATTGTAAATTTGTGCACAGCATTATTCCCTCAAAACTTTATTAATCTGTTAGACTTAATTAGTTACACTTTGTTTCTTCTGGCAGGTTTCATTGACGCCACATGAGCCTCCACAAACTATAACTCCAACAAGTCATTGGTTTTCTGTCAGCTTACAAGAGCATACTAGTTATTACCCACCATCAAGTTTATGCCAGTCAAGGCATTCTTACCCACAATCACAGTATACAACACACAGAGAACCACAGTCTGATCCTCAGCATATTTGTTCTAGAAGTGATACAGGAAGTGCTAGTGGAGCACCTCTGGGAAGATCCCCTAGTCCATTTTCACAACTTTCTCCAAGATCTCGCAGAAGAAACTACAGCCAAACCGGACACAATATACAGGACCACTCTGCTATGGAAATAAGCAGCATTTCAAAACAAAATCTTGAATCTTCCTCCTGTATTAACTTCCATTCTGTGGTAGGTTCTGGATCAGCTACTGATAAACATATAGTTTCTAATAACTCTGGTTCATGTAATGAAATGTCTTCATCATTTGAAGGTGTTGCAACAGAGGATCAGTCCCATCTTTCAAGCAGAAAAACATCAAACATTCCAGTCTTTTCTCAAAGTAGAAATTCAGTGAAGGCTTCAAATCATATTAATGATAAAATCAAGCTTAACAGTGTATTAACAGATGTGGTGTATAAGGAACAAGAGAATGTTTGTCCAAATTCACCTGTTGTCAGTCAGGACTATTGTAAACAAAGAGGCTCAATAATTGTTAAAGGGGTAAATAATGAATATAATGAGGTGCCCCATCAACTGGAAGCACCTTTGAAGGACACTAGTAATTTTAGTTCATGTAAACATCCGTCAGAGAAAGAGAACGGGAGGACACTTAAGGATTCCATAATTGTAAATCATTTTCAAATGCAGAAAAAACATGAACACGTTAAGGAAGCCAAAGGTAAAGAAGAATTAATTCCAAGTAACATTCCTCCAACTAGTAAGTGTGACTCAAATAAAACTGTTTCAAGTAAAAGCAAAGAACATTCATCCTCAGAAAACCTACCATCAGTAAATGATTCAAAATTACCTGTAACTGAGAACAGACCCAGTTCTTGTCTGAAGGTGCCTGGTAGTCCATCATTAAAAGCTAAACATGTAACTTTTGCACATAAATTAGTTCACCACCAAAATAATGAAGTACTTAGTGCAGTTCATAACTCTCAAGACAAGACAAGCATGAGATACCAGCTGTTTTCTCAGTCGTCCAGACCATCCCAAGCCTCAAGTCAGGAAACACATTTAGATTCTATCGTAGATAAGGAAGGTAGGATGACAGGAATTTCAAGGAGTCCAAGTCTTTCTCAGCCCATGAGAGTGGAAGAGTCTGACTTGCAGGTTGTACCATGTAGGGAAGGTGACACTCAGCTTGTGACAACAACAGTTAGTGTTCAAGGAAGCAAGACCCTAAGTGCAGTATCTAGTTATGGAACCCCAGCCTCTTTTGACAAGAATAGAGCAGATTTAATCATGGCCTTTTCCTGGATGAATCAGACCTCAGGCTACGATACTCCATGTGTTTCATATATTGAGTCCAAGCAGGGAAGTATGGAAAGCAGTCAAGAGTCTAATGGCAACAGCACGTCCAGTGATAGTGCATCATTAGATATTAAAAAGGCATTCATAGATCCAAGTAGTGCAGCATCACAAAAGAAATCGAGAAAGTTTCGCAGTAGGCTAGCAGCAAACTTTTCCCTTAAATAATGTATAATTTTTTTTATGTGCAATATTTGTGTAACTGCTGTAATGGAATATAGTACAAACCATTGAACTGTTAACTAGCCTAAAGTATATTTGCTTTATATGGCTAAGAGAAGCATGTATAGACTTCATATATGTAGTATGTAAACAGATATATGTTAGTCTACTTGCCACCTACTTTCAAAGAGCCTTTTGGTTTGTTCCTCATAATTCTCATTTCTTCATGCTGATGTGAAAGTCCTGATGCATTACTCTTAACTGAAGGAATATTTTCCTTTGATGCCTTAAGCTGTGAGTTTATTTCTCTGCTTAACAAGTGTTAGAAAGTTGAAATTTGTAAGTTGTTCTGTATATAATGAGAAATCTCATTCCCATATGTCATTAAACCAGAATGTATCTTTGTGGTACATACCTGTGTAATGGTGCTCCTTCATTGTACTCATGTTCATGTATAGTTATAGGTAGTATATATATATATATATATATATATATATATATATTATATATATATATATATATATATATATACAGAAGTATAAATAAACCTCTATATAGGTTTCACATACAAGTTTTTTATGTAAATTTGGAACAATATTAATTCTCTTTTGTGCTCCTTTTTTAAATTTATAAGTTTTTCATTGCTTCATAACTTCTTCTTTTCTTGTACTATATGACAAATTAAACCATCCTGTTAAATTAAAAACGGTATTTGATTATAATATTATTATTGCAAAGAATTCTTCCTCCCTGAGCCATGTGTATCATAAGAGGTGACTAAAATACTGGCAGCCAGGGGTTAGTAACCCCTTCTGTATAAATTACTAAATTTAAAAAGAAACACTTATGTTTTTCTTTTTAAAAAGAAAAACTTTCATTATTCTATTTAGGTCACCTTGCCTTGGTGGGATATGGCTGGTTTGTTGAAAAAAAAATTATTCTTACTGTAAAACTCATTTTAGATATGCTAAATCTCACGTGTTTTAATTGGCTACCTATTCTTTCTTTAAAAAATGTTTAAATAAAAGTTGTTTGTCTGAATAGTGCTGTATAATCCTCTGGGTTTAGCGCTTCCCCCTTGATTATAATTATAATAATAATAATAATTGTCTGAATAGTTGTCAGTGAAGTGAAGGAGTCTTCTTGTTGGTGTTACTCTTTCTACTTGGCCCTGAATATGTACTTTCATCTTTATTTGTTCTTGCAGCTATTTTTTTACCATTTTATATTTTTATACAGCATTTTTTATATTAGTTTCTAATCCTCAACACTGTTCATTTATTTTACATCAAACCTTTTCTGTTTGTTAGATGGACATGCAACTAACAAAAAATTACTGTTACTACATTTCCCTCACCAGGTGTTTTGTTATGCCAATAAAAACATTGCAATATATGGATATGAAGGGTTTATAAAGGGAGTAAGGTGAGAGGTCCAGAAAGCAGAGCATTCTTGAAGGTAGTACAGTGGTCCCTCAATAATCGTCCGGCCTGAAAGTCGTCCATTTCGGAAATAGTCCTGTTTTTTCGTCAAAATATTGGCTCACAAATGGTCCGGTAACTCGCTAATAGTCCTTCGTCCCGGACGCGTACTCACGCTCTGAGCCGCCTCGGCCTTTCCTTCCCAGCCAGTGTGCCATTGTTTACCAGTGAGTGATGGTCCCCTCGCATGCTCCTACGAAATATTTCATAATATTCCATTGATTTTAGTGCTTGCAAGTGCTAAATAAGCTACCATGGCTCCAAATAAAGCTTCTAGTGCCAGCCCTTTGGTAAAGAATGTGAGAAACACATAATTTATGAAAAAGTTTGTAGAAAAATACAAAGATGGTGGTGGTAGAGTAGAAGCAGTTGTGATAGTGGTTGATGAACATAAGAAAGGAGGATCACTGCAGCAGGCCTGTTGGCCCATGCTCGGCAGGTCCTTTACAATTCATCCCACTAACGAAACATTTTCCCAACCCAGTCCTCAATGCTACCCAAGAAATAAGCTCTGATAACTCTATCCACTCATTTGCAAGTCCTAAATGAGTAGGACATTGGAAAGGAGGAACACTGCAATAAGCCTGTTGGCCCATATTAGGTCGGTCCTTCACAAATCCAACCCACTAACAGAACAAATGCTACCCAAGCAATAAGCTCAGGTGCAAGTCCGACTCAAATCCAACCCCTCTCACTCGTGTATTTATCCAACCTAAATTTGAAACTACCCAATGTTTTAGCTTCGATCACCCTACTAGGCAGACCGTTCCACTCATCAACTACCCCTATTACCAATGTTCATTTATACATTTTATTAGTGCCCTAGAGTCCTTATGGAGGGGGATTCCCCTTCCAAATAACCTCTTCCCTCTCTCCTCCTCCCTGTCTTCCATTCATCAACAACAGCCTTCAATAAAGGTAACTGTCATGTTGAATGTTCATTATTTTGTGCATGTAAATCTATCTTTTAGGTAAAAAAAAAAAATTTTGTTGATACTTCTGGGTGTCTGGAACAAATTAATTGGATTTACATTATTTCTTATGGGGAAAATTTATTCGAAAATCGTCCATTTCGATAATAGTCCCACTTCCAGGAACGGATTATGGACGATTATTGAGGGACCACTGTAGTAGGAATTTAATAGTTTTAGGTGAGTAGATAGTACAGTGAAACCCCAGATATCGGCCAATGCAGATACGTATTGGCCGAATCAGATTTTGGCTGCTTTTTTTTAGCTGAAATTCTGTGATGGATTTCGGCCAGCAACTCTGAAATCGGCCGTATTGGACGTGTCCGCCTGCCATTCCCCTTCGCTCATGAGTCAGTCTGGCTGCATATCTGGGTGAGTGAGCAACACTCCGCTCATTCATGCAAACATTTCATTATGATCCATTCTTTTTTGTGGTTGTTTATTGAGTACAACTGTGAAATAAGCCACCATGGTCCCTAAGAAAGTTCCTAGTGCCAGCCCTTTGGTAAAGAAAGTGAGAAACACGATAGAATTCAGTGACAAAACCTTGTCCCACTTCAGGCAAATCTTAGAGATGTCAGAAACAGACCCCTCTGGACAGTTTTTTTTTTTTTTTTTTTTTTTTTTTTTTTTTTGTGTAACAAGTGCAGTGACTCTCAAGCTGGTCCTAGTGCCAGTAAAAAACAAAGAAGGGAAGTAACCCCAGAGAGGGACTTAATACCTGAAGTCCTTATGGAGGGAGATTTCCCTTCCAAACAATTAGCTCTCCTCTCTGTCCCGTCCTCGCCTTCTTCAATACACCAACAAGAGACTTCAATAAAGGTATGTAATGTTCAGTTATCAAAATTTGTGCAGGTGTATGGTATAGGAGGTAGGTTACTGTAAGCAGTGAAGAGTTTTTACAAGGATAGTGAGGCTCGGGTTAGAGTATGTAGGAGAGAGGGGTATTATTTCCCAGTAAAAGTAGGCCTTAGACAAGGATGTGTGATGTCACCTTGGTTGTTCAATATATTTATAGATAGGGTTGTAAGAGAAGTGAAGGCAAGAGGTGTGGGGTTAAAAGATAAAGAATCCAACACAAAGTGGGAGTTTACCTGGAGAGAGTTTCGGGGGTCAACGCCCCCGCGGCCCGGTCTTGACCATCTGTGACAGTTGCTCTTTGCTGATGACACTGTGCTTTTGGGAGATTCTGAAGAGAAGTTGCAGAGGTTGGTGGATGAATTTGGTAGGGTATGTAAGAGAAGAAAATTAAAAGTGAATATAGGAAAGAGTAAGGTTATGAGGATAACAAAAAGATTAGGTGATGAAAGATTGGATATCAATTGGAGGGAGAGAGTATGGAGGAGGTGAATGTATTCAGATATTTGGGTGTGGACGTGTCAGCGGATGAGTCTATGGAGGAGGAGGTGAATCATGGAATTGATGAGGGGAAAAGGGTGAGTGGTGCACTTAGGAGTCTGTGGAGACAAAGAGCTTTGTCTGTGGAAGCAAAGAGAGGAATGTATGAGAGTATAGTTGTACCAACACTCTTATATGGATGTAAAGCATGGGTGATGAATGTTACAACGAGGAGAAGAATGGAGGCAGTGGAGATGTCTTGTCTGAGGGCAGTGTGTGGTGTGAATATAATGCAGAGAATTCGTAGTTTGGAGATTAGGAGAAGGTGTGGGATTACCAAAACTATTGTCCAGGGGGCTGAGTAGGGGTTGTTGAGGTGGTTTGGACATGTAGAGAGAATGGAACAAAACAATGACTTCGAGAGTATAAATCTGTAGTGGAGGGAAGGAGGGGTAGGGGTTGGCCTAGAAAGGGTTGGAGGGAGGGGGTAAAGGAGGTTTTGTGTGAGAGGGGCTTGGACTTCCAGCAAGCGTACGCGAGCGTATTTGATAGGAGTGAATAGAGACGAATGATTTTTTAATACTTGACGTGCTGTTGGCGTGTGAGCAAAGTAACATTTATGAATTGATTCATGGAAACCAGCAGGCCGGACTTGAGTCCTGGAGATGGGAAGTACAGTGTCTACACTCTGAAGGAGGAGTGTTAATGTTGCAGTTTTATAACTGTAGCGTAAAGCACCCCTCTGGCAAGACAGTGATGGAGTGAATGATGAAAGTTTTTCTTTATCGGGCCACCCTGCCTTGGTGGGAATCGGCCTCTGTGTTAATAAAATAAAATATTTATTTCTCATTGTTTTGTGTATGTAAAAGTATAATTAATCTTCCAAAAATATATTTTTTGTTAACCCTTTCAGTGTCCGTGCCGTAGATCTACAGCGTTAGGTTGAGGGTCCAAACCGTAGATCTACGCCATGAGCTCGGCTCACTCTGATAAGCTGTAAGTGGTAAATTTGGGCCTAGATATGAGAGAATACAGCTGTGTGGTATATGTGCACCACATAAAACAAATTCTGCAGCACACAGTGCATAATGAGAGAAAAAAACTTAGACTGTAATTTTCGATTAACCCTTTCAGGGTCCAAGGCCCAAATCTGGAGTCACGCACCAGTGTCCAAGAATTTAAAAAAAAAAATTTGTTATTTTTTCTTATGAAATCGTAGAGAATCTTTTTGTGAAGGTAATAAAACAAAAAGTATGAAATTTGGTGGAAAATTGACGAAATTATGCTCTCGCGAATTTTGATGTGTCAGCGATATTTACGAATCGGCGATTTTGCCGACTTTGACTCCCATTTTACGCCAATTACATTATTCCAATCAACCAAATTCTTAGCTATTTCACTAGTATTACTTCTATTCTATCGATTGAGCACAAGAAATCGCCAAGTCAACTGTTTCAACTACAAAATAAAGTGATCGGAAATTGTTAATTTGGCCAATTTAACACAAAGTTCAAAATATTCCAATTTCAAAATAGGGTCCAGAATGAACAATGTAGGCATTCCTGGCACTAAACTAACATTTCCTCTGTTCATTAGTTATGTTTTGAGGCTTTACAAATAAATTCCATTTTGATTTTTTATTCACAATTCCAAAAAATAGAAGATTTACTGTTATGCAATACTGTAATAATTGTATAAATATCATCACCATATTTGTGAATGTATATTAGACCCACCAGCTGACGTGTATTAGACGTGTGAGGTCGTTTGTTTACTCTTGAATGTCGGCAAAAATTTAACATTTCTGCTACTTTGAGCTCAGTTTCAAGCCATTTCCAGTGCTAAAACCAATCAAAATCATCTCTATTTCTGTAATATGTCTTCCATTCTATCAAATGAGACCAAGAAATCGCAAATACAACTATAAAAAACATACGAAAAAACACTGCAAAGTTGCTGTTTTAATCGAAAAATCATGATTTCATTTTTTTTCTCTCATTATACACAGTGTGCTGCAGGATCTGTTTTATGTGGTGCACACATACCACATAGATGTATTCTCTCATATCTAGGCCCAAATGTACCACTCACAGTTTATCAGAGTGAGCTGAGCTCATGGCGTAGATCTACGGTTTGGACCCTGAACGTAAAGCCGTATATCTACGGGACAGACCCTGAAAGGGTTAAAACAGTGACTGCTGTGTTTTTTCGTATGCTTTTTTTATACTTGTATTTGCGATTTTGATTGGTTTTAGTAATGGAAATGGCTTGAAACTGAGCTCAAAGTAGCGGAAATGTTAAATTTTTGCCGATGTTCAAGAGTAAAGAAATGGCCTCACACGTCTAATACACGCCAGCTGGTGGGTCTAATATGTGTTCACAAATGTGGTGATGGTATTTATACAATTATTACAATATTGCATAACAGTAAATCTACTTTTAGGTTTGAATAAAAATTCATTATGTGAATAAAAAATCAAAGTGGAATTCATTTGTAAAGCCTCAAAATGTAACTAACGGACAGAGGAAATGTTAGTTTAGTGCCAGGAATGCCTGCAGTGTTTATTCTAGACCCTATTTTGAAATTGGAATATTTTGAACTTTGCATTAAATTGGCCAAATTACCAATTTCCGATCACTTTATTCTGTAGTTGAAACAGTTGACTTGGCGATTTCTTGTGCTCAGTCGATAGAATAGAAGTAATACTAGTGAAATAGCTAAGAATTTGGTCGACTGGAATAATGTAATTGGCCTAAAATGGGAGTCAAATTCGGCAAAATCGCCGATGCGTAAATATTGCTGACACATCAAAATTTGCGAGAGCATAATTTCGTCAATTTTCCATCAGATTTCGTACTTTTTGTTTATTACCTTCAGAAAAAAGATTCTTTACCATTTCATAAGAAAAAATAAGAAAATTATTTTCTGTAAATTCTTGGACACTGGTGCACACTTTGAAATTTGGCCTCTGGACCCTGAAAGGGTTAATATTTTTGGGTGTCTGGAACGGATTAATTGTATTTACATTAATTCTTATGGGAATATTACTTCGGTTTTTGGCCTTTTCGGATTTAGGCTGACCTTCTGGAACAGATATGGCCACAATCCGGGGTTCCAGTAGTAATCTTTGTGTATGATGATTTCTGTATTTACGCATTATATTGTTTGTATTGGCTTGACAATGGTTCTGGTGAGTGAAATGTACCCGCATTTCCATCTACCTAATATATTGTTGGTAGTCTTACCAATAATTTTTTTGTACTGTATATTCATAAGAAAGTATTAGATGTGATGTGTAAGTCACATATTTCCTTTATCAAATATACTTAATAATGAAATGCTTTACTTGCCAACATAATCCAGTTATTTCTATTGTATGGTTTAATATAAGCCAACAAAAGGATCACATAGCAACTACATTTAAGTGCTTTAAAAATGATGCAGTTAAGTTTTTATGAATGTTTTATAAAATTTGCGGTACAGTGTTGAGGATTGGCATATAGACTCTTAATTGTATTACAATTGTTGGTCCAGAAATTCACTAGATTGTTGTTTATTTTTTCACTCTTTATTTCTAGAAATGTTCACAGAGGGAGTAGGAAAGGTCCCTAACATTTCATTTTTTTTTTTAACCTGAGGTATTCTTATTTGATAAGTTGCATCTTATTTGAGCCATTGAAATTTTCTATAACTACTGTATTACCAGGATAAACCTGTTGTCTGCTTTGCAAAATTTGACATTCTCATTGTAGCATGATGCTTCTGTGTAGATAATTTGAGTTGTTCATTTAGCACATAATATAACATTCCAGGATTTATCTAATGAAAGAAAATCAAGTAGATATAATTTTTTGTGAAGAGTTTTGTCAGTTTGAAAAACAGTGTTATTAAAATTGTCTATGAAACATTTAAACAAGACAGGTAAATATTATTAAATAAACAAAATAATGAACAAAAATCCGTAAGGTTTTAATTAAGCACATAGTTAAATTTAATACCAGTGGGTCATGAACTTAAGTGAACCAAGTATTCCTTATACAGCAGTATTAAGAGGTAATATAATTAATAGGGAGACGATGTTCAATAATGTCGATTGTCCTGTAATTCTGAATAATGTTACATAAAAGAAAGCACTCTATTGTATATGTAGTACAGTACTTTACACACAAATTACAGATCTAATAAACATTGAAAATAAAGGAGTTAAAAGCAAAGAGTAGTGTAATTTTATTTCTCGTTTGTGGTGGATAGATAAGATTTTTTTTGCCATGACTCGGACCTTTTACTGTAAGTCAGAGGAACAATAAAATTGCTGGTTTACTTGTAACAGGTTGATTCTGCTCCTGTATGATGATTTCTCTAAAAGTGTAAATGTTCATAATAGTTCTGCACTTCCATTGTCTCAAACATCAATGAAACTGATGAAACTATCAGTCACATCTCTCTACCTTCACCTCTTCAAGGGAAACTCCTTGGCGTGGTGAAGAGGCTCTGGGGAATTAGACCTGTTGGTCTCCTTCCTCAGACCGAACCTAATTACCCCCCAATCCCCCCTTCCCTATCCCATCCTCCCCTTTTTCCTTTCCTCCTCCTCCTCCCCACCCCTTACTTTTGCCCTTCTTCTTTTTGGCCTTTGGGATTTTTCCCACAGGCACACTAGTTCCTAGGTAGGGGAAAGGGTACCAAGGTCCATCCCATTCTGTTGAGGTTCTTGGCAGTGGCGTAGTTTGTCGTGGAATCTGGATCGCCTGGGGATGTCCCAATCCCACTCCGGTATGCTGGAGGGCGACTTTGGATGTCTTTCGGGCAACGGGTGTATCTCTGGAAACCACCTTTCGGATTCCGGGGGTGGTGGCCGAAGAAGGTATGCTTTGTGGCGGATATCCGGTCGCCCTCTCTTTTGTCCACCAAGGTAGCTTGGCAGCTGTGAGGTTGCTATCCTGGATAGCTGGTTTACTGGCATGAAGGGTAGAGGTATGGCACGGGTTCCATGCTGCATCTGCGCTACTTGCAGTGCTGAGGTCCTCTTGGGCGTGGAGGGAGATTTCTGGCCCTTTCATTCCTCCTAGGAACTATCCCTCCCCAGTCCCCCCCTTTTTTTTATTTTTTTTATTTTCTTTCTTTTTTTTTTCTTAAAAACAAAAAGAAAGAAGTAACCTAACCATGGAGTTCCCAATCCATGACCCCGCTACCCCCGGGCCCCTTCTTGTTACCGCACCCCGGTCTGACCTCGCCTCATCTTTTGACCATTCTTTGGACACTCCTAAGGCCCCTGTACCTCTTGCTGGTGCTGTTTCGTCACCTGCTTCAGGTGCCAGGGTTTCGACTGACTCCTTCAATTTCTCTGACTTCTGCTCTCTTTTGACTATGCTTCCGGCCTCTCCCTCTACTGTGCGGCAATTTTCGAATCGCCAGCCCGTCCCACGTCGGACCAACTCCGGTCCCAGTCCTAAACGCCAACGACAATTGCCTGATGATACTTCTTTGCCACCTTCTCGTTCTACTCAGAAAAGACCGACACGTTGTACTCTCCCTTTCCACGCTCAGTTTCACAATGCACAATGGACTAAATTCTTTACGACCTACTTCCTCTATTGCCTATCTTTCCGACCATAATATTGGCAAGGCGCTCCTACGCCATGTTGGTAGAGTTATTTCCTTTCACGCTCTCAAGAGTGGTACCCACATCATCACTGTCCAGAATGCCACCCAAGCTTGTGATCTTTCTCTTCTTTCACATATCGATACTATTCCTGTCACTATCAAAAAACATTCCCTCAATTCTTGTAGTGGTACTGTTATTCTACCCCATGCTATAATCCAACAGAATTTCCAGACATGTGGTAATGACATTCTTGAACAGCTGGAACTCCAAGATCTCCCAATCCTCAAAGTAGACACTTACGTCCTTCCTGCCCGTGGGCGGAGACGTTACCCTTGCAATGTGGCTCTATTAACTTTCGACAGCCGTGAACTCCCATCCTCTGTTTATGTAGCAGGACATCATTTACACGTTTGAAAGGTAATCCCTACACTGCAGCAGTGTAGAAACTGCTGGTGATTTGGTCACCCTGCAAAATATTGCAGATCTATAGCCGAATGCTCAGTCTGTGGTGCTGATGACCATTCTAATACGTCTTGTAGTCGACCTCCCTCTTGCCTTAATTGTCATGAGGCTCACCCTTCTTACTCTCGCCATTGCCAGGTCTACTTAAATGAACGAGAAATCCGTTGCCTCAAAGAAGCTGAAGGTCTCCCTTATTCTATGGCAGTTTCTCAACTGTGCCTCCAAGGGAGACTGCCCTGTATTTTTTATTCTCATGTTTCTAAATGTCCCCACACTTCTGCGGCCCCATCTTCTGCACCTTCCTCTGTGGTTGCCCCTCCCATAGTCACTTCTGTCTCTAATTCTTTTGCTGTCCTGGGCTCCAAAGTCCCTACTTCAACATCTCAGTCTGTTCTCACTTCGTGTCCTCCCTTGAAAGCCCGTGTATCAACAAGACTTCGTACGACACCTCCTCCCAATCGTCCCTCTACTTCTCAGAAGTCCAAAAAATCTCCATTGCCCAAATCTCCTTTAACCCCTCCTTCACTTCTTATACCTCCAAATTTTACCTTCTCAATCTCTGTACCTAGCTCTTCCACTCTCACTGGCTCTGTTACTAGTGGGGAGGTTCACCCTCCTCCTCATTCTGTGCCTTCCTCCTCTGTCTCCTCCCCAGTTTCTTCCTCTTCTGCCACCTCCCAGGTTTCTGCCTCTTCAGTCCCCTCCCACACTTCTTCTCCAGTTCCCTCCACCCTTTCATCCACCCCTACTTTGGTACAGTCCATTATGGTTCCAATCTTTACTCACCCTCCTCCTTCCATCTCCAATATTGTCGCCCATGCGACGTCTTTGAATTCCAAAACACTTGAAGCTATCTCTGAATATATTGCAGAGACCAAACCATCAATGGACACTGATCCACCCTATGTTCCTTCTCTTTCCTCATCTCCATCTGTGCAACTCCTTTCTTCACAACGCACCGTTCCTTCACTACTTGAACGTTTTCCTTTGCCACTGCATGTGGACTTTTCTAACCCCTCTAGTCCGTAGGTACCCTTACCTGCAGATTTCAGGTATCTTTATCGTTGCCAATCATGGCCTATTTACAGTGGAATATACGCGGCCTCGGGTAATCGAGGTGAGCTTCAGATGTTGCTCTCCCAGTTTTCCCCTGTTGGTGTTTGCTTACAAGAACCAAAATTACACTCTGCAGTTATCTATCCCATCTCAGGCTATAATTTATTGTATTCTTCGGATCCTTTTAGTGATGGGACCTTTAATGAAAGTGCCCTTCTACGCACCGATATTCCATACCATCAGCTATTTGTTCGTACTTCGCTGCATTACACAGCAGCCCGTATCCACTTGCATAGGTGGTATACACTGTTCTTTGTATCTCTCTCCTTCTCGAGCATTATCTATCCCGGATGTTGCCTTTTTGTTTCATCCTTACCACCACCACTTCTGTTACTTGGCAATTTTAATGCCCATCATTTCCTCTGGGGGGTCTCACTGTGATTCCCATGTCATTCAGTTGGAGGCTTTTCTTGCTTCCCACCCCCTCCATGTTTTAAATACAGGTATGTACTCCAACCCATTTTGATCCTTGTACTCTCTCTTGCATTGATCTCTCAGTCTGCTCTTCCTGTACCGCACTAGACTTCACCTGGTCTGTTCTCCCAGACTTGCATGACAGCGATCATTTTCCAATCATTCTTACTTCTTCATATTCACCACCTCTCCATAGCCCATGCTGGCAATTTGATCAGGCAAATTGGGACCTTTACTCACAAGTAACTACTTTTAGTGAGGTTCCTTCTTCGTCCTCCATTGATGAGCTTTTACACCTCTTCTCGTCCTCAGTTTTAACTGCAATTTCTCATTCTATACCCCAGACCTCGGGCAGGCATTCTCAGAAGTGTGTGCCTTGGTGGTCTCCTGCTTGTGCTCGTGCAGTACGTTTGAAACGCACTGCGTTGGGCAGGTACCGGTACAATAGAACCGCTGAGAGACTTCTTGAGTTTAAGCAGAAGTTGTGCGGGTCGCTCGCCATGTCATTCGTGACGCTAAACACACTTGCTGGTGAGATTGTTTCCACCATCACCTCTGCTTCCTCTATGAGTGCAGTCTGGAAAAAAGTGCGGAAATTGAGTGATAAATACTCTCCTGACCTGGCTCCTGTTCTGTGGGTTGCCGGTGTTGATATAGCAAACTCTCTTGATGTTGCCATTGAAATTGGCAATCATCTGGTTCGTATTTCTCAGGGGCTCCATCTATGCCCCTCGTTTCTTTCCTCAAAGTCTGCCAGAGAGTTAGCACCCTTGGACTTTTCTTCTCTCAAAGAAGAACCGTATAATGTGCCTTTTACACTTCAAGAACTAGAGGCGACACTCTCAGCTTGCCGATCATCGGCAGCTGGGCCTGACGACATTCATATTCGAATGTTACAACGTTTACATAAGTCAGCCCTTGCAGTCCTCTTACACCTCTTCAATCTTATTTGGTCACAAGGAGTTCTTCCCCAGCTGTGGAAATCTGCCATTGTTCTCCCTTTCCGCAAACCGGGTACTACAGGACATGATGCCTCCCACTATCGTCCCATTGCTCTTACCAGTGCAGTTTGCAAAGTGATGGAATGTCTGGTAACTCAATGTTTAATGTGGTATTTAGAGACACAACAGTCTCTCCACTAGTCAATATGGCTTTCGTAAGGGCCGATCTACCATAGACCCCTTACTACGCTTAGACACGTATGTTCATAATGTCTTTGCGAATAACCACTCAGTTATTGCCATATTTTTTGACCTTGAGAAGGCTATGACACAACTTGGAGGTATAATATTTTGGCCCAAGCCCACTCCTTAGGTCTCCGAGGCAATCTACCATCCTTAAGAACTTTTTAACTGACAGACATTTCCGTGTTCGGGTTAATAATGTGCTCTCCCCAGACTTCGTCCAAGCTAAAGGTGTCCCCCAGAGATGTGTTCTGAGCACAACACTTGTTCTTGCTATAAATGATTTGGCCTCTAGTCTTCCATCCAATACAGTGGACCCCCACATAACGATTACCTCTGAATGTGACCAATTATGTAAGTGTATTTATGTAAGTGCGTTTGTACGTGTATGTTTGGGGGTCTGAAATGGACTAATCTACTTCACAATATTTCTTATGGGAACAAATTCGGTCAGTACTGGCACCTGAACATACTTCTGGAGTGAAAAAATATCGTTAACCGGGAGTCCACTGTATTTGGTCGTCACTCTATGTTGATGATTTCGCTATTGCTTGTGCAGGCGCTGACTGTCACCTCATTACAGTTTCTCCAGCATTTATTTATTTATTTACAATTTGAGCACACATACAGAGGTACAAAAAAATACAGATAAGAGCAGCATGCCAAAGCCACTTATACTATGCATAGCATTACGGGCTGGCTTAAAATTAACTTAAGATTAACTAAGCAATGATGAAATCAGTGATAAAACATTAATGTAAACAGATTACTATAAAGCACAAGTGAGTATTACAAAGACAGGTCATATGGTTGCATGCATTGTTGTACATTCAGTCATATGGAGTATTTCTGTTAGGTAGTGTATTTAAAAAATAATAAAGTTAGATTGGGTTTTAGGTTTAACATTTATGTGATATAATTGTGAGAAACGTTTAAGATATACAATTTATAAGGTTCAGTTATTCAGTATTTATTTGGTTTTGGGTGAGTAAGTGATCTTTGAGAAGAGACTTGAATTTATAAACAGGTAGTGTTTCTTTTATATTTACAGGTAATGAATTCCAGATTTTAGGGCCTTTTATGTGCATTGAGTTTTTGCATAGTGTGAGATGGACACGAGGAACATCAAAGAGTGATCTGTGCCTTGTGTTATGGTCATGTGTTCTGTTGAGGTTGGCAAGGAGATGTTTGAGGGGAGGGTTAATACCCCCTTGTTGGTCTGGCCTACAGTTGTGTATGGCTGTGTAACCAGGAATGGCATAGACATATGTACTATCAGGCTTTAGCCAGGTTTCAGTTAGTGTAATGATGGACATATTGGCATGTAAGGAATTTAGTAATGCTATGAGGTCATTGTAATGCTTGCTTAAAGATCTGATATTGTAGTTAAAGATAGTTATGTTGTTGTTGGCACTGAGAAGTGCCTTTGATTGTTCTGCAGTGTAGTAATTACAGTAACTGTTTGATTCATTTAAGTCATTAAATAAGAGGTTGGTATCAGGATCAATGCTTGTAATCATAAGATTTGTAGTGAATCTATAGCTAGAATTAAGTATAAACAAAGTAAATAGTCTTAAGCTAAAAAATAGCACCTGAATTTTTTAAAACAAATGTAAAATAATGAGCTAAGGTAGTGTTTTTTTTTTTTTTTTTTTTAAGCTAAAATTAAAGGAGACAATATAAAAGGGACTAATACAAATAAAGTGATGATAAAATTTAATGGAGTTTGGGGAAATTATGATAGTAGGTAGTACTATAAAGGTAATTCTTTAAAGTTAGAATTATAGTATAAAATTATAATATAAAAGGGACTAATATAAGTTGTGGTGAACAATAAAGTGGTAATCAAAAAAAATGAGCTTTGGAATATAATGGAAAAATTGTGAACTTTTTCTTCTTTAGCACCTGAGAATAGCACCTTGATATTTTAAAAATTGTGAATATATAAACTAGGGTAGTTTATATAAAGCTAAAAAAAAGGAGAAAATATTTTAAGGGGCTAAAAAATTTAAATAATGGGAAACAAAGTTAAATGGACAGATGGTCACTATGAAATAATATTGGTTTAGGAGTAAGATCTGATTTGTAATATTAAATAAATTGAGCAGTTTATTGCACAATAAAAGTAAAAAAAAAAAATGAGGTAGTTGGTACTAGCTAGCAAAAGATAGTTTTGGTACTTGCAAAAAAGTAATTGGAATATACACTAATTGCATACACAATGAAAAGTGACTAAAAAACAAGTAGTGATAAACAAAATTAAATGGACAGGTAAGAATAATGAATATTATTAATTTGGAGTAAGATTTGACTTGTAATTTAAAATTATGAGCAATTAATAGCAGTATGAAAGAAGTATAGAGTATTGGAGGTAGTTGGCATTAGCATGCGGTCGACCGTGTTTCTAATTGGGCCACCACGCATGGGTTTAAATTTTCTAGTACCAAAACTCACCAAATTACTTTCACTAGAGACACTGTCATTTCCAATCATCCTTTGTACCTTTATGGCTCGCGTATCCCTGAACGTCACAGTCAGGTTCCTAGGCCTTCTCTTTGACCGTAGGTTATCCTGGAAACCTCACATTACCTCTCTGAAGGCAACTTGTCACAGCCAGCTGAACCTTCTTAAAACCCTTGCTCATCTTTCATGGGGAGCTGATCATCGAACTCTCCTTCGCCTACATTCAGCCCTCATTTTATCGAAACTCGATTATGGTGACCAGATCTATTCAGCAGCCTCTCCTGCTACTCTCTCTAGCCTTAATCCCATCCATCATCAGGGATTACATTTATGCCTTGGTGCTTTTCGCTCTTCCCCTGTTGAGAGCCTCTATGCAGAAGCGAATGTTCCATTCTTGTCCAATCACCTTGATGCCCATTGCCTTCTCTACTATGTATGCTCTCATGATCTCCGCAATCCTTCCATTTATAGAATAGTCACCGGTATTGGTAGACATTCTTTATTTGTTCGCCACCCCTGTTTGCTCTGTCCCTTTTCTCTTCGCCTACATTTGCTCTTGTCTTCCCTTCAATTGCCACCTTTCTATGTTCATGTAGCATCTCACTTTTCCCTACCCCCCTGGGAAGTTCCAGCTGTTCGAGTCTGTTCTTTCTCTCTCCCTTGCTCAAAAGCCCAACTGCCTACGGTAGCTTCCCGCTCTTTTTTTCTTGACCGCTTCCACTCTCATTCTCATGCCATCGCAGTGTACACAGATGGCTCTAAGTCTTCTGACGGTGTCGGATTCGCAACAATGTTTCCGGACAGTGTCGTGCGAGGGCATTTACTGTCTTCAGCTAGCATTTTTACTGCTGAATTGTATGCCATTCTTGCAGCACTTATCTGTATTGCATCTTTGCCTGTGTCATCATTTGTGGTTGTTTCAGTTATAGCTACCCACCTTCACACCCGTTGGCAACAAAGTTGGTCTGCTCTGCTCAATAACAAACTTTGTTCTATTAAACCGAATATAGGTTACTGGCCATCTTCTTGTCATCAGTGTTGAGGTTGTGTACGAAATGGTATATAATACCGACAAGATGAGAGTAAGACACATGTGCAACATCTGGGTATCTTTATTGTAGACGTTTCGCCATCCAGTGGCTTTATCAATACAAATTCTAGGACATAACTGAAGACAGTAGAACTATGTACAGAAGATGAGGTAATCAGTCCCTCAACCTAGGAGTAGGTGCGAACAGCACCATAGTCGTGGAGATTCTGAAGCAGAAGAAAGAATCCTGGCGCTTATATAGTAACGTCAGTGTAGCAGACGAGGCTATTCACTGGTAGGCGGGATTCCCCAGTGGAAGTAGGTCCTTCCCATCTCTTTGGGAAGGACCTACTTCCACTGGGGAATCCCGCCTACCAGTGAATATGCCCTCGCTGCTACACCTGACGTTACTATATAAGCGCAGATTCTTTCTTCTGCTTCAGAATCTCCACGACTATGGTCTGTTCGCACCTACTCCTAGGTTTGAGGACTGATTACCTCATCTTCTTGTACATAGTTCTACTGTCTTCAAGTTATGTCCTAGAATTTGTATTGATAAAGCCACTGGATGGCGAAACGTCTACAATAAAGATACCCAGATGTTGCACATGTGTCTTACTCTCATAGTGTTGAGGTTGGGAGACTACTCTCTCCCGCCTTTGCATTGGCCACACTCGTCTTACTCGTGGATATCTCATGGAGAGGCGCCCTGCTCCTCTCTCTGAGAATTGTCAGGTTCCAGTATCGGTCAGCCATATTCTGTTAGACTGCCCACTTTATCATGAGCACCCAGAATTTACCTCCAACGTTGTCTTCCCTCTGCTGCTCTCCTCTTTACCTTCCCTTCTTGCTGATGGACCCACCTTTCATACGGGCTCTCTCATTAACTTTTTGACAACAACTGACTTATTCCACAAACTCTGATGATACCTTCAGCCCTTTCTACCTCAATCTCTTGCTACCCTCTACCCCCACACTATCCCCTGCCTGGGCTGTTTTCTGTAACCTACTAATCATCCCTCCCCACTTCTGTCCCCGATACCCTGTTTCCCTTTTCCCTTTCCCTGCAGCGCTGTATAGCCTTGGGGGGTTTAGGGGCTTTTTTTTTATTAAAAATAATAATAATAAAAAACTCACCTTCAGCTGACACTTACTTTTTCTTCCCTCTTCAGAGCAGCATTTGTTTTAGGGGCCAAATTTTAATCAAAAATGTTTTTTTTAAAATAAAAGACCCTGGGGGGTTTTGGGGTGTTTTCCTTTTGATCATAATAATAAACTTTAAAAAAAAAACACAGTCAATCTGGGGAAAAGTAGTGGGGTCTCAAGTCGCTGCCAAATTGGCTATTGGGGGGGAAAGTGAAAACAGAAAATTTCCCAACCATGGGGGGGTTTTTTTCCTTTTCAAAAATTGCACTAAATGAAAGGATGTTAAATTTTTTTACGGGTAGGGGTGTTACACTTTTGTCTTGGCTCTTCAATCCCCCCTTTGAAACCTAAGCAGAGTAAACACCCATTGTTTGCAAGATTGATGTGATCCCATTGTCTTTTTTTTATCCACTTCCACAACCTTAAAACGCCCTTCCACACAGAATGGAATAAATATTAAAAGGCTAATTTGTTTAATCATTTCTCTCTATATTCCCTTAACCCTTTGACTGTCGCGGCCGTATATATACGTCTTTGTCCTGGTGTCGAAAAAATTTAAAAAAAAAAAAAAAAATTTTTTTCTTATGAAAGATAGAGAATCTTTTCCCGTTTGAAAAGACACAAAAAAAAACGAAATTTGATGGAAAACTGAGGGAATTAGCCCCGGCAAATTTTAGCAACCTGGGCCCGTTTACAAACGGATTTCGCCCGCTTTGACGCTATTTTTGGCTAATTCCATTTTTCCCATCGCCCAAACCATAGCATTTTTTTAAACCCTTTTTTTTTCTTCGATTGAGACAAGAAACTGCCCATTTCTGTTTTCAACTCCCTAATAAGTGGTCGAAATTTGCAATTTGGCCAATTTCACGAAAAAAAAAAAATATGAAAATTTTTCAAAAAAGCCCAAAATGAACAAGCAGACATTCCTGGCCTAAAATAAATTTTCTTTGCTCATCATCTTTTTTCCAGCCCCTCTGATATTACTCTTACTTTCTATTTTAATTTTTTTTCAAAAAAAAAATTTAAAGACTTACTATTATGCAGACACTGCAAATACTGAATAATTTATAAATAAAAACAACCCTTTCAGACTGAAATTTTAGAAGGCTATTTGGACATTTACGGAAATGGCATCATTTGTTTATTTTTTGAACTTTGGCAAAAATAAAACCCTTTTCCCTACTTTTAGGGCCCCTTTCAGGTTTTTTTATAGTAAAATCAAAAAATCACTCTATTTTTTATAAAATGTCTCATTCATCAAATGAACCAAGAAAACGAGAATACAACCATAAATACATACAAATAGACCCCAAAAATCGGCATTTTAATTAAAAAAAAAAGGTCGGGGTTTTTTTTCTATTATGCACTGCGTGCCCAGGGTTTTTTTTTTTAGGTCACACTGACCACACAGACCCCCTTCTCTCACATGTAGGCCTACCACTTTCCCTGCTTGATTTGAAGCCGCAAAAATTTTTGAGTTACATACGTCAAACACGTACCCCGTAAGACTATATACGGCCGCGACAGTCAAAGGGTTAATGGTTTTCCCTTTATTTCTCTTTCCTTTTCATTCACCCTGCAAACTTTCTTTTTTCCCCTTTGGGGGTTCTGGCAATTGCTTTTTCCCCCCCCCCATTTCCTGAGCAAAACCCCACTTGCCTATTTGATCTTTACACTCAAATTTTTTGAACACTTCTAACTCATTTTTAGCTTTGCAGGTACCTGAGATTCAATTCCCTATGAATTTTGGGATGCAGATGTTTTTCTTCATAGGTGAAGAATAATCCATTACTAGACTCATTCATAAACATTTCATCTGTGTCTGCCTCAACGTCTGTCACTGTTTTGGACTCCCACTGCATTATAGAGCTAACCAGAAATTTGACTCATCTTTTTATACATCTTTGGTGGTCACATTGCTTGTAAACACTAAGAAAGTATTTTGCTGGATCCCTGAGCAAGCCAATGTTCATGGCAATTAGCTGCACTGTATGATCCTTGTAGATTAAAATAAGGGTTGGATGCAAAAAGTGGGTTATTCTAATTATGCAACTGGAGAAAAGAGGACTGTAGAGGGGGGAGAGATTTTGGTAGATGTTGAGGGTTTAGGGAGTTGATTCAAGTGAGAGTAACTGTGGTAGGGGACCTGAGTCACAGTGGGAAAAGTGGTTATAAGAGGCGTGGCAAGTAAGTTCGTGGTGCCAGGGGTAAGTGATAATGGGGGCCTTTGACTGAACTTTGTATAGAAAGAAGTTTGTTAATAGATAATACATAGTTTATGAAAAAAAAGAGGATAAATAAGTATACGAGATATAAAAGGTGTTATGATAATAGTTTGTTGCACTATGTATGGGTGGATAAGAGGTTGATGGGTAAACTTCTGGATGTGCATGTTTGTTATAATTATAATCATAACTAAGCATTAAACCCACAAGGGTCATACAGGTGTATGTTTATAGAGGGGCCACTGATATATCAGATAATTTTTTTATTTGTAGATATGGTGAGAGTAAAAGTTAATGGGATACAATGAGAATGGCATCAGCAAGTGAGAGAGAAAGAGATAAAAAGTTTATAAACTAGAGGAGGAGGCAGTTAGGGTAAGACAAGTAACTATTCTTAGAAAGATGGGCTAGTGAGAGTATAGGCAAAGAGGTTGAAGAGGTATGGGGTAGATTTAAGGATGCAGTGTTAGTGTTCAGCAGAAGTTTGTGGATATAGGCCTCTTCAAGGGGGGCTCCTTGTCATGGTGAAGAGGCTCTTGGTCTGAGGAATTAGACCTGTCGGTCTCCTTCCTCAGATCGAACGTAATTACCCCCCAATCCCTCCTTCCCTATCCCATCCTCCCCTTTTTCCTTTCTTCCTCCTTCTCCTCCCCACCCCTCCCTTTTGCCCTTCCTCTTTTTGGCCTTTGGGATTTTTCCCACAGGCACACTAGTTCCTAGGTATGGGAAAGGGTACCAGGGTCCATCCCATTCCATTGAGGTTCTTGGCGGTGGTATAGTTTGCCGTGGAATCTGGATCGCCTGGGGATGTCCCGATCCCTCTCCGGTATCCTGGAGGGTGGCTTTGGGTGTCTTTCGGGCGACGGGTTTATCTCTGGAAGCCACCTTTTGGATTCCGGGGGTGGTTGCTGATGGAGGTATGCTTTGTGGCGGATATCCAGCAGCCCTCTCTTTTGTCCACCGAGGTAGCTGGGCAGATGTGAGGTTGCTATCCCAGATTGCTGGTGTACTAGCATGAAGGGTAGGGTATGGCACGGTTTCCATGCTGCATCTGCGCTACTTGCGGTGCTGAGGTCCTCTTGGGCACGGAGGGAGATTTCCGGCCCTTTCATTCCTCCTGGGAACTATTCCTCCCTGCTCCCCCCTTTTTTTTTATTCTTTTTTTTATTTTTATTTTATTTTTCTTTTTTTTTTCTTAAAAACAAAAAGAAAAGAAGTAGCCTAACCATGGAGAACCCAGTCCATGAACCTACTACCCCCGGGCCCCTTCTTGATACTGCATCCCATTCTGACCCTGCCTCGTTTTTTGACCACTCTTCGGACACTCCTGATGCCCCTGTACCTCTTGCTGGTGCTGTTTCCTCACCCACTTCAGGTACCGGATTTTCGACTGACTCCTTCGATTTGTCTGACCTCCGCTCTCCTTTGACTATGCTTCCGGCCTCTCCCTCTACGGTGCAGCAATTTTCGAATCACCAACCCGTTTCACATCGGACCAACTCTGGTCCCACTCCTAAAAGCCAACGACAATTGCCTGATGATGATACTTCACCACCACCACGTTCTCAGAAAAGATCAACACATCAAGCACTCCCTTTCCATGCTCAATTTCGGAATGCACAATGGACTAAATTCTTTACTTTACGACCGACTTCCTCTATTGCCGACCACAGTATGGGCAAGGTGCTCCTCCGCCATGTTGATAGAGATATTTCCTTTCATGCTCTGAAGAGCGGTACATGCATCATCAATGTTCAGAATGCTACCCAAGCTCATGATCTTTCTTTTCTTTCACATATTGATACTATTCCTGTCACTATCAAAAAACATCATTCCCTCAATTCTTGTAGTGGTACTGTCATTCTGCCCCATACCAACAGAATTTTCAGGCATGTGGCAATGACATTCTTGAACAGCTGGAACTCCAAGATCTCCCAATCCACCAGGTAGACACTTATGTCCTTCCTGCCCATGGACGGAGACGATACCCTTGTAATGTGGCTTAATTAACTTTCGACAGCCGTGAACTCCCGTCCTCTGTTTATGTAGCAGGACATCAGTTACAAGTTCGAAAGGTGATCCCTACATCACAACAGTGTAGAAATTGCTGGCGATTTGGTCACCCAGCGAAATATTGCAGATCTATAGCCGAATGCCCAGTCTGTGGTGCCGACGACCATTCTAATACGTCTTGCAGTCAACCTCCCTCTTGCCTTAATTGTCATGAGGCTCGCCCTTCATACTCTCGCCATTGCCAGGTCTACTTAAATGAGCGTGAAATCCGTTGCCTCAAAGAGGCAGTTTCTCATCTCCGTCTCCAAGGGAGACTACACCGTGTTTCTTATTCTCGTGTTTCAAAACGTCCCCCCACTTCTGGGGTCCCATCTTCTGCAGCCTCCTCTGTTGTTGCCCCTCCCATAGTCATTCCTGTATCTAATTCTTTTGCTGTCCTGAGCTCAGACGTCCCTACTTCAACACTTCAGTATGTTCTGACATCTTTGAGTTCTCCCTCATAAGCCCTTGTATCAACAAGATCTCGTACGACACCCTCTACCAATTGCCCCTCTACTTCTCAGAAGTCCAAAAAATTCCCTTTGCTCAAATCTTTGCTCCCTCCTTCCCTTCTTCTGCCCCTACATTTTACCTTTACAGTTTCTGTACCTGGTTCTTCCCCTCTCACTGGCTCTATTACAAGTGTGGAGGTTCACCCTCCTCCTTGCTCTGTGCCTTCCTCCCCTGTCCCCTCCCAAGTCTCTCCTTCTTCTGCCGCCTCTCAGATTTCTGCCTCTTCTGTCCCCTCCCACAGTTCTTCTCCAGTTCCCAACACGCTTTTGTCCCCCCCCCCACTTTAGTACAGTCCATTACTGTCCCAATCTTTACTCACCCTCCTCCTCCTATCTCCAATATTGTCTCCCATACAACATCTTTGAATTCAGAAACACTTGACGCTATTTCAGAATATACGTACATTGAAGGGACTAAACCTTCAATGGACACTGATCCACCTCCTGTTCCTTCTCTTCCCTCTCCTCCATCTCCACAACTCCATTCTTTGCAATGCTCCATTCCTTTGCTGCTTGAACGTTTTCCGATGCCACCACACACAGACTTTTCTAACCCTTCTAGTCCGTAGGTGCCCTTTATTTATTTATTTATTTATTTATTTATTTCCAATTTGTGCACACATACAGAGGTACAAAAAAAATACAGATAAGAGCAGTATGCCAAAGCCACTTATACTATGCATAGCATTACGGGCTGGCTTAAAATTAACTTAAGATTAACTAAGCAATGATTATTATTATTATTATAATCAAAAAGAAGCGCTAAGCCACAAGGACTATACAGCGCTGCTACTAAGCAATGATGAAATCAGTGATAAAACATTAATGTAAACAGATAACTATAAAGCACAAGTGAGTATTACAAAGACAGTCATATGGTTGCATTCAGTTAGGTAGTGATTCTGTTAGGTAGTGTATTTAAAAAATAATAAAGTTAGATTGGGTTTTAGGTTTAACATTTATGTGATATAATTGTGAGAAACATTTAGATATACAATTTATAATGTTCAGTTATTCAGTATTTATTTGGTTTTGGGTGAGTAAGTAATCTTTGAGAAGAGACTTGAATTTATAAACAGGTTGTGTTTCTTTTATATTTACAGGTAATGAATTCCAGATTTTAGGGCCTTTTATGTGCATTGAGTTTTTGCATAGTGTGAGATGGACACGAGGAACATCAAAGAGTGATCTGTGCCTTGTGTTATGGTCATGTGTTCTGTTGAGGTTGGCAAGGAGATGTTTGAGGGAGGGTTAATATCAGAGTTAAGTGTTCTATGTATGTAATAGGTGCAGTAATAAGTATGGATGTTTTGTATGGTGAGTAGGTTTAGTGTATTGAATATTGGTGGAGTGTGCTGCCTGTAGTGAGAATTTGTTATCATTCTAACTGCAGCCTTTTGTTGGGTAATTAGTGGTCTGAGATGGTTAATTGTTGTTGAGCCCCATGCACAAATTCCATAGGTGAGATAGGGGTAAATAAGAGAGTGATATAGGGCCAGGAGGGCTGACTGTGGAACATAGTACCGTATCTTCGATAGTATGCCTACAGTCTTGGAAATTTTCTTAGAAATTTGATGTATATGTGTATGAAATTTGAGTCTATTATCAAGGTGGATTCCTTACCTGCGGATTCCTGGTATTTTCCTTGTTGCCAATCATGGCCTATTTACAATGGAATATCCGCGGCCTCAGGGATAATCGGGGTGAGCTTCAGATGTTGCTTTCCAGGTTTTCCCCTGTTGGTGTTTGCTTACAAGAACCAAAATTACACTCGGCTGTTTTCCAACCCATATCAGGCTATAATTTATTGTATTCTTCGGATCCTTTCTCAGATGGGACTTTTAATGAAAGTGGCCTTCTTCTATGCAATGATATTCCATACTGTCAACTATTTGTCCATACCTCGCTGCATTACACTGCAGCCCGTATTCACTTGAATAAGTGGTTTACATTATGTTCTTTATATCTCTCTCCTTCTCGAGCATTATCTATCCCAGATTTTGCCTTTCTTGTTTCATCCTTACCGCCACCACTTCTGTTACTTAGTGATTTCTTCTGGGGTAGGGTCTCGTTGTGACTCAGGTGGCATTCAGTTGGAGGCTTTTCTCGCTTCTCACCCCCTCCATGTTTTAAATACGGGTACCCCCACCCATTTTGATCCTCGTACTCACACTCTCTCTTGCATTGATCTCTTGATCTGCTCTTCCTCCACTGCACTAGACTTCGCCTGGTCTGTTCTACTGGACTTACATGACAGCGAACACTTTCCAATCATTCTTACTTCTCCTTCGTATTCACCACCTCTTCGTAGCCCTCGCTGGCAATTTGGTCAAGCAAATTGGGACCTTTACTCGCAACTAACTGCCTTTAGTGAAGTTCCTTCTTCATCCTCCATTGATGAACTTTTACACCTCTTCTCGACATCAGTTTTAACTGCAGCTTCTCATTCTATCCCCCAAACCTCAGGCAGGCATTCTCAGAAGTGTGTGCCATGGTGTTCTCCTGCCTGTGCTCGTGCAGTACGTTTGAAATGCACTGCGTGGGGCAGGTACTGGTACAATAGAACCACAGAGAGACTTCTTGATTTTAAGCAGAAGTGAGCAGTCACTCGCCATGTCATCCATGACACTAAACGCACTTGCTGGTGAGATTATGTTTCCACCACCACCTCGGCTTCCTCTATGAGTGCAGTCTGGAAAAAAGTACAAAAACTGAATGGTAAATACTCTCCTGACCTGGCTCCTGTTTTGCAGGTTGCTGGTGTTGATATAGCAAACCCTATTGATGTTGCCATTGAAACTGGCAATCATCTGGTCCACATTTCTCAGGGGCTCCATCTATGCCCCTCGTTTCTTTCCTCAAAGTCTGCCAGAGAGTTAGCACCCTTGGACTTTTCTTCTCACATTGAAGAATCGTATAATGTGCCTTTTACACTTCAGGAACTGGAGGCGACACTCTCCACTTTCCGATCATCGGCAGCTGGGCCTGACGACATTCATATTCGAATGCTACAACATTTACATCAATCAGCCCTTGTAGTCCTCTTACACCTCTTCAATCTTATTTGGTCACAAGGACTTCTCCCCCAGCTGTGGAAATCTGCCATTGTTCTCCCTTTCTGCAAACCAGGTACTACGGGACATGATGCCTCCCACTATCGTCCCATTGCTCTTACCAGTGCAGTTTGCAAAGTGATGGAACGTCTGGTAAATCAATGTTTAATGTGGTATTTAGAGACACACAACAGTCTCTCCACTAGTCAATATGGCTTTTGTAAGGGCCGATCTACCATAGACCCCTTACTACTCTTGGATATGTATGTTCGTAATGCCTTTGTGAATAACCACTCAGTTATTGCCATATTTTTTGACCTCGATAAGGCATATGATACAACTTCGAGGTATAATATTTTGGCCCAAGCCCACTCCTTAGGCCTCCAAGGCAATCTACCATCCTTCCTTAAAAACTTTAACTGACAGACATTTCCGTGTTCGGGTTAATACAGTGGACCCCCGCATAACGATGGCATCACATAGCGATTTTTCCGCATACCGATTACTTTTATCGCAAAATTTTTGCCGCGCATACCGATTAAAAACCCGCTTACCGATTTTCGTCCGAGACGCGTCCAATGTGCCCTCAGCCAGCCTCACATGTGCCGGCCGTCCCATTGTTTACCAGCCAGCCTCCGCGGTAACATCCAAGCATACACTCGGAATATTTCGTATTATTACAGTGTTTTCGGTGCTGTTTCTGGAAAATAAGTGACCATGGGCCCCAAGAAAGCTTCTAGTGCCAACCCTGTGGTAAAAAGGGTGAGAATTAGTATGGAAATTAAGAAAGATTTTGAAGGGTTTGGGGCTAACCCTGAGAAGCCTATGCCAGTTGTGGAATCCATTGTGCCTACTTCAAAGATTAAGGAAATGTGTGCACAGTGGGTTGAACTGCAAACCTTTATAGATGAAAATCACCCTGACACAGCTGTTGCAAGCCGTGCTGGTGACTATTTCAATGACAATGTTGTGGCCCATTTTAGACAAATCGTAAAGGAACGGGAGGTACAGAGCTCTATGGACAGATTTGTTGTGCGACAGAGGTCCAGTGACTCTCAAGCTGGTCCTAGTGGCATTAAAAGAAGAAGGGAAGTAACCCCGGAAAAGGACTTGCTACCTCAAGTCGTAATGGAAGGGGATTCCCCTTCTAAACAGTAAGAAGATAATGCTCTCCCCTCCTCCCATCCCATCAATCATCACCAGATCTTCAATAAAAGTAAGTGTCATTTAATTGTGCATGCCTTTTTCAGTTTGTGTGTATTAAAATTAACATTTCATGTGGTAAAAAAAAATTTTTTTCATACTTTTGGGCGTCTTGCACGGATTAATTTGATTTCCATTATTTCTTATGGGGAAAATTCATTCGCATAACGATTATTTCGCATAACGATGAGCCCTCTTGCACGGATTAAAATCGTTAACCGGGGGTCCACTGTAATGTGCTCTCCCCGGACTTTGTCCAAGCTGAGGGTGTCCCTCAGGAATGTGATCTGAGCACAACACTTTCTCTTTGCTATAAATGATTTGGCCTCTAGTCTTCCATTCAATATTTGGTCATCACTATGTTGATGACTTCGCTATTGCTTGTGCAGGTGCTGACTGTCAACTCATTACAGTTTTTCTCCAGCATGCAGTTGACCATGTTTCCAATTGGGCCACCATGCATGGGTTTAAATTTTTCAGTACCAAAACTCACCAAATTACTTTCATTAGACGCTCTGCTATCTCTGATCATCCATTGTACCTCTATGGCTCACGTATTCCTGAACGTGATACAGTCAGGTTTCTAGGCCTTCTCTTTGACCGTAGGTTATCCTGGAAACCTCACATTACCTCTCTGAAGGCAACTTGTCACAACCGGCTGAACCTTCTTAAAACCTTTGCTCATCTTTCATGGGGAGCTGATCGTCGAACTCTCCTTCACCTACATTCAGCCCTCATTTTATCGAAACTCGATTATGGTGATCAGATCTATTCAGCGGCTTCTCCTACTACTCTCTCGAGCCTTAATCCCATCCATCACCAGGGATTACATTTGTGCCTTGGTGCTTTTCAATCTTCCGCTGTTGAGAGCCTCTATGCAGAAGCGAATATTCCATCCTTGTCCAATCGCCGCAATGCCCATTGCCTTCGCTACTATGTTTGCTCTCATGATCTCCACAATCCTTCCATATACAGTGGACCCCCGCATACCGTTGGCATCACATAACATTAAATCTGCATACCGATACATTTTATCGCTAAGATTTTGCCTCGCATACCGCTAAAAAACCCGCTCAACGCTATTTGTCTGAGACGCGTCTAATGTGTGGCCTGAGCCAGCCTCACATGTTCCACCGGTGGCATTGTTTACCAGCCAGCCTCCGCGGTAACATCCAAGCATACAATCGGACCATTTTGTATTATTACAGTGTTTTTGGTGATTTTATCTGCAAAATAAGTGACCATGGGCCCCAAGAAAGCTTCTAGTGCCAACCCTACAGGAATAAGGGTGAGAATTACTATAGAGATGAAGAAAGAGATCATTGCTAAGTATGAAAGTGGAGTGCGTGTCTCTGAGCTGGCCAGGTTGTATAGTAAACCCCAATCAACCATCGCTACTATTGTGTCCAAGAAAACGGCAATCAAGGAAGCTGTTCTTGCCAAAGGTTCAACTGTGTTTTCGAAACAGAGATCGCAAGTGATGGAAGATGTTGAGAGACTCTTATTGGTGTGGATAAATGAAAAACAGATAGCAGGAGATAGCATCTCTCAAGTGATCATAAGTGAAATGGCTAGGAAGTTGCATGAGGATTTAATTAAAAAATGCCTGCAACTAGTGATGATGTGAGTGAATTTAAGGCCAGCAAAGGTTGGTTTGAGAGATTTAAGAAGCGTAGTGGCATACATGGTGTGATAAGGCATGGTAAGGCTGCCAGTTCGGACCACAAAGCAGCTGAAAAATATGTGCAGGAATTCAAGGAGTACATAGACAGTGAAGGACTGAAACCTGAACAAGTGTTTAATTGTGATGAAACAGGCCTGTTTTGGAAGAAAATGCCAAGCAGGACCTACATTACTCAGGAGGAAAAGGCACTCCCAGGACATAAGCCTATGAAAGACATGTTTACTCTGTTGATGTGTTCCAATGCTAGTGGTGATTGCAAAGTGAAGCCTTTATTAGTGTATCACTCAGAAACTCCCAGAGCGTTCAGGCAAAAGAATATCCTCAAGGCTAATTTGTGTGTGCTGTGGAGGACAAACAGTAAGGCATGGGTCGCTAGGGACTTTTTCTATGACTGGTTACACCAAGCATTTGCCCCCAAATTACCTAACTGAAAAGAAATTAGACCTTAAGTGCCTCTTGGTGTTAGACAATGCCCCTGGTCATCCTACAGACATGGCAGGGGAACTTTATGGGACATGATTCTTCATTAAGGTGAAGTTTTTGCCTCCTAATACCACTCCTCTCCTGCAGCCCATGGACCAGCAGGTTATTGCAAACTTCAAAAAACTGTACACAAAAGCTCTGTTTGAAAGGTGCTTTGTAGTGACCTCAGAAACTCAATTGACTCTAAGAGAGTTTTAGAGAGATCACTTTAATATCCTCAATTGTGTAAACCTTATAGGTAAGGCTTGGGAGGGAGTGACTAAGAGGACCTTGAACTCTGCTTGGAAGAAACTGTGGCCAGAATGTGTAGACCAAAGGGATTTTGAGGGGTTTGAGGCTAACCCTGGGAATCCTATGCCAGTTGAGGAATCCATTGTGGCATTGGGAAAGTCCTTGGGGTTGGAGGTTAGTGGGGATGATGTGGAAGAGTTGGTGGAGAAGGACAATGAAGAACTAACCACTGATGAGCTGCAGACCTGAGGAAACTGCTTTGGAGGAGAGGAGAGAGAAATTGAAGAAGTTGCCTACTTCAAAGATTAAGGAAATGTGTGGAATGTGGCTTAAAGTGCAAACCTTTTTTGATGACAATCACCCTAACACAGCTATTGCAAGCAGTGCTGGTGACTATTACACTGACAATGTTGTGAACCACTTTAGGAAAGTCATAAAGGAACGAGAGGTACAGGCCTCTATGGACAGATATGTTGTGAGACAGAAGTCAAGTGACTCTGAAGCTGGTCCTAGTGGCGTTAAAAGAAGAAGGGAAGTAACCCCGGAAAAGGACTTGACACCTCAAGTCTTAATGGAAGGGGATTCCCCTTCTAAACACTAAGACTCTCTCCTCCTCCCATCCCATCAATCATCACCAGATCTTCAATAAAGGTAAGTGACATGTAACTGTGCATGTCTTTTTCAGTTTGTGTGTATTAAAATTAATATTTCATGTGGTAAAATTGTTTTTTTCATACTTTGGGGTGTCTCGCACGGATTAATTTCGCATAACAATGAGCTCTCAGGAACGGATTAATATCGTTATGCGGGGGTCCACTGTATATAATAGTCACCGATGTTAGTAGACATTCTTTATTTGTTCGTCGCCCCGGTTTGCTCTGTCCCTTTCCTCTTCGACTACATTCGCTCTTGTCTTCCCTTCAGTTACAACCTTTCTTTGTTCATGTCGCATCTCACTTTTCCCTGCCCCCCTGGGAAGTTCCAGCTGTCCAAGTCTGTTCTTTCTCACTTTCTTTGCACAAAAGCCCAACTGCCTATGGTAGCTTCCCGCTCTCTTCTTGACCACTTCCACTCTCATTCTCATGCCATCACAGTGTACACAGATGGCTCTATGTCTTCTGATGGCGTCAGATTTGCAGAAGTGTTTCTGGACAGTGTCATGCGAGGACATTTACTATCCTTGGCTAGCATTTTTACAGCTGAATTGTATGCCATTCTTGCAGCACTTATCCCTATTGCATCTATGCCTGTGTCATCATTTGTGGTTGTCTCAGACTTCCTTAGTGCTCTACAGGCTATACAAAAATTTGATACACCTCACCCCCTAGTCCTCCGTATCCAACTTTGGCTACGCCGTATCTCTACCAAGCATAAAGATATTGTTTTTTGTTGGGTCCCTGGTCATGTTAACGTACAGGGCAATGAACAAGCAGACACTGCTGCGTGGTCAGCAGTACATGACCTACCAGTTTCATATAGAGGTGTTCCATTTACGGACTATTTTGCTGTAATAGCTACCCACCTTCACACCCGTTGATAACAACATTGGTCTAATCTACTCGGTAACAAACTTCATTCTATTAAACCGAGTATAGGTTACTGGCCGTCTTCTCGTTATCAGTGTTGAGGTTGGGAGACTACTCTCTCCTGTCTTCACATTGGCCACACTCGTCTTACTCATGGGTATCTCATGGAGAAGCACCCTGTTCCTCTCTGTGAGACGTGTCAGGTTCCAGTATCGGTTAGCCACATTCTGTTAGACTGCCCTCTATCAACGAGCAAGCAGAATTTACCTCCAATGTCGTCTCTGCTTTACTATCTCTTTACCTTCCCTTCTTGCTGATGGACCCTCCTTTAATCCTGACTCATTGACTTCTTGACAACAATTGACTTACTCCACAAACTCTGATGACGATGCCTTTCGCACTCCCCTCAGCCCTTTCTACCTTAATCTCTTGCTACCCTCTACCCATGTACTATCCACTGCCCCGCTGTTCTCCATACCCTACTAATTATCCCTCTCCCTTTTGCCTCCTGATACCCCTGCTTCCTTCCTACCCTGCAGCGCTGTATAGCCCTTGTGGTTTAGCGCGTCTTTTTGACTATAGTAATAATGTGGATATAGGAGGGTGGATGCAGGAGGGAAGAGGAGCAATTGGTGGAATGATGAGATGGAGAGTTATAAAAGAGAAAAAGTTAATATATGAGTTTTTTTTTTATAAAGCAGGAGTAATATAAGGAGGAAGAAGTATATGGATAGAAAGAGAGAGTTAGATAAGACACATATGCAACAGTTAGGTATCTTTATTTCGAAACGTTTTGCCTACACAGTAGGCTTCTTCAGTCGAGTACAGAAAAGTTGATAGAAGCAGAAGAGACTTGAAGACGATGTAATCAGTCCATCACCCTTAAAGTTTTGAGGTGGTCAGTCCCTCAGTCTGGAGAAGAGCATTGTTCCATAGTCTGAAACAATAAGGAGTTGAAGTGACAGGATGAAGCCTAATATAGCGCCAGGAGGTGAGACGTAGGTTACTAGTAGAACGCAGATGTTGGGAGGTCAGGTCCCTCTCAAATCCAGCCGTTCTCACTAGTAGAGGTAGTCGAAGTTGATTTCAGGTCTGTACCAAGATACCCTTGTGTTGCAGTGTCCGTCAGATTGAACATTAAAATGGTATAAAATACCGACAGGTTGTTAGGTAAGACACATATGCAACAGTTAGGTATCTTTATTTCGAAACGTTTCGCCTACTCAGTAGGCTTCTTCAGTCGAGTACAGAAAAGTTGATAGAAGCAGAAGAGACTTGAAGACGATGTAATCAGTCCATCACCCTTAAAGTTTTGAGGTGGTCAGTCCCTCAGTCTGGAGAAGAGCATTGTTCCATAGTCTGAAACAATAGGGAGTTGAAGTGACAGGATGGAGCCTAATATAGTGCCAGGAGGTGAGACATAGGTTACTAGTAGAATGCAGATGTTGGGAGGTCAGGTCCCTCTCAAATCCAGCCGTTCTCACTAGTAGAGGTAGTTGAAGTTGATTTCAGGTCTGTACCAAGATACCCTTGTGTTGCAGTGTCTGACAGATTGAACATTAAACTGTTGCATATGTGTCTTACCTAACAACCTGTTGGTATTTTATACCATTTTAATGTTCAATCGTCAGACACTGCACACCAAGGTTTTTGTACAGACCTGAAATCAACTTCAACTACTCTATCTAGTGAGAACGGCTGGATTGAGAGGACCTGATCTCAACTATCTGCGTTTACTAGTAACCTAATCTCACGTCTGGCACTATAAGGCTCCACCCTGTCACTTCAACTCCTTATGTTTCAGACTATGGAACACAATGCTCTTCTCCAGACTAGGGCTACCACCTCAAAACTTTAAGGTTTGGGGATATTACATCACTTCAAGTCCTTCATGCTTCTATCAACTTTCTGACTGACTGAAGGAAGCTACTGTGTAGGCGAACTTCGAAATAAAGATACCTAACTGTTGCATATTGTCTTACCTAACTACCTGTCTGTTTATCAACCCATTTTATGTTCAGAAAAGAGAGTACAGAGAGCAATAATGGAATATAAAGAAAGCAAATGAAAGAGTGGGTGAAGTGCTGTCAACAAATTTTGCTGAGAATAAGAAAAAGTTTTAGAGTGAGATCAATATGCTAAGAAAGCCAAGGGAACGAATGGGTTTCACAGTTAAAAAAAGATCAGATTTATTAGGTGGGTAGTTGGAGGTATCAGAAAGATAGAGGGAATATATTGAGGAATTGTTAAATATTGAAGATAGGGAAGCAGTGATTTCATGTATATTGGCCAGGGAGGTATAACATCATTTAAGAGTGAGGAAGAGCAGATGTAAGTGTGGGTGAGGTGCATGAGGATGTGGGTAGAATGAAAGAGATTAAAGCAGCTGGGAGTGATGAGATCATGACAAAAATATTAAAAGTAGGTGGGGATATAGTTTTGGAATGTTGGTGCTTTTATATAATAAATGTATGAAAGAGGGTAAGGTACCTAGGGAGAAGCAGTGTGCATAGAATTATGGAGGAAAAAGTCTTTTGAGTATACCTGGAGTATACATAGAGAGGGTTTCAGGGATCAACACCTCCCCGGCCCAGTTCATGAACAGGCCTCGTGATGGCTCAGGGCATGATCAACCAGGCTCTTACTGATGGCTACACATAAACCAATGTACAAACCACAGCCTGGATAGTCAGGTACTGACTTTTCTTTTATATGTCCAGTGCATTCTTAAAGACAGCCAAGGGTTTATTGGTAATCCCTCTTATGTATGCTGGGAGGCAGTTTAATAATCTTGGGCCCCTGATACTTGCTGTGTTGTCTCTTAGTGTACTTGTGGTGCCCCTGCTTTTTATTGGTGGGATGTTGCACCTCCTGCAACATCCCACATAGGGAGTGATTTTCGTGTGAAAATTTTCCAAGTGTATATTATAATGCATCTTTCTCGCCTGCATTCCAGGGAATACAAGTCAAGGAACTTCAACTGTTCCCACTAATTTAGGTGCTTTATCATAAATAAATAAATAAATACTTACAGTGGACCTTCGCCTAACGATATTAATCCATTCCTGAGAGCTCAACGTTAGGCGAAATTATCGTTAGGCAAATTAATTTTCCCCATAAGAAATAATGGAAATCAAATTAATCCGTTCCTGACACCCCAAAGTATGAAAAAAAAAAATTTACTACATGAAATATTAATTTTAATATACACAAACTGAAGAAGACATGCACAGTTACATGACACTTACCTTTATTGAAAATCTGGTGATGATTGATGGGATAGGAGGAGGGGAGAGTGTGGATGGTGTTAATGTTTAGAAGGGGAATCCCCTTCCATTAGGACTTGAGGTGGCAAGTCCTTTTCCGGGGTTACTTCCCTTCTTCTTTTAATGCCACTAGGACCAGCTTGAGAGTCACTGGACCTCTGTCGCACAACATATCTGTCCATAGAGGCCTGTACCTCCCGTTCCTTTATGACATTCCTAAAGTGTTTCACAACATTGTCAGTGTAATAGTCAGTGTAATTCTTAAATCTCTCAAACCAACCTTTGCTGGCCTTAAATTCACTCACATCACCACTAGTTGCAGGCATTTTTCTAATTAAATCGTCATGCAACTTCCTAGCCTTTTCATATATGATCGCTTGAGAGATGCTATCTCCTGCTATCTGTTTTTCGTTTATCCACACCAATAACAGTCTCTCAACATCTTCTATCACTTGCGATCTCTGTTTAGAAAACAAAGTTGCACCTTTGGCAAGAACAGCTTCCTTGATTGACATTTTCTTGGTCACAATAGTAGCGATGGTTGATTTGGGTTTTGTGTACAACCTGGCCAGCTCGGAGACACACACTCCACTTTCATACTTAGCAATGATCTCTTTCTTCATATCCATAGTAATTGTCACCCTTTTTCCTGTAGGGTTGGCACTAGAAGCTTTCTTGGGGCCCATGGTGACTTATTTTGCAGGTGCAGTCACTAAAAAGGCTGTGATAATATCAAATGTTCCGATTGTATGCTTGGATGCGACCGCGGTGGCTGGCTTGTAAACACTGGCACCCACGGAACAAGTGAGGCAGGCTCAGGCTGCACGTGGACGCGTCTCGAATGAATCGTGCTGAGCGAGTTTTTTAGTGCTAGCCGAGGCAAAATTTTTGCGTTAAGATGTATTGCTAGGCGGATTTAACGTTATGCGATGCCGTCATTAGGCGAGGGTCCACTGTATATGCCATGAAGGTTCTCCATACATTCTCCAGGTCAGCAATTTCACCTGCCTTAAAAGGAGCTGCTAGTGTACAGCAGTATTCCAGCCTAGAGAGAGCAAGAGATTTAAAGAGAATCATCATGGGCTTGGTATCTCTAGCTTTGAAGGTTCTCATCATCCATCCTATCATTTTTCTAGTGGATATGTTGGCTACATTGTTGTGATCTTTGAAAGTGGCATCCTCTGACATTATCACTCCCAGTTCCTTCACAATAGTTTTTCGCTCTAGTGTGTGGCTGGAATTTGTTTTATTCTTTGTTACAGTTTTAATTTCCTCAAGTTTTCTATAATGGAGTAATCAGAATATATCTTTGTTGAAATTCACATTGTTTTCTGCAGCTCATGTGAAGATTTGGTTGATATCTGCTTGGAATCTTGCAGTGTCTTCAATGGAGGACACTGTCATGCAAATTCGGGTGCCATCCACAAAGGAAGACACGGTGCTGTGGCTTACATCTCTGTCTGTGTCAGATATGAGGATGAGGAACAGGACTGGGGAGAGTACTGTGCCTTGTGGAACAGCTTTTCATTGTAGCTGCCTCAGACTTTACTCTGTTTACTGTTACTCTTTGTGTTTTATTTGTTAGGAAGTTATAGATCCATCTACCAACTTTTCCTGTTGTTCTTTTATCAAGCATTTTGTGTGTAGATCAAGTGAAGCATGGATGTGAGCAGAATGTAGATAAAGGTAAAGAAGTTTTAGTTGCATTTATGGATTTGGAAAAAGCATATGATAGGGTGGATAGCGAAGCAATGTGGCAAATGTTGCAAGTGTATGGAATAGGTGGTAGGCTACTGAGGCTATGAGGATAGTGAGGCTCAAGTTAGGGTATGCAGGAGAGAGGGGGATCATTTTCCAGTAAAAGTAAGCCTTAGACAGGGATGTGTGATGTCACCATGGTGGTTTAATATATTTATAGATTCTGAAGAGAAGTTGCAGAGGTTGGTGGATGAATTTGGGAGGATATGTAAAAGAAGGAAATTAAAAGTGAACATTTGAAAGAGCAATATGATGAGAGTAACAAATGAGTTAGGTAATGAAAGAATGGATATCAGATTGGAGGTAGGGAGTATGGAGAAAGTGAATATGTTCAGATATTTGGGAGTGGACTTGTCAGCAGATGGGTCTGTTTTCTTTTTTTTTAACATGGTGATTTTTAGATTTTGCCACCGAAGTGGCTAGTTTTTTGTGCACCCCATATCCATCCTGTGGACAGTAACGCAAGAGCATATGGATACACAAAAGGCCTAGGAACTAGGTCCTAAAAGGGTTAACAGGTGTACATATGGATTTATATGTACATATCTACAGTTCACTTATCTGTTACAAGCAAATTTAGGAAATTCGCTTAGTACATCTGGTATCTTGTTTTCATTAATAAGATATCTTCACATGTCATATAGGTTATTATACTTTCTATCTCTGTATTCCTCAATAAGTGGACAATTAAGCACATAGTGCTCAAGACAGTGACCATATGCCTGATCGCATAATTTGTATTTACGTAGTTTGATCATCATCTATGTGTCTCCCAAACTGCCAGAAGTACTTGTAACCAAGCCTAAGCCTGGCCACTACAACATCAGTCAGTCTGTTCACATTGCAAGTTGCTCCACAAACATATTTATCTACGTTCATGTTAAGGTGGGTTATAGATCTACTCAGGCTTCTAACTGCATTCCTATAACAATCATTTTCACTATTTACTTCTCTCATATTATTCCTAATGTTAGACACAGATATACCAAAGTTATATTCTACATTCTCCTTCTGGGCACTCTTCTTGGCTAACATATCAACTGTATCATGAAGGAGTAATCCAATGTGTGATGGGATCCATAGCAATTGTACATTAATTCCTCTGTCCCAGATACAGTGGACCCCCGCATAGCGACTTTAATCCGTGCAAGAGGGCTGATTGTTATGCGAAATGTTCGGTATGCGAATGAATTTTCCCCATAAGAAATAATGGAAATCAAATTAATCCGTGCAAGACACCCAAAAGTATGAAAAATTTTTTTTTACCACATGAAATATACATTTTCCTACACACAAAGAGAAGGATACATGCACAATAGTAGAGTAGTACATGCACAGTATATATTGTGCATGTACTACTCTACTAAATGAAGAATAAATGACACTTACCTTCATTGAAGATGCAGCAATGACTGATGAGACAGTGTCCTGGGAGTGCCTTTTCCTCCTGAGTACTGTAGGTCCTGTTTGACATTTTCTTCCAGAACAGGCCTTATCACACTGTGTATGCCACTACGATTCTTAAATCTCTCAAACCAACCTTTGCTGGCTTTAAATTCACCAATATGAGCACTAGTTCCAGGCATTTTTCCCTGTTCACCTGGGTGTTAGTCGACTGGTGTGGGTTGCATCCTGGGAGACAAGATTAAGGACCCCAATGGAAATAAGTTAGACAGTCTTTGATGACACTGACTTTTTTGGGTTATCCTGGGTGGCAAATCCTCTGGGGTTAATTATTTCTTGGTATTCTCAATAAGCCACACCAACAACGGTGCTACAGCAGCAGCAGCAGCTGACGGTGGTACAGCAGCAACAGACGATGCTACAGCAGCAGCAGACGATGCTACAGCAGCAGCAGACGATGCTACAGCAGCAGCAGACGATGCTACAGCAGCAGCAGACGATGCTACAGCAGCAGCAGACGATGTTACAGCAGCAGCAGACGGTACTACAGCAGCAGCAGCAGCTGACGGTGGTACAACAGCAGCAGCAGCTGACAGTGCAGCAGCAGCTGACAGTGCAGCAGCAGCTGACGGTGGTACAGCAGCAGCTGTACCACCAATAGTAGCGATGGTTGATTGGGGTTTATTATACAACCTGGCCAGTACTCCACTTTCATACTTATCAATGATCTTTTTCTTCATCTCTATAGTAATTCTCACCCTTATTGCTGTAGGGTTGGCACTAGAAGCTTTCTTGGGGCCCATGGTCACTTATTTTCCAGAAAAAATCACCAAAAACACTGTAATAATACGAAATGTTCCGATTGTATGCTTGGATGTTACCGCGGAGGCTGGCTGGTAAACAATGCCACCGGCGGAACATGTGAGCGTGGCTCAGGCCGCACATTGGACACGTCTCGGACGAAGGGCGGTGAGCGGGTTTTTGGGCGGTATGCGAGGGAAAATTTTTGCAAAAAAAGTAAGCAGTATGCGGATTGTACGGTATGCGATGCGTGCGGTATGCGGGGGTCCACTGTATTTGAGTATCTCTACATGGCTTCTCCAATAAGCATGTTGTTGGAATCATTATATGAGTCAAGAGCCTTCAATGATGACATAGACTCAGTAATGATAATAGAGTCAAGCTCAGTATCATAAGTTAGCTTTAGCACCATTAGGATTGCAAACAATTCAGTTTGTAGTAATTCTTATGCCTAACTCAAAAAATTTATTATCGTTCTTAACTAGGGAGGTGGCAACAAGAGCAGATGCAGCCCTGCCAGAAGATTCCTGTTTAGATCCATCAGTGTATATAACTTGTGATAACTTATTACTACCAGCTAGGTGAGAGATTTCTTCTTGAGTAGTTGCTTTAACAAGTGATTTAAGGAAGGGATTACTAGCAATGTGCTTCTTGGGAGGGATTTGTAGGTATGTGATATTAAATGAACACATCTTCCACGGAGGGGTGAAATGCTCTTGTTGTCTACAGTGATACAGTTCATGCAGGTTATAAAACTTAATGTAATTGCACATTTTCACAATCCATGTAGATATGTATGTATTTACTTCTAGACACTTAGAAAGGTTGCATTCTAATACCAAGTACAGCGTTAATCTCAATAATCTTATCAATGATGCTAGAAATACCAAGCTCCTTCCTCATATTGAAAACCTTTGTAGATTTGGGACACCCAAGAATAAATCTGAGAGCTTCATTTTGCATTAACTTCAAGGGTTAGATAGAACTTTCTCTAGCTAATATCAACATGGAAGCAGCATAATCAATTAAGGACCTAACATAGGCTATGTACATCATTCTCACGATTCTCACATTAGCACCATAGTTTGGGTTGTAGCCAGCAACAGCTTTTGGAGCATTTAACCTATCTTATTTAGTTTTGGTATAGTGGATTTGTTAAAGGGTACATCTACACCAAGATATCTGTAAGTTTTTATGTAGCTAATGTTTTCACCCTGCAAGTAGATGGGTGGGGGATGTCGTTTGCTTGTTAATATCTTTGTTTTAGAGGAAGGTATTATAAGGCCTAGTAAATTACAAATTGATTGAACTTCATTAAGAATGGTACTCATCTTATGGCCTGTTGTATGGATCATGATGTCATCAGCATAGCTTATAGTTATATGTTTAGGTGAGGCAGATAGAGCATTTAGGAGAGCATTAATCAGAATATTAAATAGCATGAGACTGAGAACTCCCTGTGGTGTGCCTAGGGACATTTCTTTAGACTCGCTTCTAAAGCCTTGGTAGAGGACTGAGGATACTCTATTTGACAGGTAACCTATTATCCAGCAGAGTAAGCTACCACTGATTCATTTTTTCTAGTTCATGTAGTATAACGGTTCTGTTCATGATATCAAATGCAGATTTTAGATCAGGAAATGTGGTAAAACTAGTAGAGGTGTGTGCAGTGAGAAAGGTGGAAATACAGTTCTGCACACTTTTACCTTTCATGAACCCATAGAGGTAGGGGGAAAGTTGGTGTCTGATTCTGTAGTACAGTCTGTTAAGTATCATTCTTTCAAAACTTTACAAAGACAAATAGTTAAGGAGATTGGTCTAAATGTATCAGGCTGTTGGGGCTTAGGGATAGGCACAATGAGACTATTGGTCCAAGAAGTAGGAAGAACTCCCTCAATGTAACTGGTATTATACAGTGCCAACAAAGGATTATCAGGCACGTGCCTTAGAGTTCTGAGAATGTGCAAAAGCTCTCGCTTCACATGGTGAGGGTCCAGGTTCGATTCCTGGCGAGAGTTGAAACTTTGGGCATGTTATCTTACTTCGGTTGTCTATGTTCACCCATCAATATAAAATGGGTACCTGGGTGTTAGTTGACTGGTGTGTGTCGCATCCCAGGACAAAATTGACCCAATTTGCCCGAAATGATCTGCATAACAAGCGGCTTTCTATATACATGCAGTAGTATGTCATTGATGTCATCTAGGCCTGTATACCTTGTACATGTACTTGTAGAAATAAAAATATTGTTATATGGTTGGTGAATGTTACAACAAAGAGGGGACTAGAGGCAGTGGAGATGTCATGTCTGAAGGCAATGTCTGGCGTAAATATTATGCAGAAAATTCATAGCTTGAAGATTAGGTGGTGATGTGGGGTTACTAAAAGTATTATCCAGAGGGCTGAGGAGGGGTTGTTCAGGTGGTTTAGACATTTAGAGAGGGCAGAACAAAATAGAATGACTTGGAGAGCATAATCTGTAATGGAGGTACAGCAGGGTACAGGTCATCTTAAGAAGGTTGGAGGGAGAGGGTAAAGGTTTTGTGTGCGAGGGGCTTATACACTATGCAGGTATGTGTGAATGTGTTATACATCAGTGATCTTCCCAATATATCACAACACCTGACACCCATTCTCTTTGTTGACGACACAACTTATATCATCTCCCACCCAAATCTTGCCACCCTCAACACATTTGTTAATGAGCTACTCAAAATATCTACTTGGATGACAGCCAATAAACTTACACTTAACACTGACAAAACCTTCTATATTATGTTTGGTAACAGAGCAGGTGTTGCACAACTTAACATTAAGATCGACAACACTCTTATTGCAAGACATAATGAGGGCAAATTCCTAGGCCTGCACCTCGACAACAACCTGAATTTCAGCACCCATATCCAACACAAAACAAAAAAAGTATCCAAAACAGTTGGGATCCTCTCCAAGATAAGTTACTATGTGCCACAATCAGCCCTTCTCACACTATACCATTCACTCATTTATCCCTACCTCACCTATGCTATTTGTGCTTGGGGATCAACTGCAGCAATACACCTAAAGCCAACAAAAAGCAGAAGTAAGAATAATCACACGATCCAATTCCAGGCAACACCCTCCCCCCTACTCTTCATAGATCTAAACTTACTCACTGTACAGAACATCCACTTACTGCTGTGCAACCTACATTTACAGAACCTTAAATTCCAATATTAACCCTGACCTAAAACACTTTCTTGATAGTTGTGACAGGACCCACATGCATAATACCAGATACAAAAACCTCTATGACACCCCCCGTGTCTGGCTAAACCTACACAAAAATTCAATATACATAAAAGGACCTAAAATCTGGAACACCCTACCTGAAAACTCTAGAACTGCAGACACAACCATCACTTTCAAAACTTCCATTAGAAAACATCTTATCTCCCTGACACACCCCGCCATCAGCTAACTACATGAAAACCGTCTATTCTCTTGTATCATACACATGTAAAAAACACCCTAGACCTCCCCTCAATATCTGTGATTCCCCCACAATTTACGCTTACACTCACCCAATTGACTATAAACATAGAAATACGTAATACAACTATTACCTAATGAATCTTAAACTAGTCATAAGTTTGCCTGTGATACTCCAATACAGGAGCTTCAATAGAAACTATATATTGTACCAAAACAAAACCATTCACTTTGCTAAAATTACAAACTGTAATGCAGTTACTAAGCCTTAATACCAATATGCTCCATAATCTGTACCAATATAGAGTTTTGAATTAATCTTAGTCTGCCCAAAATGCCTAGTCATGGTAGGTGTGATAGTGGCCCTTTCTGTAATTAGTACAGTATTTTATAATATGTAATTCAATTCAAGTTTATTCTCTATAATGGTTACAATGTGGGGTTTACAGGTTTTGGGTATTGTGTGGTTTACATGTTATAAAATACTAATTACAGAGGGGGCCACTAGGACACCTAGCATGGCTAGGCATTTCGAGCAGACTTAGATTAATTCTTAACATTAAATCCTTACAGATTATGGTATTAAGGCTAAGTGACTACATCATAATTTGTGAGTTTAGCAATGTGAATGTTTTTGTTTTGGAACAATACAAGGTGTCTATATTTGAGTATCATAGGCAAACTTATGACTAGCTAGGATTTATTATTTTAAGATTAAGATTAGTATTTCTGGGTTTATATTCAGTGGGTGAGTGAGTGTAATTGTGAACCACCAGGTGGTTATCATGTAGTTAGTTGTCGGGGTGTATCAGGGAGATAAGATGTTTTCTAACTGTAGTTTTGAAAGTGATGAATGTGTCTGCAGTTCTAGAGTTTTCAGGTAGGGTGTTTCAGATTTTAGGTCCTTTGAAATACACTGAATTTTTGTAAAGGTTTAGTCGAACATGGGGAATGTCATAGAGATGTTTGTCTGGTGTCATGCCTGTGGGTCCTGTCACAACTATCAAGAAAGTGTTTTAGGTCAAGGTTAATATTGGAATTTAACCCTTTGAGGGTTTCGGCTGTACTAGTATGGCTTACGACCCAGGGTTTTTGACGTACTAGTACGCCTAAATTCTAGCGCCCTCAAATCTAGTGGGAGAAAGCTGGTAGGCCTACATATGAAAGAATGGGTCTATGTGGTCAGTGTGCACAGTATAAAAAAATCCTGCAGCACACAGTGCATAATGAGAAAAACAAAACTTTGACCGTTTTTTTGGAATAAAACAGCGACTTTGCACTGTATTTTCGTATGGTATTTATTGTTGTATTCTAGTTTTCTTGGTCTCATTTTATAGAATGGAAGACATATTACAGAAATTGAGATGATTTTGACTGGTTTTACAATAAAAAGTACATTGAAATTGAGCTCAAAGTAGCAGAAATGTTCGATTTTTACCAAAGTTCAAAAGTAAACAAATCATGCCAAGCGTCCAATACACGTCAACTGGTGAGTCTAATATTCTTTTGCAAGTGTGCCAATATTATTTATACCATTTTTTACACTAATGCAGTAGTCTGCATAACAGAAAATCTTCTATTTTTTGTGAGAATAAAAATTCAAAGTGGAAAGCAAAAGAATGTAAGAGGGGCCTTGAGACGTGACTAATGAACAAAGGAAATGTCATTTTAGTGCCAGGAATGTCTTTCTTGTTTATTCTGGACCCTATTCGGAAATTGGCATCTTTTGAAATTTGTGTGAAATTGGCAAAATTGCTAAATTCTGACCACTGTACTGGATAGTTGAAATTGGTAAATAGATGGTTTCTTGCACTCATTCGATAGAAAAATGGAGTTCTAGCGAAATATTCATGTTTTTTGTAGACTAGTGCAGTGGAATTGGCCGAAAATGGGGCTCAAAGTGGGCAAAATCGCCGATGCGTAAACATCGCCGAGACCGCTAACTTCGCAAGAGCATAATTCCGTAAGTTTTCCATCAAATTTCATAATTTTGGTGTCATTATGATCGGGAAAAGATTCTCTATCTTTTCATAAGACAAAATTATTTTTTTTTTTTTTAAATTTGGCTGACCCTGAGAACGAGTCTTGGAGAGGGCCTGTCGACCCTCAAAGGGTTAAGGTCCTGTAAATATAGATTGCACAGTAGTAAGTGTGGAGTTTAGATCTGTGAAGAGCGGAGGAAAGTGGTTTTTGTGACTTGACATGCTGTTAGAGTGTGAGCAAGGTAACATGTATGAAGGGATTCAGGGGAAACCAGTTAGTTGGACTTGAGTCCTGGAGGTGGGAAGTACAGTGCCTGCACTCTGAAGGAGAGGTGGGGATATATGCAGTTTTGAACTGTAGTATCAGTGGCTCTGGCAATACAATAATTGAGTAAATGATGATGAAAGTGAATCTTCTTTTTCTAGGTCACCTTGCCTTTGTAGGAGATGGCCGGTTTGTTGAAAAAAAAAAAAGTTTCAGCTGCTTGAGTATGAAAACAATGAACTAAAAAGAGAAATTGTATACAAAACTTAAAAGGATCATCATATAGAACAAAAACATCACATGAAAGACTTGGGAGTAATTGTCTGCTGACCTTTCTTTCCAAAACACAATAAAACCAAGGTCGTGACAGCCAGGAAGATGACGGGGTGAATAATGAGAACTTTCAAAACAAGGGAATTAGATCTACTGGTAGCAGCAGCAGGATACTCTCAGGTAAGACCCAACATGTGGGTGAGGGAAGTGTTGACAGGAGAAGATTAGCACTGGGGAGGAATGATTTCAATTGTTAAGAGCTTGGGCTGGATCCAGCAGCATAGCATTGTATAGGTGATGAAGAATGAGCAGAGGCAGGCAGTACTTGCTGACAGGTGACTGGCACAGGTGATGAAAAGCAGGGTATCTGGCAAGGTCTCAGGTCACATGGACACTAAAGGTGGTAAGCTAAACTCTTGGGAAAGGATGCTGAGTGTGATGGCTTAAAGTTCATTACTTGGTGTGTCATTGTTGAGTTTTCTGAAACTTGTATTGTTGAAGTTGAACAATTTAACTGTGTTCCTGCAGTCATCAATAAAAACCTTTAGTCCTTTTAGAACTTCTTCTATAGGGATTTTATTTGGTGGCTTACAGATCTGTCTTGTAGACATGATTATAGTTCTTTGCAGAACATATCCAAGCTTTTGGAGGTGGTTGTGTAGAAGTCCAGGTGTTCGTTGCTAATTCCTCGATCAAAGTAAGGGTCTTTTTTCTCATCAGTTATTTGTTAGAATATACAGCTTTACTTACTTCTTGTTATTGTGGCAAGAGATTGTTGGGAGTCTTGAGTTGCAGTGGTGAGATTTGTTGAAGGTGTTGGTCAGAGGCACTTTCATTAGTTGATGGTTCAGGAACATTTTCTTGGGCAGAGGTGGGTACAGGGTCAGCAGATGCAGTGAATGTTGAGAACAATCTTGAAAATGGCAGCCAAAGGTGTAGAGTCAAGGAAATTGAAGCCTGGCATGTTGTTTAGTCAGAGGATTTCTTGATTGTGGTGTTAAAAGTTCCCGGGTTTCTTGCATTAGCAAGGTGTGCATACATCATGCAGTACAACACTTTGGAAGGAGCACCATCAGGAAGTGGAGAGAGGAAGTTGCTGGGTAAATTATTATAATTATAATCATGGGGAGCGCTAAACCCGTAGGATTATACAGCGCATGTGGGGGGATGGAAGGTATTCAGGTTCAATTCAGGGAACCGGAGCACAGATCCAATTCCCTAGATCAAGAGCCCCTCACCAATGTCAAGGAACCTCCCTTGAGGGGTGCTGGGTAAAGATGTCTGTTGTGTGGCTTGTACAATCTTGGTGTCAGATCATAGCTTGGTATTGTGTCTTTTTGTTATTTAATGGAGGCATATGTTGTAGATTTTGAGGTGTTCTTTAGGTCCTCTTGAATTTTCTTAGAATGATTTCCTTCCTAACTGGGCATTTTGCTGCAAGAGTATGATGATTACTCTTGCAGTCAAGGCATGTTGGAGCAGAGATGGTGGTGATGGTGCAGGATTTGAAATCATGTCCTTCATTTCCACACTTAGAACAGAACTTCCTGTCCTTGATGGGGCAGTCTTTGGTAGCATGGTTATATGAGTAGCAGGTCCAGCAGGAAGAGATGTGTTTGAGGCATTAAGGTTCGATGTGGCTTGGGTGAACATAATGGTAGGAGATGGCTAGTCCATTTAATAGTGCTTGGGCAAGCATAGTGATGTCAGAAAAAGTGATCTTGATCATGGAGGCAGCATTGGGGATCTTGGTAATGGTATCCATTGAGGACCAGGCATTCTGTTCTTCGATGGAGGTCTTCAGATCTTCATTGGAGAGGGCCATGATGATCTTGTCAAGTTGTTTAACAAAAACAGAACATTTCACCTCAAGAATGGAGAAACTATGATGAAATTACAATCTTTTAGAGCCTTAATAGCAGTTCTGTCCAGGAGTTTGGAAGCTTCAACATCAATACAGACGACAATGAAGGAGTCCTTCAAAGAGTGTATCGCTATAAATTTAATCTGTAAGCAATACCTTACAGTGGTAGCTAGTTTGGTATTGTGTCTTTTTGTTATTTAATGGAGGCATATGTTGGAGATTTTGAGGTGTTCTTTAGGTCTTCTTGAATTTTCTACTCTCCTAGTGGGCTTAATCTTTACACAATATGATAGCATCGTCAAAGAGTACAGGTGATGATTGTAGAGTATAAATTCCCCTCCCCAGCAGAGATCGAAGGAAGACATCTTCAGAGGGAGCAGCCGTTAGCTGCCTGTGGCGATGTTGCAGTCCAACATAATGAGTGCCATTGGTGTCACTTCTCAAATCACCTCTGCTCTCTCATTTGAAATATAGTAGACTGTCATTTAACACGGTAGTTACATTCTTGAAAATGCGGTTAGACAAAACCGTGTTAGACAAACTGAAGAACTTATGGGAAAAATAGGGTTATGTTCCTGGGAGCCCCAAAAAGCCAAACAACTTTTTTTTAGACCTCCAGATCTTACAAAATAAAAGGGAATATGTAATAGTGGTGATATATTACTGCTAAAGACTGCAAATGCAATAGAAATAATAGTATTTCTTACCATAAATTGTGGGTAATGGTGTTTGGGGATGATTGTGAAGAGAGCGGATATGGATGGTGTGGCCCTATCAGGCTGAGGTGGATGGTTGTTGGTTGTTGGCAGAAGTGGATGGTAGAGGTTCTGGTACTGAAGTTGATGGTTGTACTGAGTGTCTAACTTTGTCATTCAATAAGTCAGTCAAGTCATTCAGTAAGTCAGTCAAGTGATTCAGTAAGTCAGTCAAGTCATTCAGTAAGTTAGACAAGTCATTCAGTAACTCAGTCAAGTCACTCAATAAGTCAGTCAAGTCATTCAGTAACTCAGTCAAGTCACTCAATAAGTCAGTTAGGTCATTCAGTAATGTCAGCATAGTTGCTGATCCCTGTATTCCCAGTATTATATAGCATAGCATATTAGTATCATCCCTGTGCTTTAGACACGAGATCCCTTGTAGGCCTGTGGCTTTGTGTGACGTCACGGGATACAGATGTGTGGGCTCATGCCCCTGTCCCGGCCTCACTCGGCGGCAGACGATCCAGGCGTAGACAGGCAAGGCAGCTGGGGCTCCATCCCTCATCTCAGTCTGACAATATATTTACCATCCTACAAGTGTGTCTACTTTCAACCTACGATATCTCCATTTAAGAACCCTTTACGATAGTAAGTCAGTCAAGTCATTCAGTCAAGTCATTCAGTAAGTCAGTCAGGCCATTCAGTAAGTCATTCAGGTAATTCAGCAAGTCAGTCAAGTGATTCAGTAAGTCAGTCAAGTGATTCAGTAAGTCAGTCAAGTCATTCAGTAAGTCAGGTCATTCAGTCAGTCAGTCAAGTCATTCAGTAAGTCTCAAGTCATTCAGTATGTCAGTCAATTCATTCAGTAAGTAATTCAGTAAGTCAAGTTGTTCAGTAAGTCAGTCAAGTCATTCAGTAAGTCAGTCAAGCCATTCAGTAAGTCAATCAGGTCATTCAGTAAGCCAGTCAAATCATTCCGCCAGTCAGTCAAGTCATTCAGTAAGTCAGTCATTCAGTAAGTCAGCCAGTCATTCAGTAAGTCAGTCAGTCACACAAACTTATGTTTACCTCTTTTTTATGTGTACAAAGTAACACTTCATTATGGCCACAGGATGTCTTGTCTAATATCTTTGTTTCCTTCGTTAATTCTAAGACTTAAATGCTTACACCTTTTCTTGCCAATTTGAGCAACACTGGTATGCCTACTGGGTGTCATGATTGCTTGGCAGATACAAGATATACCAATTGAAAGATCAAAACACTATTCACGATCACAAGCTTGTAGCAGAGAAGTTGGACTGGACACACATGAAGTACGAATGCTGGGATGGTGGGGTGGTGTCAGGGGGTGACTGGGGACGGCGGGAGGTCTCCCCCGCTGATCCACAACAAGGCAGCTGCTTGTGGAAAAGGGAAGTTTTTTCCCCTTCCCACAAACTGAACCGTGTTAAATTCATCTTACGACGTGTGCCTACAAGAGAAGGGCCTCCCAAACAAAATCCTTCTGCTTCTTGATAATGCTCCAGTTCACCCACCATCACTGGAGGGAATGTGTGATGACGTTGAGGTTGTGTTTATGCCGGAACACAACCTCAGTATTATTATATTTCCCTACATCATATTTGCTCACCAAACATTCGCAAATTTTCAAGATTTGCGAGGTTCTTCATCCCCTAACCCTCGCGAAAGTGGAGGGCCTCCTGTATAGTTGTTGAAGATTACATAGGCATATGTGAAAACCAAAAACTTTATGCAGTATTATTGACCATTTAGTATAAATCAAAATTAACATTAATTTTCCATATGTTGTATGACCCCTACACGTTTAGTGCTTCTTGAATACTGTGGAAGTGTACAAGGTATGTCTTTCACTTCTTTTCAATGCACACTCATAAGTTCTCCTTTTTACTTGACTAGATATACAACACTACAATCCCATGCACTAGATATACAACACTACAATCCCATGCACTAGATATACAACACTACAATCCCATGCACTAGATATACAGCACTACAATCCCATAGACTAGATATACAACACTACAATCCCATGCACTAGATATATAACACTACAATCCCATAGACTAGATATATAGCACTATAAGTCTCCTGGAGCACATATCAGAAATAACCTAGAGGGAGGTTCCTTCATATCAGTGACTGCATTTCCTTAGAGTGAACCTGATTGCCTCTATTTCTGAGGAGTTGTATGACCCTTACAGGCTGAGAGCTTCCCTCACACACGAAATAACACAAGAATATCTCATGAAATATTATTTTTTTATTAATACATCGGCTGTCTCTCACCAAGGTAGGGTGGCCCGAAAACGAAAAACTTTACCATCATTCACTCCATCACTGTCTTGCCAGAGGCATGCTTACACTACAGCTATAAAAATGCACCATTAACCCTTTCAGGGTCCGTGCTGTAGATCTACTGCTTTATGTTGAGGGTCCAAACCGTAGATCTACGCCAAAATTCTAGCAGCGTCAAATTTAGCACAAGAAGGCTGGTAGGCCTACATCTGAGAGAATGGGTCTGGGTGGTCAGTGCGCGCACTATAGAAAAAATTTGGATGCCCGCATGGCATTGTGGGAACACTGCCAAAGTAGCTTTGTTCATCATGCCTGGCAGCAAGGTAGCTCTCACTCCCCACTCTCACTCCTGGCGAATTCTGACTCTCCTCTTCACAACTTACAGTTCTAAGACTGATGGAAGTGGATCTGAAGAGGAATTCTATGGTTTTGAACCATGTGGTACCATTGTACCATATGGTACAATGGTACCACATCATACAATGGTGTCATATGGTACAATGGTACCATATGGTACAATGTACCATATAGTACATTGTACCATATGGTACATACCATATGATACATTGTACCATATGGTACAGGGTACAGGGACCCTAATGGAAATAAATGTCTGACTTTTTTTGGTTATCCTAGGTTCTCCAAACATGTGCTGCTATGTATGATAATCTATGTAACTTTATTTATGTATACCTAGATAAACGTACGATGCCACATGTGCTTAAGTTTATTCAGGTGTACACAAATACAGTTACATAGATTATCATACATGGCAGCATATGTATAAAATCCCAGGATAACCCAGAAAAGTCGGGGTGACTTTTTTCCATAGGGATCCCTGTATCTGTACCATATGGTGTCCTGTACCATATGGTACCCTGCACCATATGGTAGCCTGAACCATATGGTAGCCTGCACCATATGGTAGCCTCCACCATATGGTAGCCTGCACCATATGATACCCTGCACCATATAGTGAAATGTACCATATGGTATGCTGTAACATATGATACCATGTACCATATGGTCAGTTGGAGATGTTGATGCCACAAGGCACCAGCCAAGACTGAGTGAATGGCGACACAAGTCACTGACTCAGCAGTTTCCAAGACAAAGTGCTTTGTCATCCACCTCAAGGAACATGTCGAGTGGCTGTACATTTGTAAATATATGTTAGAACATTACTAATATACAATATTTTTGCAAATTTTTGTTGTAAACAATTATTGTAAATGAAATAATGAAAATATTAGTGTGTATTGTGTTGAATACAAAAGTACCATATGGTACCATTGCACCATATGGTACCATAAGGTACCATTGCACCATATGGTACCATTGTATCATATGGTACCATTGTACCAAATGGTGCCACTGTATCATATTCTATCATATGGTACCACTGTATCAGATGGTGCCATTGTACCATATGGTACCATTGCACCCTATGGCACCATTGTACCATATGGTACTATATGATACCATTGTATTCAACACAATAACCGCACTAATATTTTCATCACTTTGTTTAAAATAAACTTGTAAACAAGTTTTTTAAGCAATATAATGATAAACAAATTAGTGCAGTTATTGCGTTGAATACAGTGAGTGTACACTTATACAATATACATTATATTGGTCTCACAGGCCACAAATGTTACTAGAAAAAAAATTAGAAAAGAAAAGAAAAAAGTACAAAAACCGTAAAATAAAAAAATGCGATTTTGAGGAAGTTGCTGATGTTGCCGCCACCCGGTCATTTTGGGTCAACTTTCCACTGCTGTATCTCAGTAAGTACTGATCAGATTTTTTTTTGTTTTGTTTTATTACCTTCACAAAAATATTATCTTTAATTCTGTAAGAAAAAATTATTTTTTTTTTTTTTTCAAAATTTCTTGGACACTGGGGCACCCCTTCAGATTTTGGCCTTGGACCCTGAAAAGGTTAACACCCCTCCTTCAAAATGCAGGTACTGTACTTCCCATCTCCAGGAATCAAGTCCAGCCTGCCGGTTTTCTGAATCCCTTCATAAATATTACCCTGCTCGCACTCCAACAGCACGTCAAGTCCTAAAACCCATTTGTCTCCATCGGTTTCTATCTAACACACTCACATATGCTTGCTGGGAATCCAAGCCCCTTGCACACAAAACCTTCTTTACCCCCTCCTTCCAACCTTTCCTAGGCCGGCCTCTACCCCGCCTTCCCTCCACTGCAAATTTATACTCTCTCAAAGTCATTCTATTTTGTTCCATCCTCTCTACATATCCAAACCACTTCAACAACCCTTTCCTCAGCCCTATGGACAATAGTTTTGGCAATCCTGCACCTCCTCCTAATTTTTAAACTACGAATTCTCTGCATTATATTCACACCACACATTGCCCTCAGACACGACATCTCCACTGCCTTCTCCTAGTTGCAATATTCACCACCCATGCTTCACACCCATATAAGAGTGTTGGTATAACTATACTCTCATACATTCCCCTCTGCTTTCATGGATAAAGTTCTTTGTCTCCACAGACTCCTCAGTGCACCACTCACCTTTTTACCCTCATCATTTCTATGATTCACCTCATCTTTCATAGACCTGTCTGCTGATATGTCCACTCCTAAATAGCTGAATACATTCACCTCCTCCATACTCTCTCCCTCCAATCTGATATCCAATCTTTCATTACCTAATTTTTTTTTATCCTCATTACCTTATTTTTTCCTATACGTATTCATCTTTAATTTTCTTCTTTTACATACCCTACCAAAGTCATCCACCAACCTCTGCAACTTCTCTTCAGAATCTCCCAAAAGCACAGTGTCATTAACAAAGAGAAATTGTGGCAACTCCCATTCTGTGTTAGATTCTTTATCTTGTAACCCCACACCTCTTGCCTTCACTTCTCTTACAACCCTATCTATAAATATATTGAACAACCAAGGTGACATCACACATCCTTGTCTAAAGGCCTACTTTTACTGGGAAATAATGTCCCTCTCTCCTACATACTCTAATCTAAGCCTCACTATCTTCATAAAAACTCTTTACTACTTTCAATAATCTACCTATTCCATACATTTGCAACATCTGCCACATTGCCTCCCTATCCACCCTGTCATATGCCTTTTCCAAATCCATAAATGCAACAAAAACCCTTTAACCCTTATCTAAATACAGGTCACTTATATGTTTCACTGTAAACACTTGGTCTACACACCCCCTACTCTTCCTAAAGCCTCCTTGTTCATCTGCTATCCTACTCTCCATCTTACTCTACCATACACATTACCAGGTGTACTCAACAGACTTATTCCCCTATAATTTTTGCACTCTCTTCTGTCCCCTTTGCCTTTATACAAAGGAACTATGCATGCTTTCTGCCAATTCCTAGGTACCTTACCTCTTCCATACATTTATTGAATAAAAGCACCAACTACTCCAAAACTATATCTCCTCCTGCTTTTAACATTTCTATCTTTATCCTATTAATCCCAGCTGCCTTACCCCCTTTCATTCTACCCACTGCCCCATGCACTTCCCCCATACTCACAACTTGCTCTTCCTCACTCCTACAAGATGTTATTCCTCCTTGCCCCTGTACACAAAATCACATCAACAGTTAACAATTCTTCAGCAACATTAAACAATTCCTCAAAGTATTCCCTCCATCTTCCCAATACCTCTAGCTCTCCTATTTTTAACTATCAAATCCATTCATTCGTTAGGCTTCCTCAATTTATTAATCTCACTAAAACTTTCTTATTTTCAACAAAATTTGTTGATAACATCTCACTCACTCTCTCATTTACTCTCTTTCTACATTGCTTCACCACTCTCTTAACCTCTCTTTTTCTCTCCATATACTCCTCCCTCCTTGCATCACTTATACTTTGTAAAAACCTCTCATATGCTAACTTTTTTCTCTCTTACTACTCTCTTTACATCATAATTCCACCAGTCACTCTTCTTCCCTCCTGCACTCACTTTCCTTTAACAACAAACTTCTGCTGAACTCTCTAACACTACATCTTTAAGCCTACCCCATACATCTTGAACCCCATTGCCTATACTCTTGCTAGCCTATCTATCCTCCAGTAGTTGTTTATATCTTTCCCTAACTGCCTCCTTTAGTTTATAAAACCTTTGCCTCTCTCTTGCTTGCTGCTTCCATTTTCCTTGTATCCCATCTACCATTTACTCTCAGTGTGACTACAACTAAAAAGTGGTACTCCTCATGATAGTACTGTCACGAGGAAATTTACATCTAGTGAAAATGAACAGTATATATTTACATAGAATAGGTCATTGATTGTTGATTAATAAAACAAAATATATGACCAAGTTACTTACAACATACCTTTGTAACAGGTGATTATCTCAGTTACCCACACAAGAACAAACTTGTAGAAAGTACAAAGTTATAAGCATTTCAGAATTATAGAATCTGTCTTCTAATATCCCTGGTATTAGAAGCACTGGACAATGAAAGTTAACTACAGAGTGTACACTATCTTGTTGTATATAATTCATCTGCCCACAATGAATCTTGTTCCAGTCTTGCAAAAAGTTAAATTTTGTTGGCTAGAGTAATGAGACTGAATGCTACAACCCATGGATCATCAATCTTGAGCATGTGTTTGGAGAGTCTTACTTCAACTCTCCTCCATGACTTCGTTCAGATGAGAGCATAGCATCTTTGTAGTTATCAGAGAGTCAAATACATTTCTAATTTGAAGGTTAAAACATACAAACCCTTATGGGTTGAAAAGAGGATATTTATGACCTTATAACCTTCTGGCATACTGGCCTTGCCAGCAAAGAGCTTCTAGTCCAAAGAACTGGAGCTACCCTCCCTTTCCTTGATTAAATGATTGCTTCCCATTCCCCAAGGCACTGTATGACCCCCTACAGGTTTAGCACTCTCCTATGAAATGAAAATTTTATACATAAACCAATAAAAATAGTAGTTTTAATTTCTCTTTAATTCTGAATGACTTCCAGATTATGCTACAAATGCTTTGACCAAACTGATCTTTAGTTTGTTACCAATTTGCAAAAGATGAACAAGACCTGCATCCTTTCAAAGGAAACTAATGCTACCAGCTTTGAGTATGAATATCTTTCAAGTTACTGCCTCATTATTTATTATAATTATGGAGGAGCACTAAAACCCACATGATCATACAGTGCATGTGGAAGGAAGGGGTGGGAACGGAAGATATTCAGGCTCAATTCAGGGAACTGGAGCACAGATCCAATTCCCTAGATCAAGAGCCCCTCACCAGCATCACAGAACCTGAAGGGGATTACTGCTTCAGTGGGTGTGCAGGAATTATGTACAGTCACTCTACCCATATGACTTAATTACTACCATGTCTGAATTGTAAGCTTATGTCTTTACTAAATTTTATCCTGATGACCATACTATCGTTATTATTGCATTTAGGGCTGTGTGTGTGAGCATTTATGAATTTCTTGAAAGAACAGGTTCTCACTAAAGGGAAAATATAATCAAAATCGGTGTAATACAACACTGACAATAAGTTAAAAAAGAAATCTGTGACAAAGGAAAGGCTGTCAGTGAGGTGGTCAGATAAAGCAAGTGTGTTTGTTAGGGCAGTGACAATGTCAGAGGTAAATTCTGCATGCCCGCTGATAGACAGGACAGTCTATTGACCCTTTCAGGGTCCGTGCTGTAGATCTACAACTTTGAGTTGAGGGTACAAACCATAGATCTACACCATGAGCTCAGCTCACTCTGATAAGCTGTGAGTGGTAAATTTGGGCCTAGATATGAGAGAATATATCAATGTGGTATGTGTGCACCACATATAGTAAACCCTGCAGCACACAGTGCATGAGAGAAAAAAACCGAGACCATAATTTTCGATTAAAACAGCGACTTTTTAGCAGTGTTTTTTCATATGTTTTTTATAGTTGTATTTGCGATTTCTTGGTCTCATTTGATAGAATGAAAGATATATTACAGAAATAAACATGACTTTCATTGGTCTTAATACTGGAAATGGCTTGAAACTGAGCTTAAAGTAGAGGAACTGAAATTTTTGCCAGTGTTCAAGAGTAAACAAATGACCTCACACATCTAATACACACCAGCTGGTGGGTCTAATATGTATATGTTTGCAAATGTGGTGATATTATTTACACAATTATTACAATATTGCATAACAGTAAATCTTCTATTTTTTGATTTGAATAAAAATTCATTATGTGAATAAAAAATCAAAATGGAATTCATTTGTAAAGCCTCAAAACGTAACTAACGGACAGAGGAAATGTTAGTTTAGTGCCAGGAATGCCTGCATTGTTTATTCTGGACCCTATTTTGAAATTGGAATATTCTGAACTTTGCGTTAAATTGACCAAATTATCATTTTCTGATCACTTTATTTTGTAGTTGAAACAGTTATGGTGATTTCTTGTGCTCAATCGATAGAAGGAATACTAGTGAAATATTTAGCTAGGAATTTGGTGGACTGGAATAATGTAATTTGCCTAAAATGGGAGTCAAAGTAGGCAAAATCGCTGATGCGTAAATATCACCGACACATCAAAATTCGCGAGAGCATAATTTCGTCAATTTCCCATCAAATTTCATACTTTTTGTTTTATTACCTTCAGAAAAAGATTCTTTACCATTTCATATGAAAAAATAACAATTTTTTTTTTTTTAATCCTTGGACCCTGGTGCACACTTTGAAATTTGGCCTCTGGACCCTGAAAGGGTTAAGAGATGGTGAACTGATAGCATAACTGTAATATTAAAATTGTTTTAAATTTATTTAATTTTGTGTAAAATAGAATTCATGGCCTTCAAGGTGTCCAGATACTGAAGGTCTTTTAATTCAAGGAATTCAAGCTACTCTTCCCTTCCTTGGATCAATACTGATTACCTCTCATTCCTCAGGTACTGTATGGCCCTACACATTTAATATTTCTCCATAAATATAAAATGATTTATGACAGTATATACAATGTGTAATTAAACAATTAATTTCACTTATACTTTATTTGTAATAATATTTCACTAGTATAAATCTTCAGCTTTTTACATGTTTTATTAATTTTGAAAAAGTACAAGTGCAGATCCAAAATATATGAAAATAATTTGTACCATCTTTCAATTTCATCTTTGATCTTTCAATAACCAATTAAAAAAGCTCACTATTTTCATGATACTTGACAGATAAAAACTGAAACCATATATAGTTAAGCAAAAAACAGATTAATAAAACATTATAAGTTTCACAACTGAAGAATACCTTGTGCATTTATTCAAGTCTGATATTTTAGTCTTACTGTTTCTTGGCAGTTAATATTGCTCATTTGAAGATGACAGTGTCCAGCATAGCTCCAAGGCACTGCACAATATTGGACGTCATAAGGACTTCTACTTTGTCCTCCAAATGTCGTTTGGGATCCAACTTGCCAACATTCTTGATAGCCAGTTGCTCTGGCGTCATTTTTTCCTCTTCTTCCAAGCTCTGTAAATAATACCACAAATATATATGACGACCTTCACAAAAGAAAATACAACACATCCTTGATTTAACTAAGAGGAGGCAGAAGGTGCCTAGTAACGGCAATTGTGGTATACAGAAATGAGATTATTTTGCTGTAACTGTAACCAACATATTTTGTCTGCTGATCCTACATCAATCAACCCAGCAAATTTTGTTCTGTATTTTTAAAGTACAGGAGGTCAAGTGAAGCATTGACTTTTTCACTTTCAAATGCATATTAACCCTTTAGGTGTCAGTTCAGTAATATAAAATCTTTGAAGCCGGTGTCGGTCCCATAATACTACGCCAAAATTCTAGCAGCCTCAAATCTTCCAGGAGAAAACTAGTAATCCTTCATATGAGAGAATGGGTCTGCATGGTCAGTGTCCACAGTAAAAAAAAAAAAAAAAAAACCCTACAACAATCAGTGCATATTGAGGATAACAAAATGAGACCGTGTTGTGGGTTTAAAAAAGCATCTTTGGGGTGCATTTTCAGTGTATGGCAGTGTATCTGTGGTTGTATTCTCATTTTCATGGTTTTATTTGATAGAATGGAAGATATATTACAGAAATAGAGGTGATTTTGAACAGTTTACCGAATAAAAGTAGCTTGAAATTGAGCTCAAAGTAGCGGAAATGTTCGATTTTTGACGAGGTTCATGAGTAAACAAATCACGTCACGCATCCAATACACGTCAACTGGTGGGTCTAATGTGCATTCACAAATGCACTGATATTATTTATACAATTATTACAAAGTATGAAGTAGTATGAATAACAGCAAATCATCTATTTTTTGTGTTAATAAAATTTCAAAATGAAATACAAGCGTAATAAGAGGTGCCTGGAGATGTGACTAATGAACAGAGAAAATGTTATTTTAGTGCCAGGAATGTGTGCAATGTTTATTCTGGCCCTTATTTTGAAAATGGCCTTTCTTGAATTTTGTGTGAAATTGGGCAAATTAGTAATTTCTGATCACTTCTTTGTGTATACCTGGAGAGGGTTTTGGGGGTCAATGCCCCTGTAGCTCGGTCTGAGACTAGGCCTCATGGTGAATCAGGGTCTGAACAACCAGGCTGTTACTGCTGGCCACACGCAAACTGACGTATGAACCACAGCCAGGCAGGTTAGGTACTGATTTGAGGTGCCTGTCCAGTGCCTTCTTGAAGACAGCCAGAGGTCTATTGGTAATCCCCCTTATGTATGCTGGCAAGCAGTCGAACAGTCTTGGGTCATGGACACTTACTGTGTTGTCTCTCAGTGTACTCGTGGCACCCCTGCTTTTCAATGGAGGAATGTTGCATCTCCTGCCAAGTCTTTTGCTTTCATAGGGAGTGATTTTCACATGCAGGTTTGGTACTAATCCCTCCAGGATCTTCCAAGTGTATATTATCATGTATCTCTCTCGCCTACGTTGGAGGGCATACAGATCAAGGACCCTCCACCATTCCCAATAGTTTAGGTGCCTTATCGCACTTACGTGTACCGTGAAAGTCCTTTGTACACTCTCCAAGTCGTTAATGTCGCCAACCTTGAAGAGGGCCGTTAGTGTACAGCAGTATTCCAGCCTAGAGAAGCACAAGCGATTTGAAGAGAATCATCATAAGACTGGCGTCCCTAGTTTTGAAGGTTCTCATTATCCATCCTATCATTTTCCTAGTGCATGAAGTAGATACATTGTTGTGGTCATTAAAGATGAGATTCTCTCTGACTAATATTATCACTCCCAGGTCCTTCAAATTACTTTTCCGCTCTATTGTATGGTTAGAATTTGTCGTATACCCTGATACATTTTTAATTTCTTCAAGCTTCCCATATTTGAGTACAGTGGACCCTCGGCCAACGATGGCATCGATTAACGATAAATCCGACTAGTGATACATTTTAACGCAAAATTTTTGCCTCGACTAGCACTAAAAAACTCGGCCAACACTATTCGTTCTGTCTGAGCCGCGTCCACTTTTGGCAGTGTTTACAAGCCAGCCAGCCACCGCGGTCGCTTCCAAGCATACAATCGGAACATTTCATATTATCACAGCCTTTTTAGTGATTGCACCTGCAAAATAAGTCACCATGGGCCCCAAGAAAGCTTCTAGTGCCAACCCTACAGCAAAAAGGGTGAGAATTACTGTGGATATGAAGAAAGAGATCATTGCTAAGTATGAAAGTGGAGTGCGTGTCTCCGAGCTGGCCAGGTTGTACACAAAACCCCAATCAACCATTGCTACTATTGAGGGCAAGAAAACGGCAATCAAGGAAGCTGTTCTTGCCAAAGGTGCAACTATGTTTTCGAAACTGAGATCGCAAGTACTCGAAGATGTTGAGAGACTGTTATTGGTGTGGATAAACGAAAAAAAGATAGCAGGAGATAGCATCTCTCAAGCGATCATATGTGAAAAGGCTAGGAAGTTGCATGACGATTTAATTAAAAAAATGCCAGCAACTAGTGGTGATGTGAGTGAATTTAAGGCCAGCAAAGGTTGGTTTGAGAGATTTAAAGGGGAGGGAAGTAACCCTGGAAAAGGACTTGCCACCTCAAGTCCTAATGGAAGGGGATTCCCCTTCTAAACACTAAGACCATCATCACTCTCCCCTCCTCCCATCCCATCAATCATCACCTGATCTTCAATAAAGGTAAGTGTCATGTAACTGTGCATGTCTTCTTCAGTTTGTGTGTATTAAAATTAATATTTCATGTGGTAAAAACAATTTTTTTTCATACTTTGGGGTGTCCTACACAGATTAATTTGATTTCCATTATTTCTTATGGGAAAATTAACTTGACTAACGATAATTTTGACTAACGATGAGCTCTCACGAACGGATTAATAGCGTTAGTCGAGGGTCCACTGTAGTTCAAATTTCTCCTCATTGAACTTCACATTGTTTTGAGTGGCCCATTCGAAGATTTGGTTGATGTCCGCTTGGAGTCTCATGGTGTCTTCGATGGAGGTCACTGCAATGGTGATCCGGGTGTCATCCACAAAGGAAGACATGGAACTATGGCTTACATCTCTATGTCAGAAATAAGGATGAGGAATAGAATGGGAGAGAGTACTGTCCCTTGTGGAACAGAGCTTTTTACTGTGGCTGCCTGGGACTTTACTCTGTTTACTATTACTCTTTGTGTTCTATTTGTCAGGAAGTTGTAGATCCATCTACCAACTTTTTCCGTTATTCCTTTATCATCATTTTGTGCTATTACACCATGGTCACACTTGTCGAAAGCTTTTGCAAAGTCTGTGTATATTTCATTTGTATTTTATCCTCTAGAGCATCCAGGACCTTGTCATAGTGGTCCAGTAGCTGGGACAGGCAGGAGCGACCTGCTCTAAACCCGTGCTGCCGTGGGTTGTGTAATTGATGGGTATCTAGGTGGTTGGCAATCTTGCTTCTTAGAGCCCTCTCAAAGATTGCTATATGGGATGTTAGTGCTATTGGTCTGTAATTCTTTGCAATTGCTTTACTGCCACCTTTGTGGAGTGGGGCTAAGTCTGTTGTTGTTAGTGTGTGCGGGATGACCCGTGTCTATGCTCCCTCACCATAAAATGCTGAAGGTACGCGATAGGGGCTTCTTGCAATTCTTGATGAACATGGAGTTCCATGAGTCTGGGCCTGGGGCAGAGTGCATGGGCATGTCATTTATTGCCTCTTCAAAGGCTTGTGGAGTTAGAATAATATCCGAGATTTTTGAGATGACCAAATTTTGGGTTTCGTTCAAAAAGAATTCATTTGGATTGTTGACCCTTAGTCTGGGCAGTGGGTCGCTGAACACTGAGTCATATTGGGACTTTAGTATCTCACTCATATCTTGGCTGTCATCTGTGTATGTCCCATCCTGCCTAAGCAGGAGCCAAATACTGGATATTGTTTCCCCCTTATATTTGGCACAAGAGAAGAAGTATTTTGGGCTTTTTCAATTTCCTTTATAGCTTTCATGGCTTTGGTGGTACTACTTGCTGCATAAGTCATTCCAATTTCCTTTTCTCCATTTATTGTTATAACCTGCTTACTTTTAGCCCAAGCCATGATTCCAACGAATAAAAGAAATGCTTCTCGTGGTGTAAAGCACATACACAGTACATTGTCCATTAACCCTTTGACTGTTGCGGCCGTATATATACGTCTTACGAGGTACAGTGTTTGACGTATATATACTCATAAATTCTAGTGGCTTCAAATCAAGCAGGACAAAGCTGGTAGGCCCACACATGAGAAAATGAGTCTGTGTGGTCAGTGTGCACCATATAAAAAAAATCCTGGAACACGCAGTGCATAATGAGAAAAAAAAAACTCCGACCGTTTTTTTTAATTAAAATGCCGACTTTGTGGTCTATTTTCGTATAGTATTTATGGTTGTATTCTCATTTTCTTGGTCTCATTTGATAGAATGGAAAACATATTATAGACATAGAGGTGATATTGATTGATTTTCCTATAAAAAGAACCTAGAAATGGAGCTCAAAGTATGGGAAATGTTTGATTTTTGCCAATGTTCAAAAGTAAACAAATGATGCCATTGTCCAATAAATGTCCAACTAGCCATTCTAATATGCAGACATGAATGGGTTGATGTTACTTATACAATTATTACAGTACTGCAGTAGTCTGCATAATAGTAAGTCTTCTATTTTTTGTTTGAATAAAAATTCAAAATAGAAAGCAAGAGTAATATCAGAGGGGTCTGGAGACATGACTGATGAACAAAGAAAATGTTATTTTAGAGCCAGGAATGTCTGCATTGTTCATTTTGGACCTTATTTTGAAATTGTCATATTTTTTAGTTTTCGTGAAATTGGCCAAATTGCAAATTTCTGACCATATTATTAGGTAGTTGAAATCGGTAAATGGGCAGTTTCATGTACTCAATCGATAGAAAAAATGGAGTTCTAAAGAAATAGCTATGAGTTTTGGCGACTGGAACAATGGAATTAGCTGAAAATAGGGCTCAAAGTGGGCGAAATCGCCGATTTGTAAACAGCGCCGAGGTCACTAACTTTGCGAGAGCATAATTCCGTCAGTTTTCCATCAAATTTCGTTTTTTTTGGTGTCATTACAATCGGGAAAAGATTCTCTATCATTTCATAAGAAAAAATAATTTTTTTTTTAAATTTTGCGACACCAGGAGACACCTCAGGATTGGGGGTTGCGACAGTCAAAGGGTTAAGGTGGCTCTGAAGCTACCGATGGTTGCCATCAGCTCAGTCTTGTGATGCAGAGGAATATGCTTTATTATTACACTAATATCAACACTACGGCTTATTTGCTTATCACAACTGATCTAATATGACATAATAAACAATATAAATAACATAAAAACATGTTAAACAGTCCAGAATGAATTATATTTGGCATAATACCGAGTGGTTCAACGGAGGTATGAAGAGGATACGAGATACAAGTACCATTCTTCTAACCCTGTCTTGGGGGCTTATAGTAGAGAAAACGGTGTATAGTAGTACATGGCTGTGATGTACATTCACAGTGCACCATAAAAATGAAACAAAAAAGCTACTTTCTCTACATAGATTATCATACATAGCAGCATATGTGTAGAGAACCTAGGATAACTCAAAAAAGTCAGACAAAGTGACTGACTTCTAGTACCTAGCTTGGGCTTGCCATATATGATTTTTGGAAAATAATTTTTTCTCTCAGATGTTTGTTTGGCTATCTTATTGAAACTTGTGCAATGTATGATGAAAAGATGCTTCTTAACATACACCAAAAATGAAAGAAATTGAACCATAAATAATGGAGTTCACTTGCCATTAGCTGCCCTTTAGCAGCATATTTTCACATGGTTTTTATGGCTGTATTCTCATTTTTTTTTTGTCTCATCTGATAGAATGGAAGATATATTACAGAAATCGATATAATTCTGATTGCTTTCATGATGAAAAGTACCATGAGAATGAGCTCAAAGCAGCGGAAATGTTTAATTCTTTGGTGATGTTCAAGAGTAAACAAATGACGTCACTGTCCAATACGTTTCCGCCTACCAGTCCAAATTCCAATATGCAGTCATGAACGGATTGACATTATTTATACAATTATTACAATAAAGCAGAAGTCTGCATAACAGTAAATCTTCTATTTTTTGGGTGAATTAACATTCCAAATGGTAAGCAAGAGTAATAAAAGAGGGACCTGGAGCCATAACTAATGACATAATAGATATCTACCCTCTACCAGGATACACAGCAATCCACAACTGCAGACCATACCAAGTTGGGGGTGGTATTGCAATCTATTACTCTAACCAATTATCTTGTATTAGCACCACTTGCTTTAGTGATGAATATGGAGAATACATTTTTGCTAATTTTACTGTAAAAAACCTTAAGACGCCTATAACAATCGGTGCCATTTACCGGATACCCCACACAAACATCCCAAATTTCAGTGAGAAACTAAAGGCACTAATAACAAACAGACAAATGAATAAGCACCACCTTCTCTTAGCTGGAGACTTCAACATCAACCTTGGCCTACTAGATGATCAGCCTGTAACTGATTTCATCAACAATATGAACAACACACTTCTCATACCAACAATAACTAAACCAACCAGGCTCACTGAAACGAGTGCAACCATAATAGACCACATATGGACCAATATACTAGCCCCCCTTAAATCAGAGATAATCACAGATAGCACTACAGACCACTACCCTACCTTCCTCTTGACAAACATTAGTAAACCACCACTTGAATACAACAAAGTTTCATTTAGACTCCATGATGAGGCCTCAATAAGGAAGTTCACAGCTGACCTAGAGACTGTTGACTGGCTTACAGAATTCTCCAAGGCCAATGGTATTGACGACTGGACAGACATTTTCTTAACAAATTACTTAGACTATACAACAAACATTGTCCTATAAAACGAAACAGATCACAAACAAACGGCTTGGTTGCCCATGGCTAACCAGCACCATTCTGAAATCCATTGATAAGAAACACCAATATGAAAAGCAATATAGACAGGGCTTAATACACAAAGATATTCTTAAACACTATTCATCAGTCCTCACCAAAGTAATAAAGAAAGCCAAACAACTATACTACTCCAGTAGATTCACTGACACAAGAGGAGATATAAAACTCTCTCAGATTCTAGGGACCCAAAAACTGAAAAAAACCAAGAATATTGCCCTAACTAAACCTAATGAAACACCACTGCATCCCACTGACACAGCTAACAAGATAAACGACTTCTTCTCAACCATAGGTTCTAATCTCGCCAATAAAATCCCACGTACCAATGCCCATGCCGGGGACTACCTAGATGGGAATTTCCCAAATTCCTTCTATCTTGCTCCAACTGAGCCCATGGAAGTCACCGAGATTATAAAGTCACTTAAAAATAACTCGGGGAATCTGTCTCATGTCCTACCATTATTGTACAAGAGAGCAGCCCATGTCCTCTAGCATGCTATCTCATTACTTTTTAACAAGTCACTAGAAACTAGCACCTTCCCAAAACTACTCAAGACGGCAAGGGTTACACCAATACATAAAGGTGGTGACCCTACAGATTTAAACAACTATAGGCCAATATCACACTTACCATTGCTATCCAAAATCTTTGAGAAACTCGTGCACAGGAGACTATATTCATTTATAACGGCACAAAACATACTCAACCCCTGCCAATTTGGATTCAGGAAAAATAAAAGCACTAACGATGCAATCATAAAAATGCTAGATCTGCTTTACACAGCATTGGAAAATAAGGAATATCCACTAGGAATTTTTATTGACCTAAGAAAAGCTTTTGACACAGTAGGCCACGGCATCCTACTCCACAAACTTGACCATTATGGTATAAGAGGCCATGCGCTTGCATATTTCAAATCTTACCTTACTAATAGGTATCAGTATGTCACCATTAAAGACACAGCATCAACAACACAGCCACTTGATACTGGAGTTCCGCAGGAAGTGTCCTTGGTCCCCTGCTCTTCCTCATATACATCAATGATCTTCCAAACGTATCTCAACACCTGAACCCCATTCTCTTTGCTGACGACACGACTTATGTCATCTCTCACCCCAATCTTGCTACCCTTAACACCATTGTTAATGAGGAGCTGATCAAAATATCGACTTGGATGACAGCCAATAAACTTACGCTTAACACTGACAAAACCTACTACATTATGTTTGGTAGCAGAGCAGGAGATGCGCAAATTAACATTAAGATCGACAACACTCTAATTGCCAGGCACAATGAGGGCAAATTCCTAGGCCTATACCTCAACAACAACATGAACTTCAGCACCCATATCCAACACATAACCAAAAAAGTATCCAAAACGGTTGGGATCCTCTCCAAGATACGATACTACGTGCCGCAAAATGCCCTTCTCACACTATACCATTCACTTATATATCCATACCTCACCTATGCTATATGTGCTTGGGGTTCAACTGCAGCAACACACCTAAGCCAATAATAACCCAACAAAAGCCCAGTAAGAATAATCATTAAATCCCATCCCTGGCAACACCCCCCCCCACTCTTCATAGGTCTAAACTTACTCCCTGTTCAGTACATCCACACTTACTACTGTGCAATCTACATCTACAGGACCTTAAATTCCAATATTAACCTTGACCTAAAACGCTTTCTTGATAGTTGTGACAGAACCCACAGGCACAATACCAGACACAAACATCTCTATGACATTCCCTGTGTCCGACGAAACCTTTACAAAAATTCAATGTATGTCAAAGGCCCTAAAATCTGGAACACCCTACCTGAAAATTCTAAAACTGCAGACACATTCATCACCTTCAAAACTACCATCAGAAAACATCTTATCTCCCTGATACACCCTGTCAACTAATTACACGAATACCACCTGGTGGTTAACACTTACTCACTCACCCATTTGACCATAAACAGAAATATCAATCTCAATCTCAAAATAATGAATCTTAACTAGTCATAAGTTGGCCTGTGATACTCCAATACTGAAACTATGTATAGTGCCAAAACAAAAGCATTCACATTGCTAAACTCACAAACTAGTACAGTGGAGCCCCGCATAGCGATATTAATCCGTGCAAGAGAGCTCATTGTTATGCGAAATGTTCGGTATGCGAATGAATTTTCCCCATAAGAAATAATGGAAATCAAATTAATCCGTGCAAGACACCCAAAAGTATGAAAAAAAAAAAATTTACACATGAAATATACATTTTCCTACACACAAAGAGAAGGATACATGCACAATAGTAGAGTAGTACATGCACAATATATATTGTGCATGTACTACTCTACTAAATGAAGAATAAATGACACTTACCTTTATTGAAGATGCAGCAATGACTGATGAGACACTGTGTCCTGGGAGTGCCTTTTCCTCCTGAGTACTGTAGGTCCTGTTTGGCATTTTCTTCCAGAACAGGCCTTATCACACTGTGTATGCCACTACGATTCTTAAATCTCTCAAACCAACCTTTGCTGGCTTTAAATTCACCAATATGAGCACTAGTTCCAGGCATTTTTCCCTGTTCACCTGGGTGTTAGTCGACTGGTGTGGGTTGCATCCTGGGAGACAAGATTAAGGACCCCAATGGAAATAAGTTAGACAGTCTTCGATGACACTGACGTTTTTGGGTTATCCTGGGTGGCAAATCCTCTGGGGTTAATTGTTTCTTGGTATTCTCAATAAGCCACACCAACAACGGTGCTACAGCAGCAGCAGCAGCAGCAGCAGCTGACAGTGCTACAGCAGCAGCAGACGATGCTACAGCAGCAGCAGACGGTACTACAGCAGCAGCAGCTGATGGTGGTACAACAGCAGCAGCAGACGATGCTACAGCAGCAGCAGATGGTACTACAGCAGCAGCAGATGGTACTACAGCAGCAGCAGCAGTAGCTGACGATGGTACAACAGCAGCAGCAGCTGACAGTGCTACAGCAGCAGCAGATGATGCTACAGCAGCAGCAGATGGTACTACAGCAGCAGCAGACGGTACTACAGCAGCAGCAGCAGCAGCTGACAGTGCTACAGCAGCAGCAGATGATGCTACAGCAGCAGCAGATGGTACTACAGCAGCAGCAGACGGTACTACAGCAGCAGCAGCAGCAGCAGCAGCAGCTGACGGTGGTACAACAGCAGCAGCAGCTGACAGTGCTACAGCAGCAGCAGACGATGCTACAGCAGCAGCAGACGATGCTACAGCAGCAGCAGACGGTACTACTACAGCAGCAGCAGCAGCAGCTGACGGTGGTACAACAGCAGCAGCAGCTGACAGTGCTACAGCAGTAGCAGACGATGCTACAGCAGCAGCAGACGATGCTACAGCAGCAGCAGACGGTACTACAGCAGCAGCAGCAGCACCTGACGGTGGTACAGCAGCAGCAGCAGCTGACGGTGCTACAGCAGCAGCAGCAGCTGACAGTGCAGCAGCAGCTGACGGTGGTACAGCAGCAGCAGCAGCTGTACCACCAATAGTAGCGATGGTTGATTGGGGTTTATTATACAACCTGGCCAGCTCGGAGACACGCACTCCACTTTCATACTTATCAATGATCTTTTTCTTCATCTCTATAGTAATTCTCACCCTTATTGCTGTAAGGTTGGCACTAGAAGCTTTCTTGGGGCCCATGGTCACTTATTTTGCAGATAAAATCACCAAAAACACTGTAATAATACGAAATGTTCCGATTGTATGCTTGGATGTTACCGCGGAGGCTGGCTGGTAAACAATGCCACCGGCGGAACATGTGAGCGTGGCTCAGGCCGCACATAGATGCGTCTCAGACGAACAGCATTAAGCGGGTTTTTTGGCGGTATGCGAGGCAAAATCTTGGCGATAAAATGTAGCGGTATGCGGATTTAACGTTATGTAAGGCCAACGGTATGCGGGGGTCCACTGTATTTAGTCACTTAGCCATAATACCAACCTACCTCATAATTTTGTAATATTTTAAACTTAAGATTTAATTTAAGTCTGCCCAAAATGCCTAGCCATGCTAGGTGTTCTAGTGGTACACTCGGTAATTATTATTTTACTACATGTAAATAATACAATAACCAAATTCTGTAAACTCAGCATTGTAATCCTTATACCTGGAGTTTACCTGGAGAGAGTTTCGGGGGTCAATGCCCCCGCGGCCCGGTCTGTGACCAGGCCTCCTGGTGGATCAGTGCCTGATCAACCAGGCTGTTGCTGCTGGCTGCACGCAAACCAACGTACGAGCCACAGCCCGGCTGATCAGGAACTGACTTTAGGTGCTTGTCCAGTGCCAGCTTGAAGACTGCCAGGGGTCTGTTGGTAATCCCCCTTATGTGTGCTGGGAGGCAGTTGAACAGTCTCGGGCCCCTGACACTTATTGTATGGTCTCTTAACGTGCTAGTGACACCCCTGCTTTTCATTGGGGGGGATGGTGCATCGTCTGCCAAGTCTTTTGCTTTCGTAGTGAGTGGTTTTCGTGTGAAGTTCGGTACAGTCCCTCTAGGATTTTCCAGGTGTATATAATCATGTATCTCTCCCTCCTGCGTTCCAGGGAATACAGGTTTAGAACCTCAAGCGCTCCAGTAATTGAGGTGTTTTATCTCCGTTATGCGCG
>NC_069407.1:55908173-55983173 GCF_026875155.1 Cherax quadricarinatus | reverse complement strand
TAGGCCTTGGTTTGGCTTTCCGAGAAGGCTGCTACTGCTAAGTACACAACAAAAGCATGGCGAAGGTAATAAGAGACATCCTACCACCAATAACAGGAACTTGCACATGCAAGCCTGGAGCGGCATATGGGTGATGTTCAAAAGTGGGCCATTGCTAATGGGAGGTGGAACTAAAGAAAGTTAGCATCAGTAGGGTAGGCGCCAAAACCTGTGGTCCCCTGGTCAAGGACCGACAAGGTTATCCTGCACGGAGGATGAACTTACCACCTCAAAATCGACAGGATGGGACCACAAATCTACTAGTAGTCAAAATATGCGGACATCTTTGCAGGACAATTTGCTACCAAAATGCAAGTTCTGATCCAGCAAGGGAACCCCCTCCGTTGGCTAGGCTGGCATGAACTGTGTCAAAACTTGTCAGTGGTGACATAAGGCGAGGAGGGTGCATTTTCCTACTTAAATCACTTGACCAAGAAGGCTGTGGCCCAGCAGTTGAAACCCAAGATAGTTTAGAAGATGTGCAACCATTCTTAAGCAGCACCTCTAAACTCGCATCTTTTCACAGTTTTTCAGCACTGCCAGTACAGTGGTAAAAATGCCCTCTCTATGAATGAGGCATATGTATCCCTGTCACAATAAAGAAAGCAGAGCAGAAATCACAACTACAGAGGTAAAGAAGGCGTAGCAAAAATCACAACTTATACAGACTCATGTCACTCCTGTCAATCACTGGCCAAGGATCCTCTTGAACAAAGAATCTCAAGAGACAAATGACAGATTTTTTTTTAGACTATACCACGTCACTACTTTGTGATTGTCAAATGCTTCAGAAGGTTACTCTGCTGCCTGACTGTTGTTAAAAAAAAAACCTCTCCACTAAGTGGCATCCCAGTCACTGGATGATTCCAAAGTCCGCTGTGTGGTAGCTACTGGAACATTGCTGGGCGCTTCTGTCGACCGCGGTGTGGCACCATGCCTCTTAAGCAAAACTTCAAGCACTGGAATTGCAGCGCTACACTATGTCTCCCTCAGTGAATTACCTTCATGGAGATCCTCTAATGTGTAGTCCTCAATGGAACGGAATCAGTGCAAGGCATCCTATTGGGGCAAGCGTTCCACAAGGAAGCGTGCTGGTCCACGTTTATGGTAGTCTACTTTCAACGACCTTCTTCATCATCATCCCAATTCACATGCATAATGCATTACGACTGACGACTGTACCACTGACATTCACTTAGCATTCCTAGAAAGAATAGCCAGCACTGCTCTACGCTATCATCAATCCACCAGCTGAGCGCTATATTCTTGGAAATAGATGCAAGTAACATTTGCACCTGAGAAAACACGCAAATGATGATCGTCTCTAGAAGCACCATGAGGTAATCTGGTGCATAGTAGAGTGAATGGGAGGATTTGGCACCTGGAGAAGAATTTGAATATCCATGGGGTGACATTTGACCTCCAAAACTAACCATGAAGAACCCATGTTTGTAAATCTTGCAAATAGGCAGCCAGGAAGCTTACAGCACTTCGCCGTATCTCACATTTGCGTGACATATGGGTAGCAAATCCTGTACGAGGCACAAGTACGCTCACCACTACACACTTGATATGCTCCACTTTTCTTGGTTGCCTGCCCCCCCTCTCATCTGCGAACCCCGCTTGACAGAGGTAGAGAAACAAGAGCAAGACGTCTCATCTCTCGCCTGGACCATCCTGGATAATATCTGTCAATTTCAGCAGAGCCTTCAACATAGGAGATGTGGGTGCCTTACTGTTATGTACAAAGGGCCAATATGTCAAAATACCACACTTGGATCCACTTCGAGGACAAGCGAGAAACAGCTTTATATGCCACAATATTGGGCAGAAAGCAGCAACATCACTCTGGCTGGACCCTTCTCCAGAACAATCACTTCATCACCTCCACTTCACGCTCCCCCTACAGAGATCATACATACCCAGGATGACTCCGAGTATGGAAGCACATTCGTAACCATCGCATAAAGATGTCAACGAGAAAAGCAGTTGATTCAAATGAAATGCTGGGCCCACAATGGCCCCAACTCATCCGTTCCGTACTTGTACTGATAAGATAAAGATAAGTTCGTTCGATTTTTAACCCTGGGAGGGTTAGCCCCCCAGATAACCCAAGAAAGAGGTCTAGTGCTTCATCGAGGAATGTCTAACGTAGTTCCATTGGGGTCCTTAATCATTTGCTCCCCCTGGATCCGTCCACACCAGTCGACTAACTAAACACCCAGGTACCTATTTTGGCTGCTGCTAGGTGACAGGACAACAGGTGTAAGGAAACGTGTCAATTGTTTCCACCCTCCACCGGGGTTCGCCGAAATAATATCGAGCCCCGGGTCCTCCGTTTGTAGCGGGAGCTTTTAGGCCACCGGGTCCATAACGATAAAAAGCTTTCATATGACTGATGTAGGTAACAGCTCTTAACACTTGGCCAATAAAGTTTAGGAACCGTAACCAGTAATATAGCTGTCAATAAAGCTAGGGATCCCTTAACCTTGTCAAAAAAAACCCTGTGTAAAAATAAAGAGAGAGAGAGAGTGAGAGAAGAGAGAGAGAGAGAGAGAGAGTGAGAGAGAGAGCGAAGAAAAGAGAGTGAGAGTGAGAGAGAGAAGAATGAGAGAGAGAGATGGAAGAAAAGGCAAGGCAACTTCACTCTGTGGCTGTACCCTTCTCCAAACATCATCCATCTGAAATCATACATACCCCGGGATGACTCGAGATGGAAACACATTCGTACAGCAAAAGGATGTCAACGAGAATAACGTCAGTTGGATCAAATGAAAATGCTGGCCCACAGATGGCTCCAACTCTTCCTGTTCCCTACTGTAATGTCTCAGATCATTAAAAATGCTTTCAAATGAGCTGATTAGGGATAACAGCTCTTAGCTTGCCAATAAAGGCGTTAGAATTCCCTTAACCTGTTACATATAATTAATGTCAATATAACTAGGATCCTTAACCTTGTCAAACAAACCCTGTGTAAATAACGAAAAAAAAAAAAAAAAAAAAAAAAATAAAAAAAAAAAAAAATAAAAATGAGAGAGAGAATGGAGAGAGAGAGAGAAATGAGAGAGAGAGAGAATGAGAGAGAGAGAATGGAGAGAGAGAATGAGAAGAATGAAGAAGAATGGAGATGGAAGGAAAGAGAGAAGGGAGAGGAGAGAGAGAGTGAGAGAGAGAGAGAGAGAGAAAGAGAAGAGAGAGAAGCGGAGGAGGAGAGGAGAAAATGAGAGGAGAGGAGAAATGAATAGAGAAGAGAAGCAAGAATTAGAGGAGAATGAGAAGAGAATGTGGAAGAGAGAGGAGAGAAAATGAGAGAGAGAAATAAGGAGAGAGAGAATGAGAGAGAGAAATATGAGAGAGAGAAATGAGAAGAAGAGGAGATAAGAGGAGAGGAGAGAGAGAGGAAGCGAGGAGAGAGTGAAGAGAGAGAGAGAGAAGTAGAGGAGTATGAGAGAGAGAAATGAGAAGAAGGAAGAAAATAATGAAGAGCGAATGAAGATAGGAGAAAGAGTAATAGAGAGAGAGAAAATGAGGAGGGAGGAGGGTAGAAGAATGAATAGAAGAAATAATGAGATGATCGAGAATGCTCGATACTTATGAGGAGCTCCGCAATAGTTAGAGCGCGCATGCGCGCGCGATACACACCAAACAATCTCTACCAGGATAAATACTTACAAGAGGGAGACAGGCACACAACATAAGTAAACACAACCAGGTAACACAATTTTGTAAACAAAGTGTACAGTCTTTAGTGGACAAGTTGTCTCAACATTAATACGGTATAATAAATAAAGAACAAACACTCGTCTCCTCTTTCTTATGTAACACCAGATTTGAAGAAATGACACTGATAAAGCAATGGAAATAAGTCACTGTCTGACTTATTTGGGTTATCCTAGGTTCTCTACCACATATGCTGTTAGTATGATATAATCTATTTAACTGTAATTGGTGGTATACCTGAAGACACAACCGCTTACATACATAAACGAAAGGAATAATTTCTACAGTTACCCACGTAACCACATTTTCTTTCTCTGATGTGGACAAGAAAATGTATTCTAGATGTCACTCATAACTGTCGGGCTACCACTATCTCATATTTAATGTTTATTTATTCTATTGTGGGGAGTATTAACATCTTTATATGTTAGGTATTGTGTTTATTATTTTAATTTATAAAACAAATATAAAGATGATTAATGCAAATGTGGTATATTAACGTAATAACACCAGTTTAATGATGACTTGGTGATTTAATATTGATTACTAATAGATGACGGCTCGAGGATTAATAAGACACGCTGGATTATTATAATGTGAACCTCCTGCATGCCAGCACAGTATATAATTAATTAGGTACAGGTATACATATTTATAATTAATCAGGTAGATATATAAAATATGAAATAACGTTGAAGACTTATGCTTACGGATCTCCAGAGAAAGAGTAACAAACCGGGTTGGGCATGGTGACGCATATTAGAAAAGTCAGGGTAGTGGGGAGACGTATAGCGAGTTTTTTTGTCATACGTGAAAATGAGACCTAATTAAGCGGAAAGCCCGTAAACGAAATGCCATAAAGCGTGTCCCTTACTGTATACACAATACAGTTTCATATATCATCGATACAGCATGTGTATAAAAACCCAAGATAACCCAAAAAAAAAAAAAGATAAGTCAAAGTTACTGATTTTCCAGTACATCTAACCTGGCAGGGGCTTGCTGATAGGATTTTTTTGGTAAATATTTTTCCTCAGGTTTTGTTTTGTTGGCTATCTTATTGAAACTTGACAATGTACAAGGGAAAAGATTGCTTTAATGTCCAAATGTCAAAAAGTAAAATAATAAACATACGGTCGATAAATAATGGTGTTCAACCATTCTCAGCCATGCAGCCATTAGCCAAAGCCACCCACTTAGAGTTATATTTTTTGTATGGCTTGTATGGTTTTATTATTATTCTTGTGCTTTTTTTTCTCTTATTTGATAGAAGGAAGATTTATTAACAGAAAATAGATATGATTTTGCTTGGGTTTCCATGACAAAAAAGTAACCTTGAAATTGGAGCTCAAAGTAGCAGAAATGTTTGATTATTTTGGTGTGCCGATTTTCAAAAAAGAATTTCATTCTTTCTTGTGTAAGGTCAAGTTGGTTAACTTTTATTAAGTGTATTCTAACCTAAAATAACCACTCTCTGTAAATCTTGTGCAAACTCCAATAATCCGGTGCACTAACAGGACCCACCTGGATCCAGATTTGGTGATGAAGGACTCTGTATTAAAGTCCCTCAACAAACTAGGATTTTCCAAGTTATAGCATCAGGTATCTCCTCCTAACTGCATTCAAGGGAAATACAAATAAAGGAACTTCAAACAACGTGTCCCATATATGTAGAGGCCGGCTTATTGTACTTGTGTGTGCCGTGAAAGAAAGTTCTTATTATACACTCCCATCCAGTCGCAATTTTCTCATTCATTTCTCATTCTCACCTTTTCCTGGAGGAGGTAGGGCAATTAGTGTACAGATACATTCTCCAGCCTAGAGAGAACAAGAAGATTAGAAAGAATACATCAGAATCTTGGGGCATCACTCCCTAGTTTTGAAAGTTCTCATTATTCATCCTATCATTTTTCCAAGCAGTAAATGCAGTAAATAACATTGTTGTGGTCTCTGAAGGGCAAGATCCTCTGCATTATCACTCCCTAGGGTCCGTCAAATTACAGTGGGACACACCCGCCTTACAATATTAATTCATTTCCTGAGAGCTCATCGTAAGCCGAATTTATTATCGTTAGCCGATTTAATTTTCTGGTCCCATAAAGAAATATTGGAAATCAAATTAATATATCCGTTCCTGACACCCTCAAAGTATGAAAAAAAAAAAAAAATTTTAACCCACACTGAAATTTTAATTTAATACACAAACTGAAGAAAGACAATAATGCACAATTTACCACTCCTACTATGAAACAGAATTAACTGACACTACCTTTATGAAGATCGGTGATGAGTGATGGAGGGACGAGGGAGAGTGGTGGAAGTTCTTGTGTTAGAAGGGAATGCCTCTTCCATTAGGACTTGAGGTAGCAAGCAAATCCTTTTCCGTCCGGGTTAACTTCCCGTCTGTTAATAAGGCCACTAAGGACCAGCTTGAGAGTAACTGGACCTCTGTCGCACAACATATCTGTCCACAGACTCTTTACCTCCCTTCCGTTAAAACTGTCCCTAAAAATGGTCCATAACATTGTCATTGTACAGTTTGCCCAGACGGGTTGCAGTAGCTGTCAGGTGATTTTCATATCCATAAATGGTTTGCAGTTCAAAACCCACTTTGCACACATTTTCCTTAATCTCTTTTTTTCAATTCCATACTAATTCTCACCCTTTTTTACCAAAGGATGGGCACTGAACTTTCTTGGTCCAGGTGACTTACTTGCAGTTACAACAAGCACTATAAAAACACTGGATTAATGTTGGAAATACTGAATGTATGTGTAGATTTGACCGCTCTGGGCTGGCTGTAAACACTGGCACTGAGCCACAGGTGGACAAAAAACACGTCCCAAACGAATCACGTAGCGAGTTTGTTAATCGTGAGGCAAGGCAAAATTTTGCGTTCAAATGTTACGTATGGTGGATTTAACGTAATGCGATGCGTTCGTAAGGCGGGGATCCACTGTACCTCTTTGCTCTACTGTATGGTTAGAATTTGTTGTATACCCTGATGGCACCTGACAGGGGCTTCTTGCAGTTCTTGATGAACACGGAGTTCCAAGAGTCTGGGCTTGGGACAGAGTGCATGGGCAAGTCATTACAATACAATTTTTATTTCTTTGCAAGTTTACATTGAGATTCTTTAGTTACAATAATGAGTTGTTGGCAAAGAGAGCCATTATCATGCCATGGCATTATAGGCAGACTAAATTAACATACAGTGGTACCTCGGGATACGAACTTTCTCGTTCCAGAAGACTGTTCAAGTGCTGACAGCGAACGAATTTGTCCCCATAATGTAAATTAGTCTGTTTCAGACCCCCAAAAATACACTTACAAAAGCACTTACATAAATACACTTACATAACTGTTCAAGTTTTGAGCTGTTCGTAACCTGAGGTACCACTGTACTACAATGTAGTATTAAGTAATGTATGAACTTTGGGTATTTAAATTTTGAAGTGCACGATTTAGGTAAGTGGGAGATCTGAATTTAAGTATTGAGTACGTATTGAATATTTAGTTTAGGGTGAGTAGATGGTTTTCTAGAAGAGTCTTGATGTGGTGTTCAGACCTGGTAACTTTAGTATTTACTGGTAGTGAGTTTCAAATTTTGGGGCCCTTTATGTGCATAGAGTTCTTACATAGTGTGGTGTTGACACGGGGTACATCAAAAAGTGATCTGTGTCTTGTGTTATGGTCATGCGTCATGTTAAGTGGTGAAAAGATTTGAGCGACGGGTTTATGTTTGAGTGTAGTGTTCTATGTATGTAGTTGGTACAAGAGTAAGTATGGATGTTCTTTACAGTGAGTAATTTTAGACTTTTGAATATTGGTGGAGTATGCTGTCTGAAGTGGGAATATATCATCATTCTGACTGCAGCCTTTTGCTGGGTTATTAACACTTTGAGGGTTTCGGCCGTACTAGTACGGCTTACGACCCAGGGTTTTTGACGTACTAGTACGCCTAAATTCTAGCACCCTCAAATCTAGTGGGAGAAAGCTGGTAGGCCTACATATGAAAGAATGGGTCTATGTGGTCAGTGTGCACAGTATAAAAAAAAATCCTGCAGCACACAGTGCATAATGAGAAAAAAAAAACTTTGACCGTTTTTTTGGAATAAAACAGCGACTTTGCACTGTATTTTTGTAAGGTATTTATTGTTGTATTCAAGTTTTCTTGGTCTCATTTTATAGAATGGAAGACATGTTACAGAAATTGAGATGATTTTGAGTGGTTTTACAATGAAAAGTACCTTGAAATTGAGCTCAAAGTAGCAGAAATGTTTGATTTTTACCAAAGTTCAAAAGTAAACAAATCATGCCAAGCGTCCAATACATGTCAACTGGTGAGTCTAATATTCTTTCGCAAGTGCGCCAATATTATTTATACCATTTTTTACACTAATGCAGTAGTCTGCATAACAGTAAATCTTCTATTTTTTGTGAGAATAAAAATTCAAAGTGGAAAGCAAAAGAATGTAAGAGGGGCCTTGAGACATGACTAATGAACAGAGGAAATGTCATTTTAGTGCCAGGAATATCTTTCTTGTTTATTCTGGACCATATTCGGAAATTAGCATCTTTCGAAATTTGTGTGAAATTGGCAAAATTGCTAAATTCTGACCACTGTACTGGATAGTTGAAATTGGTAAATGGGTGGTTTATTGCACTCATTCGATAGAAAAAATGGAGTTCTAGCGAAATATTCATGTTTTTTTCGACTAGTACACTGGAATTGGCCGAAAATGGGGCTGAAAGTAGGCAAAATCGCTGATGCGTAAACATTGCCGAGACCGCTAACTTCGCAAGAGCATAATTCCTTAAGTTTTCCATCAAATTTCATACTTTTGGTGTCATTATGATCGGGAAAAGGTTCTCTATCTTTTCATAAGAAAAAATTATTTGTTTTTTTAAATTTGGCTGACCCTGAGAACGAGTCTCGGAGAGGGCCTGTCAACCCTCAAAGGGTTAATGGTCTTCGGTGATTTAATGTTGTTGATCCCAAGGCACAAATTCCACAGGTGAGATAAGGGTAGATGAGTGAGTGATACAGTACAAGTAGAGCTGATTGTGGAACATAGTACCGTATCTTTGATAGCATGTCTTAAAAATTTTCTTGAAAATTTGTTGTACATGGGTCTGGAATTTAAGGCTACTGTCAAGGTGGATTCCCAGGAATTTTCCCTCTGTGCATCTTGTGATGGGTGATCCGTTTAGCTCTATGTTAAGTGGAACATTTGTGGCTCTGTTTCCAAACTGAATGAAATAGGTTTTGTCAATATTAAGTGCAAGCTTGTTAGTCATCATCCAAGTAGATTTTATTTTATTATCACACTGGCCGATTCCCACCAAGGCAGGGTGGCCCGAAAAAGAAAAACTTTCACCATCATTCACTCCATCACTGTCTTGCCAGAAGGGTGCTTTACACTACAGTTTTTAAACTGCAACATTAACACCCCTCCTTCAGAGTGCAGGCACTGTACTTCCCATCTCCAGGACTCAAGTCCGGCCTGCCGGTTTCCCTGAACCCCTTCATAAATGTTACTTTGCTCACACTCCAACAGCACGTCAAGTATTAAAAACCATTTGTCTCCATTCACTCCTATCAAACACGCTCACGCATACCTGCTGAAAGTCCAAGCCCCTCGCACACAAAACCTCCTTTACCCCCTCTCTCCAACCTTTCCTAGGCCGACCCCTACCCCGCCTTCCTTCCACTACAGACTGATACACTCTTGAAGTCATTCTGTTTCGCTCCATTCTCTCTACATGCCCGAACCACCTCAACAAACCCTTCCTCAGCCCTCTGGACAACAGTTTTGATAATCCCGCACCTCCTCCTAACTTCCAAACTACGAATTCTCTGCGTTATATTCACACCACACATTGCCCTCAGACATGACATCTCCACTGCCTCCAGCCTTCTCCTCGCTGCAACATTCATCACCCATGCTTCACACCCATATAAGAGCGTTGGTAAAACTATACTCTCATACATTCCCCTCTTTGCCTCCAAGGACAAAGTTCTTTGTCTCCACAGACTCCCAAGTTTCACCACTCACTCTTTTTCCCTCATCAATTCTATGATTCACCTCATCTTTCATAGACCCATCCGCTGACACGTCCACTCCCAAATATCTGAATACATTCACCTCCTCCATACACTCTCCCCCCAATCTGATATTCAATCTTTCATCACCTAATCTTTTTGTTATCCTCATAACCTTACTCTTTCCTGTATTCACCTTTAATTTTCTTCTTTTTCACACCCTACCAAATTCATCCACCAATCTCTGCAACTTCTCTTCAGAATCTCCCAAGAGCACAGTGTCATCAGCAAAGAGTAGCTGTGACAACTCCCACTTTGTGTGTGATTCTTTATCTTTTAATTCCACGCCTCTTGTCAAGACCCTCGCATTTACTTCTCTTACAACCCCATCTATAAATATATTAAACAACCACGGTGACATCACACATCCTTGTCTAAGGCCTACTTTTACTGGGAAATAATTTCCCTCTTTCCTACATACTCTAACTTGAGCCTCACTATCCTCGTTAAAAACTCTTCACTGCTTTCAGTAACCTACCTCCTACACCATACACTTGCAACATCTGCCACATTGCCCCCCTATCCACCCTGTCATACGCCTTTTCCAAATCCATAAATGCCACAAAGACCTCTTCAGCCTTATCTAAATACTGTTCACTTATATGTTTCACTGTAAACACCTGGTCCACACACCCCCTACCTTTCCTAAAGCCTCCTTGTTCATCTGCTATCCTATTCTCAGTCTTACTCTTAATTCTTTCAATAATAACTCTACCATACACTTTACCAGGTATACTCAGCAGACTTATCCCCCTATATTTTTGCACTCTCTTTTATCCCCTTTGCCTTTATACAAAAGAACTATGCATGCTCTCTGCCAATCCCTAGGTACCTTACCCTCTTCCATACATTTATTAAATAATTGCACCAACCACTCCAAAACTATATCCCCACCTGCTTTTAACATTTCTATCTTTATCCCATCAATCCCAGCTGCCTTACCCCCTTTCATTTTACCTACTGCCTCACGAACTTCCCCACACTCACAACTGGCTCTTCCTCACTCCTACAAGATGTTATTCCTCCTTGTCCTATACACGAAATCACAGCTTCCCTATCTTCATCAACATTTAACAATTCCTCAAAATATTCCCTCCATCTTCCAATACCTCTAACTCTCCATTTAATAACTCTCCTCTCCTATTTTAACTGACAAATCCATTTGTTCTCTAGGCTTTCTTAACTTGTTAATCTCACTCCAAAACTTTTTCTTATTTTCAACAAAATTTGTTGATAACATCTCACCCACTCTCTCATTTGCTCTCTTTTTTACATTGCTTCACCACTCTCTTACTCTCTCTCTTTTTCTCTACATACTCTTCCCTCCTTGCATCACTTCTACTTTGTAAAAACTTCTCATATGCTAACTTTTTCTCCCTTACTACTCTCTTTACATCATCATTCCACCAATCGCTCCTCTTCCTCCCGCACCCACTTTCCTGTAACCACAAACTTCTGCTGAACACTCTAACACTACATTTTTAAACCTACCCCATACCTCTTCGACCCCATTGCCTATGCTCTCATTAGCCCATCTATCCTCCAATAGCTGTTTATATCTTACCCCAACTGCCTCCTCTTTTAGTTTATAAACCTTCACCTCTCTCTTCCCTGATGCTTCTATTCTCCTTGTATCCCATCTACCTTTTACTCTCAGTGTAGCTACAACTAGAAAGTGATCTGATATATCTGTGGCCCCCCTATAAACATATACATCCTGAAGTCTACTCAACAGTCTTTTATCTACCAATACATAATCCAACAAACTACTATCATTTCGCCCTACATCATATCTTGTATACTTATTTATCCTCTTTTTCTTAAAATACGTATACCTATAACTAAACCCCTTTCTATACAAAGTTCAATCAAGGGCTCCCATTATCATTTACACCTGGCACCCCAAACTTACTACCACACCCTCTCTAAAAGTTTCTCCTACTTTAGCATTCAGGTCCCTACCACAATTACTCTCTTACTTGGTTCAAAGGCTCCTATACATTCACTTAACATCTCCCAAAATCTCTCTCTCTCCTCTGCATTCCTCTCTTCTCCAGGTGCATACACGCTTATTATGACCCACTTCTCGCATCCAACCTTTACTTTATATCCACATAATTCTTGAATTTACACATTCATATTCTCTTTTCTCCTTCATAACTGATCATTTAACATTACTGCTACCCCTTCCTTGCTCTAACTCTCTCAGATACTCCAGATTTAATCCCATTTATTTCCCCCCACTGAAACCTCCTACCCCCTTCAGCTTTGTTTCGCTTAGGGCCAGGACATCCAACTTCTTTTCATTCATAACATCAGCAATCATCTGTTTCTTGTCATCCGCACTACATCCACGCATATTTAACCCTTTGAGGGTTTTCGTCGTACTAGTACGTCTTACGCGTAGGGGTTTTTGACGTACTAGTACTCATAAATTCTAGCGACCTCAAATCTGTGGGAGAAAGCTGGTAGGCCTTCATATGAAAGAATGGGTCTATGTGGTCGTGTGCACAGTCTAAAAAAAAATCCTGCAGCACACGGTGCATAATGAGAAAAAAAAAACTTTTTTTCCCTTTTTTTTTAATAAATCAGCGACTTTGCAGTGTATTTTCGTATAGTATTTATTGTTGTATTCTAGTTTTCTTGGTCTCATTTTATAGAATGGAAGACATATTACTGAAATTGAGATGATTTTGACTGGTTTTACAATGAAAGGTGCCTTGAAATTGAGCTCAAAGTAGCAGAAATGTTCGATTTTTACCAAACTTCAAAAGTAAACAAATCGTGCCAAGCGTGCAATACACGTCAACTGGTGAGTCTAATATTCTTTCACAAGTGCACCAATAATATTTATACCATTTTTTACACTAATGCAGTAGTTTGCATAACAGTAAATCTTATATTTTTTGTGAGAATAAAATTCAAAGTGGAAAGCAAAAGAATATAAGAGGGGCCTTGAGACGTGACTAATGACTAGAGGAAATGTCATTTTAGTGCCAGGAATGTCTTTCTTGTTTATTCTGGACCCTATTCCGAAATTGGCATCTTTTGAAATTTGTGTGAAATTGGCAAAATTGCAAATTCTGACCACTGTACTGGATAGTTGAATTTTAAAATGGGTGGTTTCTTGCACCCATTCGATAGAAAAAATAGAGTTCTAGCGAAATATTCATGTTTTTTGTCGACTAGTACAGTGAATTGGCCGAAAATGGGGCTCAAAGTGGGCAAAATCGCCGATCCGTAAACATCGCCGAGACCGCTAACTTTGCGAGAGCATAATTCCGTAAGTTTTCTATCAAATTTCAAACTTTTGGTGTCGTTATGATCGGGAAAAGATTCTCTATCTTTTCATAAGAGAAAATAATTTTTTTTTTTTTTAAATTTGGCCGACCCTGAGAACGAGTTTCGGAGAGGGCCTGTCGACCCTCAAAGGGTTAAGCATCCCAGTTTTATAGTTTTTCTTCTTCTCTTTTTTAGTAAGTGTCTACAGGAGAAGGGGTTACTAGCCCATTGCTCCCGGCATTTTAGTCGCCTCATACGACACGCATGGCTTACGGAGTAAAGATTCTTTTCCACTTCCCCATGGACAATAGAAGAAATAAAGAAGAACAAGAGCTATTTAGGAAAAGGAGAAAAACCTAGATGTATGTTATATATATATGCATGTGCGTGTCTGTGAAGTGTGACCAAAGTGTAAGTAGGAGTAGCAAGTTATCCCTGTTATCTAGCGTGTTTATGAGACAGAAAAAGAAACCAGCAATCCTACCATCATGCAAAACAGTTACAGGTTTCTGTTTCACAGTCATCTGGCAGGACGGTAGTACTTCCCTGGGTGGTTGCTGTCTTCCAACCTACTACCTACATTGTACTGTAGATATTTTCTGCAATTCAGCATTAACCCCTTCAGGATCGAAGGCCAAAATCTGAAGTGGTGCTCCAGTGTCCAAGAAATTTTGAAAAAAAAAAAAAAAAAATCTTACAGAATTAGAGTATATTTTTGTGAAGGTATTAAGACAAAAAAAAAATTTCTGATCAGTACTTACCGAGATACAGCGGCAGGAAGTTGACCCAAATTGACCGGGTGGCGGCAACATCAGTGACTTCCGCAAAATCCTATTTTTTTATTTTACGTTTTTTATACTCTTTTCTTTTCTTTTCTAATTTTTTCCTTTTTCTAATAACATTTGCGGCCTGTGAGACCAGTATAATGTATATTGTATAAGTGTACACTCATTGTATTCAACACAATAACTGCACTAATTTGTTTATCATTATATTGCTTACAAAACTTGTTTACAAGTTTATTGTAAACAAAATGATGAAAATATTAGTGTGGTTATTGTGCTGAATACAACGGTACCATATAGTACAATGGTGCCATATGATGCAATAGTACCATATGGTACAATGGCACATGATACAATGGTACCATATGATACAATGGTAGCATATGATACAATGGTACCATATGGTACAATGGCACCATTTGGTACAATGGTACCATATGATACAATGGTACCATATGGTGCAATGGTACCTTATGGTATGATATGGTGTAATGGTACCATATGGTACCATATGATGCAATGGTACCATATGGCACATTGTACCATACAGTACAATGATACCATATGGTTCATTGTACCATATGGTACTGTTGTATTCAACACAAACACACTATTTTCATTATTATTTTGTTTACAATAGTCGTTTACAACAAAAATGTGCAATAATGTTTTATATTAGTAATATTCTATTTATTTATTTATTTATTTATTTAGTAATTTTAGCATACATACAGAGGTACAAAAAAATACAGGTAAGAGCAGCATGCCAAAGCCACTTATATGCATAGCATTATGGGCTGGCTTAAAATTAACTTAAGATTAACTAAGCAATGATGAAATCAGTGATAAGACATTATTGTAAACAGATAACTATAAAATACAAATGAGTATTACAAAGACAGGTCCTATGGTTGCATGCATTGCTGTTCATTCAGTAGAATGGAGTATTCTGTTAGGTAGTGTATTTAAAAAAAAAACAAAGTTGATTGGGTCCTAGGTTTAACATTTGTGTGATATAATTGTGAGTAACATATAGGATATACAATTTATAAGGTTCAGTTATTCAGTATTTTTTTGGGTTTTGAGTGAGTAAGTGATCTTGAGAAGAGACTTGAATTTATAAAGGTAGTGGTTCTTTTATATTTACAGGTAATGAATTCCAGATTTTAGGGCCTTTTATGTGCATTGAGTTTTTGCATAGCGTTGATGGACAGAGGAACATCAAAGAGTGATCTGTGCTTTGTTATGGTCTGTGTTCTGTTGGGGTTTGGGCAAGGAGATGTTTGAGGGGAGGGTTAATATCAGAGTTAAGTTCTATGTATGTAATAGGTGCAGTAATAAGGGTATGGATGTTTTGTATGGTGAGTAGGTTGAGTGTTTTTGAATATTGGTGGAGTGTGCTGCCTGTAGTGAGAATTGTTTATTCTAACTGCAGCCTTATGTTGGGTAATTAGTGGTTGAGATGGTTAATTGTTGTTGAGCCCATGCACAAATTCCATAGGTGGATAGGGGAAAATTTAAGAGAGTGATAAAGGCCAGAAGGGCTGACTGTGGAAATAGAAACCGTATCTTCGATAGTATGCCTACAGTCTTGGAAATTTTCTTAAATTTGTTGTATATGTGTATGAAATTTGAGTCTATTATCAAGGTGGTTTTCCTAAGAATTTTCCCTCTGTTAGCTTTGTGATAGGTGATCTGTTTATCGTTATGTTAAAAAGGTACATCTGTAGCTCTGTTACCAAACTAAAATGAAGTAGGTTTTGTCAATGTTTAGTTTAGTTTGTTAGTCCTCATCCAGGTAGTTTATTTTCTGTAATTCGGTGTTTTACAGTATTAAACTAGCGTGACGGGGCCCTTGGGTGAGAGAAGACGTATGTAGTGTAATCTGCAAAAAGTGTGGGTTTGAGTAATTGCGAAGCATTTGGTAGGTCATTTATGTATAAGAGAAAGAGAAGAGGGCCAAGGACACTTCCCTGTGGGACACCAACTGTAATTGGTTGAGCGGAAGAGCTTGCCCCATTTGCGTACACATATTGGCTTCTGTTGCTGGGGTAGACTTGAGGTGTTGAGGGAGTGCCCTTAATACCATAGTGTGACAATTTTTACGTGGAGCAAGTCATGGTCAACTGTATCAAAAGCTTTACGTAAGTCAATGAAGATCCCCAGTGGGACTTCTTTTTTCTCTATTGCAGTGTATATATGTTCTAGCATGTGTATAATAGCATCATTAGTATTTTTATTGGGCCCTGAATCCAAATTGGCAGGGGTTGGAATGTTTTGGGGATGAGGTAGGATTAGATTCGTTTATGAATTAATTTTTCAAAGATTTTTGAGAGAGGGTGTAAATTGGATATTGGCCTATAGTTATTCAACTCTGTTTGGTCCCCTCCTTTATGGATCGGGGTGACCCTTGCTATTTTGAGAGCTGTAGGGAAGGTGGAGGATTCAATGGATTTGTTAAAGAGTGTTCCCAATGATTGGTGATAGTACTTGTGACACTTTTTTGTATAAAGGGTGGTAAGGTATTTAAATCTCCTGCCTTGTTTTTAGTGCGTTGATAATAAGGGAGACTTCGTATGGGTTAGTCGGAGCTAAGAAACAGTGTGTTCGGGTAGTTGCCAGTGAGGTTTTTCATTTGGTGGGGTTATCTGAGTTTGGGATTTTATTGGCAAGGTTTTGTCCTATAGTGGAGAAGAAATCATTGAGTCTGTTTGCTGTTTCTGTTGGTGGGAGTTGGGGTTCATCTGATTTTGCTAATTTTATTTCGCTATTTCGGGGATAATCTTTTTTGTTCCCAGATTTCTGATAGGGCTTCCAGGTCTTTTTTATATCACCTCGTAAGTTGGATAATCTGTTCTCATAATACAGTTGTTTTGCCCTTCTTATCAGGCTGGTTAGGATTGACGAGTAACGTTTTGTTTGGTCTTGGTTATGTGACCCATTCTGTACGTTTCCATATCGGTGTTTTGTTTTATGGATTTGAGAATGGCTGGGTGTTTAGCCAGGGACTGTTCAGTCTCTGAGCTGTCAAATGTTTTTAGTTTTTTTAGGGCAGTGCTTGTTTAAAAGGTTTATTGGGTCTTTTTTAGAAAATTATTAAAACATTCGTCAATATCTGTATAGATTTCTAGCTCGTGTGCCAGTCAATGTTTGTTACTGCTGTTGTAAAAGTTATTAATGGCTGCCTCATTGTGAAGTCTGAAGGTGACTTTAGTAGTGTCTTGGGGTATTTTACCAAGAGTTGTTATAAGGAAAGTAGGGTAGTGGTCTGTGGTATTATCTGTAATTATCCCTGATTTTAAAAAGGGGGTATGGTGTTGGTCCAGATGTGGTCAGGTGGGGGGAAAACTGTCTCCGTAACTCTTTTTGGTTTTGTTACTGTTGGTAGCAAACATGCAGTTATCATTGTGTTTGTGAATTCAGTAACGTGTGGGTCCTGGTCTTGTAGGAGATTTATATTGAAGTCCCCTGAGAGTAGAAAGTGATCTTTGTTCATGCGTGCATCAGTTATCATACTTCCTGGGTTTTTTGACTAAATTGGCTAATGTTTGATTGTGGAACTCGGGTAGATGTTTATCACTGTGAGAGGTTTTTGTAGGTATTTGGATTTGAATTTAGCTATTATATATTCCCCATGTTCATCCTCGTGCAAGAAATTAGTGATACATTCTAGTTGGTCTGAGTAGTATATAGCTGTGCCACCCCCCTTGTTGGTCTGGCCTACAGTTGTGTATGGCTGTGTAACCAGGAATGGCATAGCCCATCTGTAGTATCAGGCTTTAGCCAGGTTTCAGTTAGTGTAATGATGGACATATTGGCATCCAAGGAATTTAGTAATACTAGGGGGTCATCGTAATGCTTGCTTAAAGATCTGTTTGTAGTTAAAGATAGTTATGTTGTTGTTGGCTCTGAGAAGTGCCTTTGATTGTTCTGCTGTTTTAGAAATTACAGTAACTGTTTAAATCATTTAAGTCATTAATAAGAGGTTGGTATCAGGATCAATGCTTGTAATCATTAAGATTTGTAGGTGATCTATAGTTAAAATTAAGTTTAAACAAAGTAAATTTTCTAAAGCTAAAAAAATAGCCCCTGAATTTTTAACAAATGTAAAATAATGAGCAAAGGGTGTTTTTTAAAGCTAAAATAAAGGAGACAATATAAAGGGACAAAATTTTTTGTGTGGTGACAAATAAAGTGATGTCAAATAAGGGGAGCTTGGAAATGATGGTAGGTTGTATTTAAAGGATTCTTTTTAAGTTAGAATTATAATATAAAATTATATATAAAAGGGACTAATATAAGTTGTGGTTGAACAATAAAGTGGTAATCAAATAATTGCACTAAGGTCTAATATAATGACTTTTGTGGAGTCTTTGTTTTTGAGCTAGAATGAGCTATAGTACAACTAGATTTAATTTCTTAATTAACAATACAATTAAAAATAGCAAACCGTCTCTCACTAGTAATTGCATTTTGGGCTAAAATAATGAATTTGGTATTGACTATAGTACAACTGAGTTTAATCTAATATATAAAAAGGGACGAGACTCTCAATTGTAATTTGCACTAAGGTGTTATATAAGTTGTTACAAGAAGTAGTGTATAACTTGATTTTAAATTGACAGATAAAATATACAAGTTAAGGTAGCAAAAGAATAAAAAAAAAGTAGAAAAAAAAAAATATATGAGGTAGTTGGTACAGCTTAGCAAAAGATAGTTAAGGGCCTTGAACAATAAAATATTGAAATATACACTAAATTTCACACACAATTATAGTCACTAAGTATAAAACAACTTTTGAGTAGGAATTATAATATAAACTTATAATATAAAATACAATGAAATGGTACTTGCAATTTGCACTAGAGTCTGGTATAGGTTTTTGACAAGATCAAGAGTATAACTAATTTAAATTGACAAAATAAAATTCACAATTAAAGTACCAAAAGAATAATAGTAAAAAATAGCAATGGTAATGTCTTGGTTTAATATGATAGTAAGATGGTAGACAGGTACACAGGTTCAAAGGATAATATAAAAAGGGTTTGGAGTTGAATATACAACTTGAAAATTTGGCAACAAAATGTTATGGAAGTATAAATTAATGTTTAATTGTACAAAAGTAAAATTGCTGGTAGTAAATATTTGGGGTTTAAAAAAATTTTGTAAGGGAATAATGATTACAAAAGTGAAAAAGTATTGTTTATTTCTTCAATTTGCACTGGTTTTTTATCTAGAGGTTTATGGCAGTACAAGGTAATTAAGAGTACTCTAAGATAGTAAATGTGGTATTAAACAGGTAAAGGTAATTAGACAAGTAATGGTTATTAAATGTCAAAAATGTTAAGAGTAAATTGAAATTATAGTAAAAATGATATTATTAATTTTAGTAGGTAATATCAATTGATAGTATTTAAAAAATATGAGGTAGTAATATGGACAAAGAAAGTATCAATTCAGCTAATGTTTAAGCAAACAATAGTAAATAAGAAAATTACATAAGGTGACTTATGCTTACTAGTAAAATCACAAAATGAGGTAGTTGATTATTTAAATTTCTAAGAGATTGTACAATGAAATTTTAACAATAATGGAGCAAAACATACACTACACTATGTAGGCTTTTAGGTTGGACATTGTTTAGTTATTCTCTGTAAATTAGTATCCCTGAGAAATCGTGGATAGATCATTCTCGTTCGTGATTGTGTACAGTTGACCTTACATTTGTTTTCTAACAAGATTTTCCCCTCGCGTTGTGAAGCATTGGTGTATTGTGTCTTATTCTCCCGCTTAAGTTTTCTGACTCTATACAGGAGGTTCTGAGTTTTTGGTAAGACACTTGTTTATGTATACCTCTTTCTTTACTTTAATTTGATGCAATAATTAAGTCTTTTTTCTGTCATGTGGTGGAAAACTAAGCATAACACTTTTTCTACCATGGGATCCTAGTAACCTGGCTTCTTTTATTTCTGACTCCCGGTACAATAACACTTGTTTGGTCCTTTAATGATCTGCAGAGTAATTTCTTTACTGTTTGTTTGGTTTTTATATCACTGGGAAAAAGTGGGACGTTTAACTATTACTGCGTCCGATAGTTTATCTTGTTTAGTTTTATATTCTTGGAGAGCAAAGTAGTCACTGAATGGTTATCTAAGTTGTTCTTCCATTCTTTTACTTTCTTTAAACCTTTGTTTTTAAAAGATTTTATTTGTTGGTATGGCTATCTATGAATCTTGGATGTCTTGTCCAAGTTATTCCTGGGTGTGATAAAATTTTTCAAGGGGAAAGAGGGATTTTGTTCTCAGTTGTTCATCCTGGTGTTGTTTTGTTAGTGTCTCTCGAAGATTCATATTTCAATAACTAAGGTGGAGATGCATGTCTTTTTTGGGTAATGGACGTTTGGTCATTGAGAGATCTTGGCGGTTAATCCGGGGAAGAGAGGGAGGATGGGTGGTGGCAGCCATGTTGTTGTTATTGGTTGTGGGTTTTGCCTTGAGCCGGTGGTGAGTGGGTGGTTGCTGGGGGCCGGCGTCCCTCCTGGCTACACTTGTTGAATAGTTGATTTTTCGGTGTTTTTTGCTGGCCTTGGTGCTGTTTCCTCTTAGACTCGCCTCATTATTACTACAGGAATTGTTGTAGTTAAGAAGTTGTAGTTATACAAAGCTTTTGGGTTACGTGTTCCCGGCTGGCAGCGGGTGTTGCTTCGGTTTGTGGCAGTCTTCCTTTGATCTCTATTATTTTCAATTTGTAGGTTTCACTGTGGTTAATCTTTGGTCATTCTGGGTGCTACGTTGGGTAGTGCAGTTTTGCTTGTAACTAGGTCATCATTGGAGCATGTATTTACAAGTGTACAGGAACTTGAGTGTTCCTTTAGGTGGATGACAAAGCACTTTGTCTCGGAAACTGCAAAGTCGTTTTTTTTATTATTATTATAATCAAAAAGAAGCGCTAAGCCACAAGGGCTATACAGCGCCCGCAGGGTAGGGAAGGAAGCGAGGGTATTGAGCGGCGAAGGGGGGAGGGATGATCAGTAGGTTACAGAAAACAGGGGGCAGGGGATAGTGGGGGTAGAGGGCAGCAAGAGATTGAGGTAGAAAGGGCTGAAGGTATCATCAGAGTTGGAAGTCATCAGTTGTTGTCAAAAGTCAATGAGAGAGCAGCAGAGCGAAGACGACGTTGGGGTATATTCTGCGTGCTTGTTGATAAAGTGGGCAGTCTAACAGAATGTGGCTGACCGATAATGGAACCTGGGCAATTCCCACAGAGAGGAGCAGGGGCCTCTCCCTGAGATAATCCATGAATAAGACAAGTTGGCCAATGCGAAGAGGGAAGAGAGTAGTCTCCCCAACCCCGACACTGGGACAAGAAAGGATGGCCAGTAAACCAATACTCGGTTTAATAGATTGAAGTTTGTTACTGGCAGCGCAGACCAAAAGGTTGGTTTCCAGCAAAATAGTACGTAAATGGAACACCTCTATATGAAACTGGTAGGTCATGTACTGCAGACCGCGCAGCAGCGTCTTCCTGTTCATTGCCCTGTATGTCAATATGACCAGAGACCCAACAAAAAACAATACTTTATGCTTGGTAAAGATGCAGTGTAGCCAAAGTTGGATACGGAGGACTAATGGGTGAGGTGTATCAAATTTCTGTATAGCCTGTAAAGCACTAAGGGAGTCTGAGACAACCACAAATGACACAGGCATAGATGCAATACGGATAAGTGCTGCAAGAATGGCATATAATTCAGCAGTAAAAATACTAGCCGAAGATAGTAAATGCCCTCGTACGACGCTGTCCGGAAACACTGCTGCAAATCCTACGCCGTCAGAAGACTTAGAGCCATCTGTGTATACTGCAATGGCATGAGAATGAGAGTGGAAGTGGTCAAGAAAAAGAGAGCGGGAAGCTACCGTAGACAATTGGGCTTTCGAGCAAGGGAGTGAGAAAGAACAAACTCGAACAGCTGGAACTTCCCAGGAGGGTAGGGAAAAGTGAGATGCTACATGAACATAGAAAGGTGGTAACTGAAGAGAAGACAAGAGCGAATATAGGCAAAGAGAGAAGGGACAGAGCAAACAAGGGCGGCGAACAAATAAAGAATGTCTACTAATATCGGTGACCATTCTATAAATGGAAGGATTGCGGAGATCATGAGAGCGTACATAGTAGCGAAGGTAATGGGCATCACGGCGATCGGATAAGGATGGAACGTTCGCTTCTGCATAGAGGCTCTCAACAGGGGAAGAGCGAAAAGCACCAAGGCATAAACGTAATCCTTGGTGATGAATAGGGTTGAGGCTAGATAGAGTAACAGGAGAGGCAGCTGAATAGATCTGGTCACCATAATCAAGTCTCGATAAAATGAGGGTGGAATGTAGGCGAAGGAGAGTTCGACGATCAGCTCCCCATGAAAGATGAGCAAGGGTTTTAAGAAGGTTCAGCCGGCTGTGACAAGTTCTCTTCAGAGAGGTAATGTGAGGTTTCCAGGATAAGGCCTAGAAACCTGACTGTATCACGTTCAGGGATACGGGTGCCATAGAGGTATAAAGAATGATCGAAGATGACAGAACATCTAGTGAAAGTAATTTGGCGAGTTTTGGTACTGGAAAATTTAAACCCACGTGTGGTGGCCCAATTGGAAACACGGTCGACCGCATGCTGGAGAGAAACTGTAATGAGGTGACAGTCAGCGCCTGCACAGGCTATAGCGAAGTCATCAACATAGAGTGATGACCAAATATTGGATGGAAGACTAGAAGCCAAATCATTTATAGCAAGGAGAAAAAGTGTTGTGCTCAGAACACATCCCTGGGGGACACCTTCAGCTTGGATAAAGTCCGGAGAGCACATTATTAACCCGAACACGGAAATGTCTGTCGGTTAAAAAGTTCTTAAGGAAGGATGGTAGATTGCCTCGAAGGCCTAAGGAGTGGGCATGGGCCAAAATATTATATCTCCAAGTTGTGTCATAGCCTTCTCAAGGTCAAAAAATATGGCAATAACTGAGTGGTTATTCGCAAAGGCATTACGAATATATGTATCCAAGCATAGTAAGGAGTCTATGGTAGAACGGCCCTTACGAAAGCCATATTGACGAGTGGAGAGACTGTTGTGTGTCTCTAAATAACACACTAAACGTCTATTTACCAGGCATTCCATCACTTCGTAAACTGCACTGGTAAGAGCAATGGGACGATAGTGGGAGGCTTCATGTCCCGTAGTACCCGGTTTGCGGAAAGGGAGAACAATGGCAGATTTCCAAAGCTGTGGAAGAACTCTTTGTGACCAAATAAGATTGAAAAGTACACAAATAACCCGCACATAAAAGAGAGAAGCTTACGACGACGTTTCGGTCCGACTTGGACCATTTACAAAGTCACACTAACCAGAAGTGGAGCAGGACGGCTATTTATAGGCAGGAAGAGGTGGTGGTGGTGGTAGTAGTAGTAGTAGTAGTAGTACAAGAATGGTATATAATACCGACAAGATGAAATTAAGACACATGTGCAACACCCAGGCATCCCTATCGCAGACGTTTCGCCATCCAGCCAGCCAATGGATGGCGAAACGTCCACAACAAAGACAACCAGACGCCACACATTTTTCTTAATTTCATCAGTAGTAGTAGTAGTAGAAGAGGTAGTAGTAGTGGTAGTGGTAGAAGTGGGGAATAAGGAGGACGAGCCAGTCAAATACAAAGGAACGGGAGCACTGCAAGAGAGCTAGGTGCCCACAGAGGGAGAGCAAGCACACAGAGGTACGTGAAAGGGGAAGTGGTGAAATAAATGAAGAAGGAACAGAAACACGAGACAGAAGAGAGAAAGAAAACCCAGAGGAGAAAAAGGAAAGAGGAAAGGGGAAGAGGGAGAAGAAGAAAAAGAAAATTAAAAAATGAGGAGTCAGGTTAAGTCACGGGTGTTCTGAAGTTTGGAGCATTTTACAATGTAGTGGGAGAGGAAGGCATCTACAGAGACGAAGCCAGGGTTAAGATTCATACAAGGAAAGTTGTGTATTAGAGAGGATTCAACTAGACAGCGACTGTTCGAGTTGGAAGTAGGGAAGACAGTTTTAGCAGAAGACCAGTCAATAGGATGGCTATAATCTCTGACGTGACAGAAAAGAGCAATGTTAGTGTCGGCAAGCCTAACACTATTTTTGTGCTCCCTAAGTCTGTCAGTAAGAGATCGACCAGTTTCTCCGAAGTATTGAAGAGGACAGGAGGAGCAAGAAATAGAGTAGACACCAGGAACATCTGTAGAGGGAGGAGAGGTATGAACGAGATTAGTGCGAAGAGTGTTAGTCTGGCAGAAGGTAAGCTTGATGTCTAAGGGACGGACAGAATTGTTGAGATTAGAAAGACCGGAAATGTAGGGAAGGCAGAGGATAGAAGAGTTCCCAGGAGTAGAGAGTTTGGGAGAGAAGAAATTGCGTTTAGCATGTGAGAGGGCAGAGTCTATGAAATGGGAAGGGTAGCCAAGATGGGAAAACAAATTATGAAGAGTGGAAATTTCTGCTGGAAGGAACTGAGGATCACAGATGCGGAGGGCACGGAGAAAGAGGGAGATAAGAACACTTTTCTTGACAGGGTAAGCATGATAGGAAAAGTAGTGAATGTACATGCCATTGTGCATAGGTTTTCGGTAAACGGAAAAGGAAAAACCTGTATCTGAGCGGTAGACATGGACATCAAGGAAAGGAAGCAAGGAATTAGATTCCCATTCAGCTTTAAACTTAATGGAAGGGGCAAGATTATTAAGAGCTTCAAGAAAAGGTTGGAAGAGACTGGAGTCATGAGGCCACAGAGCATAGATGTCATCCACATAGAGGAGCCAGAGTGAAGGTTGCACATCGAGGGTAGGAAGAACAGTCTCGAAGTATTCCATGTAAAGATTAGCAAGGACAGGAGAGAGAGGAGAGCCCATAGCGACACCAAAGGTTTGAGAATAATATTTCCCTTGGAAGGAAAGGGTTTAGAGTCCACCCCGGGTGGATAAGATCAAGAAAACATCAGTAGGTATGGGGAGGTAAAACCCTTCTGGGCCTTCTATCAAAGGAAATCAAGGACATCATAAAGGGGAAACATTGGGAAGAGGGACTCAACGTCAAGACTAAGCTCTTCAGGTTGGGAGGGAGAGCGAACCGTTCAATGAAGTCTTGGGAGACGGAGGTGGCAGGAGAAAAAGTACCAAAAAGGGAAAGGAGGGTTTTGGCCAGCCAAAAGCAAGAGAAAAAGAGAAAAACCTCAAAGGATATGATAGGACGAAGAGGAATATTAGGTTTATTTTTTGGGAAGGCCACAAAATAGGGAAGAGAGGGAAGATGACACGAACCTTTGTGACTTTGTAAATGGTCCAAGCGGACCGAAACCGTATAAGTTTCTCTCTTTATGTGCGGGTTTTTTGTGTATCGTTCCAGTCATGTTTGTGCCTTTTTTTTGTTATTTAAGTTTGAAAAGGCGTAATAGGACTGAAGGGGCTGACTGATGTAAATGTTTGCTCGAACATGAATGTCGTGGCCCAGCGATGATGGCAGCTGAGAGTGTTGCCCCCATTTCCTAAAGTGTAAAGGCCATTATATTTTCTTCCTGAGAGAAGAAAAGCCCAAGGGTGCTAACTCTCTGGAGACTTTGAGGAAAGAAACGGGGCATAGATGGGCCCCTAGAAATATGGACCAGATGTTTGCCAATTTCGTTGGAAAACTAGGGGGTTTGCTAATCAACACTGGAACCCCCCAAAAAGGGACCCGGGGTCAAGAAAATATTTCCACTCAGTTTTCGTACTTTTTTCAAGACCCCTCATAGAGGAAGAAAGGGTTGGGGAAAATTCGCAAGCAAGTGCTTTAGCGTCCTGATGACCGGCGAGCGTCGCAGCTTCTGTTTAAAAATCAAAAGTCTCTCCCTGGGTTTTATTGTAGGTACCTGCCCCCCGCAGCGGTTTCAAACGTACTTAGAGGACAAGCAGGAAACCCCCAAGGCACGCATTTCTGAGAATCCCCCTAAGTTTGGGGGATAGAATGAGAAGCGCGGGTTTTAAAAAGGGGGGACGGAAAGGTGAAAACTCATAATGGGGAGAAAAAGGAACCCACTAAAAACAGTTATTGTAGTAAAGGTTCCATATTGCCCGATCAAATTGGGCCCTGTGGGTTACGAAGAAGGGGGAATACAAAGGGGAAGTAAGAATGATTGGGAAAAAGACGCTGTCATTTAAAACCGGCAGAAACAGACCGGTGAAGTCAATGCGGGGAGGAAGAGCAGACGAAGTCGATGCAAAAGGAGTATGAATCCCAGGACAAATGGTGTGAGTACCTGTATTTTAAAAAATGGAGGGGGTGGGAGCAAGAAAAACCCTTTAAAGAATGCAAGGGAATCACAGGGAGACGCCCCCCCAGGAAATGATGGGCATTAAAATCGCCCAATAACAGAAATGGTGGCGGGAATGACGAAGCAAGAAAGGCAATATCCCGGGGTAGATAATGCCCGAGAAGGAGAGAGATACAAAGAACATGTGTATACCACAAAAGCAAGTGGATACGGGCTGCTGTGTAATTGCAGCGATGTACGAACAAATAGCTGATGGTACGGAATATCAGTGAGTAGAAGAAGGGCACTTTCATTAAAGGTCCCATCAGGAAAAGGATCTGAAGAATACAATAAATTATAGCCTGAATGGGATAGATAACGGCAGAGTGTAATTTTGGTTCCTGTAAGAAAACCCACCAACGGGGGAAAACTGGGAGAGCAACATCTGAAGCTCACCCCGATTCCCCCTGAGGCCGCGAATATTCCATTGTAAATAGGAATGATTGGCAACAATAAAGATACCTGAAATCTGCAGGTAGGGTACCTAGGATAGAGGGGTTAGAAAAGTCCACATGCAGTGGCAAAGGAAAACGTTCAAGTAGCGAAGGAATGGTGCGTTGTAAAGAAAGGAGTTGCGGCAGATGGAGATGAGGAAAGAGAAGGAACATGGGTGGATCAGTGTCCTTGATGGTTTGGTCTCTGCAATATATTCAGAGATTGCTTCAAGTGTTTCGGAGTTCAGAGACGTCATATAGGGAGACAATATTGGGACGGAAGGAGGGGGAGTTTGAGTAAAAATCGGAGCTGTAATGGACTGTACCAAGGTAGGGGGAAGGGCGAAAGGGTGGAGGGGAAATGGAGAAGTGTGGGAGGGGACAGAAGAGGCAGAAACCTGGGAGGTGGCAGAAGAGAAGAAACTTGGGAGGGGACAGGGGAGGAAGGCTCAGTACGAGGAGGAGGAGGAGGATGAACCTCCACACTTGTAACGGAGCCAGTGAAAGGGGAAGACCTAGGTACAGAGACCGGGAAGGTTAAAATGTAAAGGTGGATGAAGGGGGAAAGGGGGGGTTAAAGGAGATTTGTTGGACCTCTGAGAAGTAGAGGGACGATTGGGAGGAGGTGTCGTACGAGGTCTTTTCGATACCGGGTTTGTGAGGGAGAACACGAAGTGAGGACAGACTGAGGAGTTGAAGTCGGGACGTCTGAGCCCAGGACAGCAAAAGAATTAGATACAGGAGTGACTATGGGACGGCAACCGCAGAGGAGGCTGCAGAAGATGTGACCCCAGAAGTGGGGGACGCTTTGAAACACGAGAATAAAAAAACACGGGGCAGTCTCCCTTGGAGGCGGAGATGAGAAACCGCCTAGCATAAGGGAGACCTTCTGCCTCTTTGAGGCAACGAATTTCCCGCTCATTTAAGTAGACCTGGCAACGGCGAGAGTACGAAGGGTGAGCCTCATGACAATTCAGGCAAGAGGAAGTTCAACTGCAAGACATATTAGAATGTCTTTCAGCACCACAGACTGGGCATTCGGTATAGATCTGCAATATTTTGCTGGGTGGCCAAATCACCAGCAATTCCTACACTGTTGCGGTGTAGGGATCACCTTCTGAACTTGTAACCAATGTCCTGCTACATAAAAAGAGGATGGGAGTTCACGGCTGTCAAAAGTTAAAGAGCCACATTGCAAGGGTATCGTCTTCGCCTGCGGGCAGGAAAAACCCATAAGTGTCCACCTTGAAATTGGGAGATCTTGGAGTTCCAGCTGTTCGAGAATGTCAGTGCCAAAATGTCTGGAAATTCTGTTGGACTAGGTATGGGGCAGAATAACAGTACCACTACAAGAATGAGGAAAGATGTTTTTCGATAGTGTTTAGGAATAGTATCGATATGTGAAAGAAAAAAAAGATCATGAGTTGGGGTAGAATTCTGGACTGTGATGAGCGCGTACCACTCTTAAGAGCATAAAAGGGAAAATATCTCTACCAAGTGGCGTAGGAGCGCTTTGCCAATACTTCTATGATCGGAAAAATAGGCAGTAGAAGAAGTCGGTCTTAATGTAAAGAATTTAGTCCATTGTGTGGTCCGAAATGATTTGTGGAGAGGGAGTGCATGACGTGTTGGTCTTTTCCGAGTAGAATGGGAAAGGGGTAATGAAGTAACATCATCAGAAGATTGTCGTTGACGTTTTAGGTTGGGACCAGAGCCCGGTCCAACATGGGACAGACTGGCGATTCGAAATCGCTGCACCGTAGAGGGAGAAGCCGGAAGCATATTCAAAGGAGAGCGGAAGTCAGACAAATCAAAGGAGTCAGTGGAAGCCCCGGGTACCTGAAGCAGGAGAGGAAACAGCAACAGCACCGATGTCCTGCTACAAAAAAAGGATGGGAGTTCACAGCTGTCAAAAGTTAAATGAGCCACATTGCAAGGTCGTCTTCGCCACGGGCAGGAAGAACATAAGTGTCCACCTTGAGAATTGGGAGATCTTGGAGATCCAGCTGTCGAGAATGTCAGTGCCACATGTCTGGAAATTCTGTTGGACTATGGTATGGGGCAGAATAACAGTACCACTACAAAAATTTGAGGGAAAGATGTTTTTCGATAGTGAAGGAATAGTATCGATATGTGAAAGAAGAGAAAGATCATGAGCTTGGGTAGAATTCTGGACGTGATGATGCACGTACCACTCTTAAAGAGCATGAAAGGAAATATCTCTACCAACGTGGCGTAGGAGTGCTTTGCCAATACGTAATATGATCGAAAGATAGGAAGTAGAAGAAGTGGTCTTAATGTATAGAATTTAGTCCATTGTGTGGTTCGAAACTGAGTGTGGAGAGGGAGTGCATGACGTGTCGGTCTTTCCGAGTAGAAGGGAAAGGGTAATGAAGTAACATCATCAGAAGATTTTCGTTGACATTTAGATGTGGACCAGAGTCGGTCCGACGTGGGACGGACTGGCGATTCGAAAATCGCCGCACCGTAGATGGAGAAGCCGGAAGCATAGTCAAAGGAGAGCGGAGGTCAACAAATAAAAGGAGTCGGTGGAAGCCCCGGTACCCGAGCGGGTGAGGAAACAGCACCAGCAAGAGGTACAGGGGCCTTAGGAGTGTCCAAACATTGGCCAAAAGACGAGGCGAGTGTCAGAACAGGGTGCGGTAACAATAAGGGGCCCCGGGGGGTAGCGGGGTCATGGATTTGGGACTCCATGGTTAGGTTTCTTCTTTCTTTTTGTTTTAAGAAAAAAAAGAAAAAAAAATAAAATAAAATAAAAAAAAATAAACAAAAAGGGGGGACCGGGGAGGATAGTTCTAGGAGGAATAAAAGGGCCAGACATCTCCCTCCGTGCCCAAGAGGACCTCAGCACTGCAAAATAGCGCAGATGCGCATGGAACTCGTGCCATACCCTACCCTTCATGCCAGTAAACCAGCAATCCGGGATAGCAACCTCACATCTGCCGAGCTTACCTCGGTGGACAAAAAAGAGGGCGGCCGGATATCCACCACAAAAACTACCTCCTTTGGCCCTCCCCCGAATCCGAAAGGTGGCTTCCAGAGATACACCCCCCGCCCAAAGACACCCAAAGCCAAACCCCCTGGGATACCGGAGAGGGATCGGGGCATCCCCAGGCGGTCCAGATCCCATGGCAAACTACGCCACAGCCAAGAACCTCAAAGGAATGGGGTGGACCCCGGTAACCTTCCCCCCACCTATGAACTAGTGTGCCTGTGGGAAAAATCCCAAAAGGGCCCAAAAAAAGGAAGGGCAAAAGGGAGGGGGGGGGAGGAGGAGAAGAAAAGGAAAAAGAGGAGGATGCGGAGGATAGGATAGGGAAGGGGGGATTGGGGGGTAATTAGGTTCGGTCTGAGGAAGGAGACCGACAGGTCTATTTTCCTCAGACCCAAAAAGGGCCTGTTCACCACGCCAAGAAGCCCCTCTTGAAGAGGCACGGAGTCAGTAGCTAGCTTGTGTCACCACTCACTCAGTCTTGGCTGGTGTCTCATGCCACCAACACCCATTGACCATATGGTACAGGTATATGTTACAGGGTACCATATGGTACATTGTACTATATGGTATAGGGTACCATGCAGTACAGGATAACATATGGTGCAGGGTACCATATACTACAGGGTACCATATGGCACAGGGTACCATACAGTACAGGACACCGTATGGTACAGATACAGGGATAACTATGGAAATAAGTCACCCTGACTTTTTTGGGGTTATCCTAGGATTTTACACGTATGCTGCTATGTATGATAATCTAAGTAATTGTATTACTGTACACCTGAATAAACTTAAAGTGCATGTGGCATCATAAGTAAGTTTATTTAGTTATACACAAATAAAGTTACATAGAATATCATACTTAGCAGCATATGTTTGGAGAACCTAGAATAACCCAAAAAAGTCAGACAGACTTATTTCCATTAGGGTCCCTGTACCCTGTACCATATGGTATAATGTACCATATGGTACAATGTACTATATGGTACATTGTACCATATGATACCATTGTATGACTGGCACCATTGTACCATATGGTACCATTGTACCACATGGCACGATGGTACCATATGGTTCAAAACCATAGAATTTGTCTTCAGCTCCACTTCCATCAGTCTTAGAACTGTAAGTTGTGAAGAGGAGAGTGAGAGCTTCCTTGCCGCCAGGCACAATGAACAAAGCTACTTTGCTGGCGTTCCCACAATGCCATGCGGGTGTCCACATTTTTTCTATGGTGTGAACACTGACCACCCAGACCCATTCTCTCAGATGTAGGCCTACCAGCCTTCTCACGCTAAATTTGACGCTCCTAGAGTTTTGGCATAGATCTACGGTTTTGGACCCTGAACATAAAGCCGTAGATCTATGGGACGGACCCTGAAAGGGTTAACAGTATTAGCCAGTACAGGTTTAGGTGAGAGAAGATGTATGTTGTGTCATCTGCAAAAAATATTGTTTTGAGTAGTTGTGATGCATTCTGTAGGTCATTGATGTAAATGAGAAAGAGGATAGGGCCAAGGACACTTTCTTGTGGGACCCCAACTGTAATTGGTTGTGTGGAAGAGTTAGCTCCATTTGTGTACACATATTGGCTTCTGTTACTAAGATATGACTTTAGGTAATTGAGGGAGTGCCCTCTTATACCATAGTGTGTTAACCCTTTGGAGTTTCGGACATACTAGTACGTCTTACGACTCAGAGTTTTTGACGTACTAGTATGCCTAAATTCTAGCGCCCTCAAATCTAGTGAGAGAAAGCTGGTAGGCCTACATATGTAAGAATGGGTCTACGTGGTCAGTGTGCACAGTATTAAAAAAAACCTGCAGCACACAGTGCGTAATGAGAAAAAAAAAACTTTGTGTTTTTGGATTAAAACAGCGACTTTGCACTGTATTTTCGTATGGTATTTATTGTTGTATTCTAGTTTTCTTGGTCTCATTTTATAGAATGGAAGACATATTACAGAAATTGAGATGATTTTGACTGGTTTTACAATGAAAAGTACCTTGAAATTGAGCTCAAAGTAGCAGAAATGTTCGATTTTTACCAAAGTTCAAAAGTAAACAAATCATGCCAAGCGTCCAATACACATCAACTGGTTAGTCTAATATTCTTTCACAAGTGAGCTGATATTATTTATACCATTTCTATACTAATGCAGTAGTCTGCATAACAGTAAATCTTATTTTTTTGTAAGAATAAAAATTCAAAGTGGAAAGCCAAAGAAATATAAGAGGGGGCCTGGGGATGTGACTAACGAACGGAGAACTTGTTATTTTAGTGCCAGGAATGTCTTTCTTGTTTATTCTGGACCCTATTTGGAAACTGGCATCTTTTGAAATTTGTGTGAAATTGGCAAAATTACTAAATTCTGACCACTTTATTGGATAGTTGAAATCAGTAAATGGGTGGTTTCTTGTACTCATTTGATAGAAAAAATGGAGTTCTAGTGAAATAGTTACGATTTTTGTCGACTAGTACACTGGAATTGGCCGAAAACAGGGCTCAAAGTGGGCAAAATCGCCGATACGTAAACATCGTTGAGACCGCTAACTTCACGAGAGCATAATTCCGTAAGTTTTCCATCAAATTTCATACTTTTGGTGTCATTATGATCGGGAAAAGATTCTCTATCTTTTCACAAGAAATTTTTTTTTTTAATGTGTCGACTTTGAGAACAAGTCTGGGAGAGGGCCTGTCGACCCTGAAAGGGTTAAGAGGAAACTGGACAAATATCTTCACCAGGTGCCAGATCAACCAGGCTGTGATGGATATGTGGGGCAGCAGGCCTCCAGCAGCAACAGCTTGGTTGACCAGGCAAGCACCAGACAAGCCTGGCCCATGGCTGGGCTCAGAGTAGATTAACTTTCAAAACTTTTCAAAAGTATGTCAAAGGTAAGGTAGATTGAACATAATTAAAATACAAGTTTCATATATTGCCAGGTAGATAGAGGCACCTCCACAATACTCACTGTGCTCTCTAAATATATATAATGATCCTTATAATATACCAAATTTAAAACCATACAGTGAGAGCATTTCTTTAAAAGCCTTAATGAGCAATTTATTTTGGACCTATTTTTTGTAGTGTTTTAAGTGGTGTGTCAAATGAGAAATGTGTGTGTAATGTAAGAGTAACTCACCTTATTATATGCTGTTGCTAAGTTAAGAATCTCTTTAACAGTGTCTTCATTAAGGCTGCTATGTTCATTGTAATTCTGCAATGTTAAGCCTTCCATCCATGACTTCTTATGGAGATTTAAGAGCATCTGTTGTTCTCTGGTGAATAAGAAGAAATGTGTTACTGTTAGTCATGGTAATGCAACTTGACAAATGTATGTTAAAAAATGTATAGCAGGACCTCATGGTAGCTTCTGTAAATACAAGGTGCTATCAAAAGCTTCCTGCACTGTCACAAAAAAAAAATGTATTGGCTTAACTAATTAGCTACCTGAGGTTGTCTCCCAAGAAGTACTGTCCTTGAGAGGCAATACAATTATCCCAGCACCTCTGCCATTTCTTGAAACATTTCTGGAACTATTCTTTCCTAATGGTGTTTAGCAAAGCCTGCCTCATGTTCAAATTTTCAGTCTAAATGCTTTCACATGATTCGCAGGAAATTCCCACAGCACTTGCAGTGTCTTGGATATTCTGACAATGATCTTCGTGAATACCCTTCCTCACTTTTTCAATGCTGGTGTTGGATTTTGACACTGATAGACAACCAGTGTGTTTTCCATCCTCAACTGACAATTCTCCTGCTTTAAATCCAGAAAAAAATTCAAAACACTATCTGACTAATTGCTTTGTCACCAAATGCTTGCTGAAGTATTTTGAGTTTGACTAGCCATTTTATCAAGCTTGAAACAAGATCAATCAAACACAAACACACACACACACACACACACACACACACACACACACACACACACACACAGTGAGAGTGAACATCTCTCCGTGGGTCCTAAGAGAGGGAGCAGAGGCACTCTGTGTACCACTAACAACAATTTTCAAACATATCCATTAAGCTTTTCAGGGTCTGTGCCATATATCTACGGCTTTATGCTGAGGGTTCAAATCGTAGATCTATGCCAAAATTCTAGCAGCGTCAAATTTAGCGCGAGAAGGCTAGTAGCCCTACATCTGAGAGAATGGGTCTGGGTGGTCAGTGTGAACACTATAGAAAAATCTGGACGCCCGCATGACATTGGGGGAACGCCGCCAAAGTAGCTTCGTTTATCCTGCCTGGCAGCAAGGAAGCTTTCACTCCCCACTCACTCTCCACGTGAATTCTGACTCTCCTCGTGAATTCTGACTCTCCTCTTCACAACTTACAGTTCTAAGACTGATGGAAGTGGAGCTGAAGAGGAATTCTATGGTACATTGGTGCCATGTCATACAATGGTATCATATGGTACAATGTGCCATATGGTACACTGTACCATATAGTACAGGGTACAGGGACCCTAATGCAAATAAGTCTGTCTGACTTTTTTGGGTTATCCTAGGTTCTCCCAACATATGCTGCTAAGTATGATATTCTATGTAACTTTATTTGTGTATACCTAAATAAACTTACTTACGATGCCACATGCACTTGAGTAAGTTTATTCAGTGTACACAAATACAATTACATGGATTATTATACATAGCAGCATATGTATAAAATCCTAGGATATCTCAAAAAAGTCAGGGTGACTTATTTCCATAGGGATCCTTGTATCTGTACTATATGGTATCCTGTACTGTATGGTACCCTGTGCCATATGGTACCCTGTGCCATATGGTACCCCTGCACCATATGTTATCCTGTACTGCATGGTACCCTATACCATATAGTACAATGTACCATATGGAACCCTGTAACATATGATACCGTGTACCATATGGTCAATAGGTGTTGGTGGCATGAGACACCAGCCAAGACTGAGTGAGTGGCGACCCAAGCTAGCTACTGACTCAGCAGTTTCCAAGACAAAGCGCTCTGTCATCCACCTCAAGGAACACGTCAAGTTTCTGTACATTTGTAAATATACAATAGAACATTACTAATATACAACATTTTTGCATATTTTTGTTGTAAACAATTATTGTAAATTAAATAATGATGAAAATATAAGTGTGTTTATTGTGTTGAATATAACAGTACCATATAGTACCATATGGTACAATGAAATATATGGTATCATTGTACTGTATGGAACAATGTACCATATGGTACCATTGTATCATATGGTACCACTGTACCAAATGGTGCCATTGTACCATATTGTACCATATGGTACAATTGTACTATATGGTACCATTGCACCCTATGGCACCATTGTACCATATGGTACCGTTGTATTCAACACAATAACCACACTATTATTTTCATCATTTTGTTTACAATAAACTTGTAAACAAGTTTTGTAAGCAATATAATGATAAACAAATTAGTGCAGTTATTGTGTTGAATACAATGAGTGTACACTTATACAATATACATTATACTGGTCTCACAGGCCACAAATGTTACTAGAAAAAGAAAAAAAATTAGAAAAGAAAACAGTATAAAAAACGTAAAATAAAAAAATGCGATTTTGCGGAAGTCACTGATGTTGCCGCCACCCGGTCATTTTGGGTCAACTTCCCGCCGCTGTATCTCAGTAAGTACTCATCAGAAAAACTTTTTTTTGTTTTATTACCTTCACAAAAATATTATCTTTAATTCTGTAAAAATTTTTTTTTTTGTTTTTTTTTTTTTTTAAAAATTTTTCTTGGCACTGGGCAACCCCTTCAGATTTTGGCTTTGACCCTAAAAGGGTTTTAAAGCAGGGACTACCTGAGGTACAGAAGACAGCAAATGTAGTCCCTTTTTTAAAAAAAGGGGGACACACACCACAAAAACCCCACAGACCATGTCACAGACATGATTGTATACAAATCATGGAGAAGATTACAGAAAGTGATGGACACCTAAAAAGGAATGGTTTATAAACAACAACTGGCATGGATTCAGAGATGGAAATCCATCTCCAAAAACCTACAAAATTCTATGAAAAGGGGGTACAGCAGAAAGAAAAGAAGGTGGTAATTTTTTTATGTAAAGAAAGGTAAAAAAACCCGAAAATAAAAGTTAAGACACAGGGCAACATCTGGATACCTTATTGTAGTAGACGTTTCGCCACCAGTGGTTTTATAATACAGATTCTAGGACATAAAGGAAGACAGTCTTTTTGTTTTTTGCTCCAGATTCTCCTCCCCCCACGATGCTGGAAACCCAAACTCCAAGGCCGAGGACTGATTACCTCATCTTTTGTATATAGGTTCTACTGTTTTCCCTTTTATTTCCAAAATCTTATTGATAAAGCCACGGTGGCGAAACTCTACAAACAAAAAAGGGTATCCAATGTTGCACAGTGCTTAATTTTCATTTTGTGGGGTATTTTAACCTTTCTTGCACAACTTTCAGACACTGCAACATCAGGGGATCTTGGTTCGAGGACACTAAAAACCCTTTTAAACGGCGCGGGGCAACTAACCCATCTTTTTGGGAAGGCCCCCTTTTTTCCACTGGGGAATCCCCCCTACCAGTGACTTTGCCCTCGTCTGCTGCCCGCCTATCCACTGACGCCTATATAAACCCCCCAGTCTTCTTGTTTTTGCTCCAGTTTTTCCTCCACCACGATGCTGGGAACACAACCCAAGGCCGAGGGCTGATTACCTCCTTTTGTATAAGTTCTACTGTCTTCCTATTATTCCTAAAAACTTATTGTAAACCACTGGAGGCAAAACCTACTACAATAAAGGTATCCAATGTTGCCCCATGTTCTTAACTTTCATATTTCTTATCTTGGGTGTAAGGTTTTTTACACAGTTCCACAAAGACACCATACAAAAGCGAAGGGTCAGGGAGGTATAACAGGGAACACCAATGGGTCAGAGAATACCTCTGGAAAGGCAGCAGGTGGTCAAATACATGAAGAGGTGCAGAGTGGGGCATGTGATGAGCAGGGTTCCACAAGGGTCACCTAGGACTGGTGCTGTTATTGGTATTTGAAGACATGACAGAAGGAAAAGCTTTGAATGTCCCTGTTTCAGAAAAAGGTAAACTTAATGAGGAGAATTCAGTCAAAGAGGGATCTGGACAAGCTGGGAAGCCTGGACCAGCACGTCCCCTGGGGTTCAACCCCACTAAGTCAAAGTAATAAAGATCCCCGGGAAGGCCAAGGGCTGCAGACAGAGACAATCTAGGGGGCCCAACAACTACAAACACACTGGAGAAAAAGGATCTTTGGGGTGTGTATAATTCGAAACATCCCGAGAAGTCAAAGAGACCGCAGACGGTAAAAGGGTAAGAGGCCAAAGACCACAAAACCCACTCAAAGGGGAAAATTACCAGAAGCACACATTAACCAGATAAAAAAAAAGCGCGGGAAATGGGGACCTGGCAAACCTGAGAATAGCGTTCCAGTACCTGAGTAAGGAATCATTCTAGACTTTATACACTGTGTACATCAGGCCCATCCTGGAGTATGCAGCACCAGTTTGGAACCCACACCTGGTCAAACACATCAAGAAATTAGAGAAAGTGCAAAGGTTTGCAACAAGGCTGGTTTCAGAGCTAAGGGGAATGTCCTATGAAGAAAGGTTAAGAGAAATCGGTCTGACAACACTGGAGGACAGGAGGGTCAGGGAAGACATAACGACATACAAAATACTGCGTGGAATAGACAAGGTAAACAGAGTCAGGATGTTCCAGAGATGGGACACAGAAACAAGGGGTCACAATTGGAAGCTGAAGACTCACATAAATCAAAGGAATGTTAGGAAGTATTTCTTCAGCCACAGAGTTGTTAAGAAGTGGAAAAAACTGGCAAGCAATGTAGTGGATGCAGGAACTATACATAGTTTTAAGACAAGGTATGATAAAGCTCATGGAGCAAGGAGAGGGAGGACCCAGTAGTGGTCAGTGAAGAGGTGGGGCCAGGAGCTGAGTCTCAACCCCTACAACCACTGTGGAGAAATTTTCTCCAGGAGGGGGGATCAGCCCCCTTCAGCCCTGAGGGGCCACTCAGAAGGGGCGAGCGTCTTGTTTACTGCTAGAGTGAGTAATTGATCACAGATGCTATGCCACGTAGTCAAATGACCTCTGCTCCTTGCAGCGGTGTTGCAACGTGTATTTTTATAAGAGACAGTACATCTCTTACTTAGCAGGACAATTAAGGAAAATCCTGCTCCCACTTTATTACCATAGTAAAAGATAGTGTACATTGTTGTTTATGATTAAGACAGCAAGAAACAAACATTCTGCTTTGCTTCATCGAGGAGGTGACAAGGATGCAAGGTACTAGGTCAGCGTTTTTTTTTTTTTGTGCTGGGGGCAGAGACGGCATGGAGACTGTGGCGTCTGGCAGACTATCTTTGACTCTACTAAGAGTGACACTGACGCCAGGATAACCAACAAAGAACACTGATCCGTGCGTTAGTGTGGACAAAGTGTCTCACAAAACACGATAAACATAAGAGAGGTGTGATCAGCTTCTCTTGTGATACATTGTGAACAATAAAGACAAATCTTGTGGAACATAGTGTACCAGTGTGCGTTTCCTAGACAATGGAAGACGTGGACATCCAAGGACACTTCAGCTTCTATCGAGTCACCGATATCTGTCGAAGGTGTTTGAGAACACCATAGCTCACGTTACAAAGAGCAAGGTAGTTAGAAATTTTTTGTGATCGGGGGGTTGCCAATTCTTGATCACAAGGATTTGTAATAAACCTATAATGGGCAAAAGGTTGGACTTTTAAAGCCCAAACAAAAGTATTTCTCAGCCCATCGAATGAAATATGCTGACATAACACCCCCCTAGGGGAAATTTTTATACTTACAAATTGTATCTCTTGACACCCCACGTTGTGAGGGTTTTGACAGCTTCTAGCTCGTCTGCAGGGGCGGCGTGTAGACGATTTGCTGTCATTTATCAGCAAAGTGTTCATTAATATATTTTAAATAAACACGGGGGTAAGGGGCCAAAAATTCAACAACCCAAAATTTAAAGATGGTACATAAACCCAAATAACTGTCAGCATATAGGCAACTAACAAACCTAATCAGCCCCCCTCATTCCCAAGGGAGTTCCGCCCCAACACCACATGGGTAAACAAATTCGTGCTAATTGAGGAACCACCCCCTTACTGATCTTAAAAAATTCACCCCCCCAAAATTAAAATATTCAGTTTTTTTTGCTGTAAAAATCCTTTAATCCTTTTATTATTAAGGGTAATACACATAAAATGGGTCAAAAACTTACCCCGGAACATTCCAGAAAAGCGTGCATAGCTATTACTTGGGTAATTTTTTTTTTGAGAAATTTGCATTTTTTTTCAGTCTTTGTACAAACCCCTGTCATTTGGATTCAGGAAATAAAAAAAGCAAAATAGGGCTTTTTTTAAACACATGCGGAGCTAAATATAATTCCAAAAAGAAAAAGCCCACTGGAATTTTTCATTGATTTACTAAAATTTTGATACGTCGCCCCACAAATTTCCGCACACTAAATTAACATACTATGGTATAAAACCCTTTCCCTTAACACCTAAAGTCATACCTTGTAACAGAAGAAAAAAAGTGTATGCAAAAGGTGGAACTTTTCCACCAACCAATCACTGGGATCCAACAGGGAATACGGGCCCAATCCTCTTTCTCATGTACATCAATGACCTACAATGCATCAAAAGCTATAAAACCCCCATTTATTGCAAATGACATACATAGTCTTCTCACACCCAAACCCAGCCTACTCGCCAAAACGCAATGCTGAATTGCAAAAAATATCTACTGGAGAAGTGAATAAACTTACCCTAAATACTGACAAAACCTATTTCTTCATTTTGGGAAACCGGCTGCAAATGCCCCTTACATAACACAAAGGGGATCACCCATCACAAGACTCAAAGGGAAAATTCCTGGGGAATCCACCAAAACAACCCTCAATTCCAGAACATACGCAAAAAATTTTCCCAAGAAAATCTCAAAGACGGAGCATAAGATCAAAGATGGGTACTATTTCCAAAATCAGCTCTCCTTGCCTGGTATCCCCAACTCATCTACCCTTATCTCACTTTGGGAAATTTTGGAAAGGGGGGTCAACAACATCAAATCACCAAAGGGCCACTAATAACCCAAAAAAAGGCTGCAATCAAATGAAACAATTCCCCCCCTCTCAACAGCATATTTCCCCCATAAAAAACATCCACACTTATTCATTCCCTACTTAACATAAAAAAATACACACAAACAAAAACCCCTCCACTCAAATTTCCCCAAAACCTTAAAAGGACACCGCCCATAACCCAAGACACAGACCCTTTTTTTGATGTACCCCATTTTTTTAACACACGGTAAAAACTCTATGCACTAAGGGCCCCCAAATCTAGAATTTTACCAGAACTATTAAAAAACCCGGGCCTGAAAATAAATTTTAAAGACTTCAAAAAAACCATTTAACCCCCCAGGCTAAATAATCAAAAATCAATTTTTTAACATTACCAATAATTCCCCCAATTATTTAAAAATATTAACTAATTGATTTGAAAATTGTAATGGGACAAATTTGTACAATATAATGCTTCAGTACGATATGTTCAAATTTCATTGATTCAATTACAAAATTTGTACTTCATATTGAAAATTGTTTACAGTAATTTTAAACAATGAACCTTTTTTTGCTTTTTTAATTTTTAAGTTTTTAACCCTTTCAGGGTTTTTTCCGTGTCAAAAGGGTTTTAAACGTTCAGGGCCCAAAACCAGATCTACGCCAAATTCTAGGGGCGAAAATTTTAGCGCAAAAGGGGCTGGTAGACTACATCTAGAGAATGGGTCGGGGGTCAGTGTTACTCATAGAAAAAATCTGGACCCCCCGCATGGCATTGTGGAACGCCGGCAAAGTAGTTTTTTCTTTCCCCGGGCGGCAAGAAAGCTTCACCCCCCCAACTCACTCTCTGGCAAATTTCTGATCCCCCTCTTCACAACTTACATTCTAAGCTGATGAAGGGGAGATGAAGCGAATTCTATTTTTTTGAACCATAGGTACCATTGGGCCATAGGGACAATGGGCCATGCATAAATGGATATGGAAATGGTATTGTATGGGAGGGACCCTATGGTACAATGTCCCCAAAGGACAATGTACCCTATGTACTTTGTACCATATGGTACATTATACAATGGAAGGGGACAGGGGCCCTAAAGGAAATAAGTCCGTCTGCTTTTCTTGAGTTTGTAGGTTCTCCAAACTATGCTGCTAATTGAATTTTAGTAACTTAATTTGTTTTAAACTAAAAAAACTTTTGATGCTACATGAAATTGAGTAAGTTTATTCCCGGTGTACAAAAATACAAATTTAAAGATTATCATACATAGAGCTACTGTAAAATCCTAGGGTGACCCAAAAAAATCAGGGGGGACTTATTTCCATAGTTTCCCGTATCTGTACCCTTTTGGGGTCCTGTACTGTATGGTACTCTTGTACTATGGGGACCCTAAGCCATATGGGCCCTGTGCCATTGGTACCCTGTGCCATAGGAACCCGTGCCCTTTGGTACCCTGTTCCTTGGTACCCGTTCCAAAAGGTACCCTTTCCAATGGTACCCTGTTCCATAGTACCCCCGTTCAATGGTACCCTGCACCATATGGGGACCCTGCTTATGTTCCTGACTGCATGGTACCCTAACCATAAGTAAAAATTTCCCAAAGGAACCCCTTTAACATATGAACCTGTACCAAATGGTCAAAAGGTGTTGGTGGCATGAGACACCAGCCAAGACGGTGAGGGCCACGAAGCTAGCTTTGACCCCTCCAGTTTCCCCCAACAAATGCTTTTTCCCCCCACCCAAGGAACACTCAATTCCCGTAAAATTTTAAATGTATAATTTAAAAAATTACTAAAATATACATTTTTGCATATTTTTGTTTTAAACAATTATGTAAACAAATAAAGATGAAAATATTGTGGGTTTTTTGTGTTTGATTATAACATACCTAGGTACAATGAACCATTTGGTATCTTTTACGATGGACTATGTCCAATGGTACCATTGCATCATAGGTACCTATTCCATTACAAAATATGGTACCAAAGGTACCATTGTACCATATGGCACCATTGTTCATAGGTACCATTTTCCAAATGGGCCAAAAACCATAGGACCATTGTTCATATGGTACCCTTGTATCTGTGCCATTGTACCATAGGTACCATTTATATATGGTGCATTTTAAACCCTATGGCCTTGACCCCATAGCACCATTGCACCAATGGTATATATGGGACCATTTATTAACACAATAAACCGCACTAATATTTTATCTTTTGTTTCAATAAACTTTTAAACAAGTTTTGTAAACAATATAAGATAAACAAATTATGAAGTTATTTTGTTTTTAAAAAATGGTGTACATTATACAAATACATTATACGGGCTACAGGCCACAAAAGTTTTTAGAAAAAGAAAAAAAATTGAAAAGAAAAAAAAAAAAGTATAAAAAAAAAGTAAAAAAAAAAATGGGGAAATTTTTCAAAAAACCTGATTTGCCGCCCCACCCCGGTCATTTTTGGGAATTCCCGCCGCTGTATCTCGGTTTGTACTGATCATATTTTTTTTTGTTTTTTTACCTTCAAAAAATATTATCTTTAAAATTTTGTAAGAATTTTTTTTTTTTTTTTTTCAAAATTTCTGCGTGGGGCACCCCTTCAGATTTTGGCCCCGGGGCCCTGAAAGGGTTAATGACGGGTCACTTTTTTGTTTGCAGGAAATTTTTGCTGGGTTGAATAACATAGAGGGATGATAAGAGCCCAAATTAAGAAAACTGTCATCATAGGGAAAGGATTGGAGGGTGGGTGGAGCTGTATGAAGGGGGGAAAGGCGTGACGTTTTTTCCGGTCCCATGGGGTGTGGGGGATGTGACAACGGCATTATAAAAATATTGCTTAAAATATTACTTCAATAAAGGGTTTTCTACCACATATTTATTCCAAAAAATACAGTGGAAACCCCTACTTGCAAGCAGCCATGTGCGAGTTTTTCCCAAAAGTGAAACATCGATAGGTCAATTTTTTTTTTCCCTACGCGAGCAAAATTTCCACAAGCAAGCAGGGGGCCTCAAGGCAGGTTCCTTGACACTGGGAAAGGGCCCTTTTTCTTAATCCCAGGGAAATTTTATCTAATTTGTTTGTCGGACTATCTTTTAAACTTGGGGAAGTAAAGTGGAAAATGCTTCTTAAGTACACCAAAAATGAAAGAAACAGCAAAAATAAGGGGTTTACTTCTCACAATTAGCCACCCCCCAGCATAATTTGAAGGTTTTTTGGGTTTTATTTTCCTTTTTTTTGGGCTCTTTGATGAAAGGAAGATATATTAAGAAGTAGAATATTTTAATTGCTTTCCCCGATGAAAAAGTACCTTGAAATAGAGCTCAACCCAGGAGAAATGGTCCCTTTCTTTGGGTGTTTCAGGTAAAAAAATGCATCACTGTCCATTTCCCAAAATGCAGTTGTGAATGGGTGCATTATTTATACAATTTCAATAAGGATAACATAAAATTATAATTTTTGTGTGGATAAAAATTACAAATTATTTATATAAGTAATAAAATAATTAATAAAAATAAAATTTTATTAATATTTTAATAATAATAAAAAGTGGAAACCCCCCCCCATACCGGACGCATCGCAACCGTACAATCCCATACCGGACGCTTTGATCGCAAAAATTTTGCCTCACATACCGCCCAAAAAAAACCCCCCACCGCCCTTTTTCCAACGCGTCCAATTGCGGCCGAGCCCGTCACTGTTCTGCCGGTGGGTTTTTTTTTACCAGCCAGCCTCCGCGGTAAAATCCAAGCATACAAACGGAACATTTCGTATTATTACAGGTTTTTGGTGATTTTTTCTGGGAAAAAAAGTGACCTGGGCCCCAAAAAGCTTCTGGCCAACCCACAGCAATAAGGGGGAGAATTACATGGAGATGAAGAAAAAGACATTGATAAGTATAAAGTGGAGTGGTGTCCCCTGGCCGGTTGTTAATAAACCCCAAAAAACCATCGCTATATTTGGTACAGCGCTGCGCTGCGTAGCAAACTCTGCTGTGCTGTAGCATGTCTGCTGTGCTAGCATCGTTGCTGCTGCGTAGCTTTGTCTGCGTTTTTTTTTTTTTAGCACGTCTGTTGCTGCTGTACCACCGCAGCTCGCTGCTGCTGTCAAACTCTGCTGCTGCGTGCTTAGACGTCTGTGCTGCTGTAACTCGCATTTCTGCTGTCATCGTCTGTGTGCTGTAGCTCGTCTGTTGCTGCTGTCCACCGCCCGCTGCGCTGCTGCTGTAGCATCGTCTGTGCTGCGTAGCTCGTCTTTGTTGGGGGGGGCTTATTGAAAATACCAAGAAACAATTAACCCCATGGGATTTGCCCCCCGGGAAAACCCCAAAAAAAGTCGTGTCACGAAGACTGCGAACTTATTTCCCCTTGGGGGTCCTTAATCTTGTCTCCCAGGATGCAACCCCCCCCAGTCGACTAACACCCAGGTGAACGGGAAAGCCGGGAATAGTGCTCATTTGGTGAATTTTGAGCCCCCAAAGGTTTGGTTTGAGAGATTTAAAAATCGTGTGGCATACACATGGATAATGCCTGTTTGGAAGAAAATACCAAAAAGACCTCAGTACTCGGGGGGAAAAAGGGACTCCCAGGACACAGTGTTCATCTCATTGTACTCTTTAATAAAAGGGAAATGTCATTTATTCTTTATTTTAGGATATACTGCACAAATATATTGTGATGTACTACCTACATGTGGGATGATCCCCTTTTCTTTGGTGAGGAAAAATTAAATTTCATGTGGAAAAATTTTTTTTTCTACTTTTGGATGTCTTGCACGGATTTAAATTTTATTTCCATTTTTTCTTAGGGGGGAAAATTCTTTTGCATAGAAAAATTTTGCTAAAAAGCCCGCCCTTGCACGGGTTAAGGTCGCTATGCGGGGTCCCCTGATAAAACAAAATAAAAATAATAGTACAGTGGTCCCCCGCTTTTCGTAGTTCTCGGCAATCGTAAATTTCGCCTTGGATCTGTTAATTCTCCTACACCTGAATCTCTGCTTTGCCATTTGCCAGCCCAAACTAGACAGTGCACATACCTCTCTGACCCTACACCTGTCACACACCTGCCGACCTATTCCAGCATCTGGCACAGTGCTTCCATCGCATGTTCTGAGTCAGAGTTCTCCACCAAGATTGGTGCAGTTAATAATCAGGAACTTTCACTGCACCTGATCACCTACTGCCAAGTACAACTCTGTCAAACTGGTAGAGGACGGGGTAGGGGACTTGGAAGAGGACGTCCAACATAGAGGTTTATTACAATGTTGGGAGCTCACACATAGTTTTGTGAACACAGACGTCCGAATGATAGCTGTTGAAACATTTTTGGACGACGGGAAACCCAAAAAATTTTTGCATGAATTGCTGGCTACACCTCATGGTGAGAAAGACAGGAAAGGCAGGAGGAGGTGTTGCTGTGTGCTTCTCTAAAAGTGTCACCCCCAAACATTGAGGGTGCCACACCTACTCATCTTGAAATGAGTTCTCAAGCTTCCCTTAAACACTAGTGCCTCTGTACTAGCATGTGCAATGTACAGACCTCAGTGGCAACATGAAACCCCATCATTCCTAATGGAAATATGAACTCCCTTCTGCTCAACACAACTGTCAACATATCATAATTGTTGTGACCTCCAACCAACACCCTTATACAGAGGGACTTGATGACCTTCTTGCAGTATCTTGACTGGAAACTTTGTTGATTTCCCGTACTCACATCTCTGGTTCCTCCCTTGGCCAGTGTGATGATCTGCGAGTTATGTCACTTGCAACTCCCTGGCTTGTTGATAAATTGACCCAAGGCGTTTTTACGACACTTAGATCCCAACAGAATGAGGTGAGGAGTCCACACGCAAAACCTGGCTATGGGAAAGAGGTACTGGCCAGCCCTTTGCTCTGGCTTGCCACCACCGATTGGGAATGCTCTTTTCTCCAAGAGGGATGTTGACAACCAAGTGAAAGCCTTCACGGGACAATCTTAATCTACAACAAGAACACATTCTCACCGGAAATAGTGACGATGCCTACAGATCAGCTTTGGGTTTGGCTTTCGTTATAGAGAGGCTTCTACTGCTAAGTACAAAGCATGGCAAAGGTATAAGGGGACATCCTACCACCTATAAAAAGGAACTTGCACAGGCGAGCCTGTAGGGGATATGGGTGACATTCAAAGTGGGCCATTGCTAAATGGGAGGTGGACACAAAAAGAAAGCTAGCATCAGGTAGGGTAGGCTCCAAAACCTGGTGGTCCCTGGTCAAGGACAGACAAGGTTATCTGCCTGATGAACTCATTCCACCTCTAAATCGACAGGATGGGACCCCTCTACTAGTAGTCAGAGAAGGCGGACCTCTTTGCCGAACACTTTGCTACCAAATGCAAGTTCCTGATCCAGCAAGGGACCCTCCTTGGCTAGCTGCAAGAACTGTGTCAAAACTGTCAGTGGTGCCAATAAAAGGGAGGAGGAGGTGCACATCCTTCTTAAATCGCTTGACCAAAAAAGGCTGTGGGCCCAGACAAGTTGAGCCCAAGATTGCTGAGATGTGCAGACCAGTTAGCAGCACCTCTAACTCGCATCTTTCAGCACTGCCTGGTACAGTGTAAATGGGGCCCCCTCTGTGGAAAGAGGCAAATGTAGTCCCTGTTCACAAAAAGAAGAGCAGAGCAGAAATCAGCAACTACAGACCAGTGTCACTCCTTGTCAATCACTGGTAAATCCTTGAGACAATAATCTCAAGACAAATGACAGAGTTTTTTGACTACCACCACTACTTTGTGACCCTCAATGTGGCTTCAGGAAAGGTTACTCTCTGCGCTGATCTGTTACAACCTCTCCACTAAGTGGCACAGTCACTGGATGAATCCAAAGTCAGCTGTGTTTGGGAGCACTGGACATTGCTGGTGCTTTTTCGACCGGGTGTGGCACCAGGGGAATCTTAACAAAACTGAAGCTCTGGAATTGCAGGCTCTATGCGATGTCTCCTCAGTGATTACTTTCATGGTAGATCTCCAAGGGTAATTTTCAATGGAACAGAATCAGCAAGACATCCTACTGGGGCAAGTGTTCCACAAGGAAGCATTCTGGGACCATTTGTTATGGAATGTCTACTTCATGACCAGCTCACCCAGAATCCCATGCATATGCAGACAAATGTACACTGACATTCACTTACCAAGAGAAGAAATGCCAGCTGCTCTAAGCTGCACCAATCACACATGCTAAGAGCATAAACAGCTTGGGGAAATAGATGGCAAGTAACATTTGCACCTGAGAAAATGAAATGATGAGATCTCTAGGCACCATGATGGTAATGCTGGTGCAGCAGTAAGGATGAATGGGGAGGTGTTGGCACCTGGAGAAGAGTTGATATCCTTGGGGTGAAATTTGACTCCAAACTGATCATGAAGAATCATGTTGTAAATCTTGCAAACAAGGCAGCCAGGAAGCTTACAGCACTTTCGCCATATCTCGATCTGCTTGACAGTAAGGGTTGCAAGATTCTGTACGAGGCATGCTCCACTTTGTTGGTTTGCCTGCCCCCCCCCCCCCCCTCATCTGTGACTGCTTGACAGAGTAGAGAACAGAGCAAGACATCTTATCTTTTGCCTGGACTCATCCTGGATAGATCTGTCATTTCAGCAGAGCCATCAACACAGGAGGGATGTGGGTGGCCTTACTGTTATGTACAAGGCCAATATTGTCAAAGTACCACACTTGGATCCACTTCGAGGACAGCGTGAAACAAGCTTTTATGCCACAAGACGGGCAGAAAGCAGCAACTTCACTCTGGCTGTACTCTTCTCCAGAACATCACTCCATCTGAGATCTTATATACCCAGGATGACTCGAGTATGGAACACATTCGTACAGCATAATGATGTCAACGAGATAAAGTCAGTTGATCAAATGAAAATGCTGGCCCACAGATGGCTCCAACTTCATCCTGTTCCCTACTTGTATGTCTCATAACAATAAAAATGCTTTCAAATGAGCTGATGTAGGTAACAGCTCTTAGCTTGCCAATAAAGTTAGGAATCCTTAAACTGTAAATAGCTTCTCAATAAAGCTAGGGATCCTTAACCTAACCTTGTCAAAAAAAAAAAAAAAAAAAAGTTAACACTGCAAAAGTAACCAATTCCATGTTACTAGTAAATTTGCATCTTTTTTTTTCACGAAACATGGCACTGAGTCACTGAGAAGCACTGCTATGAAGCAGAGCTGGAGCAACTGATGCTGCCTTATGTGAATATGTGCTACACAGTTAAATAACAGAAATATATTAAACAATATTTGACTACTCCAATACAACCATCCACTACTGACCACTCTGCATCAACATCAACACAGGAAGCAACTATTCCCATCAAGACATGAATCACAACAATCAACATCAACACATGAACCACAACTATCCACATCAACACATGAATAATAATCATCCACATCAACACATGAACCATAGTCATCCACCAACCCAGCAGGGACACATCAACTCTCTCCACATACTTCTATGTCAACCAAAATGTAAGAGAAAATTTATTATCAGTATATTATGACATTAAAAAAAAGGGGTCTTATTTTTGGAGATCCGTGGAATGTAACCTTATTTCTCCCTTATGTTCTTCAATACAGCAAGCACTAAATTCCAGTACACACTTATTTTGATAATTTTCATTAACTCCCAGTTTATTGTATTATATCTGTCTGTACTTATTATCTGAGTTACTGTGGTAGTCTCCATCCTCGTGCTCACTCTTGTAACTTATTTTAGTACAAGCTGTGTGGAAGTTGTGCCTGGAGATTTCAGTTTATGCATTCACTTGTTCTCAATAGAATTTTTGCCACAATCACTGCATTTTGGCACCTGGTTATTAAAAATTTTAATTTTAATAGCAGTTTCTAATTGAACACCAGTTATGTTTTTTAATGTGTTTAGCTTCTATTATTATAAAAAATTTAAACATGCAATTAGGTAGTAGGCTGGTAAACAGCAACCACCCAGGGAGGTACTACCGTCCTGCCAAGTGAGTGTAAAACGAAAGCTGTAATTGTTTTACATGATGGTGGGATTGCTGGTGTCCTTTTTTTCTGTCGCATAAACACGCAAGATTTCAGGGGGTTGGCAACCTTAAATATTCGACTTCTTTATTTAATCAACTGATTATGTTCATTTTTGGTGTACTATTAGAAGCTTATATCTAGTATCCTGTGCTGAAGTTTAAAAAATATCGGCCAAAAAGGAAATGAAATATGCAAAATTCACAAAAAAAATTACATTTGGCAGGGGACCTGTACTCAGTGGTACTTGGAAAAGTGGTTTTGACACTTGCTGCTGATAAAACCCATTCTAATTCCATCAACGTAGGAGTTCCAATTCTAAAATAAACCTTATCTTCATGCTAAAAAAAAATAAAGTTTTCATAACTTTTTTGACATTTTGGAAGATGGTCAGTTTTGTTGCCCACAAAAATCTAAAAATATTTTGGGATACTGAAATCCTACACTTGTAAAGCAATCATTCTTCTATGTTTTTTGTGAAAATAAATTCTTTCTTAAATAAGGATGGGGGTCCCCCAAATAGGTACATAACTTATACCGAAATATAGGCCGAAACCGCGTGGCACCCAGGTGCACTTTTCCTTTTAATTTTTTCCGTAACCTATGAGTGTTTATTAGTTAACCATTGTAAATCTACGTTTTCTCTCATCATAGTGACAAGAGAATGGGTCTTTCACCTTATGGGATATATCCCTAGATTTTTTTCACCTCTCGGCCGTCATTTAGCTATATATTATTTTTTCTGGTGTACTTTTTATGTTTCTATGCTATTATTATTTTGCCTTATGTTATATTAGATCAATGTGATGGGTTTAAATAAGCCTTATAATTGATATTAGCGGGGGAAATGGAATATTTTGTTGGCTGGTGGTGTCGGCCATCTTGGGCACTATTCCCAGGGGAGTTCCTGATTAGTTCCTGACCATATTAGCTCTGCCCACTCTGCCATGATTTCAGACGGGGGAATTGTACAATATTAGACAAAGATACAAAAAAAAACGATAGAAGTAACATGGGGGGGGGGGCGTCAGTGCTTGTTTTTGCAAGGGACTGTCACATGAAATTTTTAAATTTACTATAATTTCTTTTAGAAACATCGTATAAGGATGATAATTATACCACATGTAGCCAGAAAGTTCAGCTATTTTTTGGCAACAGTAATTCAATTTTCGTATTTTTTTCTATTTGTTTTTTACTCCGCGCGGCGAAGCGTTGCCAACCCCCTTCAGGTACGTCTTTCTACTTCTACTTACACTTAGGTCACACTACACATACATGTACAAGCATATATCTACACACCCCTCTGAGTTTTCTGCTATTTTCTTTCTAGTTCTTGTTCTTGTTTATTTCCTCTTATCTCCATGGGGAAGTAGAACAGAATTCTTCCTCTGTAAGCCATGCGTGTTGTAAGAGGTGATTAAAATGTTGGGGGCAAGGGGCTAGTAACCCCTTCTCTTGTATAAATTACAAAATTTAAAAAGAGAAACTTTCGTTTTTTTTTTAGGGGGGATGGCACCCTGCCTTGGTGGGATATGGTAGGTTTGTTGAAAAAAAAAAATTTAAACATGCACTATCTGAGATATCAGATTCATTCACAAGCAGTTTCTGGACCTTGTTTAATACACTTGTTTATCACAGTGATATATTTTACTAATTACCTTACTTCTGTCTATTAACTGTACTACTTATTGTAATTTATTATGATCTAACCCAGTGTGGAGATTCTTCCCCTCTAATTTGGAGTAAAATAATGCTATCATGTAGTGTAGTCCTAGGTAGTAGGTTGGTAGACAGCAACCATCCAGGGAGGTACTACCATCCTGCCAAGTGAGGGTGAAACGGAAACCTGTAATTGTTTTATATGATGGTAGGATTGCTGGTGTATTTTTTCTGTCTCATAAACATGTAAAGTTTAAGGTACACCTTGGTACTTCTACATACACTTAGGTCACACAACACATGCATGTACAAGCATACACACCACCGGGTTTTCTTCTATTTTCTTACTAGTTCTTGTTCTTGTTTATTTCCTCTTATCTCCATGGGGGACACAAGAGAATTCTTCCTCCTTAAGCCAAGCATATCGTAAGAGGCAACTAAAATGCCAGGAGCAAGGAGTTAGTAAACCTTTCTCCTGTATACATTACTAAATTTAACCTTTTGACTGTTTCGGTCATATATATACGTCTTACGAGCCAATGCGTTTGACGTATATATGCTCAAAAATTCTAGTGGCTTCAAATCAAGCAGGAGAAAGCTGGTAGGCCCACATGTGAAAGAATAGGTCTGTGTGGTCAGTGTGCATTGTATAAAAAATATCCTGCAGCACGCAGTGCATAATGAGAAAAAAAGCTTAAACTGTGTTTTTGGATTAAAGCACCGACTTTGAGGTGTATTTTCGTATAGTATTTATGGTTGTATTCTCGCTTTCTTGGTCTCATTTGATAGAGGGGGCCTGGAGACATGAACAAAGAAAATGTTATTTTAGAGTCAGAAATGTCTGCATTGTTCATTCTGGACCCTACTTTGATATTGGCATATTTTTTAATTTACGTAAAATTGGCCAAATTGCCAATTTCTGACCATTTTATTGGGTAGCTGAAATCAGTAAATGGGCAGTTTCTTGTACTCATTTGATAGAAGAAATGGAGTTCTAAAGAAATAGCTACGAGTTTGGTCGACAGGAACATTGGAATTAGCTGAAAATAAGGCTCAAAGTGGGCGAAATCGCCGATTCATCAACATCACCAAGGTCACTAACTTCACAAGAGGGTAATTCTATAAGTTTTCCATCAAATTTCGTAGTTTTGGTGTCATTACCATCGGGAAAATATTCTCTATCATTTCATGAGAATTTTTTTTTTTCCAAATATTTTGCAACACCAGGAGACACCTCAGGATTGGGGGTTGTGACAGTCAAAAGGTTAAAAAGAGAAAGTTTCGTTTTACTTATTAGCTCACCTTCCCTCGGTGGGATATGGTCGGTTTGTTGAAAAAAAAAGGTAGTATAGTAATAAAGTTGTGTAGTAAGGCTATTATGTTATGTATCAAGATTATCATGTGTATTAACCCTTTGAGGGTCGACAGGCCCTCTCCGAAACTCGTTCTCAGGGTCGGCCAAATTTAAAAAAAAAAAAATTATTTTCTCTTACGAAAAGATAGAGAATCTTTTTCCCGATCATAAAGACACCAAAAGTTTGAAATTTGATAGAAAACTTACGGAATTATGCTCTCGCAAAGTTAGTGGTCTCGGCGATGTTTACGGATCGGCGATTTTGCCCACTTTGAGCCCCATTTTCGGCCAATTTCACTGTACTAGTCGACAAAAAAACATGAATATTTCGCTAGAACTCCATTTTTTTCTATCGAATGGGTGCAAGAAACCACCCATTTATGAAATTCAACTATCCAGTACAGTGGTCAGAATTTAGCAATTTTGCCAATTTCACACAAATTTCAAAAGATGCCAATTTCCGAATAGGGTCCAGAATAAACAAGAAAGACATTCCTGACACTAAAATGACATTTCCTCTAGTCATTAGTCACATCTCAAGGCCCCTCTTATATTCTTTTTGCTTTCCACTTTGAATTTTTATTCTCACAAAAAATATAAGATTTACTGTTATGCAGACTACTGCATTAGTGTAAAAAATGGTATAAATATTATTGGTGCACTTGTGAAAGAATATTAGACTCACCAGTTGACGTGTATTGCACGATTGGCACGATTTGTTTACTTTTGAAGTTTGGTAAAAATCAACATTTCTGCTATTAGACCCCAATTTCAAGGCATTTTTCATTGTAAAACCAGTAAAAATCATCCAATTCTGTAATATGTCTCCATTCATAAATGAAAAGAAAACTAAAACAACAATAAAACCATACGAAAATACACGCAAAGTCGCTGTTTATTCCAAAAAAAGGGCCCAAAGTTTTTTTTTTCTCATTATGCCGTGTGCGCGGGAAATTTTTTTTAGACTGGCACACTGACCCATAACCCATTCTTTATATGTGGGCCTCCCACTTTCTCCCACTGATTTGGGGCCGCTAGAATTTTATGCTATAGTACGTCAAAAACCCCTACCGTAAACATAGTACGAAAAAAACCCTAAAAGGGGTTTAAAGGGTTATCATGCTGTACAGTAAGAGAAAAGATTACAACAAGTAAAAAGGATATTTTATTATAATTATAAAGCATGAAGTAAATTATCAATAGTGTAAAAGTTATCAAGTAGTGTAGTAATTATCAATTTTAGTAATTTATAAAGTTGTTTAGTAGTTATCAATTGTGTAGTGAGTTATCAATTGTGTAGTAAGTTATCAAGTTGTGTAGTATTATCAAGTTTTGTAGTAAGTATAAAGGGTGTGTAGAAAGTTAAAAAGTTGTGTAGTAATTGTCAAGTAGGTAGTAAGTTACAAGTAGTTAGAAATTACAAGTGTTTAGTGAGTTATCAAGCTGTAGAAGTTATCAAGAGTGTATGAGTTAAAAGTTTTTGTATGGTTTATCAAGTAGTTAGCAATTTATCAAGTGTGTGTATGTTACAAGTTGTGAGTAAGTTATCAATTTGTGAAGTGAGACAAGTATTGAAAAAAGTTACAAGTTGTGTGGGGGATGTTATCAAGTTGTGTAGTAAGTTATCAAGTGGTAGTGATTTAACAAGAGTATAGTAAGTTATCAAGAAGTGGAAGTTTAAAGTATGTAGAAAGAAAAAAAGTAGTGTATAAGTTTCAAGTAGTGTAGTAAGTTTAAAGTGTGTAGTAATTATAAGTAGTGTAGTAAGTTATAAAGTATGTAGTAAGTTAAAGAGTGTAGTAAGTTATCAAGAGGTAGTAATTTTAAAAGTAGTGTATAAGTTACAAGTAGTGTTAATTTATCAAGTATTTTAGAATTTACAAGAGTGTAGAAATTTATAAAGTTGTGTGGGGTTTTACCCAATAGGGTGAAGTTACAAGTAGTGTAGTAATTTAACAAGTTGTTTAGTAAGTTTTCAGTAGTGAGTAAGTTATCAATAGTAAAAGTTATCAAGTTGTGCGAAAGTTATCAATAGTTTAATTTATAAAGAGTGTATCATTACAGTAGGTAGAAGTTATAAAGTAGTGTAGTAAGTTATCAAGTAGTGAGAAATTTATAAAAAATTGTGAAAATTATCAATAGTTAGTAAGTTATCAATTTGTGTAGTGTGTTTCAAGTTGTGTAGTAAGTTATCACGTAGGTAGAATTATCAAGTTGTGTAGTAAGTTATAAATTTGGGGTTTTTTTATAAAAGTTTGAGAATTTAAAATTGGGAAAAGGTTTTTACATTTTAGTAAGTTATCAAGTTGTGTATAAAGTTATCAATTTGTGTATTTTAAATTTTATCAAGTTGTGAGTAAGTTATCAAGTTGTGTAGTGAGTTAAATTGTGTAGTAAGTTATCAAGTTGTGTATTAATTTAAAAGTTGGTAGTGATGTTATAAAGTAGTGTATAATTTTATAAAAGTAGTGTAGTAAGTTATCAAGTAGTGATAAGTTATCAATAGTGTAGAAGTTATCAAGTTGTGTATAATTTATCAAGTTGTGTAGTAAGTTTTTAAAGTAGTGTATAAGTTATCAAGTAGTGTAAAAAATTATCAAGAATGGTAATTAAAAGTAGTGAGTAAGTTATCTTAGTGTAGTAAGTTTAAAGTTGGTAGTAAGTTACTAGTTGTGAAAATTATCAAGTGTAAAAAATTATCTAGTAGTGTTAATTATCAATAGTGTAGTAAGTTACAATTTTTTGTATAAGTTATCAGAATGTAGAAAGTTATAAGTATTTAAAAGTGTTTAAAAGTTGTGTAGTGATGTTATCAGTTGTGTAGTAATTATAAATTTGTGTAGAATTATAAAGTTGTTTAAGTTATTAAGTAGGTAGTAATTTTATCAAGTAGGTAGTAAGTTAAAAGTAGTGTAGTTTATAAAGTAGTGTAGTAATTATCAAGTAGTGTAGTAATTTATCTGGTAGAAATTTATAAGTTGTGTAGTAATTTAAAAGTGTGTATAAGTTTAAAGTTATAGAATTATCAAGTGGAGTAATTATCAATTTGTAGAAAGTTATCAAGTTTGTAGTGAGTTTCAATAGTGTGTAAGTTATAAAAGTGGTAAAAGTTATCAAGTATGTAGTAAGTTATAAATTTGTTATTGTGTTATCAAGAAAGGAAAATAATTATGAAGTAGTGTGTGATGTTATAATTGTGAGTAAGTTATAAAGTTTGTAGGGTTTTAAAAAGTAGTGTAGGATGTTTCAAGTATTTAAAATAAGTTCAAGTAGTGAGTGATGTTTAAGTAGGTAGTAAGTTATCAAATTGAGTGATGTTATCAAGTTGTGTAGTAAGTTATAAGTATGTAGTGATTTTATAAATGGTAAAAAAGGGTTATCAAGTATGTGTTGTTATAAAGTTGTTTTAGAAAGTTATCAAGGGGGAAAGTGATGTTATAAAGTATGAATAAGATCAAGTAGTGTATGATTTTATAAGTTGTGAAAAAGGGTTATCAAGTTGTGATGATTATCAGTGGTTTTTTTAAAAGTAGTGTACTGTTTTTATAAAGTTTGTAGTAATTAAAAGTTGTTATGATGTTATCAGAAGTAAAATAAGTTATCAAGTAGTGTGTGATGTTATCAAGTGGGTTATAATTATCAAGTATGTAGGATTTTTCAAGTATGTATTAAGTATCAATTGTGTAGTGATGTTATCAAGTTGTGTAGTGATGTTTTAAGTAGTGGAAGTAATTTAAACAAGTTGTGTAGTGAGTTATAAGTAGTGTATTAATTTATCAGTTTGTATGATGTTATCAATTTGTTAGTGATTTATCAAAGGGGGTAGTAAGTTATCAATTGGTAGTGATTTACAAGTTGTGTAGTGATGTTATAAATTTGTGATGAGTTTCAAGTAGTTATAATTTTTAAAAGTTGTGTTGATTTTACAAGTATGTAGTAAGTTATCAAGTTGTGTAGTAAGTTATCAATTGTGTATGATTTTATAAAGTATGTATAAGTTATCAATTTTTGTGTAGTATTTTATCAAGTAGTGATAAGTTAAAAAAGGTGTATGATGTTATAAAGTATGTAGAAAGTTATCAATTTTTGGGTAGTGATGTATCAAGTAGTGTAGTAATTTAAAGTTGTGTAGAAGTTATCAATTGGTTAGTGATTTTAAAATATGTAGTAAGTTATAAAGTAGGAAGAAAGATCAATTTGGTAGTAATTATAAAGTAGGTGTAATTTTCAATGTTATAAGTTAAAAATTTTTAGAATTATCAGTTGGTAGTATGTTATAAGTTGTGAGTGATGTTATCAAGAGTGTAAATTATCAATAGTGAGTAATTTTACAAGTAGTGAGTAAGTTAAAATTGGTAGTAAGTTATCAAGTATGTAGAAGTTTAATAGTGTAGTAATTACAAGTAGGGTAGTAATTATAAGTTGTGTAGTAAGTTATAAATTGTGTATTTAAATTTTATCAATTGTTAGTAATTATAAAGTAGTGTATAAGTTATCAGTATTATAATTATCAAGTAGGAGAAGTTATCAAGTTTGTAGTAAGTTATCAAGTAGTTGAAGTTATCAAGTTTGTAGTAAGTTATCTAGTAGGAGTAATATAAAGTAGTGAGTAATTACAAGCGGTAGTAAGTTATCAAGTATGTAGTAATTATCAAGTTGTAGTAAGTTACAGTAGTGTAGTAAGTTATCAAGTAGTGTAGAAGTTAAAAGATGTAGAAAATTTATCAAGTAGGTATGATTTACAAGTTTGTAGTAATTTCAAGTAGTGTAGTAAGTTATCAATAGTGTAGAAGTTTAAAGTTGTATGAGTTTAAAGTTGTGTAGAAGTTATCAAGTATTAGTAATTTACAATTGTGTGTGACTTGAAAAAGCACACTGGTGGGTGAAACGTTGTCAATAAGGATAATTATACTGCATATGTTTTATATTTCCATCAAGTAGTGTAGGGTTATAAACAGTGTGTAATTACAATATGTATAATTTTATAAAGTAGTGTGAAAGTTATAAAGTAGTGGTAGTAAGTTATCAAGATGTAGTAAGTTATCAATTTGTGTAGTAAGTTATCAAGTATGAAGAAATTTATCAGTAGTAAAGTAAGTTATCAATATGTGTAAGTTTCAAGTTTTTTTAGTAAGTTAAAAGTAGTGTATAATTTTTCAAGTTGTGTAGAATTATCTAGAGTGAGTAATTTCAAGTAGGGTAAAAGTTATCAAGCAGTGTAGTAAGTTATCAAGTAGTGAAATTTATAAGTAGTGTAAAAATTTATAAAGTAGTGTAGTAATTTATCAAGTAGGTAGAAGTTAAAAGAGTGTAGTAAGTTACAAGTGGTATAAGTTATCAAGTTGGGGAAGTAAGTAATCTAGTAGTTTATAATTATCTAGTAGGTATAAGTTGTCAATGGTAGTAAGTTACAAGTAGGGGTAAAATATCAAATTAGAAAACTTTAAAGTAGTTAAAATTATTAAGTAGTGTAGTGATGTTTAAAGTTGTTAGTAAGTTATCAAGTAGTGTGTAAGTTATCAAGTAGTCTCATAGTAGTAACCATTACCAAAACCACTGTGCCAGTGACTCACGACCAACTGTCTCTGCCTGAGTCATGTCTACATATATTCCAATTGGGCGACCTGGCAAAGACCCTCTCACATATGGGTATGGGCGGCCGGGCATCAGTCATTAACGAGGAGAAAGGGGCAGGTCACGGCTGAAAGGGCTTACCCACCTTATCTGAAATTAACTAATACCCCCTACTAGTATTTCTTACCTAATCCACGTGTGAACTCCCACAGAAAAATGGTGGCCCGGTGTGGAGCGAGGATTTTTTTTTTACGGGAATTTTAAGACGTTAAAAGCCTGTGAGTCCCGGCAGGGTAAAAGGGAAACCCGTCATCCACCAGCTACCCCTTTCAAAACCTCCCCCTGCAACCTTTTGCCCCTTTTCAAGTTTCCGGCTTATTTTTCGTGTGAATTGTTTTCAATCTCCGAGGGTTGACCCGGATTTTTGAAATTAACCCAGTATAAGCCAGACTGGGGAAAGTAAAACCCATCCCTATCATCCAGCCCTTTCCCGTCACCAATGCTCCCCCCGTGCTTTGTGCATCGTTACACCTTCCGCCGGGCCATTCTCGGGGGTAAGCCAGTCAGCCAAACCAGCTTCTAACCCAGTGAGAGGAGAAAGACCAGCAGTAAAATAAGCCAAGTTCCCTGAAGTTTTTATATCCTTTGTGCCCCTTTTTATGCTAAGGTGTTTTCACCCCATTCCCTTGGGGCGAGTGGCTTATCAAGCACCTTTGTGGGTAGAGGGGCGGGCGTTGCGCGCCAGCATCTCCCCCACCACACTCTACCCCCACCACTATCCACAAACCACCACCATCCACCCCCCATTCCCGTGGTTGTTTGTACCCTTTTACTGGTCACCGCGCAGGAAAACCTAAAACCCAACCCCCTCATCACCAGTAATCCCCCCGACTACTACGACTTTCATATAATTTAAGACTTTTTTTCTTGCATTTAAAGAATTTGCATGTGGAGACATTTATAGTAAATTTCTTGTGTACTCTAAACCTTGTTTTTTTCATGTTTTCATTATCTTAAATTTTTTATCTGTGTTTTTTTTTTCTTTTGCTACCCTTCTCTAGAAAATATTTTGTGTATTACCTTCAGCACTCTGTTAAAGTGTTCATTTTTTATCGTGATTTTCAGCGTTGAAATCTCCATAATTGTCATTGTATTTCATGCAGTGATTTCCCCCCAGTATACAAATTATCAATTTATTTTATGTGTGTCTTTTTTCTTTCGTATGCCAGCGTGTCTCATTCCTCTTTTTTTTTCGCAATTGTACCTTTTTTTTGCCACAAATTTTTGTCGTATCATACAGCAAGTTTTTGTTGTAAGAATATCTAATAATGTTGGTGCCCCGCCACTGTAAATGTTAATTTTCCCGTTTTGTTCCTTTGTTTTATTTTATTCATATTTTTTTTATTTCTTTGCAAATTCACTCTTGATGCAATTTCAATTTTTTCTTTTAACGTAAAGTGTTTTTTTTTATCTGTTTTAGTAAATTTTTTTGTCTAATTTTTCAATTTAAATTTAAAAATGTTTAATCAGTTTTTTTTTTTTTTTCATCTTTTTAATTTCATTATTTTAACCCGGGTTTCCCGTGACACTTTTTACTGCAGTATTATTTCACACCCTTTTTTGTTCACTTGTCTGCAGTAATTATTTTGTTTTTCACTGTTTGCGTGAATTTTTTTGTTGCACTTGTTTGCAGTGAATTTTTTCTTTTTTTTATTTTTTTTGAATTATATTTAAATCTCGTTTAGCATTCTTGAAAATACTTAAATTTCCCCCCGTTAACAATTTAAAAATTTTATTTTTTACTTTTTCATTGATTTAAAATTTTAAATTTAAATTAAATTTTTTTATTAGCAAGAAAAGACAGCCTTTTTTCATTTTAAATTTGTCTCCAGTAATATTTTTTCTTGTATATTTCAATGAAAATTTTTTTTGACCAAAAGCCTTCACATTGAGTTTTCCTTTCCTTTCAAGTGTATCTTTGACATTTTTTTTTTTTTACTTCTGCATAAATTTGTTGTATATCTTTTATTTCAATTCTAGAATTTTTATATCATTTTTATTGTTCATTTTTTTGCCTTTTTTGTTCTTTGTATTTTGCCCTTTTTGCTCACCCGCAAATGATACTTAGTGAATGTCCCATACTCAACCTCTAGGCTACTGTTGCCCCGTCATCAGTCCTCACATTTCTTAAGGACTGACAAACCCACTCAGACACGAGATACATAGTTTTATCGTGTTCCCCTTTATGCTTACCCTTTATTTAAAAGGCCCTTACATATCTTTAAGCATGTTTGCAGCCATTCGTTCTCGTGCTAGTGCCTTTTGTTGAAGGTCCTCCTTTCCGAGGGAAAGCTTATCAGACTTTCTAAAAAGCTCTTTTTTCGATCCCCGTGCTGTTCACTTTTTTGATCTCCTTGAATCTGACTTCAGGAATCTTTCAAGGGGCACAATATGAGGAAATGATTTGTTCTTTCCTGTCCCAGTAAAAACGTGATCCTATGTCTTCTTAGGGAAATATTTAAAGCACAAAACCCCCGGTAATAATCGTTGAGTGCATTTGCTGTTTTTAGACAAACTTTTTTCTCATTTATCATGCGTCCCAACACATCTTTTCTCCCTGAAGAGGCTAACCCCTTTTCAGAAACACCGCTAAAAAAAGCGCTTTTTTGGGGAATTTAAAGAACTAATGCCCCTCTCCGTGGGTTAGAGGCTCACCTCCAACGTCATGGAACCCCTTCAGCCTTAAATTATTACGTTCCTTGGCCCCCAGGGTACTTTCCCCTGTATTAAAAAAATAATTTTACACCCATGCCCCAGTCGCACCACCCTTGTTTGCGCCACAAGACAAAACGTGGTCGTCAACCATCTCAGAGACACCAAAAACCCCTGTACAGAGTCTTATAAAAACCCCCGTAGTATTCATAGTACATTCAAACCCTAGTGGGGCGGAATTGTTACAACTGTGGGTTTCCCCTGGCCATATTGCAATTAATTTTCCGATTTTACCCTAAGAGACGTCGTTTGATGATGATACCCAATTTCCCTACTGTACTTATCAAGAATCATGACTGACAAATCTGATGCAATGCCTCTAAAACCTTCAGTAACTGGTCTTTCTTTTGGCCCTTCCCAAACCCCAAACCCCTAGAGGAACAGATATTTGGTTCTCAAAATACCAGAACCAGGGGTCTTCTTTTCCCTTCTCAACTAACCAAACCAGCCGTTCTTTTCCCTTCGGGGGAATTCGGGCGCCCAGTCAAACCCCCATGGGACAGTAGGTATAATTAAAAACCCCCCCCTTCACAATTCCTTAAGCCTTAAGCACCCGAGAAAGACAATCCTGCTGATGAGTTGCTTCACATGCTTGCATAGATATTTTGGGGGTAAGTGGAAAAGTCTTTTTTGATGACAATCCCCTTTTGTTTGCACTAACTTCCAATGCAACCTAGGGCCCCATAGTGCAAGCTCGTTAAAAATGCGCCCGCATTTTTGGATCTGGGGGCAAGTCAATATTATTTGGGGCTAGTTTTTTTTAAGGATAAGAAGTTATGACAGTCCCTTTTTGTAAAACCGACCATTGTCCTCCCTTAGTGGAGGGAGCTGGGTTTTCCCCCTGCTGTCCGAGGTCGGGCTTCCCCCTAACCTTTTTTTCCAAGGTAGAGACTTCACTGCTTTTTCCTTTGTCGACCAGATTACTTTCCCTATGACCTTCTACTGGGGTTTGCTTCCATGCGAGACTTACGCATTGTTCGCCCTTATCATGGCAGCCCAAATTTTTAAAGACTTGATCGTTCCATTCGGGGTTACCAGCTTGATCAGAAAACGTTTAACTGCTGCAGGATGGTACGGGTTTAAACCCCTTTAAAACTAATGCATTTTTCCAGTACGTACCCAAGCGGTCAGGGACTGGAAAACTGTCACTCCCTCAGGTTTCCCCCTATACCCCAGATTCAGGATGTCCCTGCCTCAAGTGTCCGAGGACACCCAGATTTCCTTGGTGCACAACCCATCCCGCAATGAGCTATTTTGAGTATATTTTCCCCCGGGGGGCGCCTTTTCAAAAAAAATTACTTGAAACTATAAAGCCATCTCTTGTTGATGTCACATCCCTGCGAAAAACGTCTCTGTTGCGGGTAGCTTCACTAGAGTGTCTGAGTTGTTTCTTTTGTGGTTTCCCGTGGTGAAAGTCCTAGTTGCAGGATTCCCCGCAAAGTAAAAGGGGCTATTTGTTGAACCATCCTAATGTTGTAAGGATAGAAGATCCATTTCTTCCCCCGGCCAACATCCTGGGCACAGTGTTCGCCTCAGAGCAAATACAATCTTGTTTACCTTGTTTATACCTTACCCGTTCAGGTAGAGGATATTGTCACCTACCAGTGGGGGCTGCTATTTCTGCCGGGGAGACCCCATCCACTTCATGGATCAATCTTTTCCCCCATTTTGGAAAAGAAATTAGCCCCACTGACTTCCAATAATCAAGCTTTTTTACTCTGTTTAACAAAAGGTTTAAAGCCATTGCTTACCAGGGGAGAAATGGGTAAACAAACTTATTTCCCATCGATTCCACTTGAAAAATGGTACTTAACCATTTACATACCCGCTACAAATGCCCATTTACAATTCTGTGCGAAGAAAAATTACAATCAAATGCTTTGATGGAGTTATTGCACCCACAATTCCCCTTGGAATGCACCCTGATATAGTACCTAAGAAGGATGGACTTGGCCCCCGTGATTGACTTTAGGAAGTTAAACGCGAAAACCTTCCAATCGCTTTCCCCTCCCTGTACGGGTGATTTTTACTAATTTCGGAGATAACAAAGTCTTTCAACCCCAGATTTGTTTTCAAGGGGTTTTTGCAAGTCCCTTCACGAGGACAGCCAAAGCTAACAGCATTCTCCACTCCCCTACAGGCATTATCACTTCCCCCCGTATGGCGTTTGGGTTACGTTTCCCCATCACGTTTTCAAGGCTCATGATAATATCTTTAGAGGTTATAGGTAATCACTTATGGTGACTTAAACGTAATTTCATGTCTAAAGACGGGAAACACACTTGAAAAGATTTATTAGTACTTGGTAAGCTGAAAAAGCCCAAATTTAAAAAATCAAACTGTCAAATGTCAATTTTTTTTAGATCAAAATTAAGTTTTTGGGCAGTAGCACTCCTAAGGGGTTACGACTGACCAAAGTAAAGTAACTGCAGTCTAAATTTTTCCAACTCCCAAAAAGCTGATGCCATAAACCTTTGTGGGTTAGCATTTTTATATATCTTTCTTCCCAATTTTCTTCCCTAGCTGCTCTCTAACTGAGTTGCTTAAAAAAGAGTCCTTTTTTTTTGACCCTTCCTCAAGAAAAAGCATTCCAAACCAAAAGAAAAGCTAAATCTGCTCCAATTTTGAAATTTCCAGATTTTTTTTAAACCCTTTTATCTGACAACTGATGTATTCAATTGGCATAGGTGCCCACTAGTTCAGAAAACCATGGCAAGTACAACGCAGTTGCATTTTCTAGCCGGTCCTTAAAGGGTGAAAAGTAATTATACAGAACTGAGGGGGAAGCTTTGCAAAAGTATGGGCTTTAAAAACCTTCCGGGACATTATTTATCGTACTCCCGTTTAGTCTTGAAGCCAGCTCATGAACCCTTTTCCCAAACAAACAACCTACTGGAAGGTTAGCCAATGGGCCTTAAATTCCAAGATTCAATCCCCCCTTTTAGCATTTACCTGGGAATCAAATGTATCGCAGAGCCTATCGCGGAAGTTATTTTGTAACTGCGACCCCCATTTGTGCTGAAGAGTAAAGAATCCAAAGAACAGATCCCCTGTGGTCTGGTGTGTTCGTTCCTGCCCGGAAGTTATTTTTGACTGTAAAACCCCCACACCCACAGGACTTTGTCAGAACCAAAAATTACTTACGAACAGCTGAGTTGGGTACTCTAGAGAAAAGTATCCAGTTGTAATTCCACAGTCACTATGAATGAACCTTACAGCATTACGTTGACCGGTGTTGCACACCCTGGTATGGGTCGTTTAGTAAAAACAAGCCAATTGAAATACTTTTGGGGTCTATGGAACTGATATTTCGAGTAGTTAAGAAATGTAGTGTTTCATGCAACATAAAGGGAAGCTAATGGTCCTAATCCAATCCAAGTGTATCCCAAATACTGCGAACCTTGGAAAGAGTTGCGTAGATTTGTTAACTAAATTTCCCAATTCCCCCAAGGTAACAACATCTGTGTGTTATGGTAGACCCTTTTACCGAATTTTGGTTAGTTCCTATTGCAAAAAGACTGCCCCAGACAGTAGCAAAAGGTTTTAAAGAACGCATTATCTGCAGGGATACCACCCCTAAGCCATAAAAGATAAAGGGGGAAACGTAAGGATTTTGAAAATTTTTGTACCTTGACAAGATCTCTAAATCCACCATTGTTCCCCATCTCCGCCGCAAGGGGTTTGCAGAACAACCCTTTAAAAAATACTTGATGTCTTGAGAGGGACATTCAATCCCCAAAAGTAAACTTGGGTGAAGTTATCCCGATGGCAGTGTGCTATAATTTCCTTACAAGTTTCTAAGGTGAATCCCATTATGCATTGTATGTTAATAAACGTTTGCCCCAAAATTGTTTTAATTTTAATCCAAACCAAATTTCAACCCGATATTTCATACAAAAATCTACCAGCTTAGCTCAAAGTGTTTTTTGAAGAATCCGGGGAAACACTCAAAAATCAACAGCAGAATTTACAAAGTCGCAAACACTCGAGCAAAGCCCTTTCCCAAAAACAAAGTAGGGTTCAGAGTTTGCTGATTTAAAGTTAACAAAACTCTGCAATGCCAAAGCTGATCAAAATTTGTTGGTCCTTTTCGAGTAGTTGAACATTCACTGGTAATAAGTATAAGGTTAGAGAGATTGTACGGTCAGTATAAAGAAACGCATTTAGACATTAATTATATGTGAGAAAGATGTCCAACCCAGACTAAAGTGACAGATCGACAAAACCCCCGATCTGTACTCTCTTCCTCGATACTCAGTCAACGATCAACCTGAAAAGCGTTTTTTCCCTACCACCGGTATGAGAAATTCAAATTCATTTTAACTTCCCAATTTAGATTTGCCTCAAAACGCAGGTAGCCAATGCTACGAGTTTGACTCCCCGAATAACCCATTCTGCATATTTCAAACTCACCCAGCAGAGTTTGGGGGGAAAAGTAAAAACCGTAAGAAAATAATTACGTATCAAAATTTTTCAGAAAACAAGAAGTTTTTTTTTTGTGTTTCTGTCTCTCCGCTTCTGGATTTAACAGTCTAGATTTGATGCACCGAAATCTGCCCTTTTTGTTAAACACTCTTTTCTTGTATATATTCCTTCCTCAGAATCCGTAGATCACTGAATACAATCGATCATCAAAATTTTTTTTTTTTCACTTTAACTCAACGTTTGGGTTTGTTTTTCATTGTTTTAGTTTTAATTGTACATAAATTTCCTTTTTATTGCATCATTTCAGTCAGTAAGTTCCATTCCAATTTTCTCTATTATGTTAAAGTTTAATTTTTGTGTACTTTCATTGTTAGAATCAGCCCAAGCCGATACCGCCCTCTCTAGTTTTATTGTTGTATTGGGACGACATACGAAGCGCGCGGTTCTCATAGTAGTAACCCGTTACCAGAAAAACCCCTGTGCCAGTTGACCACGACCAAACCCTCTGCCTGGTCAGTCTATTCAATATTCAATTGTGCGACCTGGGAAAAGACCCTCTCAAAGGGTAGGCGGCCAGGCAGCAGTCATTAACGAGAAATGAGCAAAGGGGGAGGTCCGGCTGTAAGGGGGTTATCCAACTTACTGTAATTTACGAATACCAGCCTACGGAGTATTTCTTACCTAATCCCGTTCGAACTCCCCCCTGATAAAGTAGTGTAGAAGTTATCAAGTATGTATAATTATCAAGTAGTGTATGTGTTTCAGTAGTGTAGTAATTATCAAGTAGGTTTGAAGTTTTTCAAGTAGTTAGTCATTATCAAGTTTGTAGTAAGTTATCAATAGGAAGTGAAAATTACAAGTATGTAGTAAAATCATATGGTAAATTATCAAGTAGTGTGTAAGTTACAAGCCTGTAGTAAAGTTATCAAGTGGTATAAGTTATCAAACATGTATAAAGTTATCAAGTAGGAAATGAAGTTACAAGCAAAGTATAAAGTTATTTGCCGTATAAAGTTATCAAGCACTGTATGAAGTTACACACTGTAGTGAATTATCAAGCATGTAGTAAAGTTAAAACAAGCCCGTGTAAAAATTATCAAACACTGTATGAAGTTATCAGCCGAGTAAAGTTATTTGCACGTAGTGAAATTATCAAGCACGGAGTGAAGTTACAAGCACTGAAAAGTATCAAGCACTGTAGTAATCAAGCACTGTAGTAAAGTTATCAAGCACTGTAGTAATCAATCACTGTAGTAAAGTTATCAAGCACTGTAGTAAAGTTATCAAGCACTGTAGTAATCAAGCACTGTAGTAAAGTTATCAAGCACTGTAGTAATCAAGCACTGTAGTAAAGTTATCAAGCACTGTAGTGAAGTTATCAAGCACTGTTGTGAAGTTATCAAGCACTGTAGTTATCAAGCACTGTAGTAAAGTTATCAAGCACTGTAGTAATCAAGCACTGTAGTAAAGTTATCAAGCACTGTAGTAATCAAGCACTGTAGTAAAGTTATCAAGCACTGTAGTAATCAAGCACTGTAGTAAAATTATCAAGCACTGTAGTAATCAAGCACTGTTGTGAAGTTATCAAGCACTGTAGTAATCAAGCACTGTAAAGTTATCAAGCACTGTAGTAATCAAGCACTGTAGTAAAGTTATCAAGCACTGTAGTAATCAAGCACTGTAGTAAAGTTTATCAAGCAATGTAGTGAAGTTATCAAGCACTGTAGTAAAGTTATCAAGCACTGTAAAGTTATCAAGCACTGTAGTAAAGTTATCAAGCACTGTAGTAAAGTTATCAAGCACTGTAGTGAAGTTATCAAGCACTGTAGCGAAGTTATCAAGCACTGTAGTGAAGTTAAGCAACTGTAGTGAAGTTATCAAGCACTGTAGTAAAGTTATCAAGCACTGTAGTGAAGTTATCAAGCACTGTAGTGAAGTTATCAAGCACTGTAGTAAAGTTATCAAGCACTGTAGTGAAGTTATCAAGCACTGTAGTAAAGTTATCAAGCACTGTAGTGAAGTATCAAGCACTGTAGTAAAGTTATCAAGCACTGTAGTAAAGTTATCAAGCACTGTAGTGAAGTTATCAAGCACTGTAGTGAAGTTATCAAGCACTGTAGTGAAGTTATCAAGCACTGTAGTAAAGTTATCAAGCACTGTAGTGAAGTTATCAAGCACTGTAGTAAAGTTATCAAGCACTGTAGTAAAGTTATCAAGCACTGTAGTGAAGTTATCAAGCACTGTAGTAAAGTTATCAAGCACTGTAGCTAAAGTTATCAAGCACTGTAGTGAAGTTATCAAGCACTGTAGTAAAGTTATCAAGCACTGTAGTAAAGTTATCAAGCACTGTAGTAATCAAGCACTGTAGTAAAGTTATCAAGCACTGTAGAAAGTTATCAAGCACTGTAGTAAAGTTATCAAGTAGTGTAGTGAAGTATCAAGCACTGTAGTAAAGTTATCAGCACTGTAGTAAAGTTTATCAAGCACTGTAGTGAAGTTATCAAGCACTAGTAGTAAAGTTACCAAGCACTGTAGTGAAGTTATCAAGCACTGTAGTAATCAAGCACTGTAGTAATCAAGCACTGTAGTAAAGTTATCAAGCACTGTAGTAAAGTTATGAAGCAATGTAGTAAAGTTTATCAAGCACTGTAGTAATCAAGCACTGTAGTAATCAAGCACTGTAGTAAAGTTATCAAGCACTGTAGTAAAGTTATCAAGCACTGTAGTGAAGTTATCAAGCACTGTAGTGAAGTTATCAAGCACTGTAGTAATCAAGCACTGTAGTAAAGTTATCAAGCACTGTAGTGAAGTTATCAAGCACTGTAGTAAAGTTATGAAGCACTGTAGTAATCAAAGCACTGTAGTAAAGTTATCAAGCACTGTAGTGAAGTTATCAGCACTGTAGTTAATCAAGCACTGTAGTAAAGTTATCAAGCACTGTACTGAATGTTAATCAAGCACTGTAGTAAAGTTATCAAGCACTGTAGTAAAGTTATCAAGCACTGTAGTAAAGTTATCAAGCACTGTAGTAAAGTTATCAAGCACTGAAGTAAAGTTATCAAGCACTGTAGTAAAGTTATCAAGCACTGTAGTGAAGTTATCAAGCACTGTAGTAAAGCTATCAAGCACTGTAGTAAAGTTATCAAGCACTGTAGTAAAGTTATCAAGCACTGTAGTAAAGTTATCAAGCACTGTAGTAAAGTTATCAAGCACTGTAGTAAAGTTATCAAGCACTGTAGTAATCAAGCACTGTAGTAAAGTTATCAAGCACTGTAGTAATCAAGCACTGTAGTAAAATTATCAAGCACTGTAGTAATCAAGCACTGTTGTGAAGTTATCAAGCACTGTAGTAATCAAGCACTGTAAAGTTATCAAGCACTGTAGTAATCAAGCACTGTAGTAAAGTTATCAAGCACTGTAGTAATCAAGCACTGTAGTAAAGTTATCAAGCAATGTAGTGAAGTTATCAAGCACTGTAGTAAAGTTATCAAGCACTGTAAAGTTATCAAGCACTGTAGTAAAGTTATCAAGCACTGAGTAAAGTTTATCAAGCACTGTAGTGAGTTATCAAGCACTGTAGCGAAGTTATCAAGCACTGTAGTGAAGTTATCAAGCACTGTAGTGAAGTTATCAAGCACTGTAGTAAAGTTATCAAGCACTGTAGTGAAGTTATCAAGCACTGTAGTGAAGTTATCAAGCACTGTAGTAAAGTTATCAAGCACTGTAGTGAAGTTATCAAGCACTGTAGTAAAGTTATCAAGCACTGTAGTGAAGTATCAAGCACTGTAGTAAAGTTATCAAGCACTGTAGTAAAGTTATCAAGCACGTAGTTGAAGTTATCAAGCACTGTAGTGAAGTTATCAAGCACTGTAGTGAAGTTATCAAGCACTGTAGTAAAAGTTATCAAGCACTGTAGTGAAGTTATCAAGCACTGTAGTAAAGTTATCAAGCACTGTAGTAAAGTTATCAAGCACTGTAGTGAAGTTATCAAGCACTGTAGTAAAGTTATCAAGCACTGTAGTAAAGTTATCAAGCACTGTAGTGAAGTTATCAAGCACTGTAGTAAAGTTATCAAGCACTGTAGTAAAGTTATCAAGCACTGTAGTAATCAAGCACTGTAGTAAAGTTATCAAGCACTGTAGTAAAGTTATCAAGCACTGTAGTAAAGTTATCAAGTAGTGTAGTGAAGTTATCAAGCACTGTAGTAAAGTTATCAAGCACTGTAGTAAAGTTATCAAGCACTGTAGTGAAGTTATCAAGCACTGTAGTAAAGTTACCAAGCACTGTAGTGAAGTTATCAAGCACTGTAGTAATCAAGCACTGTAGTAATCAAGCACTGTAGTAAAGTTATCAAGCACTGTAGTAAAGTTATGAAGCAATGTAGTAAAGTTATCAAGCACTGTAGTAATCAAGCACTGTAGTAATCAAGCACTGTAGTAAAGTTATCAAGCACTGTAGTAAAGTTATCAAGCACTGTAGTGAAGTTATCAAGCACTGTAGTGAAGTTATCAAGCACTGTAGTAATCAAGCACTGTAGTAAAGTTATCAAGCACTGTAGTGAAGTTATCAAGCACTGTAGTAAAGTTATGAAGCACTGTAGTAATCAAGCACTGTAGTAAAGTTATCAAGCACTGTAGTGAAGTTATCAAGCACTGTAGTAATCAAGCACTGTAGTAAAGTTATCAAGCACTGTACTGAAGTTATCAAGCACTGTAGTAAAGTTATCAAGCACTGTAGTAAAGTTATCAAGCACTGTAGTAAAGTTATCAAGCACTGTAGTAAAGTTATCAAGCACTGAAGTAAAGTTATCAAGCACTGTAGTAAAGTTATCAAGCACTGTAGTGAAGTTATCAAGCACTGTAGTAAAGCTATCAAGCACTGTAGTAAAGTTATCAAGCACTGTAGTAAAGTTATCAAGCACTGTAGTAAAGTTATCAAGCACTGTAGTAAAGTTATCAAGCACTGTAGTAAAGTTATCAAGCACTGTTGTAAAGTTATCAAGCACTGTAGTAAAGTTATCAAGCACTGTAGTAAAGTTATCAAGCACTGTAGTGAAGTTATCAAGCACTGTAGTGAAGTTATCAAGCACTGTAGTAAAGTTATCAAGCACTGTAGTGAAGTTATCAAGCACTGTAGTAAAGTTATCAAGCACTGTAGTAAAGTTATCAAGCACTGTAGTAAAGTTATCAAGCACTGTAGTAAAGTTATCAAGCACTGTAGTGAAGTTATCAAGCACTGTAGTAAAGTTATCAAGCACTGTAGTAAAGTTATCAAGCACTGTAGTAAAGTTATTAAGCACTGTAGTAAAGTTATCAAGCACTGTAGTGAAGTTATCAAGCACTGTAGTAAAGTTATCAAGCACTGTAGTAAAGTTATCAGCACTGTAGTGAAGTTATCAAGCACTGTAGTAAAGTTATCAAGCACTGTAGTGAAGTTATCAAGCACTGTAGTAAAGTTATCAAGCACTGTAGTAAAGTTATCAAGCACTGTAGTAAAGTTATCAAGCACTGTAGTGAAGTTATCAAGCACTGTAGTAAAGTTATCAAGCACTGTAGTAAAGTTATCAAGCACTGTAGTAAAGTTATCAAGCACTGTAGTAAAGTTATCAAGCACTGTAGTGAAGTTATCAAGCACTGTAGTGAAGTTATCAAGCACTGTAGTAAAGTTATCAAGCACTGTAGTAAAGTTATCAAGCAGGATGTGGTAAAATTGTCTTGCAGTGTGCAATAAATTTATCCTGCAGGCTGCAATATAATTACTATGCATGAGTAGCAAGGTTGTCATGCAAGGTGTTATAAAAACAGAAAGATACATAGCTAATAATTATGTAGCTGATATTATATTGAAGATGTCAAGTGGAGAGACACAAGCAATGAATAAAGTGGTTCATTGATATACTATTCTGCGCTCTTAACAAAACAGGCGGAAATGTAACTGCCAACATACCTTTCATTCATGCGATACTTAATTGGGATTGAATAATAGTGCCGATTGAGTCCATGAATCAATGCCTGAAAGAGATGTGAAAACAAAGTTGACTTATTTTCTGAACTAACATATAATATGGTACTAATGGTGATACAATGAAGTGAGATGAACATGTGTCAATGAGAGGAATTAACCCACATGGAGACAAAAATAATTAGAAGATCTCTCAACATATTTACAGACACCCATTCTTCCAGCTGTTATCTCCATGCAAGTAACTTCCTCTCACATAGTATTAAATATTTAAAGAATGAAGATAAACAGGAAGTTATTTGTTTTCCGTACCTAAATTTTCCTACATTTATTTTGCCAATCTAATACATAAGTAATATTTGCAATGATTTCTTTGCTAAAATGCTACAATGTCAAGGACCCCCACAGGGATCTCTCAAAAAGGCTGAAGCCACTGGAGCTCCTATCTTGGGCTGATAAGAAGAAAAAAGGAGGCAGTGGAAATGTTGTGTCTAGGGGCAACGTGTGGTGTGAATATTATGCAGAGAATTCGTAATATGAAGATTAGGAGGAGGCACGGGGCTCTTAAGAGTATTATTCAAAGAGCTGAGGGAGGGGTTGTTAATGTGGTTTGGACATCCATAGAGGATGGAGCAAAATATGATGACTAGGAGTGTACATCCGAAATGGAGGGCAGGGTAGGAGTCATCCTAGGAAAAGTTGGACAAAGGGGGGAGGGAGGTAAAGGCTTTGTGTGTGAAGGGCTTGGACATCCAACAGGCATGTGTGAGCATGATAGATAGGAGTGAGTAGAGGCAAGTAGTGTTTATGATTGCAAGTGATGTTCGAGTGCAAGCAAGGTAACATTTTATGAACGAATTCAGAGAAACTGGTTAGCCAGATACGAGTCCTAGAGATGAGAAGTACAGTGACTTCACTCTAAAGGTGTGGGGATATCAGCACAACTTGGAGAAGACTGTGAGAAAATGAATGATTCCGAAAGTATTTCTTTTTTTTCAACTCCCCCTACCTCGGTGAGAGATGGCCGGTGTGCTAAAAAAAATATCTACATTTGTGATTATAAAAAGAACATGAGAGAACTGAAAAAGATTCCTAAAGAATAAAAGTCACAATATGAAGGCTGGAACAATTCACCAAAAGCTTGTACTTAGGTAAGGAATTTTTGGTGAATCAGCTGTCTCCTACTGAGGCAGGGTGACCCAAAAAAGAAGAAACACTTTCACCGTCACTCACTCCATCACCATCTTGCCAGAGGCAAGCAAATACTACAGTTCAAATTTGCAAATATCCCCACTCTCCAGCAGAGTGCAGGCACTGTATTTCCCTTCATAAATGTTACCTTGCTCACACTCCATCATTACACCAAGTCATAAAAACCACACTTGCTTCCATTCACTCCTATCTAGCATGCTCATACACACTTGCTGGATGTCTAAGCTCCTCACATAGAAAACCTTCTTTACCCCCTCCCTCCAATCTTTCCTAGGACAACCCCTACTCTCCTACCTTCCACTACATATTTATATCCCCTCCAAGTCATCCTATTTTGCTCCATCCTCTCTTAATGACCAAACCACCTCACCAACTCCTCTTCAGCCCTCTTCAGTAATACTTTTAGTAACCTCACACCTTCTTCTAATTGGTTCCTAATATGTAGTTTGTGGTGGAAGCCACTAAACCCATAGGAGTGATATAGCACATAGGAAATGAAAGATTATCATCATCCAATTCCTTAGATGAAGCCTTTACAAACAGGGTACCTTCCTATAAAGGGCTAACCAAGCAGAACTATGCTTGTGGTATCCTGTTTATAGTGTTTAGTTTGACATATAAAAGTTTAAACTTGGAAGCAGTTACAGCATATATGTTCTCTCAACTTAACTTATTGAGCCTCTACTTGCAGAATCAAACTTAGTTAACAAGACACACAATATATCTACTTCACCTGAATAGAAGGTTTTCTGTAAATGACCCAGTTTAGAAGTAGTCTGTCTTGGTTCTTGTCCCAGAACCATCATGTTAGGGTTGATCAGTCTGAAGGCATCAATTACCACTTTACCTAATTATGAAGATAAAGCAAGAGGCAGAATCTAATAAATTATCAGTGCATTAACATTCATTATGAATAACATTACCATTAATATTAATTATATTAATCTTACTAAATTACTAAATCACACATGTCCATATAACTTTTTTTTATTACACATCTGCCATACCCCAGCAAGGCAAGGTGATCTGTAAAAGAAGAAACAACCCTTTCATCATTATTCACTGTCATAAAACCTCCTTTACCCCCTCCCTCCAACCTTTCATAGACCACTACTACTAGACCACCTTAACAACCCCTCCTCAGCCGTCTTAAAATACTTTTAGTAACCCAGCACCTCCTCCTAATTTCCAAACTACAAATTCTCTGCATTATATTCACACCATGCATTGCACTCAAGCAACATCTCCACTGCCTCCAGCCTTCTTGTAACACTCACCAACCATGCTCCACACCCATATAAGAACAATGGCATAACTATACCCTCATACATTCCCCTCTTTGCTTCCACAACAAATAAATGATCTGATATAACTGTTGCCCACCTCTATAAACATGCACATCCTGAAGTCTACCGGTCTTTTATCTACCAATACATAGTTTAAAACTGCTATCATTTTGCCCTATATCTTGTATATGTACTTATTTATCCATTTTTTTTTCTTAAAATATGTATGACCTATTACCAAACTTTTTTTTTCTATACAAAGTTCAAAGGCCCGCCATTATCATATACACCTGGCACCCCAAACTTTTCCTACCACACACACACACACTATAACCATTTCACCCACTTTAGCATTCAGATCTCTTACCACTATCACTCATTTGGTTCAAAGCATCCTAAACACTCATTTAACAATCTCCAAAAATCTCTCTCTCCTCTACACCCCTCTTTTCTCCAGGTGCATAAACACTTATTATAACTCACTTATTGCATACAACCCTTATTTTAATCCACAAGTCTTGAATTTATATTTATACTTCCTCTTCTCCTTCCATAATTGATCTGTCAACATTATTACTACTCTTTCCATAGCTCTAACTTTCTCAGATACTCCTGACCTAATCCCTTTTATTTTCCCCACTGAAACTCCCCTACCCCATTCAGCACTGTTTTGCTTAGAGCTAGACATCCAACTTCTTTTCATTCACAACACTGGCAATCATTTCTCGCTTATCATGTGCACTACATCCATGCACATTCAAACATCCTAGCTTCATAAACTTTTTTCTTATTTTTTTAGTAATTTATACAGAAGGTTACTAGCCCATTGCTCCCAGCAACTAATTTAATAATTACCCTCAACTACTTCCTTCTAATGTCATGATTACTTAAGAATATCCCACAAACATTCCATCTGAGTTTTATCAAAGACCTTTTAAAATTAAACAAGTTCATATCTTTTCTGTAGATTGATTACTTGAATGTGTATCACATATGATACACATTCAAACCCTTACAATGCTCATCATTTAATAAGTACATTGGATGCAGGCACCAGGTATACTGTTGAAATATCCAACCCTGTTAGATATTTTGGTGCAAAAATTAATGCCAGCCTGGCAATGCACAGTGGAACATTACAGGATGGCTGCATGCTCATTACAGGATAGCTTGTGTGGTGGACAGATGTGTTTGTGGGCTCCCTGCATCATGTGGTCTTGTGTGATGAGTTTGTCAGACATTTTTGGCCACAGACAAATTAATATGGGCAAGAATGAGTAGCTGACATAAAGCAAATGCACAGATCATTACATTACAATAAGCAGGCCATGAAATGAAAGAAAAAAGTAGAAAACCATCAACGTGGGTGTGAGCATTCAAGGAACTGGGTACACTGATTATGTGATGATCATGGTATAAAAATGCCCACATCATGAGCACATCCAGGGAAGCCTAGACAAACGTCCCCACATACACTGATTGCAATACTGTATTACAGCACCAAAAGTACATGGGGACGTTTTGTCTAGTGTTCCTTGAACCTACACATGGTGTGTGTATGTAATCACTGCTGTTACATAACCAATGCACCCCAGTTCCCTATTTAATACTCACACTCACTGATAGCTTCTATTTCCTTTGTTTGATCACCTGCCTTATGTAATCCATTGTTTTGTGCAATTGTCTTGTTTCAGTGACTTTTTCTTGTGCATATTAATTTGTCTATGGACAGAAATATCCAACAAACCCAGCCTTCAGAACAAGGCACAGGGAGACCACAGACACACACAAGCCTAAAGCACTGAGCAACAGCCTTAGGGA
>NC_069407.1:55873519-55907673 GCF_026875155.1 Cherax quadricarinatus | reverse complement strand
GATCAAAATATAAGCAAGATACACCATTTTCATAATTTTAACATTAGCACCATACCTGGGGTGAAACCCAGCCACAATTCTAAGTGCTCTCAGCCTTTGTATTTGCGACAAAGTCTCGTTACAAGAGGTCCAAGTAGTGGGACCTCAAAGCCTAGATACATCTATCTGCTTACATATTCTAGAAGACCCATCATACAACTGGATCTGGCGAGCTGAACTGTGCCTCTCTGTCGAGGAGGACACCTGTTGAGAATCTTTGTTTTATCACTAGAGATTATCAACCCCAGGTCCTGACACGAGGCTAGTACATGGTTAAGAATGTTTTGGGTGTTGGAGAATCCGGTGGTGTGAATCATTATATCATCAGCAAAATTATCATATAATGATGGGGCTGGCTAGGCATAGCATTAAGTAAAGCATTAATAAGAATATTGAATAGGGTGGAACTGAGCACACCTTCCTGTGGAGTTCCTAATTCAAAATCTTTAGTTACACTCTATGTCCCTGGAACAACACAGACGACTTTCTGTTGGACAGGAAGCCTGTAATTCAGCGGAGAAGCCATCCTCCAAAATCCATTCTGGCAAGTTCATTAATGATCACATGTCGGTTGGTTAACATCAAGAGTAGATTTAAGGTCAAGGAAGGTAGTGTATGAGCTGTCAGTGTGCAGAATGAGAAAGATGTTTATGCAGTGATGCACACTCCTTCCATGCATGAAACCATGCAACCGGGGAGACATAAATTGCTGAATTCTGTGCACGAGACGATTAAGAATCATTAGTTCGAATGTTTTACACAAGCAGCTAGAAAGAGATATTGAGCGAAAAGTGTTTTGTTAACTGGGCTTTGGAATGGGAATAATGAGGCTGTTAGTCCAAGATTTTGAGAGCTCCCCAGTTACGTAGCTCATGTTATATTATTCAAGTAAAGGATTACCTGGTACTCGACACAGCAATCTGAGTATGCTGTAAGTAATACCATCCTCCCCAGGCGACGTGGAACTGCCCTTTGTTAATGCTGCATCAAGTTCAAAGTTAGTGAAAGGAAAATTGCAGTCATCTTCCTTGCTGAGCACAAAAAAATCAGTCTTTCCCTTGCATCATATTTGTCCATTAATTTCGCCTGTGTCATACTGAGAAACTTGTCATAGCTAGATGTAGCAGCCCAAGTACTGACTAACTCATTCACACTAGAGAGGTATCCCCGTATTGAATAAACACAGTCACCTATACCTTACTCTTCTTTTGTGTTACTGTACTGTTCTTCTCTGGTACTGTACTGGTCTTCTGTGTTACTGTACTTCTTTTTTTTTCTAGTCTAATGTGTTGCTGAATTGGCCATTGTGTTGCTGTACTGGTCTTCTGTGATAGTGAACTGGTGTTGTGTGTTACTGTACTGGTCTTCTGTGTTACTGTGCTGTTCTTCCGTGTTACTGTACTGGTTTTCGGTGTTGCTGAACTGGCCATTGTGTTGCAGTACTGTTTTCTGTGTTACTGTACTGGCCTTCTGTGTTACTGTACAGGTTTTGTGTTACTGTACTGGTCTAACGTGTTGCTGAACTGGCCATTGTGTTGCTGTACTGGTCTTCTGTGATAGTGGACTGGTGTTGTGTGTTACTGTACTGGTCTTTTGCGTTACCGTACTGGTCTTTTCTGTGTTAGCTGTAAAGGTCTTTTGTGTTTGCTTGTACTGGTCTTTGTGTTTACTGTACTAGTCTTCTGTGTTACTGTACTGGTTTTCTGTGTTGCTGTACTGGTCTTCTGTGTTACTGTTCTGGTCTTCTTTGTTGTTGAACTGGTCTTCTGTGTTGCTTTACTGGTCTTCTGTGTTGCTGTACTGGTCTTCGGTGTTACTGTACTCGTCTTCTGTGTTTACGGTTCTGGTCTTCTGGGGTTGCTGTACGGTCTTCCGTGTTGCTGTACTGGTTTTCTGGGTAACTGTACTGGTCTTCCGTTTTACTGTGCTGTCTTCTGTGTTACTGTACTGGTCTTCGTGTTACTGTACGTCGTCTGTGTTACTGCTTATGGTCTTCTATGTTACTGTACTGGTCTTCACCCCGTGTTACTGTACTGGTATTCTGTGGTGGCTGTACTGGGTCTTCATGTGTTACGTACTGGTCTGGGTGTTGCTGTACTGATTCTTCCGTGTTACTGTACTTGGTCTTGTGTGTGGCTGTATGGTCTTCTGAGTTGCTTTACTGGTTTCTGTGTTGCTTGTATCGGTCTTCTGTGTTGCTGTACTGGTCTTCTGTTTTGCTTGTTTGCGTCTTATGTGTTATGGAACTCGTCTTCTGTGTTACTGTTCTGGTCTTTTCTGTGTGCAGTTCTGGTCTTCTGAGTTGCTGTACTGGTATTCTGTGTTGCTGTACTGGTCTTCTGTGTTACTGTAAGGTCTTCTGTGTTACTATACTGGTCTTCTGTGTTACTGTACTGGTCTTCTGTGTTAATGTTCTAGTCTTCTGTGTTACTGTACAGGTCTTCTGTGTTACTGCGCTGGTCTTCTGTGTTACTGTACAGGTCTTTGTGTTACTGTACTGGTCTAACGTGTTGCTGAACTGGCCATTGTGTTGCTGTACTGGTCTTCTGTGATAGTGGACTGGTGTTGTGTGTTACTGTACTGGTCTTTTGCGTTACCGTACTGGTCTTCTGTGTTACTGTACTGGTCTTCTGTGTTAATGTACTGGTCTTCTGTGTTACTGTCGCTAGTCTTCTGGTTTACTGTATGGTTTTCGTGTTGCTGTATGGTCTTCTGTGTTACTGTTCTGGTTCTTCTTTGTTGTTGAACTGGTCTTCTGAGTTGTGGTACTGGTCTTCTGTGTTGCTGTACGGTCTGCTGTGTTACTGTACTCGCCTTCTGTGTTACTGTTCTGGTCTTCTGTGTTGCTGTATGGTCTTCTTGTGTTGCTGTACTGGTTTCTGTGTAACTGTTCTGGTCTTCGATTTTACTGTGCTGGTTCTTCCTGTGGTACTGTTCTGGTCCTTCGTGTTACTGTTACTGGTTTCCTGTGTTACTGTATGGTACTCTTGTGTTACTGTACTGGTCTTCTGGTGTGGGCTGTTACTGGTCTTCTGTGTTACGTAATGGTTTGGGTGTTGCTGTACTGATCTTCCGTGTTTACTGTACTGGTCTTCTGTTGTTGCACTGTAACTGGTCTTCTGAGTGCTGTTACAGGTCTTCTGTGGTTATTGCTGTATGGTCTTCAGTGTTGCTCGTACTGGTCTTCTGTTTTTGCTGTACTGGGTCTTCTGTGTATGGATGTCTTCTGTGTCTCACAGGTTCTGGTCTTTCTGTGTTGCTGCCACTGGTCTTCTGTATTGCGGTACTGGTCTTCTGTGTGCTGTACTGGTATTATGTGATACTGTAAATAGGTCTTCTGTGTACTATATGGTCTTCTGTGTTACTGTAGGTCTTCTGTGTAATGTTTAGTCTTCTGTGGTACTTTACAGGTCTTCTGTGTTACTGCGCTGGTCTTCTGTGTTACTGACTGGTCTTCTGTGTTGCTGTTGTCTTCTGTGTTGCTGTACTGGTCTTCGTGTTACTGTAATGGTCTTCTGTGTTACTATACTGGTCTCTGGGTTACTGGACTGGTTTCTGTGTTAATGTTCTAGTCTTCTGTGTTTACTGTACAGGTCTTCCTTGTGTTACTGCGTGGTCTTCTGTGCTTATTGTACTGGTCTTCTGGTGTTGCATGTTGGTTTTCTGTGTTACTGCTCCGGTCTTCTTTGTTACTGTACTGGTCTTCTGTTGTTACTTACTGGTCTTCTATGTTACTGTACTGGTCTTCTGGTTACTGTACTGGTCTTCTGTGTTCTATATGGTCTTCTTGTTACTTGTACTTGTCTTCTGTGTTATGTATGGTTCTTCTGTGATTTGTTCTGGTCTTCTGTGTACTGTACTTGTCTTCTGGGATACTGTACTGGTCTTCTGTGTTACTGTACTAGTCTTCTGTGATTACTGTACTGGTTTCTGTGGTTACTGTATGGTCTTCTGTGTTGACTGTACTGGTCTTCCAGTGTTGCTGTTCTGGGTCTTCTGTGTTGCTGTACTTGTCCTTTGAGTTTACTGTACTGGGTCTTCTGTGATACTGTAACTGGTCTTGCAGTGTTGCTTTTATGGTCTTCTGTGTGCTGTACTTGTCTTCTGAGTTACTGTAATGGTCTTCTGTGTCTGCTTACTGGTTCCTTCTCTGTTGCTGTGCTTGTTTTCCAAGATACTGTACAGGTCTTCTGTGGTCTTATTTATTTATTTTATTTATTTAGAAATTTTAACATACATTCAGAGGTACAAAAAATTACGGTAAGAAGCGGCATGCCAAAGCCACTTTTATGCATAGCATTAAGGGCTGGCTTAAAAATTACTTACGATTAACTAAGCAATGATGAAGTCAGTGATAAGGGACTTGATTGTAAACAGATAAACTATAAAATACAAATGGTATTACAAAGACAGGTCATATGGTTGCATGAATTGCTGTTCATTCAGTAGAATGGAGTATTCTGTTAGGTAGTGAATTTAAAAAAAATAACAAAGTTAGGTTTACCTTATGTGTGTATAATCGGGAGTAACTTTGGATATACAATTTATAAGGTTCAGTATTCAGTATTATTTGGTTTTGAGGAGTAAGTGAACTTTGAGAAGAGACTTGGAATTTATAAAACAGGTAGTGTTTCTTTTATATTTACAGGAATGAATTCCAGGATTTAGGCCTTTTATGTGCATTGAGATTTTGCATAGCGTGAGATGGAACACGAGGAACATCAAAGAGTGATCTGTGCCGTGTATTATGGTCATGTGTTCTGTTGAGGTGGCAAGGAGATGTTTGAGGGGAGGGTTAATATCAGAGTAAGTATTTATGTATGTAATAAGTGCAATAATATGTATGGATGTTTTGATGGTTAGTAGGTTGAGTGTTTTGATTATTGGTGGAGTGTGCTGCCTGTCTAGTGAGAATTTGTTTTATTCATTCTACTGCCAGCCTTTTGTTGGGTAATTTAGTGGTCTGAGTTGGTTAGTTGATGTTGAGCCCCAGTGGTTATTAGCAAAATTCCATAGGTGAGATAGGGTAAATAAGAGAGTGATAAAGGGCCAGAAGGGCTGACTGTGGAACATAGTACCGTATCTTCGATAGTATGCCTACAGTCTTGGAAATTTTCTTAGAAATTTGTTGTATATGTGTATGAAATTTGAGTCTATTATCAAGGTGGATTCCTAAGAATTTTCCCTCTGTTAGCTTTGTGATAGGTGATCTGTTTATCGTTATGTTAAGAGGTACATCTGTAGCTCTGTTACCAAACTGAATGAAGTAGGTTTTGTCAATGTTTAGTTTAATTTTTGTTAGTCCTCATCCAGGTAGTTTTTTTCTGTAATTCGGTGTTTACAGTATTGACTAGCGTGACTGGGCTTGGGTGAGAGAAGACGTATGTAGTGTCATCTGCAAAAAGTGTGGGTTTGAGTAATTGCGAAGCATTTGGTAGGTCATTTATGTATAAGAGAAAGAGAAGAGGGCCAAGGACACTTCCCTGTGGGACACCAACTGTAATTGGTTGAGCGGAAGAGCTTGCCCCATTTGCGTACACATATTGGCTTCTGTTGCTGAGTAGACTTGAGGTAGTTGAGGGAGTGCCCTCTAATACCATAGTGTGACAATTTTACGTGGAGCAAGTCATGGTCAACTGTATCAAAAGCTTTACGTAAGTCAATGAAGATCCCCAGTGGGACTTCTTTTTTTTTCTATTGCAGGGGATATATGTTCTAGCATGTGTATAATAGCATCATTAGTATTTTTTTTAAAGGCCTGAATCCAAATTGGCAGGGGTTGGAATGTTTTGGGGAATGAGGTAGGATTAGATTCGTTTATGAATTAATTTTTCGAAATTTTTGAGAGAGGGTGTAAATTGGATTTTGGCCAAATAGTTATTCAACCTGTTTTTTCCCTCCTTTATGGATGGGGGTGACCTTGCTATTTTGAGAGCTGTAGGGAAGGTGGAGGATTCAATGGATTTGTTAAAGAGTGTTGCAATGATTGGTGATAGTACTTGTGACACTTTTTTGTATATAAAGGGTGGAAAGGGTATTTAAATCTCCTGCCTTGTTTTTTAGTGCGTTGATAATAAGGGAGACTCGTATGGGTTAGTCGGAGCTAAGAACAGTGTGTTCGGGAAAGTTGCCAGTGAGGTAGTCATTTGGTGGGGAAACTGAGTTTGGGATTTTATTGGCAAGGTTTTGTCCTATAGTGGAGAAGAAATCATTGAGTCTGTTTGCTGTTTCTGTTGGTGGGAGTTGGGGTTCATCTGATTTTGCTAATTTATTTTCGCTATTTCGTGATATCTTTTTTGTTCCAGAATTTCTGATAGGGTTTTCCCCAGGTTTTTTTTATATCACCCGTAAGTTGGATAATCTGTTCTCATAATACAGTTGTTTTGCCCTTCTTAATCAGGCTGGTTAGGATTGACGAGTAACGTTTTTGTTGGTCTCTGGTTATGTGACCCATTCTGTACTGTTTTCCATATGGGTGTTTTGTATTTAGGGGATTTGAGAATGCTGGGTGTTAGCCGGGGACTGTTCAGCTCCTAGCTGCCCAAACTTTTTTAGTTTTTTTAGGGCAGTGCTTGTTATGAGGTATTGGGTCTTTTTTAGAAAATTAATTAAACATTCGTCAATATCTGTATAGATTTCTAGCTCAGTGTGCCAGTAAATGTTTGTTACTGCTGTTGTGAAGTTTTTAAAATGGTGCCTCATTGTGAAGTCTGAAGTGACTTTAGTAGTGTCTTGGGGTATTTTAACCAAGAGTTGTTATAGGAAAGTAGGGTAGTGGTTGTGGTATTATCTGTAATTATGCCTGATTTTAAAGGGGATATGGTGTTGGTCCAGATGTGGTCAGGTAGGGAAACACTAGTCTCCGTAACTCTTGTAGGTTTTTGTTACTGTTGGTAGCAACATGAGTTACTCATTGTGTTTGAATCAGTAACGTGTGGGCCTGGTCTTGTAGGAGATTTATATTGAAGCCCACCTGAGAGTAGTAAGTGATCTTTGTTCATGCGTGCATCATTTATCATACTTCCTAGGTTTTGACTAAATTGGCTAATGTTTTGATTGTGGAACTCTGTAGATGTTTATCACTGTGAGAGGTTTTTGTAGGTATTTGGATTTGAATTTAGCTATTAATATTCCCCATGTTCATCCCTCGTGCAAGTATTAGTGATACATTCTAGTTGGTCTGAGTAGTATATAGCTGTGCACCCCCTTGTTGGTCTGGCCTACAGTTGTGTATGGCTGTGTAACCGGGAAGGGCATAGACATCTGTAGTATCAGGCTTAGCCAGGTTTTTCAGTTAGTGTAATGATGGACATTTTGGCATCCAAGGAATTTAGTAATACTAGGAGGTCATCGTAATGCTTGCTTAAAGATCTGATATTGTAGTTAAAGATAGTTATGTTGTTGTTGGCTCTGAAAAGTGCCTTTGATTGTTCTGCTGTGTAGTAATTACAGTAACGTTTTGAATCATTTAAGTCATTAAAAAAAGAGGTTGGTATCAGGATCAATGCTTGTAATCATAAGAATTTGAGTGAATCTATAGTTAGAATTAAGTATAAAACAAATGTAAATATTCTAAAGCTAAAAAAAAGCACCTGAATTATTTAACAAATGTAAAAAAATGAGCAAAGGTAGTTTTTTAAAGCTAAAATAAAGGAGACAATATAAAAGGACTAAATAATTTGTGGTGAACAAATAAAGTGATGATCAAATAATGGAGCTTGGGAATATGATAGTAGTAGTACTTTAAAGGTAATTTTTTAAAAGTGAATTTAATATAAAATTATAATATAAAAGAGACTAATATAAGTTGTGGTGAACAATAAAGTGGTAAATCAAATAATTGCACAAAGGTCTAATAAAATGACTTTTGTGGAGTCTATGTTTTGAGCTAGAAAGACTATAGTACAACTAGATTTAATCTAATAATATAAAAAATACAATTAAAAAATAGCACCAGTCTCTCACTAGAATTGCAATATGGTCTAATAATAAATTTTGGTATTGACTATAGTACAACTGAGTTTTAATCTAATAATATAAAAAAGGCACGAGACTCTCAATTGTAATTGCACTAAGGTTTTATATAATTGTTTACAAGAAGTAGTGTAAAACTAGTTTTAAAATTGACAAGATAAAATATACAAGTTAAGGTACAAAAAGAATAAAAAAAAGAAGAAAAAAAAAATATATGAGGTAGTTGGTACTAGCTACAAAAGATAGTTTAGGGGCCCTTTAAACAATAATATAATTGAAATATACACTAATTGCACACACAATATAGTCACTAAGATATAAAAACAATCTTAAGTAGGAATTATAATTTTAAACTTATAAATATAAAATACAAAAATTTAAATGGTAAATTGCAATTGCACTAGAGTCTGGTATAGTTTTTTGACAAGATCAAGAGTATAAATAGATTTAAATTGACAAAAAAAAATTCACAATTAAAGTACCAAAAGAATAATATAAAAAATAGCAATGGTAATGTCTTGGTTATAATATGATAGTAAGATGGTAGACAGGTACACAGGTACAAAGGATAATTAAAGGTTTTGGGGGTTTAATATACAACTTGAAATTTGGCAACAAAATGTTATGGAAAATATAAAATAATGTTTAATTACAAAAGTAAAATTGACTGGGAGTAAATATGGTGTTTAATAAAATTTTATAAGTAATAATGATTACAAAAAGTGAAAAAGTAATGTTATTTCATTCAATATTGCACTGGTACTTATACTAGAGGTTATATGGCAGTACAAGGTAATTAAGAGTACTCTAAGATAGTAAATGTGGTATTAAAACAGGTAAAGGTAATTAGACAAGTAAATTTGGTTATTAAATGTCAAAAATGTTAAGAGTAAATTGAAATTATATAAAAATGATAATTATTAATTTTAGTAGGGAATACAATTGATAGTATTTAAAAAAATATGAGGTAGTAAAAAGGACAAAGAAAGTATCAATTCAGCTAATGTTTAAGCAAACAATAGTAAATAAGAAAATTACATAAGGTGACTTATGCTTACTAGTAAAATCACAAAATGAGGTAGTTGATTATTTAATTACTAAGAGATTGTACAATAAATTTGAACAATAAAAGGAGCAAAACATACACTACACTATGTAGGCTTTTAGGGTTTGGACATTGTTTAGTTATTCTCTGTAAGATTATATCCCTGAAAATCGTGATAGATCATTCTCGTTTGTGATTGTGTACAGTTGACTACATTTTTTTCCTAACAAGAATTTTCCATCGCGTGTGAAGCATTTGGTGTATTGTGTCATTATTCCCCGCTTAAGTTTTCTGACCTATACAGGAGGTTCTGACGTTTTTTGGTTAAAACACTTGTTTATGTATACCTCTTTCTTTACTTTAATAGATGCATAATTAAGTCTTTTTTTTCCCGTCATGTGAGTGGAATCTAAGCATAACACTTTCTACCATGGGGTCCTAGTAACCTGGCTTCTTTTATTTCTGACTCTGGTACAAATAACACTTGTTTGGTCCTTTATGACTGCAGAGTAATTTCTTTACTGTTTTTTTTGGTTCATAAACACTGGGGAAAAAATGGACTGTTAACTATTACTGCGTCCGATAGTTTATCTGTTCAGTTTATCTTCTTGGAGAGCAAAGTAGTCACTGAACTGGTTATCTAAGTTGTTCTTCCATTCTTTTACTGCTTCTTCAACCTTTGTATTAAGAGATTTTATTTGTTGAGTATGGCTATCTATGAATGCTTGGATGGTCTTGTCACAGTTAGTCATTCCTGGTGTTGATAACTTTTGTTCAAGACTGAGGATTTTGTTCTCGAGTTGTGTCATCCTGGTGTCTTGTTTTGTTAGTGTCTCTCGAAGATTCATATTTTCAATAACTAAGGTGGAGATGCATGTCTTTAGGGTATCTGGATCGTTGGTCATACCTGAGAGACTACTTGGCAGGTTGAATCCGGGGAAGAGAGGGGAGGATGGGCTGGTGGCAGCCATGTTTGTTGTTATTGTTGTGGTGTCGCCTTGAGCGGTGGTGAGTGGGGTGGTTGCTGGGCCGGCGTCCTCCTGGCTACACTTGTTGAATAGTTGATTTTTCGGTGTTTTCTTGCTGGCCTTGGTGCCGTTTCCTCTTAGACTGCGCCTCATAATACTACAGGAATTGTTGTAGTTAAGAAGTTGTAGTTATACAAAGCTTAGGGTTACGTTGTTCGGCTGGCAGCGGGGTGTTGCTTTCGGTTTGTGTCAGTCTTCCTTTGATCTCTATTATTTTCAATTTGTAGGTTTCACTGTTGGTAATCTTTGGTCATTCTGGGTGCTACGTTCGGTAGTGCAGTTTTGCTTGTAACTAGGTCATCATAGGAGCATGTATTTACAAGTGTACAGGAACTTGACGTGTTCCTTGAGGTGGATGACAAAGCACTTTGTCTCGGAAACTGCAAAGTCAGTATTATTATTATTATTATAATCAAAAAGAAGCGCTAAGCCACAAGGGCTATACAGCGCTGCAGGGTAGGGAAGGAAGCGAGGGTATTGAGCGGCAGAAGGGGGGAGGGATGATCAGTAGGTTACAGAAAACAGCGGGGCAGGGGATAGTGTGGGGGTAGAGGGCAGCAAGAGATTGAGGTAGAAAGGGCTGAAGGTATCATCAGAGTTTGTGAAGTCAGTCAGTTGTTGTCAAAAAGTCAATGAGAGAGCAGCAGAGCGAAGACGACGTTGGAGGTATATTCTGCGTGCTTGTTGATAAAGTGGGCAGTCTAACAGAATGTGGCTGACCGATAATGGAACCTGACAATTCCCACAGAGAGGAGCAGGGCGCCTCTCCATGAGATAATCCATGAATAAGACAAGTATGGCCAATGCGAAGACGGGAGAGAGTAGTCTCCCAACCTCGACACTGGTGACAAGAAGATGGCCAGTAACCAATACTCGGTTTAATAGATTGAAGTTTGTTACTGAGCAGCGCAGACCAACGTTGTTGCCAGCAAAATAGTACGTAAATGGAACACCTCTATATGAAACTGGTAGGTCATGTACTGCAGACCGCGCAGCAGCGTCTTCCTGTTCATTGCCCTGTATGTCAACATGACCAGAGACCCAACAAAAAACAATACTTTATGCTTGGTAAAGATGCAGTGTAGCCAAAGTTGGATACGGAGGACTAATGGGTGAGGTGTATCAAATTTCTGTATAGCCTGTAAAGCACTAAGGGAGTCTGAGACAACCACAAATGACACAGGCATAGATGCAATATGGATAAGTGCTGCAAGAATGGCATATAATTCAGCAGTAAAAATACTAGCCGAAGATAGTAAATGCCCTCGTACGACGCTGTCCGGAAACACTGCTGCGAATCCTACGCCGTCAGAAGACTTAGAGCCATCTGTGTATACTGCAATGGCATGAGAATGAGAGTGGAAGTGGTCAAGAAAAAGAGAGCGGGAAGCTACCGTAGACAATTGGGCTTTCGAGCAAGGGAGTGAGAAAGAACAAACTCGAACAGCTGGAACTTCCCAGGAGGGTAGGGAAAAGTGAGATGCTACATGAACATAGAAAGGTGGTAACTGAAGAGAAGACAAGAGCGAATATAGGCAAAGAGAGAAGGGACAGAGCAAACAAGGGCGGCGAACAAATAAAGAATGTCTACTAATATCGGTGACCATTTCTATAAAATGGAAGGATTGCGGAGATCATGAGAGCGTACATAGTAGCGAAGGTAATGGGCATCACGGCGATCGGATAAGGATGGAACGTTCGCTTCTGCATAGAGGCTCTCAACAGGGGAAGAGCGAAAAGCACCAAGGCATAAACGTAATCCTTGGTGATGAATAGGGTTGAGGCTAGATAGAGTAACAGGAGAGGCAGCTGAATAGATCTGGTCACCATAATCAAGTCTCGATAAAATGAGGGTGGAATGTAGGCGAAGGAGAGTTCGACGATCAGCTCCCCATGAAAGATGAGCAAGGGTTTTAAGAAGGTTCAGCCGGCTGTGACAAGTTCTCTTCAGAGAGGTAATGTGAGGTTTCCAGGATAAGGCCTAGAAACCTGACTGTATCACGTTCAGGGATACGGGTCCCATAGAGGTATAAAAAATGATCGAAGATGACAAAAAACTTGGGAAAAGTAATTTGGCGAGTTTTGGAGGGAAAAATTTTAAACCCCGTTGGGGGCCCAAAATTTGGGAAACCGGTCACCGCATGTGGGGGAGAAACTGTAAGAGGTACGTCAGCGCCTCAAAGGCTATAGCGAAGTTCAAATAGGTGAGCAAATATTGGATGGAAGCTAGAAGCCAAATCATTTAAGCAAGGAGAAAAATGGTGCTCAGAACACACCCCTGGGGGACCCTTCAGCTTGGATAAAGCCGGAGGCCATTTTTAAACCCAAAACCGGAAATGTCGTCGGTTAAAAAATTTCTTAAGGAAGGATGGTGATTGCCTCGAAGGCTAAGGGGTGGGCAGGGGCCCAATTATTATATCCCAAGTTGTGTCATACCCTTCTCAAGGCAAAAAATATGGCAATAACTGAGTGGTTATTCGCAAAGCATTAAAAATTTTTATGATCCAAGCATAGTAAGGAGTCATGGTAGAAGGGCCTTCAAAAGCCATATTGCGAGTGGGAGACTGTTGTGTGTCTTAAATAACACCAAAAGTCTATTCCCAGGCATTCCATATTCGTAAATGCAGGGTAAGGAGGGCGTAGTGGGAGGCTTATTCCCGTAGTACCGGTTTGCGGAAAGGGAGAACAATGGCAGTTTTCCCCAAAGTGTGGAAGAACTCTTTGTGACCAAAAAAAGTTGAAAGTAACAATAACCCGCACATAAAAGAGAATTTAAACGACGATTTTTCGGTCCGACTGGGACCATTTACAAAGTCACACAAACCCAGAAGTGGGCAGGACGGCTATTTATAGGCAGGAAGAGGTGGGGTGGGGGTTTGTAGTAGTAGTAGAGTGTAGTACAAGAAGGGATATAATACCGACAAGATGAAATTAAGAACAGGGTGCAACACCCGGGCATCCCTATCGCAGCGTTTCGCCACCCAGCCACCCAATTTGGAGGGGCAAACGTCCACAACAAAGACAACCAGACGCCACACATTTTTCTTAATTTCTCAGTAGTAGTAGTGTAGAAGAGGTAGGTTGTAGTGGTGTGGTAGAAGTGGGGAATAAGGAGGACGACCCAGTCAAAAAATACAAAGGAACGGGAGCACTGCAAGGGGAGCTAGGGGCCCACAGAGGGAGAGCAAGCGCACAGAGGTGCGTTAAAAAGGGGAAGGGGTTTGAAAATAAATAAAGAAGGAACAAAAACACGAGACAGAAGAGAGAAAGAAAACCCAGAGGAGAAAAAGGAAAGAGGAAAGGGGAAGAGGGAGAAGAAGAAAAAAAGAAAATTAAAAAATGAGGAGTCAGGTTAAGTCACGGGTGTTCTGAAGTTTGGAGCATTTTACAATGTAGTGGGGAGGAAGGAAACTACAGAGACGAAGCCGGGGCTAAGATTCATACAAGGAAAGTTGTGTATTGAGAGGATTCAACTAGACAGGGGACTGTTCGAGTTGGAAGTAGGGAAGACAGTTTTAGCAGAAGACCAGTCAATAGGATGGTTTATAATCTCTGAGGGTGACAGAAAAGAGCATGTTAGTGTCGGCAAGCCTAACACTATTTTGTGCTCCCTAAGTCTTTTCAGTAAAGAGATCGACCAGTTTCTCGAAGTATTGAAGAGGACAGGAGGAGCAGAAAAAGGTAGACACCAGGAACATCTGTAGAGGGAGGAGAGGTATGAACGGATTAGTGCGAGAGTGTTAGTCTGGCAGAAGGTAAACTTGATGTTAAGGGACGGACAGAATTGTTGAGATTAGAAAGACCGGAAATGTAGGGAAGGCAGAGGATAGAAGAGTTCCCAGGAGTAGAGGGTTTGGGGAGAGAAGAAATTGGTTTAGCATGTGAGAGGGCAGAGGGCTATGAAATGGGAAGGGTAGCCAAGATGGGAAAACAAATTATGAAGAGTGGAAATTTCTGCTGGAAGGAAACTGAGGATCACAGATGCGGAGGGCACGGAGAAAGAGGGAGATAAGAACACTTTTCTTGACAGGGTAAGCATGATAGGAAAAGTAGTGAATGTACATGCCCTTTTGCATAGGGTTTTTGGTAAACGGAAAAGGAAAAAACCCGTATCTGAGCGGTAGACATGGACATCAAGGAAAGGAAGCAAGGAATTAGATTCCCATTCAGCTTTAAAAATTTAAAGGAAGGGGCAAGATTATTAAGAGCTTCAAAAAAAGGTTGGAAAAGACTGGAGTCATGAGGCCACAGAGCATAGATGTCATCCCCCATAGAGGAGCCAGAGTGAAGGTTGCACATCGAAAGGGTAGGAAGAACAGTCTCGAAGTATTCCATGTAAAGATTAGCAAGGACAGGAGAGAGAGGAGAGCCATAGCGACACCAAGGTTTGAGAATAATATTTCCCTTGGAAGGGAAAAGGAGTTAGAGTCCCCACAGGGTGGATTAAGATCAAGAAAGACATCAGTAGGTATAGGGAGATGTAGAAAACCCCTTTATGGCCTTCTATCTAAGGAAATCAAGGACATCATCAAGAGGGACATTGGTGAAGAGGGACTCAACGTCAAGACTAAGCATCTTGCAGGTTGGGAGAGAGCGAACGTTCAATAAGTCTTGAGGTGAGGGAGGTGAGCAGGGAGAAAAAGTCCCAAAAAAGGGGTGGGGTTTTTTGGCCAGCCAAGAAGCAAGAGAATAAGAGACAGAACCTCAAAAGGTTTTGATAGGCGAAGAGGAATTTTGGTTTATGGTTTTGGGAAAGGGCCCCAGAAATAGGGAAGGAGGGACGATGACACGAAACTTTGTGACTTTGTAAAGGTCCCAAATCGGCCCAAAAAAGTGTCTAAGCTTCTTTTTTTGTGGGGTTTTTGTGTATCGTCCAGTCACTGATTTTGCCTTTTTTGTTTTTTAGATTTAAAAGGCGTAATAGGATGCAAGGGCTGACTGATGTAAAAGTTGAGCATACGAATGAATTCGTGGGCCCAGCTGCCCTATCGGCAAACTGAGGTGTTGCCTCCGTTCCTGAAGTGTAAAAGGACATTATTTGTTTTCTCAGAGAAGAAAAAATCCCCAAGGGTGCTAACTCTCTGGAGATTTGAGGAAAAGAAACGAGGGGGAAGATGGAGCCCCCGAGAAATTGGACCAGATGTTTTCCAATTCTTGGCAAGATTAGTGGGTTTGCTTATCAACACTGGCCCCGCAGGAAAAAGGAGCCGGGGGGCAGGAATATTTACCACCAGTTTTCGACTTTTTTTAAAAACGCGTCATAGAGGAAGCGAGGTGATGGTGGGACAATCTCGCAAGCAAGTGCGTTTAGCGTCATGATGACCGGGACGATGATGCTTCTGTTAAAAACAAGAAGCTCTCCCTGGTTCTATTGTACGGTACGCCCCAGCAGCGCGTTTTTAAAAAGTACTGTACGGGAAAAAGGAAACACCCAAAGGCACGCATTTCTGAGAATGCCTGCCTGAAGTTTGGGGTATAGAATGAGAAGCTGCGGTTAAAACGGAGGACGAGAAGAGGTGTAAAAGCTCATCAATGGAGGACGAAGAAGGAACCTCACTAAAAACAGTTAGTTGTGAGTAAAGGTTCCATATTGCCTGATCAAATTGCCAGTGTGGGTTACGAAGAAGTGGTGAATACAAAGGGGAAGTAAGAATGATTGGGAAATGATCGCTGTCATGTAAATCCGGCAGAACAGACCAGGTGAAGTCTAATGCGGCGGAGGAAGAGCAGACTGAGAGATCGATGCAAGAGAGAGTATGAGTCCGAGGATCAAAATGGGTGTGAGTACCTGTATTTAAAACATGGAGGGGGTGGGTAGCAAGAAAAGCCTCTAACTGAATGCAACGGGAATCACAGTGAGACCGCCCCCCAGAGGAAATGATGGGCATTAAAATCGCCAAGTAACAGAAGTGGTGGCGGTAATGACGAAGCAAGAAAGGCAATATCCGGGATAGATAATGCCCGAGAAGGAGAGAGATACAAAGAACAGTGTGTATACCACATATGCAAGTGGATACGGGCTGCTGTGTAATGCAGCGATGTACGAACAAATAGCTGATGGTACGGAATATCAGTGAGTAGAAGAAGGGCACTTTCATTAAAGGTCCCATCAGGAAAAGGATCTGAAGAATACAATAAATTATAGCCTGAGATGGGATAGATAACGGCAGAGTGTAATTTTGGTTCCTGTAAGCAAACACCAACAGGGGAAAACTGGGAGAGCAACATCTGAAGCTCACCCCGATTACCCCTGAGGCCGCGAATATTCCATTGTAAATAGGACATGATTGGCAACAATAAAGATACCTGAAATCTGCAGGTAAGGGTACCTATGGACTAGAGGGGTTAGAAAAGTCCACATGCAGTGGCAAAGGAAAACGTTCAAGTAGCGAAGGAATGGTGCGTTGTGAAGAAAGGAGTTGCGCAGATGGAGATGAGGAAAGAGAAGGAACATAGGGTGGATCAGTGTCCATTGATGGTTTGGTCTCTGCAATATATTCAGAGATTGCTTCAAGTGTTTCGGAGTTCAGAGACGTCATATAGGAGACAATATTGGAGACGGAAGGAGGAGGAGTTTGAGTAAAGATCGGAGCTGTAATGGACTGTACCAAGGTAGGGGGAAGGGCGAAAGGGTGGAGGGAACTGGAGAAGTGTGGGAGGGGACAGAAGAGGCAGAAACCTGGGAGGTGGCAGAAGAGGAAGAAACTTGGGAGGGGACAGGGGAGGAAGGCTCAGTACGAGGAGGAGGAGGAGGATGAACCTCCACACTTGTAACGGAGCCAGTGAAAGGGGAAGACCTAGGTACAGAGACCGGGAAGGTAAAATGTAAAGGTGGATGAAGGGAAGGAGGGGTTAAAGGAGATTTGTTGGACCTCTGAGAAGTAGAGGGACGATTGGGAGGAGGTGTCGTACGAGGTCTTGTCGATACCGGGGTTTGTGAGGGAGAACACGAAGTGAGGACAGACTGAGGAGTTGAAGTCGGGACGTCTGAGCCCAGGACAGCAAAAGAATTAGATACAGGAGTGACTATGGGACTGGCAACCGCAGAGGAGGCTGCAGAAGATGTGACCCCAGAAGTGGGGGGACGCTTTGAAACACGAGAATAAGAAACACGGGGCAGTCTCCCTTGGAGGCGGAGATGAGAAACCGCCATAGCATAAGGGAGACCTTCTGCCTCTTTGAGGCAACGAATTTCCCGCTCATTTAAGTAGACCTGGCAACGGCGAGAGTACGAAGGGTGAGCCTCATGACAATTCAGGCAAGAGGAAGTTCAACTGCAAGACATATTAGAATGGTCATCAGCACCACAGACTGGGCATTCGGCTATAGATCTGCAATATTTTGCTGGGTGGCCAAATCACCAGCAATTCCTACACTGTTGCGGTGTAGGGATCACCTTCTGAACTTGTAACCGATGTCCTGCTACATAAAAAGAGGATGGGAGTTCACGGCTGTCAAAAGTTAAATGAGCCACATTGCAAGGGTATCGTCTTCGCCTGCGGGCAGGAAGAACATAAGTGTCCACCTTGAGAATTGGGAGATCTTGGAGTTCCAGCTGTTCGAGAATGTCAGTGCCACATGTCTGGAAATTCTGTTGGACTATGGTATGGGGCAGAATAACAGTACCACTACAAGAATTGAGGGAAAGATGTTTTTCGATAGTGATAGGAATAGTATCGATATGTGAAAGAAGAGAAAGATCATGAGCTTGGGTAGAATTCTGGACTGTGATGATGCGCGTACCACTCTTAAGAGCATGAAAGGAAATATCTCTACCAATGTGGCGTAGGAGCGCTTTGCCAATACTTGCTATGATCGGAAAATAGGCAGTAGAAGAAGTCGGTCTTAATGTAAAGAATTTAGTCCATTGTGTGGTCCGAAACTGAGTGTGGAGAGGGAGTGCATGACGTGTTGGTCTTTTCCGAGTAGAATGGGAAGGTAATGAAGTAACATCATCAGAAGATTGTCGTTGACGTTTAGGTGTGGGACCAGAGTCGGTCAACATGGGACAGACTGGCGATTCGAAAATCGCTGCACCGTAGAGGGAGAAGCCGGAAGCATAGTCAAAGGAGAGCGGAAGTCAGACAAATCAAAGGAGTCAGTGGAAGCCCCGGTACCTGAAGCAGGAGAGGAAACAGCAACAGCACCGATGTCCTGCTACATAAAAAGAGGATGGGAGTTCACAGCTGTCAAAAGTTAAATGAGCCACATTGCAAGGTCGTCTTCGCCCACGGGCAGGAAGAACATAAGTGTCCACCTTGAGAATTGGGAGATCTTGGAGATCCAGCTGTTCGAGAATGTCAGTGCCACATGTCTGGAAATTCTGTTGGACTATGGTATGGGGCAGAATAACAGTACCACTACAAGAATTGAGGGAAAGATGTTTTTCGATAGTGATAGGAATAGTATCGATATGTGAAAGAAGAGAAAGATCATGAGCTTGGGTAGAATTCTGGACTGTGATGATGCACGTACCACTCTTAAGAGCATGAAAGGAAATATCTCTACCAACGTGGCGTAGGAGTGCTTTGCCAATACGTAATATGATCGGAAAGATAGGAAGTAGAAGAAGTCGGTCTTAATGTATAGAATTTAGTCCATTGTGTGGTTCGAAACTGAGTGTGGAGAGGGAGTGCATGACGTGTCGGTCTTTTCCGAGTAGAATGGGAAGGTAATGAAGTAACATCATCAGAAGATTGTCGTTGACATTTAGATGTGGGACCAGAGTCGGTCCGACGTGGGACGGACTGGCGATTCGAAAATCGCCGCACCGTAGATGGAGAAGCCGGAAGCATAGTCAAAGGAGAGCGGAGGTCAGACAAATCAAAGGAGTCGGTGGAAGCCCCGGTACCTGAAGCGGGTGAGGAAACAGCACCAGCAAGAGGTACAGGGGCCTTAGGAGTGTCCAAACATTGGCCAAAAGACGAGGCGAGGTCAGAACAGGGTGCGGTAACAATAAGGGGCCCGGGGGTAGCGGGGTCATGGATTTGGGACTCCATGGTTAGGTTACTTCTTTCTTTTTGTTTTAAGAAAAAAAAGAAAGAAAATAAAATAAAATAAAAAAAAATAAACAAAAAGGGGGGACCGGGGAGGGATAGTTCCTAGGAGGAATAAAAGGGCCAGACATCTCCCTCCGTGCCCAAGAGGACCTCAGCACTGCAAGTAGCGCAGATGCAGCATGGAACTCGTGCCATACCCTACCCTTCATGCCAGTAAACCAGCAATCCGGGATAGCAACCTCACATCTGCCGAGCTACCTCGGTGGACAAAAGAGAGGGCGGCCGGATATCCACCACAAAGCATACCTCCTTTGGCCATCACCCCCGAATCCGAAAGGTGGCTTCCAGAGATACACCCCTCGCCCGAAAGACACCCAAAGCCACCCTCTGGGATACCGGAGAGGGATCGGGACATCCCCAGGCGGTCCAGATCCCATGGCAAACTACGCCACAGCCAAGAACCTCAATGGAATGGGATGGACCCCGGTATCCTTCCCCCTACCTATGAACTAGTGTGCCTGTGGGAAAAATCCCAAAGGCCAAAAAGAGGAAGGGCAAAAGGGAGGGGTGGGGAGGAGGAGAAGAAAAGGAAAAAGAGGAGGATGCGGAGGATAGGATAGGGAAGGGGGGATTGGGGGGTAATTAGGTTCGGTCTGAGGAAGGAGACCGACAGGTCTATTTCCTCAGACCAAGAGCCTGTTCACCACGCCAAGAAGCCCCTCTTGAAGAGGCACGGAGTCAGTAGCTAGCTTGTGTCACCACTCACTCAGTCTTGGCTGGTGTCTCATGCCACCAACACCTATTGACCATATGGTACACGGTATATGTTACAGGGTACCATATGGTACATTGTACTATATGGTATAGGGTACCATGCAGTACAGGATAACATATGGTGCAGGGTACCATATACTACAGGGTACCATATGGCACAGGGTACCGTATGGCACAGGGTACCATACAGTACAGGACACCGTATGGTACAGATACAGGGATAACTATGGAAATAAGTCACCCTGACTTTTTTGGGGGTTATCCTAGGATTTTACACGTATGCTGCTATGTATGATAATCTAAGTAATTGTATTACTGTACACCTGAATAAACTTAAAGTGCATGTGGCATCATAAGTAAGTTTATTTAGTTATACACAAATAAAGTTACATAGAATATCATACTTAGCAGCATATGTTTGGAGAACCTAGAATAACCCAAAAAAGTCAGACAGACTTATTTCCATTAGGGTCCCTGTACCCTGTACCATATGGTATAATGTACCATATGGTACAATGTACTATATGGTACATTGTACCATATGATACCATTGTATGACTGGCACCATTGTACCATATGGTACCATTGTACCACATGGCACGATGGTACCATATGGTTCAAAACCATAGAATTTGTCTTCAGCTCCACTTCCATCAGTCTTAGAACTGTAAGTTGTGAAGAGGAGAGTGAGAGCTTCCTTGCCGCCAGGCACAATGAACAAAGCTACTTTGCTGGCGTTCCCACAATGCCATGCGGGTGTCCACATTTTTTCTATGGTGTGAACACTGACCACCCAGACCCATTCTCTCAGATGTAGGCCTACCAGCCTTCTCACGCTAAATTTGACGCTCCTAGAGTTTTGGCATAGATCTACGGTTTGGACCCTGAACATAAAGCCGTAGATCTATGGGACGGACCCTGAAAGGGTTAACAGTATTAGCCAGTACAGGTTTAGGTGAGAGAAGATGTATGTTGTGTCATCTGCAAAAAATATTGTTTTGAGTAGTTGTGATGCATTCTGTAGGTCATTGATGTAAATGAGAAAGAGGATAGGGCCAAGGACACTTTCTTGTGGGACCCCAACTGTAATTGGTTGTGTGGAAGAGTTAGCTCCATTTGTGTACACATATTGGCTTCTGTTACTAAGATATGACTTTAGGTAATTGAGGGAGTGCCCTCTTATACCATAGTGTGTTAACCCTTTGGACGTTTCGGACATACTAGTACGTCTTACGACTCAGAGTTTTTGACGTACTAGTATGCCTAAATTCTAGCGCCCTCAAATCTAGTGAGAGAAAGCTGGTAGGCCTACATATGTAAGAATGGGTCTACGTGGTCAGTGTGCACAGTATTAAAAAAAACCTGCAGCACACAGTGCGTAATGAGAAAAAAAAAACTTTGACTGTGTTTTTGGATTAAAACAGCGACTTTGCACTGTATTTTCGTATGGTATTTATTGTTGTATTCTAGTTTTCTTGGTCTCATTTTATAGAATGGAAGACATATTACAGAAATTGAGTTGATTTTGACTGGTTTTACAATGAAAAGTACCTTGAAATTGAGCTCAAAGTAGCAGAAATGTTCGATTTTTACCAAAGTTCAAAAGTAAACAAATCATGCCAAGCGTCCAATACACATCAACTGGTTAGTCTAATATTCTTTCACAAGTGAGCTGATATTATTTATACCATTTCTATACTAATGCAGTAGTCTGCATAACAGTAAATCTTATTTTTTTGTAAGAATAAAAATTCAAAGTGGAAAGCCAAAGAAATATAAGAGGGGGCCTGGGGATGTGACTAACGAACGGAGAACTTGTTATTTTAGTGCCAGGAATGTCTTTCTTGTTTATTCTGGACCCTATTTGGAAACTGGCATCTTTTGAAATTTGTGTGAAATTGGCAAAATTACTAAATTCTGGACCACTTTATTGGATAGTTGAAATCAGTAAATGGGTGGTTTTCTTGTACTCATTTGATAGAAAAAATGGAGTTCTAGTGAAATAGTTACGATTTTTGTCGATAGTACACTGGAATTGGCCGAAAACAGGGCTCAAAGTGGGCAAAATCGCCGAAAACGTAAACATCGTTGAGACCGCTAACTTCACGAGAGCATAATTCCGTAAGTTTTCCATCAAATTTCATACTTTTGGTGTCATTATGATCGGGAAAAGATTCTCTATCTTTTCACAAGAAATTTTTTTTTTTAATGTGTCGACTTTGAGAACAAGTCTGGGAGAGGGCCTGTCGACCCTGAAAGGGTTAAGAGGAAACTGGACAAATATCTTCACCAGGTGCCAGATCAACCAGGCTGTGATGGATATGTGGGGCAGCAGGCCTCCAGCAGCAACAGCTTGGTTGACCAGGCAAGCACCAGACAAGCCTGGCCCATGGCTGGGCTCAGAGAGTAGATTAACTTTCAAAACTTTTCAAAAGTATGTCAAAGGTAAGGTAGATTGAACATAATTAAAATACAAGTTTCATATATTGCCAGGTAGGTAGAGGCACCTCCACAATACTCACTGTGCTCTCTAAATATATATAATGATCCTTATAATATACCAAATTTAAAACCATACAGTGAGAGCATTTCTTTAAAAAGCCTTAATGAGCAATTTATTTTGGACCCATTTTTTGTAGTGTTTTAAGTGGTGTGTCAAATGAGAAATGTGTGTGTAATGTAAGAGTAACTCACCTTATTATATGCTGTTGCTAAGTTAAGAATCTCTTTAACAGTGTCTTCATTAAGGCTGCTATGTTCATTGTAATTCTGCAATGTTAAGCCTTCCATCCATGACTTCTTATGGAGATTTAAGAGCATCTGTTGTTCTCTGGTGAATAAGAAGAAATGTGTTACTGTTAGTCATGGTAATGCAACTTGACAAATGTATGTTAAAAAATGTATAGCAGGACCTCATGGTAGCTTCTGTAAATACAAGGTGCTATCAAAAGCTTCCTGCACTGTCACAAAAAAAAAATGTATTGGCTTAACTAATTTGCTACCCGAGGTTGTCTCCCAAGAAGTACTGTCCTTGAGAGGCAATACAATTATCCCAGCACCTCTGCCATTTCTTGAAACATTTCTGGAACTATTCTTTCCTAATGGTGTTTAGCAAAGCCTGCCTCATGTTCAAATTTTCAGTCTAAATGCTTTCACATGATTCGCAGGAAATTCCCACAGCACTTGCAGTGTCTTGGATATTCTGACAATGATCTTCGTGAATACCCTTCCTCACTTTTTCAATGCTGGTGTTGGATTTTGACACTGATAGACAACCAGTGTGTTTTCCATCCTCAACTGACAATTCTCCTGCTTTAAATCCAGAAAAAAATTCAAAACACTATCTGACTAATTGCTTTGTCACCAAATGCTTGCTGAAGTATTTCGAGTTTGACTAGCCATTTTATCAAGCTTGAAACAAAATCAATCAAACACAAACACACACACACACACACACACACACACACACACACACACAGTGAGAGTGAACATCTCTCCGTGGGTCCTAAGAGAGGGAGCAGAGGCACTCTGTGTACCACTAACAACAATTTTCAAACATATCCATTAAGCTTTTCAGGGTCTGTGCCATATATCTACGGCTTTATGCTGAGGGTTCAAATCGTAGATCTATGCCAAAATTCTAGCAGCGTCAAATTTAGCGCGAGAAGGCTAGTAGCCCTACATCTGAGAGAATGGGTCTGGGTGGTCAGTGTGAACACTATAGAAAAATCTGGACGCCCGCATGGCATTGGGGGAACGCCGCCAAAGTAGCTTTGTTTATCCTGCCTGGCAGCAAGGAAGCTTTCACTCCCCACTCACTCTCCACGTGAATTCTGACTCTCCTCGTGAATTCTGACTCTCCTCTTCACAACTTACAGTTCTAAGACTGATGGAAGTGGAGCTGAAGAGGAATTCTATGGTACATTGGTGCCATGTCATACAATGGTATCATATGGTACAATGTGCCATATGGTACACTGTACCATATAGTACAGGGTACAGGGACCCTAATGCAAATAAGTCTGTCTGACTTTTTTGGGTTATCCTAGGTTCTCCAAACATATGCTGCTAAGTATGATATTCTATGTAACTTTATTTGTGTATACCTAAATAAACTTACTTACGATGCCACATGCACTTGAGTAAGTTTATTCAGGTGTACACAAATACAATTACATGGATTATTATACATAGCAGCATATGTATAAAATCCTAGGATATCTCAAAAAAGTCAGGGTGACTTATTTCCATAGGGATCCTTGTATCTGTACTATATGGTATCCTGTACTGTATGGTACCCTGTGCCATATGGTACCCTGTGCCATATGGTACCCTGCACCATATGTTATCCTGTACTGCATGGTACCCTATACCATATAGTACAATGTACCATATGGAACCCTGTAACATATGATACCGTGTACCATATGGTCAATAGGTGTTGGTGGCATGAGACACCAGCCAAGACTGAGTGAGTGGCGACCCAAGCTAGCTACTGACTCAGCAGTTTCCAAGACAAAGCGCTCTGTCATCCACCTCAAGGAACACGTCAAGTTTCTGTACATTTGTAAATATACAATAGAACATTACTAATATACAACATTTTTGCATATTTTTGTTGTAAACAATTATTGTAAATTAAATAATGATGAAAATATAAGTGTGTTTATTGTGTTGAATATAACAGTACCATATAGTACCATATGGTACAATAAAATATATGGTATCATTGTACTGTATGGAACAATGTACCATATGGTACCATTGTATCATATGGTACCACTGTACCAAATGGTGCCATTGTACCATATTGTACCATATGGTACAATTGTACTATATGGTACCATTGCACCCTATGGCACCATTGTACCATATGGTACCGTTGTATTCAACACAATAACCACACTAATATTTTCATCATTTTGTTTACAATAAACTTGTAAACAAGTTTTGTAAGCAATATAATGATAAACAAATTAGTGCAGTTATTGTGTTGAATACAATGAGTGTACACTTACACAATATACATTATACTGGTCTCACAGGCCACAAATGTTACTAGAAAAAGAAAAAAAATTAGAAAAGAAAACAGTATAAAAAACGTAAAATAAAAAAATGCGATTTTGCGGAAGTCACTGATGTTGCCGCCACCCGGTCATTTTGGGTCAACTTCCCGCCGCTGTATCTCAGTAAGTACTCATCAGAAAAACTTTTTTTTGTTTTATTACCTTCACAAAAATATTATCTTTAATTCTGTAAGAAATTTTTTTTGTTTTTTTTTTTCAAAATTTCTTGGACACTGGGGCACCCCTTCAGATTTTGGCTTTGGACCCTGAAAGGGTTAAAGCAGGGTGACTACCTGAGGTACAGAAGACAGCAAATGTAGTCCCAATTTTTAAAAAAGAGGACACACACTCAGCATTAAACTACAGACCAGTGTCACAGACATGTATTGTATACAAAGTCATGGAGAAGATTATCAGAAGAGTGATGGACTACCTAGAAAGGAATGAGTTTATAAACAACAACTGGCATGGATTCAGAGATGGGAAATCCTATCTCACATACCTACTAGAATTCTATGACAAGGGGTGACAGCAGTAAGAAAAGAAGTGTGGGTATATTGCATTATGTGCAAGAAAGGTATAAAATACCGACAATATGAAAGTTAAGACACATGTGCAACATCTGGATACCTTTATTGTAGTAGACGTTTCGCCATCCAGTGGCTTTATCAATACAGATTCTAGGACATAATAGGAAGACAGTCTTCTTGTCTTTGCTCCAGATTCTCCTCCACCACGATGCTGTGAACACTAACTCCAAGGCCGAGGGACTGATTACCTCATCTTTTGTATATAGTTCTACTGTCTTCCTATTATGTCCTAGAATCTGTATTGATAAAGCCACTGGATGGCGAAACGTCTACTACAATAAAGGTATCCAGATGTTGCACATGTGTCTTAACTTTCATATTGTCGGTATTTTATACCTTTCTTGCACAACTTGTCAGACACTGCAACATCATGGAATCTTGGTTCAGAGGACATCTACAAGACCTTCACGGCTGCTGCAACTAACCCATCTCTTTGGGAAGGACCTACTTCCACTGGGGAATCCCGCCTACCAGTGACTTTGCCCTCGTCTGCTGCCCGTCCCTATCCACTGACGCCTATATAAACCGCCAGTCTTCTTGTCTTTGCTCCAGATTCTCCTCCACCACGATGCTGTGAACACTAACTCCAAGGCCGAGGGACTGATTACCTCATCTTTTGTATATAGTTCTACTGTCTTCCTATTATGTCCTAGAATCTGTATTGATAAAGCCACTGGATGGCAAAACATCTACTACAATAAAGGTATCCAGATGTTGCACATGTGTCTTAACTTTCATATTGCATTATCTTGGACTGTAAGGTTTTTGACACAGTTCCACACAAGACACCAGTACAAAAGCTGAAGGATCAGGTAGGTATAACAGGGAAGGCACTGCAATGGATCAGAGAATACCTGCTGGAAAGGCAGCAGTGAGTCATAATACATGAAGAGGTGCAAGAGTGGGTGCATGTGATGAGCAGGGTTCCACAAGGGTCAGTCCTAGGACTGGTGCTGTTATTGGTATATGTGAATGACATGACAGAAGGAAAAGGCTTAGAAGTGTCCCTGTTTGCAGATAAGGTAAACTTAATGAGGAGAATTCAGTCAGAAGAGGGATCTGGACAAGCTGCAAGCCTGGACCAGCAGCTGTCTCCTGGAGTTCAACCCCACTAAGTGCAAAGTAATAAAGATCAGGGTAAGGCCAAGACTGCAGACAGAGTACAATCTAGGGGGCCAACAACTACAAACATCACTGGAGAAAAAGGATCTTGGAGTGTGTATAATATCGAGAACATCTCCTGAGAAGGTCAAAGAGACCGCAGACAGAGTATAGGATAAGAGGCCAAAGACCACAAACCTCACTCAAGGAGAAAGATTACCAGAAGCACACATTAACCAGATAACTGCTGCGGCATATGGGCACCTGGCAAACCTGAGAATAGCGTTCCAGTACCTGAGTAAGGAATCATTCTAGACTTTATACACTGTGTACATCAGGCCCATCCTGGAGTATGCAGCACCAGTTTGGAACCCACACCTGGTCAAACACATCAAGAAATTAGAGAAAGTGCAAAGGTTTGCAACAAGGCTGGTTTCAGAGCTAAGGGGAATGTCCTATGAAGAAAGGTTAAGAGAAATCGGTCTGACAACACTGGAGGACAGGAGGGTCAGGGAAGACATAACGACATACAAAATACTGCGTGGAATAGACAAGGTAAACAGAGTCAGGATGTTCCAGAGATGGGACACAGAAACAAGGGGTCACAATTGGAAGCTGAAGACTCACATAAATCAAAGGAATGTTAGGAAGTATTTCTTCAGCCACAGAGTTGTTAGGAAGTGGAAAAAACTGGCAAGCAATGTAGTGGATGCAGGAACTATACATAGTTTTAAGACAAGGTATGATAAAGCTCATGGAGCAAGGAGAGGGAGGACCCAGTAGTGGTCAGTGAAGAGGTGGGGCCAGGAGCTGAGTCTCAACCCCTACAACCACTGTGGAGAAATTTTCTCCAGGAGGGGGGATCAGCCCCCTTCAGCCCTGAGGGGCCACTCAGAAGGGGCGAGCGTCTTGTTTACTGCTAGAGTGAGTAATTGATCACAGATGCTATGCCACGTAGTCAAATGACCTCTGCTCCTTGCAGCGGTGTTGCAACGTGTATTTTTATAAGAGACAGTACATCTCTTACTTAGCAGGACAATTAAGGAAAATCCTGCTCCCACTTTATTACCATAGTAAAGATAGTGTACATTGTTGTTTATGATTAAGACAGCAAGAAACAAACATTCTGCTTTGCTTCCTCGAGGAGGTGACAAGGATGCAAGGTACTAGGTCAGCGTTTTTTTTTTTTTGTGCTGGGGGCAGAGACGGCATGGAGAGCTGTGGCGTCTGGCAGACTATCTTTGACTCTACTAAGAGTGACACTGACGCCAGGATAACCAACAAAGAACACTGATCCGTGCGTTAGTGTGGACAAAGTGTCTCACAAAACACGATAAACATAAGAGAGGTGTGATCAGCTTCTCTCGTGTTACATGTGAACAATAAAGACAAATCTTGTGGAACATAGTGTTACCAGTGTGCGTTTCCTAGCAATGGAAGACGTGGACATCCAAAGGACACTTCAGCTTCTATCGAGTCACCGATATCTGTCGAAGGTGTTGAGAACACCATAGCTCACGTTACAAAGAGCAAGGTATGTTAACGAATTTCTTGTATGATCGGGGGATTGCGCAATTCTTGAGTCACAAGGAGTTTGTAATCAACCTATAATCGGCAGTAAGGTGTGGACTTTTGAGTCCAAACAAGTAAGTATTTCGTCAGCCATCATCGAATGAAATATGCTGACATAACACCCCCTAGGGGTAATTTATACTTACAAATTGTATCTCTTGACAGCCCACTGTTGTGATGGTTTCGACAGCTTCTAGACCTCGTCTGCAGGGGCGGCTGTGTAGACGATTTGCTGTCATTTATCAGCTAAGTGTTCATTATATATAGTTATAATAAACACGGCAGGTAAGGCCAAAAATCTCAACAACCACAATTAGATGAGTACATCAACCAAATAACTGCTGCAGCATATAGGCAACTAACAAACCTAATACAGCCTCTCCTCACTTACCAATGGAGTTCCGTCCCTAACACCACATCGGTAAACGAATTCGTCGCTAATTGAGGAACCACCCCTTACTGATACTTCAAAAATGTCACCACCCAAAATTAAAATATTCAGTTTTATGTTTGCTGTGAAAATCCTTTCAATCCATTTATTATTAATGGTAATACAACATGAAATAGGTCAATAACTTACTTCCGAGACATTCCAGAAAACGCGTGCATAGCTGATTACTTGGGTAATTTTTTTTTTGAGAAACTTGCACTTTTTTCAGTCTTTGCATACTAAATCCCTGTCAGTTTGGATTCAGGAATAATAAAAGCACAAATGATGCTATTATACACATGCTGGAGCTAATATATAATGCTCTCAAGAAGAAAGAAGCCCCACTGGGAATTTTCATTGACTTACGTAAAACTTTTGATACAGTCGACCACGAACTTCCGCACACTAAATTAACATACTATGGTATAAAAGGCCATTCCCTTAACTACCTAAAGTCATACCTTAGTAACAGAAGCCAAAATGTGTATGCAAATGGTGCGAACTCTTCCACACAACCAATCACAGTAGGAGTCCAACAGGGAAGTATCCTAGGACCACTCCTCTTTCTCATGTACATCAATGACCTATCAAATGCATCACAGCTACTCAAACCCATATTATTTGCAAATGACACTACATACGTCTTCTCACACCCAAACCCAGCCATACTCGCCAACACTGTCAATGCTGAATTGCAGAAAATATCTACCTGGATGAAGATGAATAAACTTACCCTAAATACTGACAAAACCTATTTCATTCAGTTTGGAACCAGAGCTGCAAATGTTCCACTTAACATAACACTAAATGGATCACCCATCACAAGACTCACAGAGGGAAAATTCCTAGGAATCCACCTAAACAGTAGCCTCAAATTCCAGACACATACGCAACAAATTTCCAAGAAAATCTCTAAGACGGTAGGCATAAGATCAAAGATACGGTACTATGTTCCACAATCAGCTCTCCTTGCATGTACACTCAACTCATCAAACCCTTATCTCCCCTTTGGAATTTGGGAAATGGGGGTCAACCAACTTTAAAAATCACCTAAGGCCACTAATAAAACCCCGAAAAGGCTGCAATCAGAATGATAACAAAATTTCCCCTCTCAACAGCATACTTCCACCATAAAGGGCATCCACACTTATTCATGTTTCCTACTTTATACATTAAAAAATTTTCACACAAACATAAACCCCCCACTTTAAAAAAATTTACCAAAACCCTTAAAAAGGGCACCGACCAATTTAAAACCCCAAAACACAGAAACTCTTTTTGATGTTTCCCCATGTTTGTTAAAACAGGGTTTAAAAAAAAATCTATGCACATAAAAGGGGGCCCCCCCAAACTAGAAATTAAATTTCCGAAAAAATATTAAATTTAAACCGGGCCCGAAAAAACAATTTAAGACTTCTAAAAAAAAAACTTAACTCGCCCCGGACTAAATAAAAACAACAATCAATTTTTAACTTTTCCCTAATTCTCCCCAAATTTCTTAAAAATATAAAATAATTTGGGTTTTGTATTTTAATGGGACAAATTTGTAAAAATTTAATTTCTTCCCGTATCGAATGTTCAAAAATTTTATTTATTCAATTTTCACAATTTTACTTCATATTGTTAAATTGTTTACCCCGTAAATTTTTTAACAATGAACCCTTTTTTTGCTTTTTTTTAATTTTTAAATTTTTAAATTTAAAACCCTTTCAGGGTCTGTTTCCCCTGATTACGGGTTTACCCTTAGGGTCCCAAAACCCCGATCTACGCCAAAAATTTTAGCGGCGTAAAATTTAGCGCGAAAAGGGCTGGTAGGACTACATCTAGAGAATGGGTCGGGGTGGCGTGTTCATCATAAAAAAAAATCTGGACCCCCGATGGCTTTGGGGAAGCCGGAAAAAGTAGTTTGTTTTTCCCTGGGGGCAAGGAAAGCTTCACCCCCATCATCTCTGGGGAATTCTGATTTCCCCTTTTTCACAACTTACAGTTCTAAGATGAGAAGGGAGTGAAGCGAATTCTAGGGTTTTTGAACCATATGGTCCCATTGGGCCATATGGTACAATGGTGCCCATGTCATACAATGGTATAGGTCAATGGTATTGTATGGTAGTGGTACCATATGGTACAATGTCCCAATGGAAAATTTTGTCCCATATGTACATTGTCCATATGGTACATTATCCCATATGGACAGGGTACAGGGACCAAATGGAAATAAGTCTGTCTGTTTTCTTGAGTTTTTGTAGGTTCCCCAAAAATATGCTGCTAAGTATGATATTCTATGTAACTTAATTTTTTATAACTAAAAAACACTTATGATGCAAATGACTTGAGTAAGTTTTTTCAGGGGTACAAAATACTTTTACTTTATTATCATACTTAGAGCATACTGTAAAATCCTAGGATGCCCAAAAAAAGTCAGGGGGATTATTTCCATAGTTTTCCCTGTTCTGACCATTTGGGTGTCCTGTACTGTATGGTACTTGTACGATATGGCCCCTACCCTTGGTCCTGTGCATATGGTCCCCTGTCCCTAGGGTCCCTGTCCCTTTTTGGTACCCGTTCCCTTTGGTACCGTTCCTAGGTACCTGTTCCAATGGTACCCGTTCCATATGGTACCCTGTTCCAATGGTCCCCTGCACCTAGGTACCTGTTATGTTTCCCTGACTGCATGGTACCCTATCCATATAGAAATTTTACATATGGAACCTGTAACATATGATCCGTGTACCATATGGTAAATAGGGTTTTGGGGGCATGAGACCCCAGCCAAGACTGGTGATGGCCACGAACTAGCTTTGACTTCCCCGTTTCCCCGACAAATGCTTTTTATCCCCCTCAAAAGGAACACGTCAAGTTCTGTAACTTGTAAATGTTAATGACTTACTAAAATATAAAATTTTTTCATATTTTTGTTGGTAAAAATTATTTTAACAAATAAAAATGAAAAAAATTGTGTGTTTATTTTGTTGTTATAAAAGTACCTATGGTACAATGACCAATTTTGGTATCTTGTACTGTATGGTACATGTTCCATATGGTACCATTGCATCATAGGGGGGGGACCATTGGTACCATTACACATATGGTTCCATAAGGTACCATTGCCAATGGCACCATTGTTCATATGGTTTCCATTTTACCAAATGGTGCCTTATCATATGGTACCTTGTTCATATGGTACCCTTGTATCTGTGCCTTGTACCATAGGTACCCTTGTATCATATGGTGTATTGTACCTATGGTACCATTGACCCCATAGCACCATTGCACCCTTGGTTATATGGTCCCCCTTTTTTAAAACAATAACCGCACTAATATTTTTATCTTTTGTTTTCAATAAAATTTTAAACAAGTTTTGTAGCAATTTAAGATAAAAAATTAGTGAAGTTTTGGGTGAATACAATGAGTGTACATTATACAAATACATTATCTGGTCTCCCGGGCCACAAATGTTTTTAGAAAAGAAAAAAAATTAGAAAAAAAAAGAAAAAGTATAAAAACGTAAAATAAACAATGGATTTGCAAAGTCCTGATGTTGCCGCCCCCTGGTATTTTGGGTCAATTCCCGCGCTGTATCTCGGTGATGATCATAATTTTTTTTTGTTTTATTACCTTCCAAAAATATTTTCTTTAAATTTTGTAAGAATTTTTTTTTTTTTTTTTCAAAAATTTTTTGGACGTGGGGGACCCTTTAGATTTTGGCCTTTGGGCCCTGAAAGGGTTAATGACGGGTCATTTTTTGTTTGCAGGATTTTTGCTGGGTTGAATAACATGAGGGAGATAAAGATGCCCAAATTAATGAAAACTGTCATCTATTTGGGAGGGATTGGGGGTGGGTGGAGCTGTTTGAGGGGAGAAGGGGTGACAGTCTTTGTTCGGTCCCATGGGTGTGGAGTTTTTGACTAAGGCATTATAAAATATTGCTTAAAAAATTTTTTATCAATAAAGGTTATCTACCTATCATATTTATTCCAGAATAATACAGTGGAACCTCTACTTGCAAGCATGTCCATGTGCGAGTTTTTCCAAATGTGAGCAGTCGATAGGTCAATTTTTTGATTCCATACGCGAGCAAAATTTCCACAAGCAAGCAGGCCTCAAGGCAGGTTCCTTGACACTGGTGAAGGGCTCTTGCTCTTAATCTCAGGAATTGTATCTAATTTGTTTGTCGGACTATCTTATTGAAACTTGGGCAATGTATGATGGAAAGATGCTTCTTAACGTACACCAAAAATGAAAGAAATCTAAGCATAAATAATGGAGTTCACTTCTCAGCAATTAGCCACCCCTTAGCAGTAATTTCGAATGGTTTTTATGGTTGTATTCTCGTTTTTTGGTCTCATTTGATAGAATGGAAGATATATTACAGAAGTAGATATGATTTTAATTGCTTTCACGATGAAAAGTACCTTGAAATAGAGCTCAACCTAGGAGAAATGGTCCATTGCTTGGCTGTTTCAGAGTAAACAAATGACATCACTGTCCATTCCAACATGCAGTTGTGAATGGGCTGACATTATTTATACAATTGCAATAAGGACTAACAGTAAATCTTATAATTTTTGTGTGGATAAAAATTACAAATTATTTATATAATAGTAATAATAATAATAATAATAATAATAATATATATATAATATGTATAATAATAATACATACAGTGGACCCCCGCATACCGGACGCATCGCATACCGTACAATCCGCATACCGGACGCTTTGATCGCAAAAATTTTGCCTCACATACCGCCCAAAAACCCGCTCACCGCCCTTCGTCCGAGACGCGTCCAATGTGCGGCCTGAGCCACGCTCACATGTTCTGCCGGTGGCATTGTTTACCAGCCAGCCTCCGCGGTAACATCCAAGCATACAATCGGAACATTTCGTATTATTACAGTGTTTTTGGTGATTTTTTCTGGAAAATAAGTGACCATGGGCCCCAAGAAAGCTTCTAGTGCCAACCCTACAGCAATAAGGGTGAGAATTACTATGGAGATGAAGAAAAAGATCATTGATAAGTATGAAAGTGGAGTGCGTGTCTCCGAGCTGGCAGGTTGTATAATAAACCCCAATCAACCATCGCTACTATTGGTGGTACAGCTGCTGCTGCTGCTGTAGCATCGTCTGCTGCTGCTGTAGCATCGTCTGCTGCTGCTGTAGCATCGTCTGCTGCTGCTGTAGCATCGTCTGCTGCTGCTGTAGCATCGTCTGTTGCTGCTGTACCACCGTCAGCTGCTGTGCTGCGTAGCAACGTCTGCTGCTGCTGCTGCTGTACATCGTCTGCTGCTGCTGTAACATCGTCAGTTGCTGCTGTGCATCGTCTGTTGCTGCTGTAGCATCGTCTGTTGCTGCTGTCCACCGCCAGCTGCTGCTGCTGCTGTAGCATCGTCTGCTGCTGCTGTAGCATCGTCTGTTGCTGCTGTAGCATCGTCTGCTGCTGCTGTAGCATCGTCTGTTGTGCTGTAGCATCGTCTGTTGTGCTGTACCACCCGTCAGCTGCTGGTGTGCTGTAGCATCGTTCTGCTGCTGCTTTGGG
>NC_069407.1:55805777-55873019 GCF_026875155.1 Cherax quadricarinatus | reverse complement strand
AATTTAGGAAAACACAAAAAAGTCAGGGTGACTTATTTCCATAGTTATCCCTGAAATCTGTACCATATGGTGTCCTGTACTGTATGGTACTCTGTACGATATGGTACCCTATGCCATATGGTACCCTGTGCCATATGGTACCCTGTGCCATAGGGGTACCTGTGCCATATGGTACCCTGTTCCATATGGTACCCTGTTCCATATGGTACCCTGTTCCATATGGTACCCTGTTCCATATGGTACCCTGTTCCATATGGTACCCTGTTCCATATGGTACCCTGTTCCATATGGTACCCTGCACCATATGGTACCCTGCATCATATGTTATCCTGTACTGCATGGTACCCTATACCATATAGTACAATGTACCATATGGAACCCTGTAACATATGATACCGTGTACCATATGGTCAATAGGTGTTGGTGGCATGAGACACCAGCCAAGACTGAGTGAGTGGCCACGCAAGCTAGCTACTGACTCTCCAGTTTCCCAGACAAAGTGCTTTGTCATCCACCTCAAGGAACACGTCAAGTCCCTGTACATTTGTAAATATATAATAGAACATTACTAATGTACAACATTTTTGCATATTTTTGTTGTAAACAATTATTGTAAACAAAATAAAGATGAAAATATTAGTGTGTTTATTGTGTTGATTATAACAGTACCATATGGTACAATGAACCATATGATACCATTGTGCTGTATGGTACAATGTACCATATGGTACCATTGCATCATATGGTACCATATGGTACCATTACACCATATGGTACCATAAGGTACCATTGCACCATATGGCACCATTGTATCATATGGTACCATTGTACCAAATGGTGCCATTATACCATATGGTACCATTGTATATGGTACCATTGTATCATATGGTACCATTGTATCATGTGCCATTGTACCATATGGTACCATTGTATCATATGGTGTCATTGTACCATATGGTACCATTGCACCCTATAGCACCATTGCACCATATGGTACTATATGGTACCATTGTATTCAACACAATAACCGCACTAATATTTTCATCATTTTGTTTACAATAAACTTGTAAACAAGTTTTGTAAGCAATATAATGATAAACAAATTAGTGAAGTTATTGTGTTGAATACAATGAGTGTACACTTATACAATATACATTATACTGGTCTCACAGGCCACAAATGTTATTAGAAAAAGAAAAAAATTAGAAAAGAAAAGAAAAAAGTATAAAAAACGTAAAATAAACAAATGGGATTTTGCGAAAGTCACTGATGTTGCCGCCACCTGGTCATTTTGGGTCAACTTCCCGCCGCTGTATCTCGGTAAGTACTGATCATAATTTTTTTTTGTTTTATTACCTTCACAAAAATATTATCTTTAATTCTGTAAGAATTTTTTTTTTTTTTTTTCAAAATTTCTTGGACTGTGGGGCACCCCTTCAGATTTTGGCCTTGGACCCTGAAAGGGTTAATGACAGGGTCACTTTTTTGTTTGCAGGAATTGTTGCTGGGTTGAATAACATAGAGGCATAATAAAGATGCCCAAATTAATGAAAACTGTCATTATATGGAGAGGTATTGGAGGGTGGGTGGAGCTGTATGAGAGGGAGAAGGCATGACAGTCTTAGTAATCCATGGCTCACCATGGCGTGTGGAGATGTGACTAACGGCATTATAAAATATTGCTATAAAATATTACTATCAATAAAGGTTATCTACCTATCATATTTATTCCAGAATAATACAGTGGAACCTCTACTTGCAAGCATGTCCATGTGCGAGTTTTTCCAAATGCGAGCAGTCGATAGGTCAATTTTTTGCTTCCATACGCGAGCAAAATTTACACAAGCGAGCAGACCTCAAGGCAGGTTCCTTGACACTGGTGAGGGGCTCTTGCTCTTAATCTCAGGAATTGTATCTAATTTGTTTGTCAGACTATCTTATTGAAACTTGGGCAATGTATGATGGAAAGATGCTTCTTAACGTACACCAAAAATGAAAGAAATCTAAGCATAAATAATGGAGTTCACTTCTCACAATTAGCCACCCCTTAGCAGTAATTTCAATGGTTTTTTATGGTTGTATTCTCGTTTTTTTTTTGGTCTCATTTGATAGAATGGAAGATATATTTACAGAAGAAAGATATGATTTTAATTGCTTTCACGATGAAAAGTACCTTGAAATAGAGCTCAACCTAGGAGAAATGGTCCTTTTGCTTGGCTGTTTCAGAGAAAAACAAATGACAATCACTGTCCATTCCAAACATGCAGTTGTGAATGGGCTGACATTATTTATACAATTGCAATAAGGACAAACCAGTAAATCTTATAATTTTTGTGTGGATAAAAATTACAAATTATTTATATAATAGTAATAATAATAATAATATATATATATAATATGTATAATAATAATACGTATAATACAATAATAATAATATGTACAGTGGTCCCTCGCTTTTCGTAGTTCTCGGCAATCGTAAATTTCGCCTTGGATCTGTTAATTCTCCTACACGTGACATCTCTGCTTCAGCCACTGCCAGTCCACTAGACAGTGCACATACCATCTCTGATCCTACACCTGTCAGCACACCTGCCGACACTATTCCAGCATCTGGCAGCAGTGCTTCATCGGCAAGTTCTGAGTCAGGAGTTTCTCCACCAGAGATTGGTGCAGTTAATAATCAGGGAACTTTCACTGCACCTGATCACCTACTGTGCCAAAGTACAAACATCTGTCAAACTGGTAGAGGACGGGGTAGAGGACTTGGAAGAGGACGTCCAACAATAGAGGTTTCATTACTAATGTTGGAGAGCTCACACATAGTTTTGTGAACACTCGACGTCCCGACATGATAGCTGTTGAAACATTTTTGGACGACAGGACTCCAGAAAATTTTGCATGAATTGCTGGCTACACCTCATGGATGAGAAGAGACAGGCAAGGGCAAGGAGGTGGTGTTGCTGTGTGCTTCTCTAAAAGTGTTCATGCCCAGCACATTGATGTTGCCACACCTACTCATCTTGAAATGATGTTCTTCAAGCTATGCATAAACACTAGTACCTCTGTACTAGCATGTGCAATGTACAGACCTCAGTGGCAACATGCAGACCCCATCAACTTCCTAATGGAAAATATGAACTCCCTTCTGCTACAACACAACTGTCAACATATCATAATTGTTGGTGACCTCAACCAACACCTTATACAGAGGGACTTTGATGACCTTCTTGCAGTATTTGACATGAGAAACTTTGTTGATTTCCGTACTCACATCTCTGGTTCCTCCCTTGGCCCAGTAGTGAGTGATCTGGCAGAAGGTATAGTCACTTGTCAACTCCCTGGCTATGTTGGATCATCTGACCACAAGGCTGTTTTACGACACTTAAGATCCCAACAGAATGAGGTGAGGAGTCCACACGCACAACCTGGCTATGGGAAAGAGGTAACTGGCCAGCCCTTTGCTCTGAGCTTGCCACCACCGATTGGAATGCTCTTCTTCTCCAAGGGGATGTTGACAACCAAGTGAAAGCCTTCACTGGACACATCCTTAATCTACAACAAGAACACATTCCTCACCGGCAATATGTGACGAAGCCTACAGATCAGCATTGGTTTGGCTTTCGTTATAGAGAGGCTTCTACTGCTAAGTACAAAGCATGGCAAAGGTATAAGAGACATCCTACCACCTATAACAGGAACTTGCACAGGCGAGCCTGTAGGCATATGGGTGACATTCAAAAGTGGGCCATTGCTAAATGGGAGGTGGACACAAAAAGAAAGCTAGCATCAGGTAGGGTAGGCTCCAAAACCTGGTGGTCCCTGGTCAAGGACAGACAAGGTTATCTGCCTGATGAACTCATTCCACCTCTAAATCGACAGGATGGGACCACCTCTACTAGTAGTCAAGAGAAGGCGGACCTCTTTGCCGAACACTTTGCTACCAAATGCAAGTTCCTGATCCAGCAAGGGACCCTCCTTGGCTAGCTGCAAGAACTGTGTCAAAACTGTCAGTGGTGCCAATAAGGCAGGAGGAGGTGCACATCCTTCTAAATCACTTGACCAAAAAAAGGCTGTGGGCCCAGACAAGTTGAGCCCAAGATTGCTGAGATGTGCAGACCAGTTAGCAGCACCTCTAACTCGCATCTTTCAGCACTGCCTGGTACAGTGTAAATGGCCCTCTCTGTGGAAAGAGGCAAATGTAGTCCCTGTTCACAAAAAGAAGAGCAGAGCAGAAATCAGCAACTACAGACCAGTGTCACTCCTGTCAATCACTGGTAAGATCCTTGAGACAATAATCTCAAGACAAATGACAGAGTTTTTTGACTACCACTCACTACTTTGTGACCGTCAATGTGGCTTCAGGAAAGGTTACTCTGCTGCTGATCTGTTAAACCTCTCCACTAAGTGGCACCAGTCACTGGATGAATCCAAAGTCAGCTGTGTGGTAGCACTGGACATTGCTGGTGCTTTCGACCGGGTGTGGCACCAGGGAATCTTAACAAAACTGTAAGCTCTGGGAATTGCAGGCTCTATGCGATGTCTCCTCAGTGATTACTTTCATGGTAGATCTCCAAGGGTAGTTCTCAATGGAACAGAATCAGCAAGACATCCTACTGGGGCAAGTGTTCCACAAGGAAGCATTCTGGGACCATTGTTATGGAATGTCTACTTCAATGACCAGCTCATCCCAGAATCCCATGCATATGCAGACGACTGTACACTGACATTCACTTATCCAAGAGAAGAAATGCCAGCTGCTCTAAGCTGCACCAATCACCAGCTAAGAGCTATATCAGCTTGGGGAAATAGATGGCAAGTAACATTTGCACCTGAGAAAATGCAAATGATGATGATCTCTAGGCACCATGATGGTAATGCTGGTGCAGCAGTAAGGATGAATGGGAGGGTATTGGCACCTGGAGAAGAAGTTGATATCCTTGGGGTGAAATTTGACTCCAAACTGATCATGAAGAATCATGTTGTAAATCTTGCAAACAAGGCAGCCAGGAAGCTTACAGCACTTCGCCATATCTCGCATCTGCTTGACAGTAAGGGTTGCAAGATTCTGTACGAGGCATGCTCCACTTTGTTGGTTTGCCTGCCCCCCCTCTCATCTGTGACTGCTTGACAGAGTAGAGAACAGAGCAAGACATCTTATCTTTTGCCTGGACTCATCCTGGATAGATCTGTCATTTCAGCAGAGCCATCAACACAGGAGGGATGTGGGTGGCCTTACTGTTATGTACAAGGCCAATATTGTCAAAGTACCACACTTGGATCCACTTCGAGGACAGCGTGAAACAAGCTTTTATGCCACAAGACGGGCAGAAAGCAGCAACTTCACTCTGGCTGTACCCTTCTCCAGAACATCACTCCATCTGAGATCCTATATACCCAGGATGACTCGAGTATGGAACACATTCGTACAGCATAATGATGTCAACGAGATAAAGTCAGTTGATCAAATGAAAATGCTGGCCCACAGATGGCTCCAACTTCATCCTGTTCCCTACTTGTATGTCTCATAACAATAAAAATGCTTTCAAATGAGCTGATGTAGGTAACAGCTCTTAGCTTGCCAATAAAGTTAGGAATCCTTAAACTGTAAATAGCTTCTCAATAAAGCTAGGGATCCTTAACCTAACCTTGTCAAAAAAAAAAAAAAAAAAAAAAAAAAAAAGAGTTAACACTGCAAAAGTAACCAATTCTATGTTACTAGTAAATTTGCATCTTTTTTTTTTTCACGAAACATGGCACTGAGTCACTGAGAAGCACTACTATGAAGCAGAGCTGGAACAACTGATGCTGCCTTATGTGAATATGTGCTACACAGTTAAATAACAGAAATATATTAAACAATATTTGACTACTCCAATACAACCATCCACTACTGACCACTCTGCATCAACATCAACACAGGAAGCAACTATTCCCATCCAGACATGAATCACAACAATCAACATCAACACATGAACCACAACTATCCACATCAACACATGAACCATAGTCATCCACCAACCCAGCAGGGACACATCAACTCTCTCCACATACTTCTATGTCAACCAAAATGTAAGAGAAAATTTATTATCAGTATATTATGACATTAAAAAAAAGGGGTCTTATTTTTGGAGATCTGTGGAATGTAACCTTATTTCTCCCTAAACTCCCTAAATTCCAGTACACACTTATTTTGATAATTTTCATTAACTGCCAGTTTATTGTATTATATCTGTCTGTACTTATTATCTGAGTTACTGTGGTAGTCTCCATCCTCGTGCTCACTCTTGTAACTTATTTTAGTACAAGCTGTGTGGAAGTTGTGCCTGGAGATTTCAGTTTATGCATTCACTTGTTCTCAATAGAATTTTTGCCACAATCACTGCATTTTGGCACCATGGTTATTGTAATTTAATTAATAGCAGTTTCTAATTGAACACCATGTTATGTATTTAATGTGTTTAGCTTCTATTATTATAAATAATTAAACATGCAATTAGGTAGTAGGCTGGTAAACAGCAACCACCCAGGGAGGTACTACCGTCCTGCCAAGTGAGTGTAAAACGAAAGCCTGTAATTGTTTTACATGATGGTAGGATTGCTGATGTCCTTTTTTCTGTCGCATAAACATGCAAGATTTCAGGGGGTTGGCAACCTTAAATATTCGACTTCTTTATTTATCAACTGATTATGTTCATTTTTGGTGTACTATTAGAAGCTTATATCGAGTATCCTGTGCTGAAGTTTCAAAAATATCGGCCAAAAAGGAAATGAAATATGCAAAATTCACGAAAAATTACATTTGGCAGGGGACCTGTACTCAGTGGTACTTGGAAAAGTGGTTTTGACACTTGCTGCTGATAGAACACTTCTAATTCCATCAACGTAGGAGTTCCAATTCTAAAATAAACCTTATCTTCATGCTAAAAAAAAATAAAGTTTCATAACTTTTTTGACATTTTGGAAGATGTCAGTTTTGTTGCCCACAAAAATCTAAAAATATTTGGGATACTGAAATCCTACACTTGTAAAGCAATCATTCTTCTATGTTTGTTGTGAAAATCAATTCATTCATAAATAAGGATGGAGTCCCCCTAAATAGGTACATAACTTACTCCCGAAATATAGGCCGAACCGCGTGGCACCCCAGGTGCGCTTTCTTTTACACTTTTTCCGTAACCTATGAGTGTTTATTAGTTAACCATTGTAAATCTACGTTTTCTCTCATCATAGTAACAAGAGAATGGGTCTTTCACCTTCATGGGATATATCCCTAGATTTTTTTCACCTCTCGGCCATCATATTATGCTATATATTATTTTTTTCTGGTGTACTTTTTATGTTTCTATGCTATTATTATATTGCCTTATGTTATATTAGATCAATTGTGATAGGTAAATAAGCCTTATAATTGATATTAGCGTGGGTATGGAATATTTTGTTGGCTGGTGGTGTCGGCCATCTTGGGCACTATTCCCAGGGGAGGTTCCTGATTAGTTCCTTGACCATATTAGCTCTGCCCACTCTGCCGTGATTTCAGACGGTGAATTTGTACAATATTAGACAAAGATACAAAAAAAACGATAGAAGTAACATGGAGGGGGGGGGGGCGTCAGTGCTTGTTATGCAAGGCACTGTCACCATGAATGTTATAAATGACTATAATTTCTTTTAGAAACATCGTATAAGGATGATAATTATACCACAGTGTAGCCAGAAAGTTCAGCTATTTTTTGGCAACAGTAATTCAATTTTCGTATTTTTTCTATTTGTTTTTACTCCGCGCGGCGAAGCGTTGCCAACCCCCCTTCAGGTACGTCTTTCTACTTCTACTTACACTTAGGTCACACTACACATACATGTACAAGCATATATCTACACACCCCTCTGGGTTTTCTATTTTCTTTCTAGTTCTTGTTCTTGTTTATTTCCTCTTATCTCCATGGGGAAGTAGAACAGAATTCTTCCTCTGTAAGCCATGCGTGTTGTAAGAGGTGATTAAAATGCTGGGGGCAAGGGGCTAGTAACCCCTTCTCTTGTATAAATTACAAAAATTTAAAAAGAGAAACTTTCGTTTTTTTTAGGGGGGGGGGGGCACCCTGCCCTTTGGGGGGGATTGGTGGTTTGTTGAAAAAAAAAAAAATTTAAACATGCACTATCTGAGATTCAATCAATGAGTAAAGTTATCAAGCACTGAAGTAATCAATCACTGTATTAAAGTTATCCAAGCACTGTAGTGAAGGTTATCAAGCCCTGTATAAAGTTTTCAAGCACTGTAGTAAAGTTATTAGCACTTGTATAATATCAAGCACAGAAGTAAAGTTATCAAGACACTGTAGTAAAGGTTTATCAAGCACTGTAGTCCATCAAGAGCACTGTAGTAACAATCACTGTAGTAAAGTTTCAGCACTGTAGTAAAGTTATCAAGCACTGTAGTAAATCAAGCACTGGTAGTAACGTTATCAAGCAACTTGTAGTAATCACACTGTATAAAGTTATCAAGCATGTAGTGAAGTTTATCAAGCACTGTAGTAATCAAGCACTGTAGTAAAGTTATCAAGCAGCTGTAGTGAAGTTATCAAGCTCTGTAGTAAAGCTATCAGCACTGTAGTGAAGTTATCAAGCACGTAGTAATCAAGCACTGTAGTAAAGTTATCAAGCACTGTATGGAAGTTATTCAGCACTGTAGAATCAAGCACTGTAGTAAAAGTTATCAAGCACTGTAAGTGATGTTATCAAGCACTGTAGTAAAGTTAACAAGCACTGTAAGTGAAGTTATCAAGCACTGAAGTAAAGTTATCAAGCACTGTAGTGAAGTTAATCAAGCACTGTAGTAAAGTTATCAGCACAGAAGTAAAGTTATCAAGCACTGTAGTAAAGATATCAAGCACTGTATAATCAAGCACTGTAAGTAAGTTACAAGCACTGTAAGTGAAGTTATCAAGCACTGTAGTGAAGTTTTCAAGCACTGTAGTAAAGTTATCAAGCATTCTGTACAAAGTTATCAAGCAACTGTAAGTAAAGTTTATATCAAGCACTGTAGTAAAGTTATCAAGCACTGGAGTAAAGTAATCAAGCACTGTAGTAATCAAGCAGTCAGTAGTAAAAGTTATCAGCACTGTAGGAAGTTATCAAGCACTGTAGTGAAGTTATCAACACTGTAGTAAAGTATCAGCACTGTAGTACAGTATCCAAGCACTGTAGTACAGTTATCAAGCACTGTAGTAAAGTTAACAAAGCACCTGTAGTAAGTTATCAGAGCACTGTAGTAAAGTTATCCAAGCACTGTAGTAAAGATATCAAGCACTGTAGTAAAGTTATCAGCACTGTAGTAAAAGTTACCAAGCACTGTAGCGAAGTTATCAAGCACTGTAGTAAAGTTTATCAAGCAATGTAGTAAAGTATCAAGCACTGTAGTAAAGTTAACAAGCACTGTAGTAATCAAGCACTGTAGTAATCAAGCACTGTAGTAAAGTTATCAAGCCTGTATAAAGTTATCAAGCCGGTAGTAAAGTTATCAAGTCACTGTAAGTAAAAGTTATCAAGCACTGTAGTAATCAGCCTGTAGTAAAGTTATCAAGCACTGTAGTAAAGTTATCAAGCACTGTAGTAAATTATCAACACTGTAGTAATCAAGCACTATAGTAAAAGTTATCAAGCACTGTAGTAAAGTTATCAAGCACTGTATTAAAGTTATCCAGCACTTGTAGTAAAGTTATCAAGCACTGTATAAAGATTATCAAGCAGGATTGTGGAAAAATTGTCTTGCAGTGTGCAATAAATTTATCCTGCAGGCTGCAATGAAATTACTATGGGCATGAGTAGCAAGGTTGTCATCAAGGTGTTATAAAAACAGAAAGATACATAGCTAATAATTTTATGTAGCTGATATTATATTGAAAGATGTCAAGTGGCGAGAGACAAGCAATGAATAAAGTGTGTTCATTGATACACTATACTGGCGCTCTTTAAACAAAACAGGCGAAAATGAACGGCCAACATACCTTCATCATGCATACTTAATTGGGATTGAATAATAGGTGCCGATTGAGTCCAGAATCAATGCCTGAAAGAGAATGTGAGAAACAAAGTTGAACTATTTTATAAATAAAAAAAAGGCACAATACCGTGACTGGAACGAATACACAAATAACCCGCACATAAAAGAACAGAATGCTTACGACGACGTTTCGGTCCGACTGGACCATTGACAAAGTCACAACCCGTCAATGGTCCAAGTCGGACCGAAACGTCGCGAAGCTTCTGTCTTTTATGTGTGCGGTTATTTGTGTATTGACTTAGTTTCTCTGACTACAATATAAATGGTACTAATGGTGATACAAAGAAGTGAGATGAAACATGTGGTCAATGAGAGGAATTAACCCATAAATTTACATGGAGACAAAAATAATTAGAAGAATCTCTCTACATATTTACAGACACCCATTCTTCCCAGCTGTTATCTCCATGCAAGTAACTTCCTCTCACATATATTAAATATTTTAAAAGAATGAAGATAAACAGGAAGTTATTTGTTTTCCCGTACCTAAATTTTCTACAATTTATTTTGTCAATCTAATACATAAGTATAATTTGCAATGATTTCTTTGCTAAAATGCTACAAATGTCAAAGACCCCCACAGGTATCTCTCAAAAAGGCTGAAGCCAACTGGAACTCCTACTTGGGGCGATAAAATAAAAAAGAGGCAGTGGAAATGTTGTGTCTAGGGGCAACGTGTGGTGGTGAATAATAGCAGAGAATTCGTAATCTGAAGATTAAGGAGGAGCACCGAGGCTCTTAAGAGTATTTATTCAAAAGAGCTGAGGCATGGGGTTGGTTAATTGTGTTTGGGACATCCATAGAGGATGGAGCAATATATGATGACTAGAGTGTACATTCTATCCGAAAATGGAGGGCAGGGTAGATCATCCTAGGAAAAGTTGGACAAGGGGGAGGGAGGTAAAGGCTTGTGTGTGAAGGGCCAAGTAGTTGTAGCAAGTTATCAAGTTTGGTGTAGTAAGTTATCAAGTTTTGTGTAGTGATGTTATCAAGTAGTGTAATAAGTTATTCAAGTATGTAGTAAGGTTATATCAAGATTGAGTAGTAAGTATCAAGTTTGTAGTGATGTATCTAGTATTATAATTACAAGTAGTGTATAATTATCAAGTAGTGTAGTAAGTATCAAGTAGTGAGGATGTTATCAATAGTGTAGTAAGTTATCAAGTAGTGTAGTAAGTTATCAAGTAGTGTAGTAAGTTATCAAGTTGTGTAGTAAGTTATCAAGTTGTGTAGTAAGTTATCAAGTAGTGTAGTAAGTTATGAAGTAGTGTAGTAAGTTATCAAGTAGTGTAGTAAGTTATCAAGTAGTGTAGTAAGTTATCAAGTAGTGTAGTAAGTTATCAAGCTAGTGTATAAGTTATCAAGTAGTGTAGTAAGTTATCAAGAAGTGTGTAAGTTATCAAGTATTGTAGTAAGTTACCAAGTAGTGTAGTAAGTTTATCAGTAGTGTAGTAATTAACAAGCATGTAGTAAGTTATCAAATAGTGTAGTAAGTTATCAAGTAGTGTAGTAAGTTATCAAGTAGTGTAGTGATGTTATCAAGTTGTGTAGTAAGTTATCAAGTAGTGTAGTAAGTTATCAAGTAGTGTAGTAAGTTATCAAGTAGTGTAGTAAGTTATCAAGTAGTTGAAGTTATCCAAGTCGTGTAGTTAGTTATCAAGTAGTGTAAGTAAGTTATCATGTAGTGTAGTAAGTTATCAATAGTGAAGTAATTCAAGTAGTGAAGTTATCAAGTAGTGAAATTATCATGTAGTGTAGTAAGTTATCAAGTAGTGAAGTAAGTTATCAAGTAGTGTAGTAAGTTATCAAGTAGTGTAGTAAGTTATCAAGTAGTGTAGTAAGTTATCAAGTAGTGAAGTTATCAAGTAGTGAAATTATCAAGTAGTGAAATTATCAAGTAGTGTAGTAAGTTATCAAGTAGTGTAGTAAGTTATCAAGTAGTGTAGTAAGTTATCAAGTAGTGTAGTAAGTTATCAAGTAGTGTAGTAAGTTATCAAGTAGTGAAGTTATCAAGTAGTGAAGTTATCAAGTAGTGAAATTATCAAGTAGTGAAATTATCAAGTAGTGTAGTAAGTTATCAAGTAGTTTACCTGAGAGAGTTTCGGGGTCAACGCCCCCAGCGGCCGTCTTGACCAGGCCCTCCTGGTGTATTAAGACTACCAAGTAGTGTAGTAAGTTATCAAGTAAGTGTAAGTAAGTTATCAAGTACAGTGGACCCCCCACACGTACGCATCGCAATACCCGTACAATCCGCATAGTCCGGACGCTTTTGATCGCAAAAATTTTGCCTCGCAATACCACCCCAAAAACCCCTCACCCATCGACCTTCATGACCGAGGATGCGACCAATGTGCGGCTGTGCCACGCTCACATGTTCGCCGGTGGCAATTGTTTACCAGCCAGCCTCCGCGGTAACATCGCAATGCATACAATCGGAACATTTCGTATTATTACAGTGTTTTTGGTGATTTTTTCTGTGAAAAAAAAAATAAGTGACCATGGGGCCCCAAGAAAGCTTCTATAGTCCAACCCTACAGCAAATAAGGTGAGAATTACTATAGAGATGAAGAAAAAGATCATTGATAAGTATGAAAGTGGAGTGCGTTTCTCCGCTCTGGCCAAGGTTGTATAATAAACCCCAATCAACCATCGCTACTATTGGAGGTACAGCTGCTGCTGCTGGCTGCTGTACCCCCGTCAGCTGCTGCTGCACTTTCAGCTGCTGCTGCACTTTCAGCTGCTTGCTAGCTGCTTGGTATACCACCGTCAGCTGCTGCCTGCTGCGTAAGTACCCGTCTGGCTGCTGCTGAGAGCATCGTCTGCTGCTGCTGTAGCAATCGTCCTGCCTTGCTGCTATAAGCATCTTCCTGCTGCTGCTGTAGAATCGTCTGCTGCTGCTGTAGTACTGTCTGCTGCTGCCTGTAGCATCGTCTGCTGCTGCTGTAGCATCATCTGTATTCTGCTGTAGCATCGTCTGTTGCTGCTGTAACCCACCGTCTGTTGCTGCTGTACCACCGTCAATGCTTGCTTGCTGCTGCTGAAGCACCCGTTTGTGGTGTGGCTTAAATTGAGGATACCAAGAAACAATTACCCCAGAGGATTTGCCACCCAGGATAACCCAAAAAAGTCCGTGTCTTCGAAGACTGTCTAACTATTCCCACGGGGTCCTTTAATCTTGTCTCCCAGGATGCAACCCACACCAGTCGACTAACACCCAGGTGAACATGGGAAAAACGCCTGGAACTAGTGCTCATATTGGTGAAATTTTAAGGCCATCAAAGGTTGGTTTGAGAGATTTTAAGAATCGCTGTTGTCGATCAGTCAGCTGTTGCAGATCAGTCAGCTGTTTGCTGATCAGTCGGCTGTTGCTGGACCCAGTCAGCTTTTGCTGGATCCAGTTCAGCTGTTGCGGACCAGCAGCTGTGCTGGATCAGTCAGCTTGTTGCGGAGCAGTCCAGCTGTTGTTTGGATCAGTCAGCTGTTGCTGACCATCAGCTTTTTTGCTGGAATCAGTCAGCTGTTTGCTGGACCATTCAGCTGCTGTTGCAAACCACGGTCCCAGCTGCTGTTGCACCATCACTGTCCTGAACATGACTCACCTGAAAACCTGTCCGAACCTTCCGTCCAGCCTGAAGCGCCTGCCTTGCCGTCAGTGTTTACAAGCCAGGGTGGCCTTGCATGCATACAATCGATACATTTTTAGTATTTTACTTATTTATAGTGGCTTGTAACTGCAAATAAGCCACCATGAGCCCAAAGAGAAAGCTTCTAGTGCCAACCCTGTGGTAAAAAGGGTGATAAATACTATCGTACCCCAGTCAGCTGCTGCGCAAAACCACACTGCGCTGCACCCACAGCTGCACTGCAACCCAGCAGCTGCTGCAGCACCATGTCAGCTGCACCACAGCTGTTGTTGTTGCTGCACCACCATCAGCTGTATTACACGAAGATGTGGAGAGAGTGTATGTTGGTGGTGGCTTAACGTGAAACAATATCCGAGAAACAATAACCCCGGAAGGTTAGAGCCACCCAGGATAACCAAGAAAAGTCAGTGCATCATCGAGGACTCTAACTTATTTCCATTGGGTCCTAATCTTGTCTCCCAGGAGCAACCCACACCGTCGAACTCAACACCCAGGTGAACATGGAAAAATGCCTGGAACTAGTGCTCATATTGGTGAATTTAAACCACAAAGTTGGTTTTGAGAAGATTTAAGAATCGTAGTGGCATACACAGTGTGATAGGCCTTTCTGGAAGAAAATGCTAAACAGACCTACAGTACTCAGAGAAAAGGCACTCCCAGGACACAGTGTCCCTCAATCAGTCATTGCTGCATCTTCAATATAAGGTAAGTGTCATTTATTCTTCATTTAGTAGAGTAGTACATGCACATATATATTGTGCATGAACTTACTCACTATTATTGTTGCATGTATCCTTTCTCTTTGTGAGTAGGAAAATGTTATTTCATGTGGTAATTTTTTTTTCATACTTTTGGGTGTCTTGCACGGATTAATTTGATTTCCATTATTTCTTATGGGGAAAATTAATTCGCATACCGAACATTTCGCATAACAACCAGCCCTCTTGCACGGATTAAGGTCGCTATGCGGGGGTCCACTGTAGTGAAGTTATCAAGTAGTGTAGTAAGTTATCAAGTAGTGAAGTTATCAAGTAGAGTAGTAAGTTATCAAGTAGTGTAGTAAGTTATCAAGTTGTGTAGTAAGTTATCAAGTTGTGTAGTGATGTTATCAAGTTGTGTAGTAAGTTATCAAGTAGTGTAGTAAGTTATCAAGTTGTGTAGTAAGTTATCAAGTTGTGTAGTGATGTTATCAAGTTGTGTAGTAAGTTATCAAGTATGTAGTAAGTTATCAATTGTGTAGTAAAAGATTTTAGTTTTATCAGTTGTGTAGTAAGTTTATCAAGAAGTGTCAGTAAGTTATCAGTAGTGTAGTAGTTTTATCAATTGTTGTAGGGATGTTATCAGTAGTGTAGTAAGTTATCAATAAGTGTAGTAAGTTACCAAGTTGTGTAGTGATGTTATCTAGTATGTAGTAAGGTTAATTAAGAAGTGTAAGTAAGTTATAAGTAGTGCAGTTAAGTTTTATTAAGTTGTGTATGATGTTATCTAGTAAGTGTAGTAAGTTATCAAGTTAGTGTAGTAAGTTATCAGAGTGTGTAGTAAGTTATCAAGTATGTAGTAAGTTTATCAAGTAGTGTAGTAAAGTTATCAAGTATGTGTAAGTTTATCAGTTGTGTAGTAAGTTATCAAGTAGTGTAGTAAGTTTTATCAAGTAGTGTAGTAAGTTATCAAGTAGTGAGTAAGTTATAAAGTAGTGTATAAATTATCAAGTAGTGTATAAGTTTATCAAGTAGTGTAGTAAGTTATCAAGTAGTGTAGTAAGTTATCAAGTAGTGTAGTAAGTTATCAAGTAGTGTAGTAAGTTATCAAGTTGTGTAGTAAGTTATCACGTAGTGTAGTGATGTTATCAAGTAGTGTAGTAAGTTATCAAGTAGTGTAGTAAGTTATCAAGTTGTGTAGTGATTTTATCAAGTTGTGTAGTGATGTTATCAAGTAGTGTATTAAGTTATCATAGTGTAGTAAGTTATCAAGTATGTGTAAGATGTTATCCAAGTTGTTAGTAATTATCAAGTTGTTATTAAGTTATCAAGTTGTGTAGTGATGTTATCAAGTAGTGTAGTAAGTTATCAAGTAGTGTATTAAGTTATCAAGTAGTGTAGTAAGTTATCAAGTAGTGTAGTAAGTCATCAAAAGTGTAGTAAGTTATAAGTTGTGTAGTAAGTTAATCAAAAGTGTGTAGTAAGTAATCAAGAGTGTAGCAAGTTATCAAGTAGTGAGAAGTTATCAAGTAGTGTAGTAAGTTTATATCAAGTGTTAGTAAGTTATCAAGTAGTGTAGTAAGTTAACAAGTTGTGTAGTAAGTTATCAAGTTGTGTAGTAAGTTTTATTAAGTATGGTAGTAAAGTTTATCAATAGTGTAGTATGTTCATCAAGTAGTGTAGTAAGTTATCAGTAGTGTAGTAAGTTATCTAGTAGTTGTAGTAAGTTATCAAGTATTGTACTAAGTTATCAAGTAGTGTATAAAGTATCAAGTTGTGTATAAGTTTATCCAGTTGTGTAGTAAGTTTTATCAAGTAGTGTAGTAAGTTATCAAGTAGTGTAGTAAGTTATCAAGTAGTGTAGTAAGTTATCAAGTAGTGTAGTAAGTTATCAAGTAGTGTAGTAAGTTATCAAGTAGTGTAGTAAGTTATCAAGTAGTGTAGTAAGTTATCAAGTAGTGTAGTAAGTTATCAAGTAGTGTAGTAAGTTATCAAGTAGTGTAGTAAGTTATCAAGAAGTGTAGTAAGTTATCAAGTAGTGTAGTAAGTTATCAAGTTGTGTAGTAAGTTATCACGTAGTGTAGTGATGTTATCAAGTAGTGTAGTAAGTTATCAAGTAGTGTAGTAAGTTATCAAGTTGTGTAGTGATTTTATCAAGTTGTGTAGTGATTTTATCAATTTTGTGTAGTAGTTATCAGTTGTTTAGGATGTTATCAAGTAGTGTAGCTAAGTTACAAGTAGTGTAGTAAGTTATCAAGTTGTGTAATGATGTTATCAAGTTGTGTAGTAAGTTATCAAGTTGTGTATTAAGTTATCAAGTTGTGTAGTGATGTTATCAAGTAGTGTAGTAAGTTATCAAGTAGTGTATTAAGTTATCAAGTAGTGTAGTAAGTTATCAAGCAGTGTAGTAAGTTATCAAGAAGTGTAGTAAGTTATCAAGTTGTGTAGTAAGTTATCAAGTTGTGTAGTAAGTTATCAAGTAGTGTAGTAAGTTATCAAGTAGTGTAGTAAGTTATCAAGTAGTGTAGTAAGTTATCAAGTAGTGTAGTAAGTTATCTAGTAGTGTAGTAAGTTATCAAGTAGTGTAGTAAGTTATCAAGTAGTGTAGTAAGTTATCAAGTTGTGTAGTAAGTTACAAGTAGTGAGTAAGTTATAAAGTAGTGTAGTAAAGTTATCTATAGTGTAGTAAGTTATCAAGTAGTGTAGTAAGTTATCAAGTAGTGTAGTAAGTTATCAAGTTGTGTAGTGATGTTATCAAGTTGTGTAGTAAGTTATCAAGTAGTGTAGTAAGTTATCAAGTAGTGTAGTAAGTTATCAAGTAGTGTAGTGATGTTATCAAGTAGTGTAGTAAGCTATCAAGTAGTGTAGTAAGTTATCAAGTTGTGTAGTGATGTTATCAAGTAGTGTAATAAGTTATCAAGTAGTGTAGTGATGTTATCAAGTAGTGTAGTAAGTTTATCAGTATGTAGTATGTTAATCAAGTAGTGTAATAAGTTAACAAGTAGTGTAGTGATGTTATCAAGTATGTAGTAAGTTACCAATAGTGTAGTGATTGTTAACAAGTTGTGTAGTAAAGTTATCATGTAGTGTAGTGATGTTATCAAGATGTGTAGTAGTTATCAAGTAGTTAGTAAAGTTATCAAGTGTGTAGTGATGTTATCAAGTAGTGTATTAAGTTATCAAGGTTGTGTAGTGAGTTATCAAGTATTTGTATAAGTTATCAAGTTGTGTAGTGATGTTATCAATTTGTGTAGTAAGTTATCAAGTTGTGTAGTGATGTTATCAAGTAGTTGGTAGTAAGTTATCAATTGTGTAGTGATGTTATCAATTGTGTATGATGTTATCAGTAGTGTAGTAAGTTATCAAAGTTGTGTAGTGATGTTATACAAGTAGTTAGTAAGTTATCAAGTTTGTGTAGTGATGTTAGCAATTTGTGTAGTGATGTTATCAAGTAGTGTAGTAAGTTATCAAGTTGTGTAGTGATGTTATCAAGTAGTGTATAAGTTATCAAGTTGTGTAGTGATTTAACCAGTTGGTAGTGATGTTATCAAGTAAGTGTTAGTAAGTTATCAAGTTTGTGTAGTGATGTATCATTGTGCTAGTGATGTTATCCAAGTAGTGTAGTAATTATCAAGTTTGTGTAGTGTGTTATCAAGTTGTGAGTGAATGTTATCAGTAGTGTAGTAATTTATCAAGTTGTGTAAGTGATGTTATCAAGTTGTTAGTGATGTTATCAAGTTGTGTTAGTAACTTATCAAGTTGTGTAGTGATGTTATCCAAGAAGTATGTAGTAAGTTATCAAGTGTTAGTGATTATCAAGTATGTAGATTTATAAAGTTGTGTAGTTGATGTTATCAGGAGAAGTGTAGTAAGTTATCAAGTTTGTGTAGAAGTTATCAATTGTAGTGGGATGGTTATCAAGTAGGTGTAGTAAGTTATCAGTTGTGTATTAAGTTTATCAAGTGTGTAGTGATGTTTCAAGTTGTGTAGTGATGTTATCAATGTAGTGTATGATGTTATCAAGTAGTTTAGTGATGTTATCAAGCAGGTAGTAAGTTATCAAGTAGTGTAGTAAGTTATCAAGTATGTATAAGTTAATCAAGTATGTAGTAATTATCATAGTGTAAGTAAGTTATCATTGTGTTAGTAAGTTATGAAGTTGTGTAGGTAGAGTTATAAGTAGTGTAGTAAGTTATCAATTAGTGTATTAAGTTATCAAAGTAGTGTAGTAAGTTTATCAAGTAGTGTAGTAAGTTATCTAGTATGTAGTAAGTATCAGAAGTGTACCAAGTTATCAAGTAGTGAGTAAGTTATCAAGTAGTGTAGGAAGTTTTTATCAAGTAGTGGTTAGTAAGTTATAAAGTAGTGTAGTAAGTTATCTAAGTAGTTAGTAAGTTATCAAGTAGTGTAGTAAAGTTATCAAGTTGTGTAGTAAAAGTTATCAAGAAGTGTGTAAGTTATCAAGTAGTGTAGTAAATTATCAAGTTGTTGTATGTGAATGTTATCAAGTTTGGATAGTAAGTATCAAGTTGCGGTAGTAAAGTTAATCAAGTAGTGTAGTAAGTTATAAAGTAGTGTAGTAAGTTTATCAAGTAGTGTATTAAGTTATCAAAGTAGTGTAGTATGTTATCAAGTAAGTGAAGTAAGTATCCAAGTTAAGTGTAGTGATGTTATCAAGTTGTGTAGTAGGTTTATCAAGTTGTGTAGGACGTTATCAAGTTGTGTAGTAAGTTATCAAGTAGTGTAGTAAGTTATAAGTAGTGGTAGTAAGTTATCAAGTAGTGTAGTAAGTTACAGTAGTGTAGTGATGTTATCACGTTGTGTAGTAAGTTATCAAGTAGTGGTATAGTAAGTTATCAAGTAGTGTAGTAATTATCTAAACAAGTAGTTTAGTAAGTTATAGCCTCAATATGTAAGTAAGTAACAAGTAGTGTAGTAAGTATCAAGTAGTGTAGTAAGTTATCAAGTAGTGTAGTAAGTTATCAAGTAAGTGTAGTAAGTTTCAGTATGTAGTAAGTTAATCAAGTTGTGTAGTAAGTTATCAAGTAGTGTAGTAAGTTATCAGTAGTGTAGGTAAGTATCAAGTTGTGTATGATGTGTTAAAAAAAAATAAATCAGTAGTGTATAAGTTATCACAGTAGTGTAGTAGTTATCAAGTAGTGCAGTAAGTTATCAGTTTGTGATAGTGATGTTATCAAGTAGTGTAGTAAGCTTCAAGTAGTGTAGTAAGTTATCAAGTTGTGTAGTGATGTTATCAAGTAGTGTAATAAGTTATCAAGTAGTGTAGTGATGTTATCAAGTTGTGTAGTAAGTTATCAGTTGTGTAAGTGATGTTATCAATGTGTAGTAAGTTATCAATAGTGTAGTGATGTTATCACGTAGTGTAATAAGTATCAAGTAGTGAGTGATGTTATCAAGTAGTTGTGTAAGTTATCGAAGTATTGTAGTGATGTTAACCAAGTTGTGAAGTAAGTTATCAAGTAGTGTAGTAATGTTATCAAGTATGTTAGTAAGTTAATCAAGTAGTGTAGTAAGTTTATCAAGTTGTGTAGGGATGTACAAGTAGTGTATTAAAGTTATCAAGTTGTGTAGTATGTTATCAAGTAGTGTAGTATATTTATCAAGTGTGTAGTGATGTTATCATGTGTAGTAAGTTATCAAGTTGTTAGTGATGTTACAATTTGTTAGTGATGTTTATCAAGGTAGTGTAGTAGTTATCAAGTTGTGTAGTGATGTTATCAGTAGTGAAAGTTATCACGTTGTGTAGTGATGTTATCAAGTTGTGTAGTGATGTTATCAAGTAGTGTAGTAATGTTATCAAGTTGTGTAGTGATGTTATCAAGTTGTGTAGTGATGTTATCAAGTAGTGTAGTAATTTATCAAGTTGTGTAGTGATGTTATCAAGTTGTGTAGTGATGTTATCAAGTAGTGTAGTAATTTATCAAGTTGTGTAGTGATGTTATCAAGTTGTGTAGTGATGTTATCAAGTTGTGTAGTAAGTTATCAAGTTGTGTAGTGATGTTATCAAGTAGTGTAGTAAGTTATCAAGTTGTGTAGTGATGTTATCAAGTAGTGTAGTAAGTTATCAAGTTGTGTAGTAAGTTATCAAGTTGTGTAGTGATGTTATCAATGTGTAGTAAGTTACAAGTTTGTGTAGTAAGTTATCAGTTGTGTAGTGATGTTATTCAAGTTGTGTAGTGATGTTATCAAGTGTGTATGATGTTATCAAGTAGTCGTAGTGATGTTATCAAGTAGTGTAGTGATGTTATCAAGCAGTGTAGTAAGTTATCAAGTAGTGTAGTAAGTTATCAAGTAGTGTAGTAAGTTATCAAGTAGTGTAGTAAGTTATCAAGTAGTGTAGCAAGTTATATCAAGTAGTGGTAGTGGATGTTATCAATTATGTAGTAAGTTTATCAAGTAATGTAGTAAGTATCAAGAGTGTAGTAAGTTACAAGTCGTGTAGTGATTTATCAAGTTGTGTAGTAGTTATCAAGTAGTGTAGTAAGTTATCAAGTCGTGTAGTGATGTTATCAAGTTGTGTAGTAAGTTATCAAGTAGTGTAGTAAGTTATCAAGAGTTGGTAAGTATCAGATCCTGTGTGTGACTGAAAAAGCACACTGTGTGGGTGAAACGTTGTCAATAAAGGATCACATTATACTGCATATGCGTTTATATTTCCATCAAGTAGTGTAGTGATGTTATCAAGTTGTGTAGTAAGTTATCAAGTTGTGTTAGTAAGTTTATTAAGTTAGTGGTAGTAAGTTATCAAGTATGTAGTAAGTTATCAGTAGTTAGTAAGTTACCAAGTAGTGTCGTAAGTTATCTAGTAGTGTAGTAAGTTATCAAGTAGTGTACTAAGTTATCAAGTAGTGTAGTAAGTTATCAAGTTGTGTAGTAAGTTATCAAGTAGTGTAGTAAGTTATAAAGTAGTGTAGTAAGTTATCTAGTAGTGTAGTAAGTTTATCAAGTAAGTGAGTAGTTATCAGTTGTGTAGTAGTATCAAGAAGTGTAGTAAGTTATCAAGTAGTGTAGTAAGTTTATCCAAGTTGTGGTAGTGATGTTATCAAGTTGTGTAGTAAGTTATCAAGTTGCGTAGTATGTTATCAAGGTTAGTTGTAAGTAAAGTTATCTAGTAGTTGTAGTAAGTTATCAAGTAGTGTAGTAAGTTATCAAGTATGTAGTAAGTTATCAAGTAGTGGTAGAAAGTTATCAAGGTAGTGTAGTGATGTTTATCAAGTTGTGTAGTAGGTTTATCGCAAGTGTGTAATGATGTTATCAGTTGTGTAGTAAAGTTATCAAGTAGTGTAGTAAGTTATCAAGTAGTGTAGTACGTTAATCAGTAGTGTGTAAGTTATCAATAGTGTAATAAGTTATCAGTAGTGTAGTGGATGTTATCAAGTTGTGTAGTAAGTTATCAAGTAGTGTAGTAAGATCAAGTATGTAGTAGTTATCAAGTAGTGTATAAGTTATCAAGTAGTGTAGTAAGAAGTTTATCAAGTATGTAAGAAAGTATCAAGTAGCGTAGTAAGTTATCAAGTAGTGTAGTAAGTTATCAAGTAGTGTAGTAAGTTATCAAGTAGTGTAGTAAGTTATCAAGTTGTGTAGTAAGTTATCAAGTAGTGTAGTAAGTTATCAAGTAGTGTAGTAAGTTATCAAGTTGGGTAGTGATGTTTATCAAGTAGTGTATAAGTTATCAAGTATGTGTAGTAAGTTATCAAGTAGTTGCAGTAAGTTATCATGTTGTGTAGTGATGTTTATCAAGTAGTGTAAGTAAGTTATCAAGTAATGTAGTAAGTTATCAAGTGTGTAGTGATGTCTCAAGTAGTGTAATATTTATCAATAGTGTAGTGATGTTATCAAGTTTGTGTAAGTAATTATCAAGTTTTGTGTAGTGATGTTATCAAGTTGTGTAGTAAGTTATCAAGTAGTGTAGTGATGTTATCAAGTAGTGTAATAAGTTATCAAGTAGTGTAGTGATGTTATCAAGTAGTGTAGTAAGTTATCAAGTAGTGTAGTGATGTTATCAAGTTGTGTAGTAAGTTATCAAGTAGTGTAGTAAGTTATCAAGTTGTGTAGTGATGTTATCAAGTAGTGTATTAAGTTATCAAGTTGTGTAGTGATGTTATCAAGTAGTGTAGTAAGTTATCAAGTTGTGTAGTGATGTTATCAAGTAGTGTAGTAAGTTATCAAGTTGTGTAGTGATGTTATCAATTTGTGTAGTGATGTTATCAAGTAGTGTAGTAAGTTATCAAGTTGTGTAGTGATGTTATCAAGTAGTGTAGTAAGTTAATCAGTTGTGTATGATGTTTATCAAGTTGTGTAGTGATGTTAATTAAGTAGTGTAGTAAGTTATCAAGTTGTGTTATTGATGTTATCAAGTTTGTGTAGTGATGTTATCAAGTTGTGTGTGATGTTATCAATTGTGTATGTGTTATCAAGTTTGTGTAGTGATTGTTTCAATAGTGTAGTAATTTATCAAGTTGTGTAGTGAATTTATCAAGTTGTGTAGTGATGTTATCAAAGAAGTTAGTAAGTTTATCAGTTGTGTATGTGATGTTATCAAGTAGTGTAGTAATTTACAGTTGTGTATGATGTTATCATTGTTATGTGATTTATCAAGTAGTGTAGTAGAGTTATCAAGTTGTGTAGTGATGGTTATCAAGTTGTGTAGTGATGTGATCAAGTGTGTAGTGTGATGTTACAAGTAGTGTAGTAATTTTCAAAGTTGTGTAGTGATTGTTTATCAGTGTGTAGTGATTTTTATCAAGTTGTGGGTAGTAAGTTATCAAGTTGTGTAGTGATTGGTTATCAGTATGGATAAGTTTATCAAGTTGTGTATTTATGTTATCAAGTAGTGTAGTAAGTTATAAAAGTTGTGTAGTGATTGTTATCAAGTAGTGTTAGTAAGTTTTATCAAGTTGTGTAGTAAGTTATCAGTTGTGTAGTGATGTTATCAAGTAGTGTAGTAATTTATCAAGTTGTGTAGTAAGTTATCAATTTGTGTGTAGTGGATGTTATCAAGTTGTTTATGATGTTATCAAGTTGTGTAGTGATGTATCAGTAGTGTAGTAAGTTATCAGTAGTGTAGTGATGTTATCAAGCATGAGTAAGTAATCAAGTTGTATAATTATCAAGTAGTGTAGTTAAGTTATTCAAGTAGTGTAGTAAGTTTATCACGGGGGGGGAGGGACATGTTATCAAGTAGAGTAGTGATGTTATCAAGTAGTGTAGTAAGTTATCAAGTAGTGTAGTAAGTTATCAAGTAGTGTAGTAAGTTATCAAGTCGTGTAGTGATGTTATCAAGTTGTGTAGTAAGTTATCAAGTAGTGTAGTAAGTTATCAAGTAGTGTAGTGATGTTATCAAGTTGTGTAGTAAGTTATCAAGTAGTGTAGTAAGTTATCAAGTAGTGTAGTAAGTTATCAGATCTGTGTGTGACTTGAAAAAGCACACTGTGTGGGTGAAACGTTGTCAATAAAGGATCACATTATACTGCATATGTGTTTATATTTCCATCAAGTAGTGTAGTGATGTTATCAAGTAGTGTAGTAAGTTATCAAGTAGTGTAGTAAGTTATCAAGTAGTGTAGTAAGTTATCAAGTAGTGTAGTAAGTTATCAAGTAGTGTAGTAAAGTTATCAAGCACTGGTAGTAAAGTTATCAAGTAGTGTAGGTGAAGTTTATCAAGCACGTAGTGGAAAGTTATGAAGCAACTAGTAGTAAAGTTAATTAGCACTGTAGTGAAGTTATCAAGCACTGTAGTAAAGTTATCAAGCACTGTAGTAAAGTTATCAAGCACTGTAGTAAAGTTATTAAGCACTGTAGTAAAGTTATCAAGCACTGTAGTGAAGTTATCAAGCACTGTAGTAAAGTTATCAAGCCTGTATTACAAGTTATAAAGCACTGTAGTAAAAGTATCAAGCCTGTAAGTGAAGTTATCAACACTGTAGTAATCAAGCACTGTAGTAAAGTTATCAAGCACTGTAGTAAAGTTATCAAGCACTGTAGTGAAATTATCAAGCACTGTAGTAATCAAGCACTGTAGTAAAGTTATCAAGCACTGTAGTAAAGTTATCAAGCACTGTAGTGAAGTTATCAAGCACTGGTAAGTAAAGTTATCAGCACTGTAGTGAAGTTATCAAGCACTGTAGTGAAGTTTATCAATCAATGAGTAAAGTTATCAAGCACTGAAGTAATCAATCACTGTATTAAAGTTATCCAAGCACTGTAGTGAAGGTTATCAAGCCCTGTATAAAGTTTTCAAGCACTGTAGTAAAGTTATTAGCACTTGTATAATATCAAGCACAGAAGTAAAGTTATCAAGACACTGTAGTAAAGGTTTATCAAGCACTGTAGTCCATCAAGAGCACTGTAGTAACAATCACTGTAGTAAAGTTTCAGCACTGTAGTAAAGTTATCAAGCACTGTAGTAAATCAAGCACTGGTAGTAACGTTATCAAGCAACTTGTAGTAATCACACTGTATAAAGTTATCAAGCATGTAGTGAAGTTTATCAAGCACTGTAGTAATCAAGCACTGTAGTAAAGTTATCAAGCAGCTGTAGTGAAGTTATCAAGCTCTGTAGTAAAGCTATCAGCACTGTAGTGAAGTTATCAAGCACGTAGTAATCAAGCACTGTAGTAAAGTTATCAAGCACTGTATGGAAGTTATTCAGCACTGTAGAATCAAGCACTGTAGTAAAAGTTATCAAGCACTGTAAGTGATGTTATCAAGCACTGTAGTAAAGTTAACAAGCACTGTAAGTGAAGTTATCAAGCACTGAAGTAAAGTTATCAAGCACTGTAGTGAAGTTAATCAAGCACTGTAGTAAAGTTATCAGCACAGAAGTAAAGTTATCAAGCACTGTAGTAAAGATATCAAGCACTGTATAATCAAGCACTGTAAGTAAGTTACAAGCACTGTAAGTGAAGTTATCAAGCACTGTAGTGAAGTTTTCAAGCACTGTAGTAAAGTTATCAAGCATTCTGTACAAAGTTATCAAGCAACTGTAAGTAAAGTTTATATCAAGCACTGTAGTAAAGTTATCAAGCACTGGAGTAAAGTAATCAAGCACTGTAGTAATCAAGCAGTCAGTAGTAAAAGTTATCAGCACTGTAGGAAGTTATCAAGCACTGTAGTGAAGTTATCAACACTGTAGTAAAGTATCAGCACTGTAGTACAGTATCCAAGCACTGTAGTACAGTTATCAAGCACTGTAGTAAAGTTAACAAAGCACCTGTAGTAAGTTATCAGAGCACTGTAGTAAAGTTATCCAAGCACTGTAGTAAAGATATCAAGCACTGTAGTAAAGTTATCAGCACTGTAGTAAAAGTTACCAAGCACTGTAGCGAAGTTATCAAGCACTGTAGTAAAGTTTATCAAGCAATGTAGTAAAGTATCAAGCACTGTAGTAAAGTTAACAAGCACTGTAGTAATCAAGCACTGTAGTAATCAAGCACTGTAGTAAAGTTATCAAGCCTGTATAAAGTTATCAAGCCGGTAGTAAAGTTATCAAGTCACTGTAAGTAAAAGTTATCAAGCACTGTAGTAATCAGCCTGTAGTAAAGTTATCAAGCACTGTAGTAAAGTTATCAAGCACTGTAGTAAATTATCAACACTGTAGTAATCAAGCACTATAGTAAAAGTTATCAAGCACTGTAGTAAAGTTATCAAGCACTGTATTAAAGTTATCCAGCACTTGTAGTAAAGTTATCAAGCACTGTATAAAGATTATCAAGCAGGATTGTGGAAAAATTGTCTTGCAGTGTGCAATAAATTTATCCTGCAGGCTGCAATGAAATTACTATGGGCATGAGTAGCAAGGTTGTCATCAAGGTGTTATAAAAACAGAAAGATACATAGCTAATAATTTTATGTAGCTGATATTATATTGAAAGATGTCAAGTGGCGAGAGACAAGCAATGAATAAAGTGTGTTCATTGATACACTATACTGGCGCTCTTTAAACAAAACAGGCGAAAATGAACGGCCAACATACCTTCATCATGCATACTTAATTGGGATTGAATAATAGGTGCCGATTGAGTCCAGAATCAATGCCTGAAAGAGAATGTGAGAAACAAAGTTGAACTATTTTATAAATAAAAAAAAGGCACAATACCGTGACTGGAACGAATACACAAATAACCCGCACATAAAAGAACAGAATGCTTACGACGACGTTTCGGTCCGACTGGACCATTGACAAAGTCACAACCCGTCAATGGTCCAAGTCGGACCGAAACGTCGCGAAGCTTCTGTCTTTTATGTGTGCGGTTATTTGTGTATTGACTTAGTTTCTCTGACTACAATATAAATGGTACTAATGGTGATACAAAGAAGTGAGATGAAACATGTGGTCAATGAGAGGAATTAACCCATAAATTTACATGGAGACAAAAATAATTAGAAGAATCTCTCTACATATTTACAGACACCCATTCTTCCCAGCTGTTATCTCCATGCAAGTAACTTCCTCTCACATATATTAAATATTTTAAAAGAATGAAGATAAACAGGAAGTTATTTGTTTTCCCGTACCTAAATTTTCTACAATTTATTTTGTCAATCTAATACATAAGTATAATTTGCAATGATTTCTTTGCTAAAATGCTACAAATGTCAAAGACCCCCACAGGTATCTCTCAAAAAGGCTGAAGCCAACTGGAACTCCTACTTGGGGCGATAAAAGAAAAAGGAGGCAGTGGAAATGTTGTGTCTAGGGGCAACGTGTGGTGTGAATATTATGCAGAGAATTCGTAATATGAAGATTAGGAGGAGGCACGGGGCTCTTAAGAGTATTATTCAAAGAGCTGAGGGAGGGGTTGTTAATGTGGTTTGGACATCCATAGAGGATGGAGCAATATATGATGACTAGGAGTGTACATCCGAAATGGAGGGCAGGGTAGGAGTCATCCTAGGAAAAGTTGGACAAAGGGGGGAGGGAGGTAAAGGCTTTGTGTGTGAAGGGCTTGGACATCCAACAGGCATGTGTGAGCATGATAGATAGGAGTGAGTAGAGGCAAGTAGTGTTTATGATTGCAAGTGATGTTCGATTGCAAGCAAGGTAACATTTTATGAACGAATTCAGAGAAACTGGTTAGCCAGATACGAGTCCTAGAGATGAGAAGTACAGTGACTTCACTCTAAAGGTGTGGGGATATCAGCACAACTTGGAGAAGACAGTGAGAAAATGAATGATTCCGAAAGTATTTCTTTTTTTTCAACTCCCCCTACCTCGGTGAGAGATGGCCGGTGTGCTAAAAAAAATATCTACATTTGTGATTATAAAAAGAACATGAGAGAACTGAAAAAGATTTCCTAAAGAATAAAAGTCACAATATGAAGGCTGGAACAATTCACCAAAAGCTTGTACTTAGGTAAGGAATTTTTGGTGAATCAGCTGTCTCCTACTGAGGCAGGGTGACCCAAAAAAGAAGAAACACTTTCACCGTCACTCACTCCATCACCATCTTGCCAGAGGCAAGCAAATACTACAGTTCAAATTTGCAAAATATCCCCACTCTCCAGCAGAGTGCAGGCACTGTATTTCCCTTCATAAATGTTACCTTGCTCACACTCCATCATTACACCAAGTCATAAAAACCACACTTGCTTCCATTCACTCCTATCTAGCATGCTCATACACACTTGCTGGATGTCTAAGCTCCTCACATAGAAAACCTTCTTTACCCCCTCCCTCCAATCTTTCCTAGGACAACCCCTACTCCTCCTACCTTCCACTACATATTTATATCCCCTCCAAGTCATCCTATTTTGCTCCATCCTCTCTTAATGACCAAACCACCTCACCAACTCCTCTTCAGCCCTCTTCAGTAATACTTTTAGTAACCTCACACCTTCTTCTAATTGGTTCCTAATATGTAGTTTGTGGTGGAAGCCACTAAACCCATAGGAGTGATATAGCACATAGGAAATGAAAGATTATCATCATCCAATTCCTTAGATGAAGCCTTTACAAACAGGGTACCTTCCTTAAAGGGCTAACCAAGCAGAACTATGCTTGTGGTATCCTGTTTATAGTGTTTAGTTTGACATATAAAAGTTTAAACTTGGAAGCAGTTACAGCATATATGTTCTCTCAACTTAACTTATCGAGCCTCTACTTGCAGAATCAAACTTAGTTAACAAGACACACAATATATCTACTTCACCTGAATAGAAGGTTTCTGTAAATGACCCAGGTTAGAAGTAGTCTGTCTTGGTTCTTGTCCCAGAACCATCATGTTAGGGTTGATCAGTCTGAAGGCATCAATTACCACTTTACCTAATTATGAAGATAGAGCAAGAGGCAGAATCTAATAAATTATCAGTGCATTAACATTCATTATGAATAACATTACCATTAATATTAATTATATTAATCTTACTAAATTACTAAATCATACATCTCCATATAACTTTTTTTTATTACACATCTGCCATACCCCAGCAAGGCAAGGTGATCTGTAAAAGAAGAAACAACCCTTTCATCATTATTCACTGTCATAAAACCTCCTTTACCCCCTCCCTCCAACCTTTCATAGACCACTACTACTAGACCACCTTAACAACCCCTCCTCAGCCGTCTTAAAATACTTTTAGTAACCCAGCACCTCCTCCTAATTTCCAAACTACAAATTCTCTGCATTATATTCACACCATGCATTGCCCTCAAGCAACATCTCCACTGCCTCCAGCCTTCTTGTAACACTCACCAACCATGCTCCACACCCATATAAGAACAATGGTATAACTATACCCTCATACATTCCCCTCTTTGCTTCCACAACAAATAAATGATCTGATATAACTGTTGCCCACCTCTATAAACATGCACATCCTGAAGTCTACCGGTCTTTTATCTACCAATACATAGTTTAAAACTGCTATCATTTTGCCCTATATCTTGTATATGTACTTATTTATCCATTTTTTTTTCTTAAAATATGTATGACCTATTACCAAACTTTTTTTTTCTATACAAAGTTCAAAGGCCCGCCATTATCATATACACCTGGCACCCCAAACTTACCTACCACACACACACACACTATAACCATTTCACCCACTTTAGCATTCAGATCTCTTACCACTATCACTCATTTGGTTCAAAGCATCCTAAACACTCATTTAACATCTCCAAAAATCTCTCTCTCCTCTACACCCCTCTTTTCTCCAGGTGCATAAACACTTATTATAACTCACTTATTGCATACAACCCTTATTTTAATCCACAAGTCTTGAATTTATATTTATACTTCCTCTTCTCCTTCCATAATTGATCTGTCAACATTATTACTACTCTTTCCTTAGCTCTAACTTTCTCAGATACTCCTGACCTAATCCCTTTTATTTTCCCCACTGAAACTCCCCTACCCCATTCAGCACTGTTTTGCTTAGAGCTAGGACATCCAACTTCTTTTCATTCACAACACTGGCAATCATTTCTCGCTTATCATGTGCACTACATCCATGCACATTCAAACATCCTAGCTTCATAAACTTTTTTCTTATTTTTTTACTAATTTATACAGAAGGTTACTAGCCCATTGCTCCCAGCAACTAATTTAATAATTACCCTCAACTACTTCCTTCTAATGTCATGATTACTTAAGAATATCCCACAAACATTCCATCTGAGTTTTATCAAAGACCTTTTAAAATTAAACAAGTTCATATCTTTTCTGTAGATTGATTACTTGAATGTGTATCACATATGATACACATTCAAACCCTTACAATGCTCATCATTTAATAAGTACATTGGATGCAGGCACCAGGTATACTGTTGAAATATCCAACCCTGTTAGATATTTTGGTGCAAAAATTAATGCCAGCCTGGCAATGCACAGTGGAACATTACAGGATGGCTGCATGCTCATTACAGGATAGCTTGTGTGGTGGACAGTTGTGTTTGTGGGCTCCCTGCATCATGTGGTCTTGTGTGATGAGTTTGTCAGACATTTTTGGCTACAGACAAATTAATATGGGCAAGAATGAGTAGCTGACATAAAGCAAATGCACAGATCATTACATTACAATAAGCAGGCCATGAAATGAAAGAAATAGTAGAAGCCATCAATGTGGGTGTGAGCATTCAAGGAACTGGGTACACTGATTATGTGATGATCATGGTAATAACATGCCCACATCATGAGCACATCCAGGGAAGCCTAGACAAACGTCCCCACATACACTGATTGCAATACTGTATTACAGCACAAATGTACATGGGGACGTTTGTCTAGTGTTCCTTGAACATACACATGGTGTGTGTATGTAATCACTGCTGTTACATAACCAATGCACCCAGTTCCCTATTGAATACTCACACTCACTGATAGCTTCTATTTCCTTTGTTTGATCACCTGCCTTATGTAATCCATTGTTTTGTGCAATTGTCTTGTTTCAGTGACTTTTTCTTGTGCATATTAATTTGTCTATGGACAGAAATATCCAACAAACCCAGCCTTCAGAACAAGGCACAGGGAGACCACAGACACACAGACACACACAAGCCTAGAAGGCACTGAGCATACAGCCTTAGGGAATCATGTAATGTCCCATTACGTGTGGCCGGGCCATCATTATATTTGTGTTGCACTGACATGCTGAACAGGGTCATGTATTATTTCAACAACAAAACATGGCAGGCACCTCCACCCAGTATACTTTGATGATGAGCACTCTATACTGTAAACATAATTTCTACAGAAAGTAATTACAACTATGTAAGTTGATACATACATATACATAGCCACCATTTTTTCAAAAAATCTAGTATAAAGAAAACACATACAGAGTTACCTTTAACAGATTGGATAGGATCGACCACAACAGCCACAGCACGCTCTGACAGGGCCTCAAAACTCTGCTGTGTATTTATATCAACACCTGAAAGCCAGCAACCAAAGCCAGGGTGAGAGTGGTACCACCCGACTACCATCTCTGGTCGCCCAACTTGTTTCAACATGTCCAGCATTTTGGCTTGGAAAACTGGATCTACGGCTTCAACTGAGACTCCCTAAAGAAAAGATCAAAGTTTATTAAAGTAGACCACTACCACTGTGCCTTCGCCTACTGTATTTCCAGCTTTTCAAAATTAATTTTTTGTATCTAATTTCCACTTGTCAATCCAAAAAGTTCACCACCTATTGCAGTGACTATCATTTTTTTTTCTCCCATCAGTTCAGCTTTGATAGCTGAATAATAAAAAAATTTCTTCTCAGTTTTTTACTTAAATGCTTTCATGTTTTGTGTTTTTTTTTTTAACAAGTTCGCCATCTCCCATCGAGGTAGGGTGACCCAAAAAAGAAAGAAAACCCCCAAAAAGAAAATACTTTCATCATCATTCAACACTTTCACCTCACTCACACATAATCAATGTTTTTGCAGAGGTGTTCAGAACACAACAGTTTAGAAGCATATATGTATAAAGATACATAACATATCCCTCCAAATGGCCAATATCTCAAACCCCTCCTTTAAAGTGCAGGCATTGTACTTCCCATTTCCAGGACTCAAGTCCAGCTATATAAAATAACCGGTTTCCCTGAATCCCTTCACTAAATGTTACCCTTCTCACACTCCAACAGTTCGTCAGGTCCCAAATACCATTCATCTCCATTCCCTTCTATCTAACACGCTCACGCATGCTTGCTGGTTTTATGTATGCTTATTTAATGAAAGCATTGAGAGCTCATATTTGTTTGGTAGAGACTGATCAAGAACCATAGATTTTATACTGACTTCTTGTTAAGATTGAATTATTAATATAATTTTTTCCTCTGTTAGAGTTTAATCAAATGCATGCATACTTTGTGTATCATCACTATATATGCACTCAGATTAAGTCATAATAAATGACTGCCAATGAATAAATAAAGATGGACAGGAGGCTCAAACTGTGGTCTTGGACTCTGAAACTGTCATTATTAGGACCACGGTTAGAGCCTCCTGTCCATTTTTGTTTATTCATCATTATATACATATACAGTAGGGCCCCACTTTACGTTCCACTAATATAGACATTTAAAATTATGACCAAAACTCGCTATACGACTTCCCCCCACCTATCTTTCTAATATGGTCACCACGCCCCACCCAGTTTGTTTACATTCTCTGTGAACACGACTCTCCATTGTGTCTGGAAACTTTCCAAAATTTCAAATGTTTTAAAGTTATTGCATATTTTATATGTACTTTGATAATTATACTTATGTGTACCTGTACTCAAATATGCTTACACACTGTGCTGGCATGCAGGTACACATTAAAATCACTAAAAGTCTCTACTCTTGAAGACGCCATATTAATAATAATAATAATAAACTTTTGGGCACATTAAATGTCGTATATTACGTTAACATAGACATTTCCATTAATCCATATATGAAACTTTTTAAAAAAATATATAAGAAACATGTTACATAACATATAAACATGACACACACACCCACAGTATAAAAACTGACAAATATGAGATGTGTTTACCAAGCGGCTTTTAGGAGAGTTGGAAGAATTACGTTTTCTCTAGTCCAACACCAGTTACTGAGGGATACCTGTAGAAAAATATTCCCTTCATATGCCTTCACGCTATCTATATCTAATCACCACCCTTGTGGGTTTGGCACTTCTTTTTTATGATTATAATAATAATAATAATAATAATAATAATAATAATAATAATAATAATAATATCATTCACTAAAAAAGATATGTTGCAAGAGAATGGGAGTGTTGCTGTTTATTTATTATTCTGTATTAATTTATACAACTTGTACACAATGTAAGAGCATTTGTATTGTGAGGTAATTATTATAATAAAAAAAATATTGTGAGGTAAAAGTTTCACAACTCTTACAAACGTACGTGGATGAACTAAAATTGGACACGTATTAACCCTTTGACTGTCGAAGGGCCCAATCCTGAAGTTGCTCCTGGTGTCGCAAAATATTCGAAAAAAAAAAATTATTTTTTCTTATGAAATGATAGAGAATCTTTTCCCGATTGTAAAGACACCAAAAAAACGAAATTTGATGGAAAACTGACGGAATTACGCTCTCGCGAAGTTAGCGACTTCGGCGATATTTAAAAATCGGCAATTTCGCCCACTTTGAGCCCTATTTTCGGCTAATTCCGTTATTCCAGTCAACCAAACTCATAACTATTTCTTCAGAACTCTATTTTTTCTATCGATTGAGCACAAGAAACTGCCCATTTACCGATTTCAACTACCCAATAACATGGTCAGAAATTTGCAATTTGGCCAATTTCACGAAAATTAAAAAATACGACAATTTCAAAATAAGGTCCAGAATGAACAATGCAGACATTCCTGGCTCTAAAATAAGATTTTCTTTGTTCATCAGTCATGTCTCCAGGTCCCTGTGATATTACTCTTGCTTTTTATTTTGAAATTTTATTCAAACAAAAAATAGAAGATTTACTGTTATGCAGACTACTGCAATACTGTAATAATTGTAAAAATTACATCAACCCATTCATGACTGCGTATTAGAATGGCTATTTGGACATTTATTGGACAATGACATCATTTGTTTACTTTTGAACATCGGCAAAAATCAAACATTTCCTGTACTTTGTGCTCCATTTCCAGGTTCTTTTTATAGTAAAATTAATCAAAATCACCTCCATTTCTATAATATAGTTTCCATTTTATCAAATGAGACCATGAAAACGAGAATACAACCACAAATACTATACGAAAATAGACCACAAAGTCGGCATTTTAATTAAAAAAAACGGTCGGAGTTTTTTTTTTCTCATTATGCACTGCGTGCTCCAGGATTTTTTTTATGTGGTGCACACTGACCACACAGACCCATTCTCTCACATGTGGGCCTACTAGCTTTCTCCTGCCTGATTTGAAGCCGCTAGAATTTATGAGTATATATACGTCAAACACGGTACCTCACAAACGTATATATACGGCCGCGACAGTCAAAGGGTTAATACGTGTTTATTTCGCCTGACCGAGTGATTGCCCACCATCCAAGTCTCCAAAACGAATAAAATTAGTTGAAGAATCAGAGAATGATGGTGTGCCATCTCCTGATTTTATTCAATACATACAATGCCACTCACCTCTCACAAATTCATCTTAATATTTTATGGTAAGTAATAAATGTACTGTGTGTGTATTTTACTTTTTACTGTATGTTTTAATGCCTAATTCTATTGCAAACTTAATATATGTTAGTGTAAACTTGTTATCTAGCACTTACATGCATTTATAAGTGGAAAAAAAGGGGTGTTCCACTTTAAGGCGATTTCCGCTCTATGGCAGTAGCCTGCAACCTAACCTGCCCTTTAAGTGGGGCCCTACTGTATAGAGCTCACATTTATTTGAAAAGAGGGTGATCAAGAATCACAGATTTAACCCTTTCAGGGTCCGTGCTGTAGATCTACGGCTTTACGTTGAGAGTCCAAACTGTAGATCTACGCCATGAGCTCAGCTCACTCTGATAAGCTGTGAGCAGTAAATTTGGGCCTAGATATGAGAAAATATATTTATGTGGTATGTGTGCACCACATAAAACAAATCCTGCAGCACACAGTGCATAATGAGAGAAAAAAACTGAGACCGTAATTTTCGATTAAATAAGACTCTTTGTAGTGTTTTATCATATGTTTTTTATAGTTGTATTTGCGATTTCTTGGTCTCATTTGATAGAATGGAAGGTATATTACAGAAATAGAGATGATTTTGATTGGTTTTAGTAGTGGAAATGGCTTGAAACTGAGCTCAAAGTAGCGGAAATGTTAAATTTTTGCTGATGTTCAAGAGTAAACAAATGACCTCACATGTGTAATACATGCCTGCTGGTGGATCTAGAATACATTCACAAATGTGGTGATGATATTTATACAATTATTATAATATTGCATAACAGTAAATCTTCTATTTCTTGGTTTGAATAAAAATTCATTGTGAATAAAAAATCAAGATGAAATTCATTTGTAAAGCCTAAAAACATAATTAATGAACAGAGCAAATGTTAGTTTAGTGCCAGGAATGCCTGTATTGTTCATTCTGGACCCTATTTTGAAACAGGAATATTTTGAACTTTGTGTTAACCCTTTCAGGGTCCGTCCCGTAGATCTACGGCTTTACGTTCAGGGTCCAAACCGTAGATCTACGTCATGAGCTCAGCTCACTCTGATAAACTGTGAGTGGTACATTTGGGCCTAGATATGAGAGAATACATCTATGTGGTATGTGTGCACCACATAAAACAGATCCTGCAGCACACTGTGTATAATGAGAGAAAAAAAATGAAATCATGATTTTTTGATTAAAACAGCAACTTTGCAGTGTTTTTTCGTATGTTTTTTATAGTTGTATTTGCGATTTCTTGGTCTCATTTGATAGAATGGAAGACATATTACAGAAATAGAGATGATTTTGATTGGTTTTAGCACTGGAAATGGCTTGAAACTGAGCTCAAAGTAGCAGAAATGTTAATTTTTTGCCGATATTCAAGAGTAAACAAACGACCTCACACGTCTAATACACGTCAGCTGGTGGGTCTAATATACATTCAAAAATATGGTGATGATATTTATACAATTATTACAGTATTGCATAACAGTAAATCTTCTATTTTTTGGTGTGAATAAAAATTATTATGTGAATAAAAAATCAAAATGGAATTTATTTGTAAAGCCTCAAAACATAACTAATGAACAGAGGAAAATGTTAGTTTAGTGCCAGGAATGCCTACATTGTTCATTCTGGACCCTATTTTGAAATTGGAATATTTTGAACTTTGTGTTAAATTGGCCAAATTAACAATTTCCGATCACTTTATTTTGTAGTTGAAACAGTTGACTTGGCGATTTCTTGTGCTCAATCGATAGAATAGAAGTAATACTAGTGAAATAGCTAAGAATTTGGTTGATTGGAATAATGTAATTGGCCTAAAATGGGAGTCAAAGTCGGCAAAATCGCCGATTCGTAAATATCGCTGACACATCAAAATTCGCGAGAGCATAATTTCGTCAATTTTCCACCAAATTTCGTACTTTTTGTTTTATTACCTTCACAAAAAGATTCTCTACGATTTCATAAGAAAAATAACAAATTTTTTTTTTTTAAATTCTTGGACACTGGTGCGTGACTCCAGATTTGGGCCTTGGACCCTGAAAGGGTTAAATTGGCCAAATTACCAATTTCCGATCACTTTATTTTGTAGTTGAAACAGTTGACTGTGCGATTTCTTGTGCTTAATCGATAGAATAGAAGTAATACTAGTGAAATAGCTAAGAATTTGGTCGACTGAAATAATGTAATTGGCCTAAAATGGGAGTCAAAGTCGGCAAAATCGCTGATGCATAAATATCACTGACACATCAAAATTCGTGAGAGCATAATTTCGTCAATTTTCCATTAAATTTCATACTTTTTGTTTTATTACCTTCAGAAAAGATTTTTACCATTTCATAAGAAAAAATAACAATTTTTTTTTTTTTAAATTCTTGGACCCTGGTGCACACTTTGAAATTTGGCCTCTGGACCCTGAAAGGGTTAGTAGTTGAAACCCATGAGTGACTATAAGATGAGGAGCACTTACTGTCTTGAGACACAGGTGGGGAGGGTGGGTAATGTAAATGGCTTGTCTTGAGACACAGGTGGGGAGGGTGGGTAGTGTAAATGGCTTGTCTTGACACAGGTGGGGAGGGTGGGTAGTGTAAATGGCTTGTCTTAAGACAGGTGGGGAGGGTTACCTGGAGGTTATTCCGGGAATCAACGCCCCCGTGGCCCGGTCCATGACCAGGCCTCCCAATGGATCAGGGCCTGATCAACTAGGCTGTTATTACTGGCCGCACGCAGTCCAACGTACGAGCCACAGCCAGCTGATCCGGCACTGACTTTAGGTATCTGTCCAGCTCTCTCATGAAGGCAGCCAGGGGTTTATTGGTAATTCCCCTAATGCTTGATGGGAGGCTGTTGAACAGTCTTGGGCCCTGGACACTTATGGTGTTTTCCCTTAGTGTAATGGTGCCCCTACTTTTAATTGGGGTCATTTTGCATAGCCTGCCCAGTCTTTTACTTTCATAGGGAGTGATTTCTGTGTGCAGATTTGGGACCATTCCTTCCAGGATTTTCCAAGTGTAGTGTAGGGTGGGTAGTGGAACTATTTGTCCTTCAGACACAGGTGGGGAGGGTGGGTAGTGTAACTGGCTGTCTTGAGACAAAGGTGGGGAGGATGGGTAGTGTAACTGGCTGTCCACTCACCTGCTTCACTAACATAGCCCCACACCCTACATTCACCTGCTTCACTAACACAGCCCCACACCCTACATTCACCTGATTCACTAACACAGCCCCATATCCTACATTCATCTGCTTCACAAACACAGCCCCACACCCTACATTCACCTGCTTCACAAACACAGCTCAACACCCTACATTCACCTGCTTCACTAACACAGCCCCACACCCTACATTCACCTGCTTCACAAACACAGCTCAACACCCTACATTCACCTGCTTCACTAACACAGCCCCATATCCTACATTCACCTGCTTCACAAACACAGCCCCACACCCTACATTCACCTGCTTCACTAACACAGTCCCACACCCTACATTCACCTGCTTCACAAACACAGCTCAACACCCTACATTCACCTGCTTCACTAACACAGCCCCATATCCTACATTCACCTGCTTCACTAACACAGCCCACACCCTACATTCACCTGCTTCACAAACACAGCCACACCCTACATTCACCTGCTTCACATAACACAGCCCCACACCCTACATTCACCTGCTTCACTAACACAGCCCACACCTACATTCACCTGCTTCACTAACACAGCCCACACCTACATTCACCTGCTTCACAAACACAGCCCACACCCTACATTCACCTGCTTCACTAACACAGCCCCAACCCTACATTCACCTGCTTCACTAACACAGCCCCAACCTACATTCACCTGCTTCACTAACACAGCCCCATACCCCTACATTCACCTGCTTCACTAACACAGCCCCATATCCTACATTCACCTGCTTCACAAACACAGCCCCATATCCTACATTCACCTGCTTCACTAAACAAGCCCCACACCTACATTCACCTGCTTCACTAACACAGCCCATACCCTACATTCACCTGCTTCACTAACACAGCCCCATATCCTACATTCACCTGCTTCACAAACACAGCCCCACACCCTACATTCACCTGCTTCACAAACACAGCCCCACACCCTACATTCACCTGCTTCACTAACACAGCCCCACACCCTACATTCACCTGCTTCACTAACACAGCTCCACACCCTACATTCACCTGCTTCACTAACACAGCTCCACACCCTACATTCACCTGCTTCACTAACACAGCCCACAACCTACATTCACCTGCTTCACTAACACAGCCCCACACCTACATTCACCTGCTTCACTAACACAGCCCCACACCTACATTCACCTGCTTCACTAACACAGCCCACACCCTACATTCACCTGCTTCACTAACACAGCCCAACCTACATTCACCTGCTTCACTAACACAGCTCCACACCCCTACATTCACCTGCTTCACTAACACAGCCCATATCCTACATTCACCTGCTTCACTAACACAGCCCCATATCCTACATTCACCTGCTTCACTAACACAGCCCCATATCCTACATTCACCTGCTTCACTAACACAGCCCCATATCCTACATTCACCTGCTTCACAACACGCCCAACCTACATTCACCTGCTTCACTAACACAGCCCCATACCCTACATTCACCTGCTTCACTAACACAGCCCATATCCTACATTCACCTGCTTCACTAAACACAGCCCACATCCTACATTCACCTGCTTCACTAACACAGCCCCAATCCCTACATTCACCTGCTTCACAACACAGCCCCAACCCTACATTCACCTGCTTCATAACACAGCCCCAACCCTACATTCACCTGCTTCACTAACACAGCCCACACCCTACATTCACCTGCTTCACTAACACAGCCCCACACCCTACATTCACCTGCTTCACTAACACAGCCCCACACCCTACATTCACCTGCTTCACTAACACAGCCCACACCCTACATTCACCTGCTTCACTAACACAGCCCCACACCCTACATTCACCTGCTTCACTAACACAGCCCCCACACCCTACATTCACCTGCTTCACTAACACAGCCCCACACCCTACATTCACCTGATTCACTAACACAGCTCCACACCCTACATTCACCTGCTTCATTACCACAGTCCCACACCCTACACTCACGTGCTTTACTAACACAGTCTCTCACCCTACACCCACCATTCTTGTCTTCACTCTATTTTTCTTTTTTATCACCCTGTCTTGTCTCTGAATATTAACCATGGCATAAAACAAGGCATACTAGTAATATTAGAGGCACTAAGAAGAGGAATAAAAGTTAGTCTCAGTGTGCTTAAAAGAACAAAACAACAGTGAAGCTGTAACACACTCTCAGGAAGAAGCATGTCCCATTTACTATGGAAGGAGTACATAGTAACTGTCAAACACACATTTCCCTCAAGAGCCTTACTTAATTTTATTAATAATTTTTCTACTTAAATTTTGGGTACATATATTTTTTTTTACAAAGGTTATGACAACACATGGGTCATGGGCACATAAATATACATTACAGTTTCTCCTCACTTAACGATGGAGTTCCATTCCTAAGACCACGTCAGTAAACGAAGTCATCGATAAACAAGGAGTATACTATTATAGTAGTGGGCGTTGTGTCAACCATCTTTGTTGTTATTTTAATGTCATCACTGCACCATTTATAAAATTATTAATATATTTTTAAATGTTTATACAGCAGTGTACTGTATATTTTAATTAACAGAATAGAGTAAATCAGCAATAATACATTATTTAGGTATGCATTCTAGTCAGAGAGCCCGTCGTAAGTCAAAGTCATTGGTAAACGAGTACATTGCTAAATGAGGAGAGGCTGAATGTAAATTTCACCTTGAACAATCCATTAATCAAATATTGCACATAACAAAGTATAAACTTCATTACATGCAACTAGACCTAGCAGTGCAACATGAACCCTCTCCACACATTTCTAGATCAACAAGAAACAAACTGTTAAAAAAATTAGTGATATTTATTTGTGCCATGACACCTTGAAAAAGATGGAACCTAATGTTTCCACACGTTATTTTCTCTACCCACCACATTTTTGTATACATATCGTGTACATTTTTATGGAGCTTAACTGCCGCAAAAGGTGGCTGGCTACTGTAATAAAAAAAAATTTAATCTTGATGAACGTGGTAAAAGTTTCTCTCATATTTCCCAGCAGACATTTTTACACTACAGTATCAAATCTAAAATTCAATGAATGTCATTTTTTCTTTTTAACCCATCAGTTGTCTCCCATAGAGCCAGGGTGACCTGAAAAAGAAGAAATGAAAGATTCTCTTCTAGACCGTCATTTAACACGGTTTTGTTTGGCACATTTTAGTTATAGCACTACTGAAGAACTGCAGCACATTTCTGTATAACACTTCATAAAATTAACTTAACATGGTTCAGTTTGAGTAAATATGAGTTACTGAGTAAATATGACTTACTGACTGACTGATTGATTGACTTACTGGCTTGACTGATTTACTGACTTACTTGACTAACTTGCTGACCTGAATGATTTACTCACTGACTGACTTGACTTACTGACCTGACTGATTTATGCACACTCCAGTACAACCATCAACTTCAGTACCAGAACCTCTACCATCCACCTCAGCCCAGTAGGACCACAACATAACTCTCCACTCTCTTCACAATCATCCACAAACACCAGCACCCACAATTTAAGGTTAGAAATACTATTATTTCTGTTGCATTTGTATTCTTAAATGGTAAAAACATAATACATCACAACAATGAACAACAATTACATATTTACTTTTACTTTAGTAAGATCTGAAGTCTAAAAACAAATTGTTTGGCTTCTTGGGGCTACCAGGAATGTAACCCTATTATTCCCATAGGTTCTTCAGTTTATCAAACACAGATTTACCTAACACGGCATTTTCAGGAACGTAACTACTGTGTAATATAATGGTACACTGTGGTATGTATGCACAACAGAAGGTACGAATGTTTCATGTATCAAGTAAATGCAAACTTTTGAAAGAAGATATAAGAGACATAAATAAGGAAGTAAGTCGAAGTCAAAGAGTAGTGAACCAGTAATTTCATTATAGAGAACATTTCTGTGAAAACTCTTGCTCTTTTTGGTAAACTGTTTCATGTGTTGTGTTTATTTAACTAGTACAGTGGACCCCCGGTTAACGATATTTTTTCACTCCAGAAGTATGTTCAGGTGCCAGTACTGACCGAATTTGTTCCCATAAGGAATATTGTGAAGTAGATTAGTCCATTTCAGACCCCCAAACATACACTTACAAACGCACTTACATAAATACACTTACATAATTGGTCGCATTCGGAGGTGATCGTTATGCGGGGGTCCACTGTATTGTGTTGTCATGTCTAAGTATTAATTATGTTAAGAATACTTACAGTACCACTCTGAGGCATGGCAAAAACATCAATAACTCTAACAGTGTAGTCATCAACAAACTCTCCCAGCATGAGACCCATCACTTCCATGGGCACTCCAGCTCGTCCATGCTTCAGCATCTTCAGCAACGCCAGAGATGAGATGTACACCTGCCACAAGAATATAGTTATAGCATAACCTGAAATACTGAACTATCTTAATAACCTATTCTATACACAATTGCAAAATTTACACAAATCTTTACATGGTACACAATGAACTGAAATATTTAACAATTTATTTAAAAATTTGTGGGTTACAGTAGGGCCCCACTTATACGGCAGGTTAGGTTCCAGGCTACCGCCGTAAAGTGGAAATCGCCATCAAGTGGAACACACCTTTTTTTCCCCTTATAAATGCATACAAATACTAGATAAGTTTACACTAACACATATTAAGTTAGCAATAGAACTAGACATCAAAAAACAATAAAAAAAGTACAATACACACATAGTGCACTCATTACTTACCTTAAAATATTTATAGTCTTAAATCTAGGGTGAGATGAGTAGTATTTATTGTAAGAAATCAAGTGTGGTATGTATGGTAGTCAGCCGGGCTACCATACCAGGCCACCCCACCTACACATATTCTATTACATTTAAGCATCCCAGAGCGATAAAATGCACATACAGTTTACTCATTACTTACCTTAAAATATTTGTAGTCTTAACCCTTTTAGGGTCGAAAGGCCCTCTCAGAGACTTGTTCTCAGGGTCCCCCAAATTTCAAAAAAAAAAAAATTATTTTTTCTTATGGAAAGATAATCTTTTCCCGATCATAATGACACCAAAAGTATGAAATTTGATGGAAAACTTACGGAATTATGCTCTCGCAAAGTTAACGGTCTCAACGATGTTTTCGCATCGGCGATTTTGCCACTTTGAGCCCTATTTTCGACCAATTCCACTACACTAGGTGACAAAAATCATGAATATTTCGCTAGAACTCCATATTTTCTATTGAAGGAGTGCAAGTAACCACCCATTTACCAATTTCAATTATCCAATACAGTGGTCAGAATTTAGCAATTTTGCCAATTTCACACAAATTTCAAAACATGCCAATTTCCAAATAAGGTCCAGAATAAACAAGAAAGACATTCCTGGCACTAAAATGACATTTCCTCTGTTCATTAGTCATGTCCCAATGCCCCTCTTACATTCTTTTGCTTTCCACTTTGAATTTTTATTCTCACAAAAAAAAAAGATTTACTGTTATGCAGACTACTGCATTAGTGTAAAAAATGGTATAAATAATATCGGCGCACTTGTGAAAGAATATTAGACTCACCAGTTGACGTGTATTGGACGCTTAGCATGATTTGTTTACTTTTGAACTTTGGTAAAAATCTAACATTTCTGCTACTTTGAGCTTAATTTCAAGGTACTTTTCATTGCAAAATCAGTCAAAATCATCTCAATTTCTGTAACATGTCTTCCATTCCATAGAATGAGACCAGGAAAACTAAAATACAACAATAAATACTATACGAAAATACAGTGCAAAGTCGCTGTTTTAATCCAAAAACACAAAGTTTTTTTTTTCTCATTACGCACTGTGCTGCAAGATTTTTTTATACTGCGCACACTGACCACATAGACCCATTCTTTCATATGTAGGCCTATCAGCTTTCTCTCACTAGATTTGAGGGCGCTAGAATTTAGGCGTACTAGTACGTCAAAAACCCTGGTGTGTAAGCCATACTAGTACGGTCGAAACCCTGAAAGGGTTAATCTAGGGTGAGATGAGTACGTACTATTTATTGTAAGAAATCAAGTGTGGTATGTAAGGTAGTCAGCCGGGCTACCATACCAAGCCATTCCACCCACACATATATTCTATGATATTTAAGCATCCCAGAGCGATAAAATGCATATACAGTTCACTCATTACTTACCTTAAAATATTTGTAGTCTTCATGTAGGGTCAGGAGTGAGTAAACGAGATAAAACGAATAAATGAGAGAGAGAGAGAGTCAGTATATGAGGGAGGACAGGCACAGAGTAATGTAAACAAACCAGGCGAACGTAAGTTTTGTAAACAAAGTGTACACGTCCGGTTTGTGTACAAGTTGTCTCTACATTGATATGGTAGAATAAATAAAGAAGAACAATCCCATTCTCATGTAACACCATTATTAGAAGAAATGACGCTCTGAGTGAAGGCAATGGAAATAAGTCATTCTGTCTGCCTTTTTTGGGTTATCCTAGGTTCTCTACACATATGCAGTTATGTATGATAATCTTTGTAACTGTATTTGTGTATACCTGAATAAACTTACATACAAAAGGAATAATTTTCTACAGTTACCCCCAGTAACACATTTTCTCTATGTTAGACTAGAGAAAATGTTATTCTTCTTGTCACTTGTACAAGTTATCTGGCTACGACATCTCATATTTATGTTTATTTATTCTATTGTGGGGTGTATTTATCATCTTTATATGTTATGCATCGTGTTTATTACATAATTTTGAAAAAATATCATAGATGGATTAATGAAAATGTGTATATTAACGTAATATACGACATTTAAATGAGACTCGTTGATTATTATCATTACTAATATGACGTATTGAGATATAAGACACTCTTACTGATTTTAATGTGAACCTGCATGCCAGCACAGTATGCAAGTTTATTTTGGTACAGGTATACATAAGCATAATTATCAGAGTACAGTATATATAAAATATGAAATAACTTTTAAAAACACTTGAAATAATGGAGAGACTTAGTGCTTATGGATCTCACAGAGAATGTAAACAAACCGGGTGGGGCGTGGTGACAGTATTAGAAAGTCAGGTGGGGGGAACCACATAGCGAGTTTTGGTCATAATTTGAAATGATCGTATTAGTGGAACGCCATAAAGCGAAACACCGTAAAGCGGGGCCCTACTGTATGCACAAGCAGCCAGCAAGTAGGAAACAAACTTATAACGATGTTTCGGTTCAACTAGTCACACAGAAGTGCAAAGGGAAGGAAGTCAGAGTATAGAGTGGGAGGGGGGATGGAGAGGAGTAGTGTGACGAGAGTAAGCTATGGTCTTTTAGTGGTAGTTGCAGAAAAAGCAGCACAACAGTGGTAGAGGTGGCAATAAAAAGGTAGTAGCAGCAGCGAAAAAAAGGGGTCAGAGGGCGGAGACTTAGCAAAGAGATATTAATGGTAATAGAAGTAATAATGAAAGTACTCTAAGAACAAAAGAAAAGAAGAGCACTGCAGGAGAGCTAAAGCACACAAGGGTAGAACCAAATCTGAATGGGCCAAAACTCTGTAAGACAGAACCCACCTAGGCAGTATCCTATGCAGTTTTGGTTCTACCCTCATGGGCCATTAGCTCTCCTGCAGTGCTACTCTATTCTCTCTGTTCTTAGACTACCTCTACTGTTACTTCTACTACTACTATTAACATCTCTTTGCTACATCTCCACCCTCTGACACATTTTTCACTCCCACTACTACCTTCTCATTGCCTCCTCTACCATTTTGCACTCTTTTTCTGCTACTTCTACAATTACTATACAATTACAATCATTATAGTACTCCCATCCCCACCCCCTACTCATATATATTATGGCTCTCTTCCCTTCACACTCCTGGGTGACTAGTTAATGGTACAAGAAAGATCAAAATGTAGTTATAAGTTTCAGTCTCCCATGTCCGAGATATTTGTTCATAGTTCCAGTCACGACACTGTGTCTTTTTATTCTTCAGTATGACCTAGTTATGACAAAAAAAATATAGAATAGTAGACAGGGTTATGGCTAACCTGTTCTGCAGTATCAGGAACTGGAGCATCATTTGGTGGAGGTCCTTGACCAAGTGATGGAAGACCACCTCCGAGGCGCAGCAGACGATCCATGTTTTACTGTAAATATTACATCATTAGTATTATTATTATTTTTAATATTATTATTAGTTACCAGTATTATTACTGCAGTACAAACTATTCATAAACAAGTGCTAAATACTTAAGGGCTATACAGCACCTTGAGATAGGGCCCAAGACCAGATTCTGGCAGAAGAAAAAGTCTCGAAACCCATCAAAGGTAGAAAATGATCCAATGAAGGGTAGCTCTAATTCTTTGGATTACAAGCATATTACAATAATCAGAGACTTCCCCTTGAAGGGATTGCATCAGTAGTAAGAGCAGAAGAGTTTTAGGGACAACAAGCTGATGAATCCAAGTTGGCTCCACTTATACAACAGGTTAGGTTCCGGGCTACTGATGTAAAGCAAAAATTGATGTAAAACAAAACAGCCTTTTTTCACTTTCAAATGCACATAAAAACCTGATAACATGTTTACACTATCATATATTGAGCAACAGAGCTAGGCCTAAAAAATGCATATACAGCACATACATTACATACCTTCAAATATTTTTGTCCTTAGCTTAGAGTGAATATATTTACTGTAAGAAGTCTGAATAAATGAAGAATGGGCATAATTGAAAACTGCTGCATTAGTGAAATGCTGTAAAGCAAGAACTAACTGTATGTAGATAACAATAAGGTGTGCCTAAGAAAAGCAACTGGAAATGACTGTGAAATGACGTGAAAGAATCTGAGGACACCATGCAGTACGAAGTAGTGAAGCACAAAATATACATAGCAGCATAGGTGTTGATTACCCAGGATAATCCAGAAAAGTCAACATAGCTTATTTCCATTAGTGAAGAACACAATATTGGAAAGGTGAGTTAGGAATATAATAAGTTTTTTACTAACACATCAGCCATTTCCTGCCAAGGCAGGGTGGCCTGAAAAAGAAAAATTTTCATCATTCACTCCATCACTGTCTTGCCAGAGGCATGCCCACACTACAGGTATAAAACTGCAACATTAACACATTAATACAATGTAATGATGACTGAAGAACAATGCTCTAATAATGAGCAAAAACAACGTAATACGTAATGAGTGAAGAGCATAAGAATATTGAGCTATAGTTACTGACAACTACTTGGTGGAACCCAAACATTAATTTGGATTCCACCAATACGTACACATAATGTACATCACTGAAAAAGTATTTCTTGTGTAAATTTTAATTTGTGGAGAGATGTATTAATCAGAGGCGTCATAAGGGGGGGCTGCCCCGGGTGACACCATTTAGGGGGGTGACACCATAGAGCCTCAAAAGAAGGTGACACTAATGCACAAAACAGTGCTGCACCACCATAAGAGAAGAATCCTTCGTTGATTTTGATGATTTGATAGATTGATTTTGATGATGTGATAGATGATTTTGCATAATTGAAGGCAAAGAATGCAAGATCAGATTTACTGTGATGTTACATGTACTCAAGATCAAATGTAAGATCAAATTCACTGAGATGTTACCTGTACTCAAGGTCATATCGAACTAGTGTTTCTCTGATATTGCAATGTTTTTCTTCATATTTCAAGTTTTTTTGTTTTTTAGTTATGGCATTGTTGAAGATGAATAAATGTAGAAACTGTTGGCTGTACTCAAAGTGGTATTTGAGTTTATGTTTCCTCAATATTACTACGATTATTTATTTTATCATTAATAAAGTTGGGAAGTATTCTCCTGTTCAGTTTATGGCCCTTAAATGTTCTCATTGTTAAACATTTATCACTGGTCGAGTACGATGACATAACCGGAGTTTATCCTCCCCATCCCCCCGCTCTTGAATTTCATGCAGGTGACACCAAAGATGCTTCCCCGGGTGACACCAGAGATTCTGCCCTGGGTGACACCAACTCTAGCGATGCCTCTGGTATTAATGAAAATAGGCGAGATACAGGGGGTTGGGTTGGGTTATGTGAAGTTAAGGTTAGGCTTTTATGGTTAGTTAAATTAGGTTGAATTTACATTAGGTTTGGGTAGGGCTCATTTACTTTAGGGTAGGTTTCATTTATGTTAGATTTTGATGAGGTATGGTTAGGTTTAATGTAGGTTAAATTAGGTTCGTCTTTATTTCATTTAGGTTAGGTGTCACAGGTTTGGTTTACATTAAGGTAGGTTTTTTATTTAAATAGGTTTCTGTTAGGATTTCTTAGGTATTATTTAGAATGTGTTAGGCATCATTTATGATTGCTAGGCATCATTCATGATTTGTTAGGAATCATTAACGATTTGTCAGGCATCATTTATGATTTGTTCAGTATCATTTAGGATTTGTTAGATATCATTCAGGATTTGTTTGCCATCATTTAGGATTCGAAAGGTATCATTTAGGATTCATTAAACATCATTTAGGATTCATTAACCCCTTCAGGGTCCAAGGCCCAAATCTGAAGTGGTGCCCCAGTGTCCAAGAATTTTCAAAAAAAATTTTTTTATTTTTTCTTATGAAATGGTAGAGAATCTTTTTGTGAAGGTAATAAAACAAAAAGTACGAAATTTGATGGAAAATTGACGAAATTATGCTCTCGCGAATTTTGATGTGTCAACGATATTTACGAATCGGCAATTTTGCCGACTTTGACTCCCAGTTTAGGCCAATTACATTATTCCAGTCAACCAAATTCTTAGCTATTTCACTAATATTACTTCTATGCCATCGATTGAGCACAAGAAATCGCCAAGTCAACTGTTTCAACTACAAAATAAAGTGATCGGAAATTGTTAATTTGGCCAATTTAACACAAAGTTCAAAATATTCCGATTTCAAAATGGGGTCCAGAATAAACAATGTAGGTATTCCTGGAACTAAACTAACGTTTCCTCTGTTCATTACTTACGTTTTGAGGCTTTACAAATAAATTCCATTTTGATTTTTTATTCACATAATGAATTTTTATTCACACCAAAAAATAGAAGATATACTGTTATGCAATACTGTAATAATTGTATAAATATCATCACCATATTTGTGAATGTATATTAGACCCACCAGCTGGTGTGTATTAGATGTGTGAGGTCGTTTGTTTACTCTTGAATATCGGCAAAAATTTAACATTTCCTCTAATTTGAGCTCAGTTTCAAGCCATTTCCAGTGCTAAAACCAATCAAAATCATCTCTATTTCTGTAATATGTCTTCCATTCTATCAAATGAGACCAAGAAATCGCAAATACAACTATAAAAACATACAAAAAAACATTGCAAAGTCGCTGTTTTAATCGAAAAATCATGATTTCAGTTTTTTTCTCTCATTATACACAGTGTGCTGCAGGATCTATTTTATGTGGTGCACACATACCACATAGATGTATTCTCTCATATCTAGGCCCAAATGTACCACTCACAGTTTATCAGAGTGAGCTGAGCTCATGACGTAGATCTACGGTTTGGACCCTGAACGTAAAGCCGTAGATCAACGGGACGGACCCTGAAAGGGTTAAATATCATTTAGGATTTGACAGGCATCATTTAAGATTAACTAGGCATCATTTGGGATTTGTTAGGCATCACTTAGGATTTGTTAGGTATCATTTAAGATTTGTTAGGAATCATTTAGGTTACCATGACTCCAGTGGCTAACGCGACGGTCTGGAGTTTTGAGACTCTCTGACCGCGGGTTCAATCCCACCCGTGGTATGGTTCATTTAGGTTAGGTATCATTTAGCTAGGTTAAATAATGTAAACATAGACCATCACCTATCATAGTTAACCCTTTGAGGGTCGACAGGCCCTCTCCGAAACTCGTTCTCAGGGTCGCCCAAATTTAAAAAAAAAAAAAATTATTTTCTCTTATGAAAAGATAGAGAATCTTTTCCCGATCATAAAGACACCAAAAGTTTGAAATTTGATAGAAAACTTACGGAATTATGCTCTCGCAAAGTTAGCGGTCTCGGCGATGTTTACGCATCGGCGATTTTGCCCACTTTGAGCCCCATTTTCGGCCAATTTCACTGTACTAGTCGACAAAAAACATGAATATTTCGCTAGAACTCCATTTTTTCTATCGAATGGGTGCAAGAAACCACTCACTTATGAAATTCAACTATCCAGTACAGTGGTCAGAATTTAGCAATTTTGCCAATTTCACACAAATTTCAAAAGATGCCAATTTCCAAATAGGGTCCAGAAAAAACAAGAAAGACATTCCTGGCACTAAAATGACATTTCCTCTAGTCATTAGTCATGTCTCAAGGCCCCTCTTATATTCTTTTGCTTTCCACTTTGAATTTTTATTTTCAAAAAAAATATAAGATTTACTGTTATGCGACTACTGCATTAGTGTAAAAAATGTAAAAATATTATGGTGCACTTGTGAAAGAAAAATTAGACTCACCAGTTGACGTGTATTGCACGCTTGGCACGATTTGTTTACTTTTGAAGTTTGGTAAAAATCGACATTTCTGCTAATTTGAGCTCAATTTCAAGGCACCTTTCTTTGTAAACCAGTCAAAATCAATTCAATTTCTGTAAAAAGTCTTCCATTCTATAAAATGAGCCCAAGAAAACTAAAAATTACAACAATAAATACCATACGAAAATACACGCAAAGTCGCTGATTTATTCCAAAAAAAATGGCCCAAAGTTTTTTTTTTTCTCATTATGCACTGTGTGCTGCAGGATTTTTTTTAGACTGTGCACACTGACCACATAGACCCATTCTTTCATATGAAGGCCTACCAGCTTTTCCCCCACTAGATTTGAGGCCGCTAGAATTTATGAGTACTAGTACGTCAAAAACCCCTACGCGTAAGACGTACTAGTACGACGAAAAACCCTCAAAGGGGTTAATATTGCAAGACACACCCCAGTGAGTTTCCAAGACTACAATAAAATACAGTGGACCCCGCATACCGTTGGCATCACATAACGATAAATCCGCATACCGATACATTTTATCGCTAAGATTTTGCCTCGTATACCGCTAAAAAACCCGCTCAAGGCTGTTCTTCCGAGACGCGTCCAATGTGCGGTCTTAGCCAGCCTCACATGTTCCGCCGGTGGGATTTTTTACCAGCCACCTCCCGGTAACATCCAAGCATACAATCAGAACATTTCGTATTATTACAGTGTTTTTGGTGATTTTATCTGCAAAAAAAGTGACCAGGGCCCCAAGAAAGCTTCTAGTGCCAACCTACAGGAATAAGGGTGAGAATTACTTTAGAGATGAAGAAAGAGATCATTGATAAGTATGAAAGTGGAGTGCTTTGTCTCCGAGCTGGCCAGGTTGTATAATAAACCCCAGTCAACCATCGCTACTATTGGGGGCAACAAAAAGGCAATCAAGAGCTGTTCTTGCCAAAGGTTCAACTGTGTTTTCGAAACAGAGATCGCAAGTGAGGGAAAGATGTTAGAGACTCTTATTGGTGTGGATAAATGAAAAACAGATAGCAGGAGATAGCATCTCTCAAGTGATCATAAGTAAAAAGGGCTAGGAACTGCATCAGGTTTTAAATTTTAAAAAAATGCCTGCAACTAGTGATGATGTGATGAATTTAAGGCCAGCAAAGGTTGGTTTGAGAGATTTAAAAAGCGTAGTGGCATACATAGTGTGATAAGGCATGGTAAAGGCTGCCAGTTCGGACCACAAAGCAGCTGAAAAAATTGTGCAGGAATTCAAGGAGTACATAGACAGTGAAGGACTAAAACCTGAACAAGTGTTTAATTGTGATGAAACAGGCCTGTTTTGGAAGAAAATGCCAGGCAGGACCTACATTACCAGGGGGAAAAAAGGCAACTCCCAGGACATAAGCCTATGAAAGACAGGCTTACTCTGTTGATGTGTTCCAATGCTAGTGGTGATTGCAAAGTGAAAGCCTTTATTAGTGTATCACTCAGAAACCCCCAGAGCGTTCAGGCAAAAGAATATCCTTAAGGCTAATTTGTGTGTGCTGTGGAGGGCAAACAGTAAGGCATGGGTCACTAGGGACTTTTTCTATGACTGGTTACACCATGCATTTGCCCCAATGTGAAAGATACCCCAACTGAAAAGAAATTAACCTTAAGTGCCTCCTGGTGTTTGACAATGCCCCTGGTCATCCTACAGACGTGGCAGAGACGACTTTAGGGGACATGAGGTTCATTAAGGTGAAATTTTTGCCTCCTAATACCACTCCTCTCCTGCAGCCCCTGGACCAGCAGGTTATTGCAAACTTTCAAAAAACTGTACACAAAAGCTCTGTTTGAAAGGTACTTTGTAGTGACCTCAGAAACTCAACTGACTCTAAGAGAGTTTTGGAGAGATCACTTTAATATCCTCCATTGTGTAAACCTTATGGGTAAGGCTTTGGGAGGGAGTGACTAAGAGGACCTTGAACTCTGTTTGGGGAAGAAACTATGGCCAGAATGTGAGACCAAAGGGATTTTGAAGGGTTTCAGGCTAACCCTGAGAAGAGTATGCCAGTTGAGGAATCCACTGTGGCATTGGGAAAGTCCTTGGGATTGGAGGTTAGTGGGGATGATGTGAAGATGGGGAGGAGACAAGAAGAACTAACCACTGATGACTGCTAGATCAACTTCAACAGCAAGGGGCCAGACCGGAGGAAAGGGGTTCGAGGAGGGAGAGAGAAATTGAAGAAGTTCCCTACTAAAAAGATTAAGGAAATCTGTGCAATGTGGCTGAAAGTGCAAACCTTTATGGATGAAAATCACCCTCACACAGCTATTGCAAAGCCGTGTTGGTGACATTACACTGACAATGTTGTGCACTGGGGGAAAGTATAAAGGAACGGAGGTACAGGCCACTATGGACAGATATGTTGTGGACAGAATCCAGGAAACTCTGAAGCTGGTCCTAGTGGAAAAAAAAGGGAAGAGGGAATAACCCCAGAAAAGGACTTGCACCTCAAGTCTTAAGGAAGGGGATTCCCCTTCTAAACATTAAGACTCTCTCCTCCTCCCATCCCATCAATCATCACTAGATCTTCAATAAAGGTAAGTGTCATGTAATTGTGCATGCCTTTTTCAGTTTGTGTGTATTAAAATTAATATTTCATGTGGTAAAAATGTTTTTTTCATACTTTTGGGCGTCTTGCACGGATTAATTTGATTTCCATTATTTCTTATGGGGAAAAATCATTCGCATAACGATAATTTCGCATAACAATGAGCTCTCATGAACAGATTAATATCGTTATGCGGGGGTCCACTGTAATTGTTTCTTATATCTCCCAAAATAACAATTAATAGCATGTAGCATGTAATAAGTCATTACATGCTACATGGAGAACATGTATGATGTAAAATAATGACATTACATGCTACATGAAGGATGTGTACGATGTAAAATAATGACAGCTCCACACAGTTGTTAGTAACGATTACTCAGTGTTGTAATAATGAGTGTAAAACAAAATATAATGAGTGCAGAGCGAAGAACAGAACTGAATCATCATACACTCAGCACATCTTTTTCAGCCCTGGGACATTGCTCACCCCAGGTAAAACAGTGCTAATACAGACGTCCTCCTAAGTGTGTGTGTTCTTTCATCCATATTATTATACCTGTTACAGTGGAACCTCAAAAATCGAACTTAATCCGTTCCAGGAGCTAGTTCTAAATTCAAAAAGTCTGAAATTCGAAGCAATATTTCCCATAAGAAATAATTCAAATTCAAAGTTTATTCTCTATAAGGATTACAATGCTGAGTTTACAGAATTTGGTTATTGTGTGGTTTACATATAGTAAAATAATAATTACAGAGTGTACCACTAGAACACCTAGCATGGCTAGGCATTTCGGGCAGACTTATATTAAATCTTAAGTTTAAAATATTACAAAATTATGGGGTAAGTTGGTATTATGGCTAAATGACTAAATACTAGTTGTGAGTTTAGCAATGTGAATGCTTTTGTTTTGGCACTATACATAGTTTCAGTATTGGAGTATCACAGGCCAACTTATGACTAGTTAAGATTCATTATTTAGAGATTGAGATTGATATTTCCGTTTATGGTCAAATGGGTGAGTGAGTGTAAGTGTGAACCACCAGGTGGTATTCGTATTATTAGTTGACAGGGTGTATCAGGGAGATAAGATGTTTTCTGATGGTAGTTTTGAAGGTGATGAATGTGTCTGCAGTTTTGGAATTTTCAGGTAGGGTGTTCCAGATTTTAGGGCCTTTGACATACATTGAATTTTTGTAAAGGTTTAGTTGGTGACGGGGAATGTCATAGAGATGTTTGTGTCTGGTGTTGTGCCTGTGGGTTCTGTCACAACTATCAAGAAAGCATTTTAGGTCAAGGTTAATATTGGAATTTAAGGTCCTGCAGATGTAGATTGCACAGTAGTAAGTGTGAATGTACTGAACAGGGAGTAAGTTTAGATCTATGAAGAGTGGGGGGGGGGGGTGTTGCCAGGGATGGGATTTAGTGATTATTCTTAATGCGGCTTTTTGTTGGGTTATTATTGGCTTTAGGTGTGTTGCTGCAGTGAACCCCAAGCACAGATAGCATAGGTGAGGTATGGATATATAAGTGAATGGTATAGTGTGAGAAGGGCAGTTTGAGGCACGTAGTATCGTATCTTGGAGAGGATCCCAAACGTTTTGGATACTTTTTTTGGTTATGTGTTGGATATGGGTGCTGAAGTTCAGGTTGTTGTCGAGGTATAGGCCTAGGAATTTGCCCTCATTATGCCTGGCAATTAGAGTGTTGTCGATCTTAATGTTAATCTGCGCATCTCCTGCTCTGCTACCAAACATAATGTAGTAGGTTTTGTCAACGTTAAGCGTAGGTTTATTGGCTGTCATCCAAGTCGATATTTTGATCAGCTCCTCATTAACAATGGTGTTGAGGGTGGCAAGATTAGGGTGAGAGATGACATAAGTCGTGTCGTCAGCAAAGAGAATGGGGTTCAGGTGTCAAGATACGTTTGGAAGATCATTGATGTATATGAGGAAGAGCAGGGGACCAAGGACACTTCCCTGCGGAACTCCAGTATCAAGTGGCTGTGTTGTTGATGCTGTGTCTTTAATGGTGACATACTGATACCTATTAGTAAGGTAAGATTTGAAATATGCAAGCGCATGGCCTCTTATGCCATAATGGTCAAGTTTGTGGAGTAGGATGCCGTGGTCTACTGTGTCAAAAGCTTTTCTTAGGTCAATAAAAATTCCTAGTGGATATTCCTTATTTTCCAATGCTGTGTGAAGCAGATCTAGAATTTTTATGATTGCATCGTTAGTGCTTTTATTTTTCCTGAATCCAAATTGGCAGGGGTTGAGTATGTTTTGTGACGTTATAAATGAATACAGTCTCCTGTGCACGAGTTTCTCAAAGATTTTGGATAGCAATGGTAAGTTTGATATTGGCCTATAGTTGTTTAAATCTGTAGGGTCACCACCTTTATGTATTGGTGTAACCCTTGCCGTCTTGAGTAATTTCGGGAAGGTGCTAGTTTCTAGTGACTTGTTAAAAAGTAATGAGATAATATGTGAGAGGACATGGGCCACTCTCTTGGACAATAATGGTGGGACATGAGACAGATTCCCCGAGTTATTTTTAAGTGACTTTATAATCTCGGTGACTTCCGTGGGCTCAGTTGGAGCAAGATAGAAGGAATTTGGAAAATTCCCATCTAGGTAGTCCCCGGCATGGGCATTGGTACATGGGATTTTATTGGCGAGATTAGAACCTATGGTTGAGACGAAGTCGTTTATCTTGTTAGCTGTGTCAGTGGGTTGCAGTGGTGTTTCATTAGGTTTAGTTAGGACAATATTCTTGGTTTTTTCAGTTTGTGGGTCCCTAGAATCAGAGAGAGTGTTTTCCAGGTCTTTTTTATATCTCCTCTTGTGTCAGTGAATCTACTGGAGTAGTATAGTTGTTTGGCTTTCTTTATTACTTTGGTGAGGACTGATGAATAGTGTTTAATCCTTTCAGGGTCCAAGGCCCAAATCTGGAGTCACGCACCAGTGTCCAAGAATTTTCAAAAAAAAAATTTGTTATTTTTTCTTATGAAATCGTAGAGAATCTTTTTGTGAAGGTAATAAAACAAAAAGTACGAAATTTGGTGGAAAATTGACGAAATTATGCTCTCGCGAATTTTGATGTGTCAGCGATATTTACGAATCGGCGATTTTGCCGACTTTGACTCCCATTTTAGGCCAATTACATTAGTCCAATCAACCAAATTCTTAGCTATTTCACTAGTATTACTTCTATTCTATTGATTGAGCACAAGAAATCGCCAAGTCAACTGTTTCAACTACAAAATAAAGTGATCGGAAATTGTTAATTTGGCCAATTTAACACAAAGTTCAAAATATTCCAATTTCAAAATAGGGTCCAGAAAGAACAATGTAGGCATTCCTGGCACTAAACTAACATTTCCTCTGTTCATTAGTTATGTTTTGAGGCTTTACAAATAAATTCCATTTTGATTTTTTATTCACATAATGAATTTTTATTCACACCAAAAAATAGAAGATTTACTGTTATGCAATACTGTAATAATTGTATAAATATCATCACCAATTTTGTGAATGTATATTAGACCCACCAGCTGATGTGTATTAGACGTGTGAGGTCGTTTGTTTACTCTTGAATATCGGCAAAAATTTAACATTTCCGCTACTTTGAGCTCAGTTTCAAGCCATTTCCAATGCTAAAACCAATCAAAATCATCTCTATTTCCGTAATATGTCTTCCATTCTATCAAATGAGACCAAGAAATCGCAAATACAACTATAAAAAACATACGAAAAAACACTGCAAAGTTGCTGTTTTAATCGAAAAATCATGATTTCATTTTTTTTCTCTCATTATACACAGTGTGCTGCAGGATCTGTTTTATGTGGTGCACACATACCACATAGATGTATTCTCTCATATCTAGGCCCAAATGTACCACTCACAGTTTATCAGAGTGAGCTGAGCTCATGACGTAGATCTACGGTTTGGACCCTGAACGTAAAGCCGTAGATCTACGGGACGGACCCTGAAAGGGTTAAGAATATCTTTGTGTATTAAGCCCTGCCTATATTGCTTTTCATATTGGTGTTTCTCATCAATGGATTTCAGAATGGTGCTGGTTAGCCATGGGCAACCAAGCCGTTTGTTTGTGATCTGTTTCGTTTTTATAGGACAATGTTTGTTGTATAGTCTAAGTAGTTTGTTAAGAAAAATGTCTGTCCAGTCATCAATACCACTGGCCTTGGAGAATTCTGTAGGCCAATCAACAGTCTCTAGGTCAGCTGTGAACTTCCTTATTGAGGCCTCATCATGGAGTCTAAATGAGACTTTGTTGTATTCAAGTGGTGGTTTACTAATGTTTGTCAAGAGGAAGGTAGGGTAGTGGTCTGTAGTGCTATCTGTGATTATCCCTGATTTAAGGGGGGCTAGTATATTGGTCCATATGTGGTCTATTATAGTTGCACTTGTTTCAGTGAGCCTGGTTGGTTTAGTTATTGTTGGTATGAGAAGTGTGTTGTTCATATTGTTGATGAAATCAGTTACAGGCTGATCATCTAGTAGGCCAAGGTTGATGTTGAAGTCTCCAGCTAAGAGAAGGTGGTGCTTATTCATTTGTCTGTTTGTTATTAGTGCCTTTAACCCTTTCAGGGTCCGTCCCGTAGATCTACGGCTGGTCGGTGAGTGTCCAAACCGTAGATCTACGCCAAAATTCTAGCGCCGTCAAATTTAGCGCGAAAGCGCTCATAGGCCTACATATGAGAGAATGGGTCTGCGCCGTGGGTGTGCGCCGTAAACAAAAAATCTAGGCGCCCGCATAGCATTGTGGGAACGCCGGCTCAGTCACCTTGTTCACCATGTCTCGTCGCAAGTCAGCTCTCACTCCCGGAAAATTGGGACTCTCCTCTTCCTGTCTGATAGTTCTGACACTGATGGAAGTGGAAATGAAGACGAATTCTACGGCTTTGATAAGTTAGTGACCGAAAATAATGACCAGGATATCGATAATAGTGCAGAAAACCCCGACGATCCTCGACCTTCTACCTCTGGTGTGGGCACTCGTGACTCACGGTCGGGTGTTCCTAAACGTAAGAGAAAACTAATATTTTCCCGTGGCCTGGCCTCTGACTTCAGTAATGACGATGATTCTGACGTGGATTGTGATTTTATTGCGCTCGACGATCATTCGAGTAGTGATAGTGAGGAAACATATTCACCAGTGAAGCGTCGGTATGTTCGCCGCCGCATGCGCTCGGGTAGTGTACCCTATGCTGTGCCCAGGGGACGGAGTACATCCCGTAGTACATCCCGGAGTACATCCCGTGGCCCTACACCCGTTTTAGGTAGTGATAGTGAGGATGATGTGGCTACACTTGGCATGGATGGGCCACAGACATCAGTGGATGGTGTTAGTGGGGCTGGTGGTGGTAGTGGCACCGCCATGCGTGACTCGCTGTGCCACGCGGGAACCCACGCTGCTGACTCGTCAGTTCAAGGACAAAGCGGAGCGTCAACCACCAGCCGCCACAACCACCGTACAACCAGCCTATGATTATGTCAAGTATCCACCAGGCAAACAGTATCTGGGGATTGCGCAAAATCCCATTTTGTGTTCCCAGCCTCACACTTTGAGACTCGAAAGTGGAATTCTACCTACCTGTCCCTTGGCAACACGGCGAAGGAACTGGAATTCTTTGAATTATTCTTTGTCCAGCCATTGATGGGAAAAAACTTAGTCGGGGAAAGTAATAGGTATTTTCTGTACAACCCATGGCAAATACGATCTTATCTCCACAGTTCAAGACTACACAGGTGGAAAAGAGACGGCTGTTGTGCGAAATGTAATTGCTTTTTGCAACAATAATCTTATGCCTCACGTTATAAGCATAATATAAAGATACTGGGTCCACAGATCGCTATTTGTACCCCATCCTCAGTGAAATAATTACCAGTGAACTGGTTTATCTCACTCTTACCGCTGATGTTGCACTTTCTCTGACATAACCAGGCCTGACAGAAGTGACAGGTTATACTGATTAGAAATGTTTTAATGTATCTCAAACAAAAGTTCAGGATATACTTTTAACCATTCAAGAATCTTGTAATGACGAGTCTTAGATTTTGTTCAAAGGTTAAGACTGTATTCAAGCAGTATATACCGAGCAAGAGGAACGCTTTGGTTATAAAAATGTTTGTACTCTGTGATTTGTGACAGTGGCCTGGTGTGGGATATTGTTGTTTACAGGGTAGTCAAAACATTGAAAGCTACCAAGATGTTTATTTGGGTATATCAGGTGACGTATGTGAAAGAAAACATGATTGACCTTATCTTGGTAAGGGCCATACATTATATACCGATAACTATGGTACAAAGCCATTACTCAGTGAATTTCATGCGAGTGAACAAGACAGATGTGTGTTGCAACACAGTGCGTTCTAATCGTAAACATATGCCCAGTTCTCAACGCAGGTGTTCAGTGGTGATGACGTGCAGGTGTGTACTGCCAATGACATCATGCATTACGGTTGGCATGTCAACGAGATGTCACATTGTTGGACAACCATTCACCGTAATGAAATGCAAGACAGTGGCAAAGTTGAACGCTAGAGACTAATGAAACGTATTCGAATACCAGTGACAGTGATTGATTATACACAAAACATGGCGCTTGGTTTGAACAAGTGTGATGCTGATTGGTATTGTTGGACTGTCTCTGTTCGTAAGAGTTACAAGTGTCCATTGAAACTTTTCTTCCATCTCATGGTCATTTCAATGGCTGAATGCATATAATATGTACCAAATAAAGACTGGTAACAGGACCACCGTATGGTGAATTTTGTTTGTCTGTTGTCAGGGACAACTCAATAATGAATGTACCAGGTAAACAACACCTGCATACAATTGGTCCTCGAATTCATCACAATATACCAAGCGTTTGAGAAGGAAGGTTGATCCAATTTCATAATACAAGCTTCCTTCAACTCAAAAGAAATTTGCTCAGAAGAGATGCATTGTCTGTGCACAACAAACGACGGCAACAAAGACGCAAAGACACTCGGTTTATGTGTGAGGAATGTAAGGGCCTCTGTGCATGGTGCCTTGTTTAATGGAGTTCACAAGCTCCAGCAGTTACTAAAACCATGTCCAGTGATTGTAAATATGTAAATATATGATAGAACATTAGTATTATACATTATTTTGTGCATGTTTATTGTATTAAACAACAGTGGTATACAATTATATGATAATAACTTTAGCTGCGTTATTGTGTTCAATACAGTGAGTTATATATATAAATTATATACAGTATTGGTCTCTCAGGCCCCAAATGTTAGTAGGAATAGAAAAGAATGGAAAAGAAATAGAAAAAACAATAAACAACAAAATAATATAATACGGTATGTGGAATTCGTCGATGTTGCCGCCACCACATAAGTTTTCTACGAACTTCTTGGCACTGTATCTCCGGTAAAGGTACTGATCAGATTCTAATTTTTTTTTGTTTTATTACCTTCACAAAAATATGCTCTTTATTTCTGTTAGAAAAAATTATTTTTTTTTTTTTCAAAATTTCGGGGACACTTGGTGCGTGATCTTCAGATTTTGGCCTTGGACCCTGAAGGGTTAATTTCTCACTGAAGTTTGGGATATTTTGTGTGGGTATCGGTAAATGGCACCATTTGTTTAAGGCATCTTAATGGACTTACAATTAATGGCGTTCCAGAAACCCAAAAATATTCACACATAAAAATACTTTTTTTAGAGATTAATTACATTTTACATCACTACCAAATACTATTGTTTTTATTATGTATAGTTAATACATATATATCATAACATTTTTACTTACCTTTATTGAGATTGAGTGATGGCATCTGGAAGATTAGGGAGGAGGAGAGAGGGAGGTAGTTGGGTTAGTGTTAGGAAGGATGAATCCCCTCCATGGAGGATTCAGGTAAAACCTCTCTGGGGTACTTCCATTCTCTGTATTTTAATGCCACTAGAACCAGCTTGAGAGTCACTGGACCCCTTGTCTCACAAAATAACTGTCCACAGTCCTCTGTTTCTGGTGCCTCTAACATTTTTCCCTAAAATGGGACATGGTTCTGTCACTGAACTTGTTGCAAAGATGCTGTTTCAGCTTGCTCAGGTGCGTACTTCGCACAAACATTTGGACATCATTCCACTTGGCACAAAATCTCCTTAATCTTTGAAGAAGGCACCTCAATCAACTACCTATTTAACTTAGCAACATCAGCTCCTTGATTTGTTCTTCTTTGCCAGGATAGAACCGATGGTCGACTTGTTTTTCCATACATCCTGTGAGAGTGATAGCCAAGCGCAACAAGTCTACACCCACTCTTCATCTTCTGTATTGTTTCTTCTTCAACATACTATGGTGTTTCTCACTTTCTTTACCACAGAGGGGTACACTAGAGCAAGTTTCTTTTGGGCAATGGCAGTTATTTTCACAGTCTCACAAGCACTAAACACAACGAAATAATCGTAAAATGCGTGAATGAGAGCGCAGGTTAGTGTTCACTCACTGCACCCAACCCCACCGGCTAGACTGCCTCACGGCGCCTTGCTTGGGGATGCGGACAGAGCGGGCCGGCAGACAGGTCCCGTACCTGGCGGTCCGAAAATAGGGGTGCGTTTGATAATAGGGACACAGTTTGTCCGAAAAAATGGTCCTATTTTTGAAACGTTCGATATGTGATACGTTCGATTTTGGACGGTTCCACTGTACTTTCATAAAGAATAACAGTGAAGGACTTAACACTGAGTAAAGAACTAAGGTGAAGAACATAACACTGGTCAACAGCCAAAATGCTTATGAGACCAAAATAGCAATTTCCAACTAATTTTAGGTCACTGATAATAAATATCATGGTTAAAATTGTTTGTTAGCTCTACTTTTCAACATACACCTTCATGTCACAACAAGTTCCAACAGGCTTGCGGCAGTGTGTTTCCTCGTAATGGAAAGTAATTTAGTGGTCTGCAGCAATACTTATGGATTGATGGAAGCACTTGGCATCGACTATGAACCCAGTCACTGGAGGCTGTTCATGGATTCATCAAAAACGAGTCTGATAGGTGTCTTGTTGCATAACGGCAATTGTCAACCATCAGTGGGGCTATTGCACCAACATATGAAAGAAACACTTATGAAAAAATACAGCATATGTTGCAATGCATGAAATATGATGAATATCAATGGCAGCTCTGTGGTGACTTAAAGGTTGTTGCACTTGTGATGGGCTTGCAGGGCGGATACACCAAGTACTGTACTGCTGCTTTATATGTGAAAGGGACAGCCGTGCAAGAGGTTTCCACTACATCAGGAGAGACTGGCCCCACACTCGTCAAGATTGGAGCCTGGGATGAAAAATGTTCAACATCTCCTCTCATTGAAATAAACAAAATATTTGCTACCCACCACTAAAACATAAAACAGGACTGATGAAAAAATTTGTAAAAGCTATGGCCGAAAACTAGTCAAGGATCAAAATGCCCCTCACTGAGCGACACTAAGATAAGAAAGGGAGTCTTCAATGGTCCTCAGATTCGAGAGCTTCTTAACCCTTTCAGGGTCCACAGGCCCTCTCCGAGACTTTGTTCTCAAGGTCCCCCAAATTTCAAAAAATTATCGTTATTTTTATGAAAAGCGATAGAGAATCTTTTCCCGATCATAATGACACCAAAAGTATGAAAGTTGATGGAAAACTTACGGAATTATGCTCTCGCGAAGTTAGTGGTCTCGACGATGTTTACACATCGGCGATTTTGCCCACTTAGGAGCCCCATTTTCGGCAATTCCAGTGTACTAGTCGACACAAAAAAATCATAACTATTTCGCTAGAACTCCATTTTTTCTATCGAAATGAGTACAAGAAACCACCATTTTACCGATTTCAACTATCCAATACAGTGGTCAGTAATTTAGCAATTTTGCTCAATCTCACACAAATCCTGCAAAGATGCCAATTTCCGAATAGGGTCCAGAATGAACAAAGAAAGACATCCTGGCACTAAAATAACAATTCCTCTTGTTCTTAGTCATGTCCCAATGCCCCTCTTACATTTCTTACGATTTTCACTTTGTATTTTTATTCTCACCCAAAAAAATAGAAGATTTACTGTTATGCAGACTACGGCATTAGTGTAGAAATGTATAAAATAATATCAGCGCCCTTGTGCCCTAAGAATATTAGAGCCCAGTTGACGTGTTTGGACTACAGCATGATTTGTTTACTTTGAACTTTAGTTAAATATCGAACATTTCTGATACTTTGTGCTCAATTTCAAGGTACTTTTCATTGTAAAAACCAGTCAAAATCATCTCAATTTCGGTAATATGTCTTCCATTCCTATTTAAAAATGAGACAGGAAATTAGAATATACCAATAAATTCCATACGAAATACAGTGCAAAGTCGCTTGTTGTAATCCAAAAACACGGTCATTCAAAGTTTTTTTTCTCATACACTCTGTGTGTGATGGATTTTTTTTTATACTGTGCACATGACCCAATTAGACCATTCTTTCATATTAGCCTACCAGCTTTTCTCTCACTAGATTTGAGGGGGTGCTCTAGAATTTCAGGCGTCTAGTACATCACGGGACTCGTGGCCTAAGCCGTTTACTAGTACGGCCAAAACCCTGGAATGGGTTAAAACATGGTGAATGAATCATATCTTATTTGGGGAAGGAGAAAGCTGGTTAGGGAAGCATTCAACTTAGTGATGAAGGGATTTCTCCTGAAAAGAAGGAAGGCAATTTTGTGACCGAATAATGCCCAAAATTCGGTAATAGTGGGAAAAACCCGACGCCCCTCAGTTACCCCTTGATGCGGGGCCCCTCTTGTTCACTTCAGTTGTACCGAATCAAAGGGGAAACCTTTTTCCCCAAATCCCGGACTCAGATGTGGCTTTGGTGATGATGTGATAGGGAATATGAACTACAAGCTCTTGAAAAAGTCCTGCAGTGATAATGAGTGGAATATTCTCCGTGAAGCGTCAGTATAACGACAATATTACCTTGGTAGTGTGCCATTGCTATTCCAGGGGGAAGGAGAAAATTTGGGGCTGAGATGTATTTTTTCTTTCCCCACAATAAGTTATGCCACATGGTATAAGACAAAGTGAAATCATACTGGTCAACGACCCCTGATTGAAACCCCGGTTTTCAGGATATAATCCCCCAGTGAATGTTTTTGTGCTAATGTTAAAAAGTATGCTTCATTTCGGGGAAAAAAACCAGCCTGACAGAAACGACGGGGTTATTAAGATTGGCTGTGTTTGTGTTCTGAAAGAGATTTTTCAATATGTATTTTTATCCCTTCGGGAAAGTTGTAATTCGAGTCTATGTTCTTTTCCAAAGGAAGACTCGTTTCAAGCATTAATCCCCAAGAAAGGGGAAGCTTTGGTATAAATGGTTTGTGCTTTGTGTTTGTTACAGTGGTTGGTATTGGTTTATTGGTACACGGGAAATTATCATTGCAAAATACCAGGAAGTTATTGGGCATCTCTGGTGATGGGGTTCAGAAAAATGATAGAACCTACTTGGGTAGGGGCATATTTTTTATATGAAAACTGGTACACAAGCCCCTATTCAGTGATTTTTTTGGGTGAACAGGGGGACAGATGTGTGTGGCACAGTGGTGAAAAATCGGTTTTTTGCGCTGGCCTGTAGGGTGGGGTTTTGGGGCGTTTGTGCCAAACATCTGGCATTTTGGTGGATGACAAACGAGTGTCAAAATGTTGTATCAGTTCACCTAATGAAATGGCAGACACGGGAGGCGCAAAGAGAGCAATGAACCCATTCTAAACCTGCACTGTGATGTTACCCCTTAATATGTGTTCGTGGACAAAATGTGACATGCAGATTGGGTTTGTGATTGTGTTCAAAATTTTTATAAGGGGTACATAAAACTTTTTTCCTTTTTTTTCTAGACATTTCCTGCTCAATGCTTATTGTATAAGATGAGGACAGAAACAAACCAAATATGACCAGTTTAAAAAGATTTCCCACAGGCTGAGAACTTCTAGAAACATTCTCTGTGACTGTTGTGTATTAAAATATAAAAAAAATAATAATAAAAACTTTTAATATTTTGTTTGTGAAAATATTTTCTAAAAAAACAATGCAACAGTGTTTCGCCCTTATTGTGTTTTTATTGAAAAAGAAAAAAACTTACAAAATACTGATCATAGGTTCACAGGCCATAAAAGTTACTTGGAAAAAAGAAAAATTAAAAAAAAAATGGGAAAATAGTACAAAAACAGAAAAATAAAAAAATACCGGGGAAGGAGTCGGCGATTTTCCCATTGCCCCCCTTTTTGTCAACTTCACGCCCCCCATACTCGGTAAGTATTGTGGTAAAAATTTTTTGTTTAGCCAATATTTAAAAAAAAAAAAAATATTTTTTCACAAAAAAAAATAATTTTCTTTTTTTTTAAAATTTGGGCCCAACCTTGAGAAAAGAGTTTTGAGAGGACCTATCGCCCTAAAAGGGAAATGGGAAAAATTGATCCGATATAAAACAAATTAGTATCAAACAAGCCACGGAATGGTTAAATTCGTAACCGAGGTTCACTGTATTATGAAATACGAAGGGAGGCATGGTCAGAAAAAAAGCAAATATGAATTAAAGCTAAAGAATTTAAAAGAGTTAAGAAACACAGGAAAACTAAAAGCCATAAATTAAACTGAACGAAACAAAAAAATATTTTTTTCTTATGACAAATCTAAGTTGAGAACAACATCCAACATTGGGCCCCCTACTTTCAGAAAAGATGGGCCTACACAGATGACACAAGGAAATGGTGGGTAAAGCCCAAAATTGATAGGTACTTAGCGAGCACTAACAGAGCCATAGATGAAAATTAATTTTTTTAAGAGCGGGGGAACCAAAATTTGATAGATTAAAACCTATCTGATATTATCCTGATGCCAAAATGGCTTCAAAAGGTGAAAAATCACATGCCAGCACTTGCCCAGACCCAGACTCAGGGAAACTCTGTTTTCATCAAGAAGTGCAAGAAAAACCCTTATCATGGTTTTTAACATCTTTTAGAGGGGAAAAAGGGGGACATGGGTCGTTCCACACTGCAAAAAACAAAGACATGCTCCACCCACAAAGAGGCAGTAAAAAGCAATGCAAAAAACTAAAAACCGACGTGCTTACATCCCAAACATAAAAATTTTGAAAGGTTTAAGAAGCAAGATCACACCCATCTAGATCCCCCCAGTTACACAACCCAAGCAACGGGGTTTTTTAGAGCAGGTTGTCCTCTGTCCCAACTACTGTGCATAGACAAGGTCCTGGTGCTCTAGAAGAAAACAAAAACAGATGTAGTTACAAAGACTTTTCCAAAGCCCTTTGAAAGTGTACCCTGGCATAATAGCGCACAAAATGCAGTAAAGGAATAACAGGAAAAGTTGGTAGATGGATTTTTAATTTTTTAACAAAAAGAACACAAAGATTAGTAGTCAACAGAGTAAAGTTGAGGCGACTCGGTGAAAGCTCTGTTCCCCAAAAATACAGTACTCGCCCCCCTCTTGTTCCTCATCATATATCTGAATTTAAAAAAGGAATGTAGCCACAGACCCTGTCTTCATCCGTGACACCCGAAATTTTCATGACAGTGTTTCCACTGAAAACCCCGCAAGACTCCAGGCGGGCTCAATCAAATCTTTTAAAAAAGGGCCGCAAAAAAACTGAAGCTCAAAAGATGAGAAAATTTTTCTTACCCGATCGGAAAAAAGTGAGGAAATTAAAAATATATTGGGTGTAAAAAAATTCCAACCACACAATAAAGCAAAAAACTAAAGTAAAAGACTGGGAGTGATCATGTCAGAGGATCCACCCTTTAAGGGCCAAAATTAATTTAAACGCATCTGCTAGAAAAATGACAGGATGGTTTTTGAGAACCTTCAAAACTAGGGATGCCAAACCCTGATGACATCTTTCCCCGGTCCTTTTTTATTAGGCTGGGAAATTTCTGCACACTAACAGCACCTTTTAAGGAGGTGAAAAAAGCTGACCTAGAAATGTACAGAGAAACCCTTTACAGCACATAACGGAGATTTAAAAACCTCATTTTTGGAGCGCCCTTTAAGTTCCCGAAACCGTATACTGGGAAAGCAGGCGGGAGAATACATGATTACATACCCTGGAAAATCCTAGAGGGGGCAGTACCGAAATTGCACACGAAAATCATCGCAACGAAAGCAAAAGACTGGGGAGCGATGCAACATTCTCCCAAGAAAAAAAGGGGGGCTAGACGATATGAGCAACCAATAAGTGCAGGGGCCCCCGACTGTTCGGCTGCCTCCGCTACTAAGGGGGATTACCCAAAAGACCCTGGGGTTCTTCAAGCAGGCACTGGGGCAACCCCCTAAAGTCATCCCGACAAAATTTGGGGTGTGGTTCTACTG
>NC_069407.1:55780974-55805277 GCF_026875155.1 Cherax quadricarinatus | reverse complement strand
CCAAAACCCCAAAGGGGGCTATGCACCACATATGAAAGAAACTTATAAAAAAATACAGCTATATAACAAAAAGGCACAATACCGTGACTGGAACGATACACAAATAACCCGCACATAAAAGAGAGAAGCTTACGACGACGTTTCGGTCCGACTTGGACCATTGACAAAGTCACACTGTGACTTTGTCAATGGTCCAAGTCGGACCGAAACGTCGTCGTAAGCTTCTCTCTTTTATGTGCGGGTTATTTGTGTATATACAGCATATGTTGCAATGCATGAAATATGATGAATATCAATGGCAGCTCTGTGGTGACTTAAAGGTTGTTGCACTTGTGATGGGCTTGCAGGGCGGATACACCAAGTACTGTACTGCTGCTTTATATGTGAAAGGGACAGCCGTGCAAGAGGTTTCCACTACATCAGGAGAGACTGGCCACCTCGTCAATCATTGGAGCCTGGGATGAAAAATGTTCAACATCCACCTCTCATTGAACTAAACAAAATTTTGCTACCACCACTAAACATAAAACAGGGACTGATGAAAAACTTTGTAAAAGCTATGGCCGAAACTAGTCAAGGATTCAAAATTCCCCTCACTGAGCGACACTAAGATAAGAAAGGGAGTCTTCAATGGTCCACAGATTCGAGAGCTTCTTAACCCTTTCAGGGTCCACAGGCCCTCTCCGAGACTTGTTCTCAGGGTCCCCCAAATTTCAAAAATATTATCATTATTTCTTATGAAAAGATAGAGAATCTTTTCCCGATCATAATGACACCAAAAGTATGAAATTTGATGGAAAACTTACGGAATTATGCTCTCGCGAAGTTAGTGGTCTCGACGATGTTTACACATCGGCGATTTTGCCCACTTAGAGCCCCATTTTCGGCCAATTCCAGTGTACTAGTCGACAAAAATCATAACTATTTCGCTAGAACTCCATTTTTTCTATCGAATGAGTACAAGAAACCACCCATTTACCGATTTCAACTATCCAATACAGTGGTCAGAATTTAGCAATTTTGCCAATCTCACACAAATTTCAAAAGATGCCAATTTCCGAATAGGGTCCAGAATGAACAAGAAAGACATTCCTGGCACTAAAATAACATTTCCTCTGTTCATTAGTCATGTCCCCAAGCCCCTCTTACATTCTTTCGCTTTTCACTTTGAATTTTTATTCTCACAAAAAAAATAGAAGATTTACTGTTATGCAGACTACTGCATTAGTGTAGAAATGGTATAAATAATATCAGCGCCCTTGTGAAAGAATATTAGACTCACCAGTTGACGTGTATTGGACTCACAGCATGATTTGTTTACTTTTGAACTTTGGTAAAAATCGAACATTTCTGCTACTTTGAGCTCAATTTCAAGGTACTTTTCATTGTAAAACCAGTCAAAATCATCTCAATTTCTGTAATATGTCTTCCATTCTATAAAATGAGACCAGGAAAATTAGAATACAGTGGACCCCCGCATAACGATGGCATCACATAGCGATTTTTCCGCATACCGATTACTTTTATCGCAAAATTTTTGCCGCGCATACCGATTAAAAACCCGCTTACCGATTTTCGTCCGAGACGCGTCCAATGTGCCCTCACATGTGCCGGCCGTCCCATTGTTTACCAGCCAGCCTCCGCGGTAACATCCAAGCATACACTCGGAATATTTCGTATTATTACAGTGTTTTCGGTGCTGTTTCTGGGAAAAAAAGTGACCATGGCCCCAAGAAAGCTTCTAGGCCAACCCTGTGGTAAAAAGGGTGAGAATTAGTATGGAAATTAAGAAAGATTTTGAAGGGTTTGGGGCTAACCCTGAGAAGCCTATGCCAGTTGTGGAATCCATTGTGCCTACTTCAAAGATTAAGGAAATGTGTGCACAGTGGGTTGAACTGCAAACCTTTATAGATGAAAATCACCCTGACACAGTTGTTGCAAGCCGTGCTGGTGACTATTTCAATGACAATGTTATGGCCCATTTTAGGAAAGTCTGAAGGAACGGGAGGTACAGAGCTCTATGGACAGATTTGTTGTGCGACAGAGGTCCAGTGACTCTCAAGCTGGTCCTAGTGGCATTAAAAGAAGAAGGGAAGTAACCCCAGAAAAGGACTTGCTACCTCAAGTCCTAATGAAGGGGATTCCCCTTCTAAACAGTAAGAAGATAATGCTCTCCCCTCCTCCCATCCCATCAATCATCACCAGATCTTCAATAAAAGTAAGTGTCATTTAATTGTGCATGCCTTTTTCAGTTTGTGTGTATTAAAATTAACATTTCATGTGGTAAAAAAAAATTTTTTTCATACTTTTGGGCGTCTTGCACGGATTAATTTTATTTCCATTATTTCTTATGGGGAAAATTCATTCGCATAACGATTATTTCGCATAACGATGAGCCCTCTTGCACGGATTAAAATCGTTAACCGGGGGTCCACTGTATACCAATAAATACCATACGAAAATACAGTGCAAAGTCGCTGTTTTAATCCAAAAACACGGTCAAAGTTTTTTTTTCTCATTACGCACTGTGTGCAGAAGGATTTTTTTTTATACTGTGCACACTGACCACATAGACCCATTCTTTCATATGTAGGCCTACCAGCTTTCTCTCACTAGATTTGAGGGTGCTAGAATTTAGGCGTACTAGTACATCACGGACACTGGTGCCTAAGCCGTACTAGTACGGCCAAAACCCTGAATGGGTTAAAAATGGTGACTTTGAATCAGATCTTTTTGGGGAGGAGAAAGCTGGTTAGGAAGCATTCAACTTAGTGATGAAGGGATTTCTCTGAAAAAGAAGGGAAGGCAATTATGAAGAATTGGTGGAAAACCTCATCAAGGCTTACAAGAACATGGGATGTTAATATGTCACTTAAAATCCACTTTTTGGACTCACATTTATTTATTTATTTATTTATTTAGTAATTTTAGCACTCCTTCCAGCAAACTGTGGGGCAGTTAGTGACAAACATTGTGAAAGGTTTCACCAAGATATTTCAACCATGGAAAAATGGTACCAGGGCAAATGGGGCACAAGAATACTTGCAGGTAGACTATTGCTGGACACTGGCAAGAGATTATTCTTCAGCCCACTATAAGCATCAAGCAAAAAGGCAGAGTAGGTACGGAAGTTTAACCCTTAACCCTTTCGGGGTTTCGGCCATACTAGTACGGCTTACGCGCAGGGGTTTTTGACGTACTAGTACGCATAAATTCTAGCGCCTTCAAATCTCGCGGGAAAAGGCTGGTAGGCCTAGGTGTGAGAGAATGGGTGTGTGTGGTCAGTATGCGCAGTAGAAAAAAAAATCTGGGACCCAGTGGCGCATTGTGGGAATGCCATTTTAGTAGACCTTGTTCACCATGCCTCGTGGTAAGAAGCTCCTCACTCGTCGGCGAATTGGGACACTTTTGTTCCCCAGTGACAGTTCTAATACAAATGGAAGTGCCAGTGAAGATGAGTTTCAAGGTTTTGGTGAGGTTGTGACCGAAACTAATGACCATAATATCGGTAATAGTGAGGAAAACCCAGACGACCCTCAGTCTACCACCTCTGATGCTGGGCCGTCTTGTTCACATTCAGTTGTACCAGAATCAAAGAGGAAACTCCTATTTTCCCAAATCCCGGACTCAGATGTGAGCATTGGTGATGATAGTGATAGTGAATATGAACTACAAGCTCTTGAAACCAGTACCTGCAGTGATAATGAAGTGGAATATTCTCCAGTGAAGCGTCAGTATATACGACAATATATACGCTCTGGTAGTGTGCCATATGCTATTCCAAGGGGAAGGAGTACATCTCGGAGTACATCCCGTGCCTGTACAACAGGAATAGACAGTGAAAATGACGATGATAGTGTTGCAATTGGGATGGAAAATGTGCAGTGGTGGTAGTAATGGTGCTGGCCGTGAGGCACCAGCAGTGGGCCATGCTGCCACCCACACTGCTGCCACCCACGGTGCTGCCTCAGCTGATCTACAACAAAAGCCGCCATCCCCCACCCACCCACCACACCAGCCTCCACAACCACAACCACCTGTCAATTTTGTTCCAAATCCCCACCAGTTTGAAGACAGCCAAAGTGGAATACGGCCATCTCGTACACTTGGGAACAATGCCACAGAACTGGAATGTTTCGAGTTATTCTTTGACGAACTCCTGATCGAAAGTATTGTCATGGAAAGCAACACATACTACGAGTACACCATGGCAAACACAATACTTTCACCAAAATCACGTCTACACCAGTGGAAGGAGACAACTGTGGCTGAGATGTATCTTTTCTTTGCCACAATAATGCTTATGCCACATGTGTATAAGCACAAAGTGAAATCATACTGGTCAACAGACTGCCTGATTGGGAACCCCAGGTTTCAGTGATATAATGCAGTGAATCGATTTGTGCTAATGTTACGTATGCTTCACTTCTCAGACAAAACCAGGCCTGACAGAAACGACAGGTTATATAAGATTAGGCATGTGTTTGTGTATCTGAAAGAGATGTTCAATATGTATTTTTATCCCTTCAGGAAGCTTGTAATTGACGAGTCTATGATTCTGTTCCAAGGAAGACTCGCTTTCAAGCAGTACATACCAAGCAAGAGGAAACGCTTTGGTATAAAGTGGTTTGTGCTTTGTGATTGTTACAGTGGTCTGGTATTGGATATTATTGTGTACACTGGAAGTTATACATTGCAAAATACCAGGAAGTTATTGGGCATCTCTGGTGATGTGGTCAGAACAATGATAGAACCATACCTTGGTAAGGGGCATATATTATATACTGATAACTGGTACACAAGCCCCTCACTCAGTGATTTTTTGCGAGTGAACATGACAGATGTGTGTGGCACAGTGTGTGCAAATCGGTTTGACGCTGGCACTCGTAGAGGTGAGGTGCAGGCGTTTGCTGCCAATGACATCATGGCATTTTGGTGGCATGACAAACGAGATGTCACACTGTTGTCATCAGTTCACCCTAATGAAATGGCAGACACTGGCAGGCAGCATAGAGAGAGCAATGAACCCATTCTAAAACCTGCAGCTGTGATCGATTACACCTTCAATATGTGTTCAGTGGACAAATGTGACATGCAGATTGGGTTTGCTGATTGTGTTCACAAAGAGTTATAAGTGGTACATAAAACTCTTTTTCCATCTTCTAGACATTTCCATGCTCAATGCTTATATGTATAAGATGAGGACAAGAAACAAACCACAATATGACACCATGTTTCAAAGACTTCCACAGGCTGCAGAACTTCTAGAAACATTCTCTGTGACTGTATGTGTATATAAAATATAGAAAAATAATAATAAACAACATTTCATATCGTTTGTTTGTGTAAATATTTTCTATAAACAAAACAATGACAACAGTGTTTACGCCCTTATTGTGTAGTATTGAAAAAGAAAAAACTTACAAAATACTGATCATATTGGTCTCACAGGCCATAAAAGTTACTTGGAAAAAGAAAAATTAAAAAATAATAGAAAATAGTACATAAAACAGTAAATAAAAGAATACCGGGAGACGGCAGTCGGCGATGTTGCCACATTGTCCCCCTTTTTCGTCAACTTCACGCCTCCATATCTCGGTAAGTATTGATGGTAAAAATTTTTTGTTTAGCCTATAATATTTAGAAAAAAAAAACTATTTTTTCACAAGAAAAAATAATTTTCTTTTTTGTTGAAATTTGGCCAACCTTGAGAACGAGTCTCTGAGAGGACCTATCGACCCTCAAAGGGTTAAATGAGGAAAATTGATCCAGCATATGAACAAATTAGTATACGAACAAGTCCACGGAATGGATTAAATTCGTAACCCGAGGTTCCACTGTATATATGTAATACGAAGGGAGGCACTGGTCAGAGAAAAAGCAAATATAGAACTTAAGCTCAAAGAATCTTACAAGAGTTAAGAAACACAGGAAGAACTAAAAGCCATAAATTAAACTGAACGAAACACAAAATATTTCTTTTCTTATGACAAATCTAAGTTGAGAACAACATCCAACATTGGGCCCCTACTTTCAGACAAGATGGGTCCTACACAGATGACAACAAGGAAATGAGTGAGGTACTCAAGTCCCAATATGACTAGGTACTTAGCGAGCCACTAACCAGAGCCATAGATGTAAATTAATTTTTTATGAGCGAGACACAGAATTTGATAGATTCAAACCTATCTGATATTATCCTGATGCCAAATGGCTTCAGAAAGGTGATAAATCACATGCCCATGCACTCTGTCCCAGACCCAGACTCACGGAACTCTGTGTTCATCAAGAAGTGCAAGAAACCCTTATCATGTGCTTTGAACATCTTATAGAGAGGAAGCAGGGACATGGGTCGTTCCACAGCTGCTAAAAACAACAGACATAGCTCCACTCCACAAAGAGGGCAGTAAAGCAATAGCAAAGAACTATAAACCGACAGTGCTTACATCCCAAATCATAAAAATCTTTGAAAGAGTTCTAAGAAGCAAGATCACCACCCATCTAGATACCCACCAGTTACACAACCCAGAGCAACATGGGTTTAGAGCAGGTTGCTCCCGTCTGTCCCAACTACTGTGCCACTATGACAAGGTCCTGGATGCTCTAGAAGACAAACAAAACACAGATGTAGTATACAAAGACTTTGCCAAAGCCTTTGACAAGTGTGACCATGGCATAATAGCGCACAAAATGCATGATAAAGGAATAACAGGAAAAGTTGGTAGATGGATTTATAATTTCCTAACAAACAGAACACAAAGATTAGTAGTCAACAGAGTAAAGTCTGAGGCGACTACGGTGAAAAACCCTTTTTTCCACAAAGACAGTACTTCGCCCCCATCTTTTTCCCTCATCACCCATATCTGACCTAAACAGGGAAATGTAACCCAAACCCCCCACCGTTTTTCCATCGAAGATAAAACCCCCCCCGAATTTGCATGACAGGGGTTCCCCCTTCCCACTAAGACCCCGCAAGACTCCAGGGGGGCATAAAATCAAATCTTTAAATGGGCCGCAAAAAAACATGAAGGCTCAATAAATGGGAAAATTTTCCCCTTACCCGAACGGAAAAGGGAAAGGAAAAAAAAACCATTTTGAGTGAAAAAACAAATTCCAACCACACAAAAAAAGAAAAAAAATAATGAAAAAAAGACCTGGGAGTGACCCATTCAGAGGTTTCTCACCCCCAAGGACCATAAAAAATAAATACCAATCGCTTTCCTGCTAGAAAAAGGGGACGGGATGGTTTAATGAAAACCTTAAAAAACTGGGGGATCCAAGCCCATAAATGACACCTTCCGGGTCACAGTTCACTTTTTCTATCGGGCTGGAATTTACTTGCACCCCTAACAGCACCTTTTAAAGGGCAGGTAAAATTTGCGACCTAGAAAATGTACAGAAAACCCTTTCACCCCCGCATAAGGGAAAAAAAACACCTCAGTTACTAGGAGCGCTGAAGTTCCTGAACCTGTACTCACTGGAAGGGCGGGCGGGAGAGATCCCTGTTTTCACCCACCTGGAAAACCTAGAGGGACAGTACCGAACGGGCCACACGAAAAATCACTCGCAACAAAAGCAAAAGCCCTTGGGCCAAGACAATGCAACTTTCCCTCCCAATAAAAAACAGGGGGGGCGCTAGCACGATATAGACAACACAATAAGTTCGGGGGGCCCCGGGGCTGTTCGGCCTGCCTCCCAGCATCCCAAAAGGGGGGGATTCCCAAATTAGCCCCCCCTGGCTGTCTTAAAGCGGGCCCACTGGAAAACCCACCTAAAGTCGATACCTGCCCAAATTTGGGCTTTTGGTTCGACTTTGGGGGTTGTGAAAGGGGCCAAACAGTAACAGCCGGGTTTTATAAACCCATGATCCACCTTTGAAGCCCTGGTTTTCGGGCCTGGCCCGGGGGCGTTGACCCCCGGAACTCTCTCCTGGTAAACTCCAGGTAAACAAAACTTTTTTTTTGGTTTTCCTGGGTGGCCCAACCCCCTGGGGTTTAAATTTTTTCCCCTTGGGGATTCTCAATAAGCCACACCAACAACGGTGGGTACAAAACAGCAGCAGCACTACAAATGCTACACACCCAGGGACAGCTGACAGTGCTATAGCAGCGACAGTGCTATAGCAGCTGACAGGCTACAGCAGCAGCAAACGAAAGCTACAGCAGCAGCAGACGGGACTACAGCAAGCAGCAGCAGCTGACGGTGCTACAGCACAGCTGATGGTGCTGCAGCAGCAGCTGACAGTGCAGCAGCAGCAGCTGACAGTGCAGCAGCAGCAGCTGACAGTGCTACAGCAGCAGCAGACGATGCTACAGCAGCAGCAGACGGTACTACAGCAGTAGCAGCAGCTGACGGTGGTACAGCAGCAGCAGCAGCTGATGGTGCTACAGCAGCAGCTGACAGTGCTGCAGCAGCAGCTGACAGTACTGCAGCAGCAGCTGACAGTGCAGCAGCAGCAGCAGCTGACAGTGCTACAGCAGCAGCAGCTGACAGTGCTACAGCAGCAGCAGACGATGCTACAGCAGCAGCAGACGGTACTACAGCAGCAGCAGATGGTACTACAGCAGCAGCAGATGGTACTACAGCAGCAGCAGACGGTGCTACAGCAGCAGCAGCTGACGGTGGTACAGCAGCAGCAGCAGCTGACAGTGCTACAGCAGCACCAGCAGCTGACTGCTACAGCAGCAGCAGCTGACAGTGCTACACCAGCAGCAGCTGACAGTGCTACAGCAGCAGCAGACAATGCTACAGCAGCAGCAGATGGTACTACAGCAGCAGCAGCAGCTGACGGTGCTACAGCAGCAGCTGATGGTGCTGCAGCAGCAGCTGACAGTGCAGCAGCAGCAGCAGCAGCTGACAGTGCAGCAGCAGCAGCAGCAGCTGACAGTGCAGCAGCAGCAGCTGACAGTGCAGCAGCAGCAGCAGCAGCTGACAGTGCAGCAGCAGCAGCTGACAGTGCTACAGCAGCAGCAGACGATGCTACAGCAGCAGCAGACGATGCTACAGCAGCAGCAGACGGTACTACAGCAGCAGCAGCAGACGGTACTACAACAGCAGCAGCAGCTGACGGTGGTACAGCAGCAGCAGCAGCTGACGGTGCTACAGCAGCAGCAGCTGACAGTGCAGCAGCAGCAGCTGACAGTGCAGCAGCAGCAGCTGACAGTGCAGCAGCAGCAGCAGCTGACAGTGCTACAGCAGCAGCAGACGATGCTACAGCAGCAGCAGACGGTACTACAGCAGCAGCAGACGGTACTACAACAGCAGCAGCAGCTGATGGTGGTACAGCAGCAGCAGCAGCTGACAGTGCTACAGCAGCAGCAGCATCAGCAGTTGACCATGGTACCACAGTATTTCGATAATATTTCTCACCCTTTTTACCACAGGGTTGGCACTAGAAGCTTTCTTGGGGCCCATGGTCACTTATTTTGCAGATAAAATCACCAAAAACACTGTAATAATACGAAATGTTACGATTGTATGCTTGGATGTTACAGTGGAGGCTGGCTTGTAAACAATGCCACCGGCGGAACATGTGAGGATGGCTCAGGCCGCACATTAGACGCGTCTCGGACGAACAGCGTTGAGCGGGTTTTTTAGCGGTATGCGAGGCAAAATCTTAGCGATAAAATGTATCGGTATGCGGATTTAACGTTATGTAAGGCCAACGGTATGCGGGGGTCCACTGTAATGGAAATACAATTAATCCGTTCCAGAAACCCAAAAATATTCACACAAAAAATACATTTTATAGAGATTAATTACAGTTTTACATACTGTACATATAAAATAACATACATATAAAATAATACATACATATAATATAAAATATAAAATAACATTTTTACTTACCTTTATTGAAGATTGGTGATGGCATCTGGAAGATAGGGAGGAGGAGAGAGGGAGTTGGGGTTAGTGTTTGGAAGGAGAATCCCCCTCCATGAGGACTTCAGGTAAAGCCCTCTCTGGGGTTAATCCCTTCTCTGTCTTTTAATGCCACTATGACCAGCTTGAGAGTCACTGGACCCCTGTCTCACAAAATAACTGTCCACAGTCCTCTGTTTCTGGCGCCTCTTTAACATTTCCCTAAAATGGGACATGGTTTTGTCACTGAACTTGTTGCAAAGATGGCTTGTTTCAGCTTGCTCAGGGTGGTACTTTTGCACAAACATTTGGACATCATTCCACTTGGCACAAATCTCCTTAATCTTTGAAGAAGGCACCTCATGCACTCCCTCTTCCTCCTCCTCTGAAGCAAGTTTCTCAGCTGTGGTCTTCACTTCAAAATCACAACTAGCATTAGCACAGAACAAAAGAATAAGCCTGTCTTTCATAGGCTTGTGTCGTGGCAGTGCCTTTTCCTCCTGTGTGATGAAGGTTCTTTTTGGCATTTTCTTCCAAAACAAGCCTGTTTCGTCACAGTTAAACACTTGTTCAGGTTTGAATTCTTCACTGTCTATGTACCCCTTAAACTCCTGTACAAACTTCTCAGCCGCCCGTTTGTCTGAACTGGCTGCCTCACCATGTCTTACAACATTGTGTATGCCACTACGCTTCTTAAATCTCTCAAACCAGCCTCTGCTGGCCTTAAATTCACTATCAGCACTGGTTCCAGGAGTTTTCTTTACCAGATCGGCATGCAACTTCCTTGCCTTTTCGCAAATAATAGTCTCTGAAACACTATCACCTGCAATCTCCTTATCCTTGATCCACACCAGCAACAACTTCTCAACCTCTTCAACTATTTGTGGTCTTTTTTTGGTTAGCATATTAACACCTTTCACAACATCAGCTTCCTTGATTTGCTCTTTCTTTGCCAGGATAGAACCGATGGTCGACTTGTTTTTCCCATACATCCTGGCAAGTTCAACAAGTCTCACACCACTCTCATACTTCTGTATTATTTCCTTCTTCACATCTATGGTGTTTCTCACTTTCTTTACCACAGGGGTACCACTAGCAAGTTTCTTTGGGCCCATGGCAGCTTATTTCACCGTCCCACAAGCACTAAGCACAACGAAATAATCGTAAAATGTGTGAATGAGAGCGCAGGTTAGTGTTCACTCAAGCATAAACAAAGCTAGACTGCTCACAGCGCCTGTGCGGGGACGCGGACAGAGCGGGCCAGCGGACAGGTCCCATACCCGGCGGTCCAAAATTTGAAATGCGTTCGATTTTTGGTACACAGTTTGTCCGAAAAAATGGTCTTATTTTCGAAACGTTCAATATTTGGTACGTTCGATTTTCAAGGTTCCACTGTATATCAATCATCACACTCACAGAAACCTGGCTTAAGCCTGATATTACAGATTTCTATACCATTCCTGGCTACATGGCCATACACAACTGTAGAACAGACCAGCAAGGGGGAGGAACAGCTATATAATATTCAAATCAACTCGAATGTATCAATATATCTTGCACAAAGGATGAACATGGAGAATATATCATAGCCAATATTTAAATCAAAAGACCTGCAAAAACCCCTCACAGTTATAAACATCTACAGAGTACCACAGTCAAACATTTATCACTATAGTGAAAAACTAGGAAACATGATTACTGATGCACACATGAATAAAGACCACCTACTACTAACAGGTGATTTCAACATATACATACTACACAACCAGGACCCACAAGTAACCTAATTCATAAACACAATGAATAACTGCCTGTTGCTACCAGCAATATCTAAACCTACAAGAAACTCCGAGACAAGCATCTCCTTAATAGACCACATCTGGACAAACACCATATCCCCTTTAAAATCAGGCATAATCAGACAACACTACAGACCACTACCCAACCTTTCTCATAACTAATCTGGGCAAACTACCACAAGACATTACTAACGTAACCTTCAGACTACATAACGAGACAGTTAACAACTTTATAACAGCTATTCAAATTCAAATTCAAAGTTTATTCTCTATAAGGATTACAATGCTGAGTTTACAGAATTTGGTTATTGTATTGTTTACATGTAGTAAAATAATAATTACAGAGTGTACCACTAGAACACCTAGCATGGCTAGGCATTTCGGGCAGACTTAAATTAAATCTTAAGTTTAAAATATTACAAAATTATGAGGTAAGTTGGCATTATGGCTTAGTGACTAAATACTAGATTGTGAGTTTAGCAATGTGAATGCTTTTGTTTTGGCACTATACATAGTTTCAGTATTGGAGTATCACAGGCCAACTTATGACTAGTTAAGATTCATTATTTTGAGATTGAGATTGATATTTCTGTTTATGGTCAAATGGGTGAGTGAGTGTAAGTGTTAACCACCAGGTGGTATTCGTGTAATTAGTTGACAGGGTGTATCAAGGAGATAAGATGTTTTCTGATGGTAGTTTTGAAGGTGATGAATGTGTCTGCAGTTTTAGAATTTTCAGGTAGGGTGTTCCAGATTTGAGGGCCTTTGACATACATTGAATTTTTGTAAAGGTTTAGTCGGACACAGGGAATGTCATAGAGATGTTTGTGTCTGGTATTGTGCCTGTGGGTTCTGTCGCAACTATCAAGAAAGCGTTTTAGGTCAAGGTTAATATTGGAATTTAAGGTCCTGTAGATGTAGATTGCACAGTAGTAAGTGTGGATGTACTGAACAGGGAGTAAGTTTAGATCTATGAAGAGTGGGGGGGGAGGGGGTGTTGCCAGGGATGGGATTTAGTGATTATTCTTACTGCGGCTTTTTGTTGGATTATTGGCTTTAGGTGTGTTGCTGCAGTTGAACCCCAAGCACATATAGCATAGGTGAGGTATGGATATATAAGTGAATGGTATAGTGTGAGAAGGGCAGTTTGCGGCACGTAGTATCGTATCTTGGAGAGGATCCCAACCGTTTTGGATACTTTTTTGGTTATGTGTTGGATATGGGTGCTGAAGTTCAGGTTGTTGTCGAGGTATAGGCCTAGGAATTTGCCCTCATTATGCCTGGCAATTAGTGTGTTGTCGATCTTAATGTTAATTTGCGCATCTGCTCTGCTACCAAACATAATGTAGTAGGTTTTGTCAGTGTTAAGCGTAAGTTTATTGGCTGTCATCCAAGTCGATATTTTGATCAGCTCCTCATTAACAATGGTGTTGAGGGTGGCAAGATTAGGGTGAGAGATGACATAAGTCGTGTCGTCAGCAAAGAGAATGGGGTTCAGGTGTTGAGATACGTTTGGAAGATCATTGATGTATATGAGGAAGAGCAGGGGACCAAGGACACTTCCATGCGGAACTCCAGTATCAAGTGGCTGTGTTCTTGATGCTGTGTCTTTAATGGTGACATCTGATACCTATTAGTAGGTAAGTTTGAAATATGCAGCGCATGCCTCTTATACCATAATGGTCAAGTTTGTGGAGTAGGATGCCATGGTCTACTGTGTCAAAAGCTTTCTTAGGTCAATAAAAATTCCTAGTGGATATTCCTTATTTCCAATGCTGTGTAAAGCAGATCTAGCATTTTTATGATTGCATCGTTAGTGCTTTTATTTTTCCTGAATCCAAACTGGCAGGGGTTGAGTATGTTTTGTGCCGTTATAAATGAATATAGTCTCCTGTGCACGAGTTTCTCAAAGATTTTGGATAGCAATGGTAAGTTTGATATTGGCCTATAGTTGTTTAAATCTGTAGGGTCACCACCTTTATGTATTGGTGTAACCCTTGCCGTCTTGAGTAATTTCGGGAAGGTGCTAGTTTCTAGTGACTTGTTAAAAAGTAATGAGATAGCATGAGAGAGGACATGGGCCGCTCTCTTGTACAATAATGGTGGGACATGAGACAGATTCCCTGAGTTATTTTTAAGTGACTTTATAATCTCGGTGACTTCCATGGGCTCAGTTGGAGCAAGATAGAAGGAATTTGGGAAATTCCCATCTAGGTAGTCCCCGGCATGGGCATTGGTGCGTGGGATTTTATTGGAGAGATTAGAACCTATGGTTGAGAAGAAGTCATTTATCTTGTTAGCTGTGTCAGTATGATGCAGTGGTGTTTCATTAGGTTTAGTTAGGGCAATATTCTTGGGTTTTTTTCAGTTTTTGGGTCCTAGAATTAGAGAGTGTTTTTCCAGGTCTTTTTTATATCTCCTCTGTGTCAGTGAATCTACTGGAGTAGTATAGTTGTTTGGCTTCTTATTACTTTGGTGAGGACTGATGAATAGTGTTTAAGAATATCTTTGTGTATTAAGCCCTGTCTATATTGCTTTTCATATTGGTGTTTCTTATCAATGGATTTCAGATGGTGCTGGTTACCATGGGCAACCAAGCCATTTGTTTGTGATCTGTTTCGTTTTATAGGACAATGTTTGTTGTATAGTTTAAGTAATTTGTTAAGAAAAATGTCTGTCCAGTCGTCAATACCATTGGCCTTGGAGAATTCTGTAGGCCAGTCAACAGTCTCAGGTCAGCTGTGAACTTCCTTATTGAGGCCTCATCATGGAGTCTAAATGAAACTTTGTTGTATTCAAGTGGTGGTTTACTAATGTTTGTCAAGAGGAAGGTAGGGTAGTGGTCTGTAGTGCTATCTGTGATTATCCTGATTTAAGGGGGGCTAGTATATTGGTCCATATGTGGTCTATTATGGTTGCACTCGTTTCAGTGAGCCTGGTTGGTTTAGTTATTGTTGGTAGGAGAAGTGTGTTGTTCATATTGTTGATGAAATCAGTTACAGGTGATCATCTAGTAGGCCAAGGTTGATGTTGAAGTCTCCAGCTAAGAGAAGGTGGTGCTTATTCATTTGTCTGTTTCTTATTAGTGCCTTCAGTTTTCTCACTGAAATTTGGGATGTTTGTGTGGGGTATCGGTAAATGGCACCGATTGTTATGGGCGTCTTAAGGTTTTTTACAGTAAATTAGCAAAAATGTATTCTCCATATTCATCACTAAAGCAAGTGGTGCTAATACAAGATAATTGGCTAGAGTAATAGATTGCAATACCACCCCCAACTTGGTGTGGTCTGCAGTTGTGGATTGCGTGTTTTCCTGGTAGAGGGTAGATATCTATTATGTCCTGCTTAAGCCAGGTCTCAGTAAGAATAATGCAGGAGAAGGGTGTCTTTAGTGATTCAAGGAGTGCCAGGAGGTCATCATAGTGTTTGCTTAAGGACCTGATGTTGTAGTTAAGTACTGATAGACTTTTAGCATTGTTTAGGATAGTGCTGGCTTGTGGTGCTGTGTAGTAAAGGCAGTTACTTTCCAATAGGTTTTGATTGTGTGTCAGATTATGGAGGTTTAGATCAGGGTCAACGTGATCAATCATCTTCTAGGTTTAAATTATGGTTATTTATATCCTGAGTTGTGGGTTGAGTTTTAGTACTGATATCTGTAGTGGTGGGAGTTTGGACAAGTATAAAGCTATAGCATTTTGGTCATGTAGAGTATAGTCACTAATACACATAATGGAGTTGGTGTTGTCTATGTGTTGTGCTGGAATGAGCTAAAGTACAACTAGGTATAAACTAATAATATAAAAATACTAATTAAAAATAGCACAAGACTCTCACTTGTAATTGCACTAAGGTCTAATGTAATGACTTTGGTATAGTCTATGTATTGAGCTAGAATGAGCTCAAAACATATGCAAAATGAGCTCAAAACATATGCAGATATGAATGAATGTATAAATAATTTTCTAAACCAAGCCCAATGCCTCTATAACAGACATTGCCCCAGAAAAACTAAACAGATCACAGCAAAGAGACTGAATAATCCCTGGCTAACACCAAGCATCCTCAAATCCATTAACACAAAGCACAAATATGAAAAAAGAGTATAGAATGGGTCAAATAACTAGAGAACAGTCGAGAAATTACTCGTCAGCACTTACCAGCCTGATAAGGTGGTCAAAAAAAATTGTATTATAAAAATAGATTACATAACATCAAAGGTGATATGAAAAAAACCTGGAAAACTATCTGAAATTCTTGGAACTAAAAAGTTATCCAAAAACAAAGCAATCAAACTAACAAAATCAGATGAACCTCTACTCACTCCAACCGAAACAGCAAAGACTTGATGTTTTCTTCTCCACCATAGGAAAAAATCTAGCAAACAAAATACCAAGCACAAACGCCCGCCCATCAGACTACCTCATAGGAACCTACCCAAATACGCTATTCCTAGCTCCAACCAACCCCACTGAAGTTATGCTCATCATAAACACCATTAAAAACAAGGCACGAGATATAAACAACTTGCCTCCTTTATGTACAAAAAAGCTTCTCAAGTATTGTCACCAATTATTGCAACGCTCTTTAACAAATCTATTGAATCATCTACCTTCCCAACAATCCTCAAAATAGCGAGGGTCACTCCGATCCATAAAGGAGGTGACCAAGCTGACTTGAATAACTATAGATCAGTATCTAACTTACCACTGCTCTCTAAAATCTTTGAAAAATTAATTCATAGACGGATCTATTCCTACCTCGTTTCACACAACATATTAAACCCTTGTCAGTTTGGATTCAGAAATAATAAAAGCACAAATGATGCTATCATACACATTCTAGAACTAATATATACCGCACTTGAAAAGGAAGAAGTCCCGCTGGGCATTTTCAATGATTTACGTTAAGGTTTCGATAAAGTCGACCATGAACTGCCGTACTCCAAATTAACGCACTATGGTATCAGAGGCCACTCCCTCAACTACCTAAAATCAAACCTTAGTAACAGAACTCAATACGTGTATGCAAACAATGCAAACTCTTCCACCCAACCAATCACAGTAGGAGTCCCACAAGGAAGTGTCGTTGGACCACTCCTCTTTCTCATCTACATCAATGATCTACCGAATGCATCACAGCTACTCAGACCCATATTATTTGCAGATGACACTACATATGTCTTTTCCCACCCAAACACAGTCATACTAGCAAACACAGTCAATGCCGAATTGCGAAAATATCGCCTGGATATGACTAAAAAATTACCCTGGAATACTGAAAAACCTTTTTATACGGTTTGGAAAAAAGCTGCAAATGATCCAATTAACATAACCTAAAGGGTTTTCGAAAAAGACTCACAGGGGGAAAATTTTCAGGTACCTTGCGTACCTTAAGACCAGACACCATAAAACAAACACCAAGAAAATCCCAAGACTCAGCTACTATCAAAGATACAGTACTGCTTTCCAAAATCAGCTCTCCTGGCCTGTCCATTCATCTTTTAACCTTTCTTAATATGGAATTTTTCATGGGGATAAACAAATCGAATACCTAAAACCCTCAAACCGCAAAAGGCAGCAGTAACATGTTCAAATTCCCACTCCCCCCACTACCCACAATTTTAAAAAGTTAAATCTGCTCACCATTAAACATCCATACTTATAAATCCCTACAATACACGAAAAATACACGCAAATAAAAACCCCTCCACTCAAATTTCTCCTCCCAAACCCTTAACGGAAAACCCCAAAAACCAAACACAGTTCTTTTTGATTACCTCGGTTCATTCACACTGGTAAAAACTCTATGACAAAAGGGCCCCAAAATTTGGAATTTTTTCCCGGGAAGATATTAAAGTAACTCGTTTAAAATAAATTTAAGATTTCTCAAAACCACTTAATCCCCTAGACAAATGTTAAAACACTCAGTACACATTATTAGTACCCCCATCAAAACTGAAAAAAATCATTTTTAACCTTTTATCCGTGTTGACAGGATAAAAATTGAATCATTTTTTTAAAACTACCTACTGCACACTATGTTATACCTAGTATTAAGTACACTGAAAGCCAATAATGTTACGTTGGCTCATAATGCCCAGGCATAATAGAGGCTTTTTGGCCTAAAACCCACATTGTAAATACAAAATTCATGTACTTTTGCAAAAACTAAAATAAATAAATAAAGACTATAACAAGAAGACAAAAAACGACCGTACTTCAAGCACAAGGTCAACAACCACTAAAGTCGACTTAAATTATAAAAAATTTAACACTTGTACAACTTTATAACGTTTTCTTATAGATTTTTATTTGTTGTTATAAAGAAATTGTTAATTTGGAGGTTTTCTTTACAAACAATTTTTGTTCTTAATTAATGCTTTGTATATATAAAGTCGACTTAATGTTACAATGAAATAGACATTTATTTTCCAAATTAATTAAGTTTATTTATTCAATTCAATTCAATTCAAGTTTTTTCTCTATAAGGGTTACAATGTGGGGTTTACAGGTTTTGGGTATTGTGTGGTTTACATGTTATAAAATACTAATTACAGAGGGGGCCACTAGGACACCTAGCATGGCTAGGCATTTCGGGCAAACTTAGATTAATTCTTAACATTAAATCCTTACAGATTATGGTATTAAGGCTAAGTGACTACATCATAATTTGTGAGTTTAGCAATGTGAATGCTTTTGTTTTGGCACAATACAAAGTGTCTATATTGGAGTATCAAAGGCAAACTTATAACTAGTTAGGATTTATTATTTTAAGAATAAGATTAGTATTTCTGGGTTTATAGTCAGTGGGTGAGTGAGTGTAAGTGTGAACCACCAGGTGGTTATCATGTAGTTAGTTGTCGGGGTGGATCAGGGAGATAAGATGTTTTCTAACTGTAGTTTTGAAAGTGATGAATGTGTCTGCAGTTCTAGAGTTTTCAGGTAGGGTGTTCCAGATTTTAGGTCCTTTGAAATACATTGAATTTTTGTAAAGGTTTAGTCGAACACGGGGAATGTCATAGAGATGTTTGTGTCTGGTGTTATGCCTGTGGATCCTGTCACAACCATCAAGAAAACGTTTTAGGTCAAGGTTAATATTGGAATTTAAGGTCCTGTAGATATAGATTGCACAGTAGTAAGTGTAGATGTTCTGAACAGGGAGTAAGTTTAGATCTCTGAAGAGTGGGGGCGGGGGGCGTTGCTGCAGTTGAACCCCAAGCACAGATAGCATAGGTGAGGTATGGATATATAAGTGAATGGTATAGTGTGAGAAGGGCAGTTTGCGGCATGTAGTATCATATCATGGAGAGGATCCCCACCGTTTTGGACACTTTTTTTGTTATGTGTTGGATATGGGTGCTGAAATTTAGGTTCTTGTCGAGGTATAGGCCAAGGAATTTTCCCTCATTATGTCTGGCAATAAGAGTGTTGTCGATCTTAATGTTAAGTTGTGCAACACCTGCTCTGCTACCAAACATAATAAAGAAGGTTTTGCCAGTGTTAAGTGTAAGTTTATTGGCTGTGATCCAAGTCGATATTTTGAGCAGCTCCTCGAAGTTCAACGATGAGAAATTTCAATTACTCAGATATGGTAAACATGAGGAAATTAAATCTTCATCAGAGTACAAAACAAATTCTGGCCACAAAATAGAGCGAAACACCAACGTCAAAGACCTGGGAGTGATCATGTCGGAGGATCTCACCTTCAAGGACCATAACATTGTATCAATAGCATCTGCTCGAAAAATGACAGGATGGATAATGAGAACCTTCAAAACTAGGGAGGCCAAGCCCATGATGACACTCTTCAGGTCACTTGTTCTATCTAGGCTGGAATATTGCTGCACACTAACAGCACCTTTCAAGGCAGGTGAAATTGCCGACCTAGAAAATGTACAGAGAACTTTCACGGCGCGTATAACGGAGATAAAACACCTCAATTATTGGGAGCGCTTGAGGTTCCTAAACCTGTATTCCCTGGAACGCAGGAGGGGAGATACATGATTATATACACTGGAAAATCCTAGAGGGACTAGTACAGAACTTGCACACGAAAATCACTCGCTACGAAAGCAAAAGACTTGGCAGACGATGCACTATCCCCCAATGAAAAGCAGGGGTGTCACTAGCACGTTAAGAGACCATACAATAAGTGTCAGGGGCCCGAGACTGTTCAACTGCCTCCCAGCACACATAAGGGGGATTACCAACAGACCCCTGGCAGTCTTCAAGCTGGCACTGGACAAGCACCTAAAGTCAGTTCCTGATCAGCCGGGCTGTGGCTCGTACGTTGGTTTGCGTGCAGCCAGCAGCAACAGCCTGGTTGATCAGGCTCTGATCCACCAGGAGGCCTGGTCACAGACCGGGCCGTGGGGGCGTTGACCCCCGGAACTCTCTCCAGGTAAACTCCAGGTAACAATGGTGTTGAGGGTGGCAAGATTAGGGTGGGAGATGACATAAGTCGTGTCGTCAGCAAACAGAATGGGTTTCAGGTGGTGGGATATGTTTGGAAGATCATTGATGTAAATGAGGAAGAGCAGGGGTCCAAGGACACTTCCCTGCGGAACTCCAGTATCAGGTGGCCGTATTTAGGTACACAGTTATATAGAATATTATACATAGCAACATATTTGTAGCACCTAGGTGAACCTAAAAAGTTAGACAACCGTAACATATGTTTAAAGTGAAGGACCGGGGAGTGATAATGTCAGAGAATTTGTGAAAATTTGTGTGGACTGCCTCCAAGTGAGTTGCCTACCCTGGCAAACTCTGTTGACACCGAGCTCTGAGGTGGGTACCTCAGCCTCACAAGTGGCTTATAGGACAGATTTTCACATGATTGATGTTGCAAGAAACTCGCCTGCATGCATGTATAAAGGACTAACTTGGTGTTGCAGCATATATCCTTGATCTTAATTCCCTAAGCTTACCCTTTTACCCCCTTTGGACTTCCCTCAGAAACCATGTGCAACCGGGAGCCTTAATTCCTGCAATATTCAATCATTATTAGTGACCTGCCTGCACCTCAGAAATTCCTATATCCAAGAGGGTGTGTATCCCCTAGTACAACTATGCAGACATGTACACTAGCTTCTACATAGACGAGAGACACTGGTACTTACTGGGCATGTACTCCCATCTGCAACACAGGCCCACAGATCAAACTCACTCACAATTCTCCCCAGACACTGGCCAGAAATCTACGAGATAAAGTGGAGGTCTTGTCTTACTGTATGGGCCTGACGGAGGTCATCTACGGTACATCGAGGTGTCTCTACCAGATTTCCCCAGGTCTCAAATGTGAAGACACGTGGGGGGCGCCATCTGCTGATCACGGCACGTCTTGTCCAGTTGGTGTCTATCTTAAGAAGAACGCTATTGTGTCTTTGAGACCCGTGCCTCGTCATTCAAGCTAGAGCTGCCAGTTCTCCCTAGCTAACTTAACCTAGTGTTTGCCTACATTATCGGCCTATTACTACCTATGTTAAGCCTTAGGTCTACATTATTATTATCTACAGTTGCTTCAATAATCCTAATATTAGTGTACTACCAGTAAAACTACCTACTCCTTCCCTGAAGGGTAAATCTATAAATTAAATAAGCTTACCAACAATCCCCGCCAACTAGAGAGAATGCTGTTTGTTTGGGAGGGTTCAAGGGCCACCCAGCACAGCCGTCCCATTACGGCTATGCTGGGACCCCTTCGTACGTCGTATCTGTCCTGTGGAACTTTAGGGACCAAATAAATTTCCACATCCTCCCGCCGGCAAAGGTAGGCGCTAAGTCTAAATCAAGTTCACCTTCCGCGAGCCCCCACAGCAGACCCTGGACACGAGTGCTGTCCAGCCACTCTCGTCGAGCAGACTCCGGTCTAACTTCAACCGTCCAGTTTCCCCTGTGTGGATCTCTGGGGGTGTAAACTTGTTGGTTCCAGTGGTCTTAGCACCCTTTGCTTTAACTTTAATGTCTTTCGTATGTCTAGCTTGACTGAGCGGCTCCGAACTTTCCCACCCAGTTGCCCACATGCCTTGGTAGCCTTTCCTCCCGCTGTTACGAGGTTCCCTAGATTTAATGGCAATCTATCTCCCTCTTTATGTACCTTGTAAAAGTGTTTTCCCAAGGTGGCCGAGTGTTCGTCACTCCCTACCTGGTTCAGCTTCCCCGGCAGTTCATCTTGTATACTGGTATTCATTATCACTACTCCCCCAGCTATCATGGGGACAGCTTCTCCTCTATCTGGCGTGGCAGGGAATTCAGGTGGAATCCCGCTGCCTATGATGTATCCTACGGGGATCTGTTATAAACCAATTCCCTCCTTAAACGTCCGTCATGTAGACAGGAAGTCATCTATATGATTGGCTCCCACCAGGATACCTACATTTCTGACCGTGTCAGTGGTAAATTTCCCCGGTCTGCCATCTTCACGTCAAGGTCTTTCAATCGCTTAGCTGCTGCAGCAAGACCTCTCGCGTAATTGCCCTGGGTAATGTCTCTACCACCAAGGCTGTAATGTCTCTGCGATGTCCACCTAATTTGACTGTGACATCCACGACATCATAAGATTTGGGTGGGACCTGACTTATAGCCCCTCCCAACATCATACTAACTTTCTTTGTGGCCTTCAACTTTAATTTAGCCACCAACTTCTTTGTTACCCAGAGTTTACCCGGGAGAGAGTTACGGGGGTCAACGCCCCCGCGGGCCCGGTCTGTGACCAGGCCTCCTGGTGGATCAGAGCCTGATCAACCAGGCTGTTGCTGCTGCTGCAGCAAACCAACGTACGAGCCACAGCCCGGCTGATCCGGAACTGACTTTAGGTGCTTGTCAGTGCCCGCTTTAAGACTGCCAGGGGTCTGTTGGTATCCCCCTTATGTGTGCTGGGAGGCAGTTGAACAGTCTCGGGCCCCTGACATTATTGTATGGGCTCTTAACGTGCTAGTGACACCCTGCTTTTCATTGGGAGGATGGTGCATCGTCTGCCTAAGTCTTTTGCTTTCGTAGTGAGTATTTCGTGTGCAAGTTCGGTACTAGTCCCTCTAGGTTTTTTCCAGGTGATATAATCATGTATCTCTCCCTCCTGCATTCCAGGGAATACAGGTTTAGGAACCTCAAGCGTTCCCAAATAATTGAGGTGTTTTATCTCCGTTATGCGTGCCGTAAAAGTTCTCTGTACATTTTCTAGGTCGGCAATTCACCTGCCTTGAAAGTGCTGATAGTGTGCAGCAATTTTCCCAGCCTAGATAGAACAAGTGACCTGAAGAGTGTCATCATGGGCTTGGCCTCCCTAGTTTTGAAGGTTCTCATTATCCATCCTGTCTTTTTCTAGCAGATGCGATTGATACAATATTATGGTCCTTGAAGGTGAGATCCTCCGACATGATCACTCCCAGGTCTTTGACTTTGGTGTTTCGCTCTATTTTGTGGCCAGAATTTGTTTTGTACTCTGATGAAGATTTAATTTCCTCATGTTTACCTTATCTGAGTAATTGAAATTTCTCATCGTTGAACTTCATATTGTTTTCTGCAGCCCACTGAAAGATTTGGTTGTTGTCCGCTGGAGCTTTGCGTGTCTGCAATGGAAGACACTGTCATGCAGTTTCGGGTGTCTCTGCAAAGGAAGACACGGTGCTGTGGCTGACATCCTTGTCTATGTCGGATATGAGGATGAGGAACAAGATGGGAGCGAGTACTGTGCCTTGTGGAACAGAGCTTTTCGCAGTAGCTGCCTCGGACTTTACTCTGTTGACGACTACTCTCTGTGTTTGTTAGTGAGGAATTATAGATCCATCGACCGACTTTTCCTGTTATTCCTTTAGCACGCATTTTGTGCGCTATTACGCCATGGTCACACTTGTCGAAGGCTTTTGCAAAGTCTGTAATATTACATCTGCATTCTTTTGTCTTCTAGTGCATTAGGACCATGTCGTAGTGATCCAATAGTTGAGACAGACAGGAGCGACCTGTTCTAAACCCATTTTTGCCCTGGTTGTGTAACTGATGGGTTTCTAGATGGGGTGGTGATCTTGCTTCTTAGGACCCTTTCAAATTTTTATGATATGGGATGTTAGTGCTATTGGTCTGTAGTTTTTGCTGTTGTTTACTGCCCCCCTTTTTGGAGTGGGGCTATGTTGTTGTTTTTAGTAACTGTGGGACGACCCCCGTTCCATGCTCCCTCTCCATAGGATGGAAAAGGCTCGTGATGGGGCTTCTTGCAGTTCTTGATGAACACAGAGTTCCAAAGAGTCTGGGCCCCGGGGCAGAGTGCATAGGCATGTCATTTATCGCCTGTTCGAAGTCATTTGGCGTTTAGGATAACATCGGATAGGCTTGTGTTAATCAAATTTTGTGGCTCTCTCATAAAAAATTCATTTTGATCTTCGACTCTCAGTTGGTTAGCGGCTTGCTAAAACTGAGTCAATTGGGACTTGAGTAGCTCATCATTTCCTTGCTGTCATCTGTGTAGGGACCCATCTTGTTTAAGTAGGCCCAATAAATGGACGTTGTTCTCGATTTTGATTTGGGCATAGGAGAGAAATACTTTGGGTTTTTTTCGAATTTTATTTATGGGTTTTGTTTTTCCCCCGATTCCCCGACTCCTAAAGGATTCTTTTAGCTTTAAATTCGATTTTGCTATTTCCTGACCGT
>NC_069407.1:55760852-55780474 GCF_026875155.1 Cherax quadricarinatus | reverse complement strand
TAAGCCAATAATGTTACGTTGGCTCATAATGCCCAGGCATAATAGAGGCTCTTTGCACTGCAACCCACTATTGTAAATACAAAATCTCAACGTACTGTTTGCAAAGACATAAAATAAATAAATAAATAAATAAATAAAGACTATAACAAGAGAGACAACAATACTGACCGTCACTTCAAGACACAATGTGTCAACAACCACTAAACGTCGACTTAATATTATAAACATTTAACACTTGTACAACTTTATAACGTTTTCTTATAGATTTTTATTTGTTGTTATAAAGAAATTGTTAATTTGGAGTTTTTCTTTACAAACAATTTTTGTTCTTAATTAATGCTTTGTATATATAAAGTCGACTTAATGTTACAATGCAATAGACATTTATTTTCCAAATTAATTAAGTTTATTTATTCAATTCAATTCAATTCAAGTTTTTTCTCTATAAGGGTTACAATGTGGGGTTTACAGGTTTTGGGTATTGTGTGGTTTACATGTTATAAAATACTAATTACAGAGGGGCTCACTAGGACACCTAGCATGGCTAGGCATTTCGGGCAAACTTAGATTAATTCTTAACATTAAATCCTTACAGATTATGGTATTAAGGCTAAGTGACTACATCATAATTTGTGAGTTTAGCAATGTGAATGCTTTTGTTTTGGCACAATACAAAGTGTCTATATTGGAGTATCAAAGGCAAACTTATGACTAGTTAGGATTTATTATTTTAAGAATAAGATTAGTATTTCTGGGTTTATAGTCAGTGGGTGAGTGAGTTATCATGTAGTTAGTTGTCGTGGTGGATCAGGGAGATAAGATGTTTTCTAACTGTAGTTTTGAAAGTGATGAATGTGTCTGCAGTTCTAGAGTTTTCAGGTAGGGTGTTCCAGATTTTAGGTCCTTTCAAATACATTGAATTTTTGTAAAGGTTTAGTCGAACACGGGGAATGTCATAGAGATGTTTATGTCTGGTGTTATGCCTGTGGATCCTGTCACAACCATCAAGAAAACGTTTTAGGTCAAGGTTAATATTGGAATTTAAGGTCCTGTAGATATAGATTGCACAGTAGTAAGTGTAGATGTTCTGAACAGGGAGTAAGTTTAGATCTCTGAAGAGTGGGGGCGGGGGGCGTTGCTGCAGTTGAACCCCAAGCACAGATAGCATAGGTGAGGTATGGATATATAAGTGAATGGTATAGTGTGAGAAGGGCAGTTTGCGGCATGTAGTATCATATCATGGAGAGGATTCCCACCGTTTTGGATACTTTTTTTGTTATGTGTTGGATATGGGTGCTGAAATTTAGGTTCTTGTCGAGGTATAGGCCAAGGAATTTGCCCTCATTATGTCTGGCAATAAGAGTGTTGTCGATCTTAATGTTAAGTTGTGCAACACCTGCTCTGCTACCAAACATAATATAGAAGGTTTTGCCAGTGTTAAGTGTAAGTTTATTGGCTGTCATCCAAGTCGATATTTTAAGCAGCTCCTCGTTAACAATGGTGTTGAGGGTGGCAAGATTAGGGTGGGAGATGACATAAGTCGTGTCGTCAGCAAACAGAATGGGTTTCAGGTGGTGGGATATGTTTGGAAGATCATTGATGTAAATGAGGAAGAGCAAAGGTCCAAGGACACTTCCCTGCGGAACTCCAGTATCAGGTGGCCGTATTTAGGTACACAGTTATATAGAATATTATACGTAGCAACATATTTGTAGCAACCTAGGTGAACCTAAAACAAGTTAGACACACCGTAACATATGTGTAATGTGAAGGACCTGGGAGTGATAATGTCACAGAATCTTGTGAAAATTTGTGTGGACTGCCTCCAAGTGAGTCGCCTACCCTGGCAAACTCTGTTGACACCGAGCTCTGAGGTGGGTACCTCAGCCTCACAAGTGGCTTATAGGACAGATTTTCACAAATGATTGATGTTGCAAGAAACTCGCCTGCATGCATGTATAAAGGACTAACTTACTTGGTGTTGCAGCATATATCCTGATCTTCAACTTCCCTAAGCTTAGCCTTAGCCCCTTTGGACTTCCCCTCAGAAACCACGTGCAACCGGGAGCCTTAATTCCTGCAATATTCAATCATTATTAGTGACCTGCCTGCACCTCAGAAATTCCTGTATCCAAGAGGGATGTATCCCCTAGTACAACTATGCAGACACGTACACTAGCTTCTACATAGACGAGAGACACTGGTACTTACTGGGCATTCACTCCCATCTGCAACACAAGCCCACAGATCAAAATCACTCACAATTCTCCCCAGACACTGGCCAGAAATCTACGAGATAAAGTGGAGGTCTTGTCTTGAATGATGAAACAGAGAACACTAATGTAACCATGGTACCTGTTAAGGTGATAGGTGTTAAAGAAAGCACTAACCAAGAAGTGCCATCCTCCGGAGAGGCATTGGATTCGCCTGACCTTCCTCATATTATAACAACTTTCCAGAAAAAAAATTGAGCATCTTGAACAGATCCTGACAAGTTTAATAAATATATGTAATCAGGATGATGCTCTTGAGCATGGTGATGATGTCAAAAGTGCAGCAATCTCCGTTCAGCTTCCAGCAATTTGTGAGAAAGAAGCCCATAACTCTTGCCTTCAAAAATTGCCTTATCACTGGCTGCCAAAATGCCGAAAAATGCTTAAAAATAAAGGTCCTGAAGATAAAGACGTACAAACTATGCTATTTGCTCTTAAGTATCTGCACACTGTAGTCAAGCCTATAGTTTTTAACTCATCTTATTAGCAAGAGTATTTGTAATAACTCACTACAATGGATACATGACAAATCTTTTCATGGAACATTGCTTCCATCAGGAAGCGGTTTGCCTTAAAGACATACATCATATTAGTGCAACCAAGAATAATTGATGTCATCTGTTTGCAGGAATGTAGATTGAAAGAATGGAGCACTCCACCAAAACTTGCTGATATGCAGCTTATAACCTAAGGTCAACCAACTGTTGTGTGATGTATGTCAGAAAAAGAGCTATAGCCACATTCACTCCTTTCCTTGCAGAGTCTAGTTACCAACATGCAAAAGTATCATGGTGTCAAAGTATATGCAGTCTGATTTTTCCATAAACATTTTTAATCTCTATCCCCAGCGAACCAGCTTCGACCTGATGCTTTTAACCAGATCGCATCAATAGTGCACCTACCCATCATTCTATGGAGATTTTAATGCCAGACATAAGAATATTGGTGGTCTATAACAAACACCAATTGGAACTAAACTGAGTGAGATAGCTAAATGAAGCATGATAAACGATCACCTATCACAAAGCCCTTAACAGAGGGAAAATATCATAGGAATCCACCTTGAAAATAGACTCCAAATTTCATACACAAAACAACTAAATTTCTAAGATAATTCCAAAAGACTGTAGGCATTACCTATCGAAGATACGGTACTATGCTCCACAGTCAGCCCTCCGGCCCTATATCACTCTCATATTTACCCTATCTCCCTATGAATTTGTGCAGGGGCTCAACAACAAGTATCCACTCAACCACGACTAATTACCCAACAAAAGGCTGCAGTTAGATGATAACAAAATTCACACTATAGGCAGCAAGCACACTCCACCAATATTCAATACACTAAACCTACTTCACCATACAAAACATTCATACTTATTACTGCACCTATTACATACATAGAACACTTAACTCTGATATTAACCCTCCCCTCAAACATCTCTTGCCAACCTCAACAAACACATGAACCATAACATAAGGCAACTGATCACTCTTTGATGTTCCTCGTGTCCATCTCACACTATGGCAAAAACTCAATGCAACATAAAAATTGGCCCTAAATCAGGAACTCATTGACCTGTAAATATAAAAGAAACACTACTGTTTCTAAATTCAAGTCTCTTCTCAAAGATCACTTACTCACCCAAATCCAAATAAATACTTGAATAACTTAACTGAACCTATAAATGTATCTCTTTTAAATGTCTCTCACAAATATATCACATAAATGTTAAACCTAAAACCCAATCTAACTTATTATTTTAAAAACACTAACCTAACAGAATACTCCATTTCTCTGAACGTACAACAATGCATACAACCATATGACCTGTCTTTGTAATACATCACATTGTGCTTTATAGTAATCTGTTTACATTAAAGTTTTATCACTGATGTTCATCATTGCTTAGTTCATCAAGTTAATTTTAAATCCAGCCCGTAATGCTAACATAGTATAAAGTGGCTTGGCATGCTGCTCTTATCTGTATTTTTTGTACCTCTGTATGTGTGCTCAAATTTTTAAATAAAAAAATAAATAATGTTCGAATTGTGGGCACTACTGAGCCACTCACATATTATGGTGGTCAAACTAGAAATCTGTGTCCTTGGGATTAAATACATCATATACGATGCCATTGACTCTGTCAAAGTTGATGATCTTCTATCCTGATCACTTTCCCAAGACAACCCACTGTCAATCTTGATCACATCACCAGCAATCAAGGAGCTAAATACAGAAGGAGGAAACTTATCTCAAACCAGAACACAGAGACAATTTTATTAACCACTTGGATCAATGGTATAGAGAATTACGAGCCCATTTTGCACACCAAAAATTTAATGATGATTTAAACCACTATTGAGAGTGTTCTCACAGATCAAGTGGCAGGAATAGAAACAAAAACCCTCCACTATAAATAACAATAAAAACCAATGTAAATACTATAATGATCCACAGCTGCGCAATCTAACCACACAATGCAGCTAGATGGATTGGTAAAGCATACCGTGAATGGAAACCCCAGACCTGCTCAGAACGTCCAAGCTGCACTAACAAATGCAAGTAAATAGAAAGGAAGAACTTAGAGCAACAGGAATGGGAACAGTTTGTTAGTGATTAAATAGGTCCACGCCCTTTGAGTTTGGCATGGAAAGGTATACATAAAATAACCAGGAAAAAGACTGGCAATGTATGTCTCATCCCCATGTTTCCTCTTGAAAAAGCCAAATGACCTCATAAATGACTGGTCCAACATCCCAGGCATGAAGCCTCCACTCTCTATATTAGAAAAAATTTAGGAGAGTACTTCTGAGAAAGTTTGAAACTGATTATTTTTATGAAGCCAAAAAATTGATGAGAGTTGATTGCCTCTTTTACCGAGTAATGAATTGGATGGTGCATTGGCCAGGGGTCCGATCAACGCTCCTGGAGAGGATGTGTAAACCTATGATATTTCTCAGAACTCTAAGGCACGTGCCTGATAAACCTTTGTTGGCACTGTATATACTCAGTTACATTGAGGGCGTTCTTCCTACTTCCTGGACCAATAGTCTCATTGATTGTTCCTATCCCTAAGTCCCCAACCGCCTGATACATTTAGCCGATCTCCTTAACTCGTTTCTTTGTAAAACTTGAAAGAATGAAGCTTTAACAGACTGGTACAACAGAAACAGAGATCAACTTTCCCCCTACTTCTTTGGGTTCATGAAAGGTAAAAGTGTTCAGAACTGTATTTCCACCTTTCTCAGCTGCACACACCTCTACTAGTTTTTAACCACTTTTCTTAGATCTAAAATCGCATTTGATATTGCGAACAGAACCGTTATACTAAACATGCGACTAGCCAAAATGAATATTGGTGGTAGCTTAACTCTGCTGATAATAGGATACCTGTCAAATAGAGTATCCCTCCTCTGTCCTTTACCCAATGCATCAAAGTGATCTAAAGAAATGTCTTTAGGAACACCGCAGGAAGGAGTTCGTTAGTCCCATCTATTTAATATTCCTATTAAATGCTCTCCTAATGCCTACCTTCCTCACCTAAACATATAGCTATAAGCTATGCTGATGATATCATGAACCATACAACAGCATAAGAAGAGAATACCATTCTTTAATGAAGTTCAAGCAATTTGTAATCGAACTAGGCCTCATAATATCTCCTCTAAAACGTAAGATATTTAACAAAGCAAACGACATCCCCCCAACCCATGCTATTTTGCGTGAAATCATTAGCTACGTTAAAACTTACAGATATCTTGGTGTAGATGTACCCTTTAACCAATCCACTATACAACAATAAACAAAATGTAAAGCTTGTCTGAAATGCTCTCAAAGCAGTTGCTGGCTACAATCCCAACTATGGTGCAAATGTGAGAATCGGTGAGATGATGTACATAGCCTATGTTAGTGAAGGTCCTTAATTGATTATTGCTGCTCCCATGTTGATATATGCTAGAGAAAGTTCTCTCCGACCCTTGGAGTTAATGCAAAATGAACTCTCAGGATTATTCTTGCTGCCCAGATTACAAAAGTTCTTAACATGACATCAGAGCTTGTATTTCTAGTAATCAGGATAGGAATGTTGAAATTAACACTGTAACTCGTATTAGAATGTTGAGAAACGAACCAGACACTGTCACAGTTCAATCTTACCAATGTCTAGAGTAAATACACACAGATCCAAAATGGATTGTGAAAACGTGCAATTGATAAAAGTTTAATAACCTGCATGAACTGATCCCGTAGGCATACAAGACATTTTCACCCCTCCTATGGAAATGTGTTCATTTAATATCACATACCTACAAGTCCCTCCCACGATCTCATTGCTAGTAATCCCTCCCTTAAAATCTCTGTTAGAGCAACCTGCTCAAGAAGAATTTCACACGCTAGCTGTTAGTAACAAGTTACAACAAGTTATATACACTTATGGATGGATTCTAACAGGAGTCATTCTGGCAGGGCTGCTTCTGCTCTTGTTGCCACCCTCTCCCTAGTTTAAGAAACGATAATAAATTTGTTTGAGTTTAGGCATAAGAATTAACAACTGGGCGTCTACACTGCAAACTGAATTGTTTGCAATCCTAAGGCGCTAAAGCAAACCTATGAACCACGACTTGACTCTATCATCATTACTGATTCTATGTCATCATTGGAAGGCTCTTGGCTCATATAATGACTCAACATACATCTCATTGGGGGAAGCCAGGTATAATACTCAAAAATTAGGTACAAAGGAAATAATGTACAATTGCTATGGATCCCATCACGACATGGATTACTCCTATCATGATAAAGTTGATATGTTAGCCAAGAAATAGTATCGAGAAGGAGAATGTAGAATATAACTTTGTATAACGTGTCTAGCATAGGAATAATATTAGTAGAGAAGTAAAATAATGGAAAATATTGTTATAGGAATGCAGTTGAAGCCGAGTAGATCTATAACCCACTATGATAACATGAACGTAGAATAAGTATGTTTATGGAGCAACTGCAATTTGAACAGACTGACTGATTTAGTAGTGGCCAGGCTTAGGCTTGGTTTACAAGAACTTCTGGCAGTTTGGGAGACACACATATATGATCAAACAAATGTAAATTATTGATCAGTCCTAGTGGTCACTCTCTTGAACACTATGTCTTAATTGTCCGCGCATAATTGAGGAATACAGAGACAAGACGTATAATAACCTATTGTGACATGTCCAAGATATCTTATTAATGAAAATAAGATACCAATATATTAAGCAAAATTTCTAAATTTGCTTGTAAACAGATAAGTGAACTATATATATGTAGATATAAATCCATATTTATTCCTTTAACCCTTGGGCCTAGTTCCTTAGGCCTTTTGTGTATCCAATGCTCTCGCGCTACCGACCCACAGGATGATATGGGGTGCCCAATACACTAGCCACTTTTCGTGGGCAAAATCTAATCTTGTCTTCCTGTATGGGCCCTACGAGGTCATACTACGGTACATCGAGGTGTCATCTAACGCAGATTATCCCCAGGTCTCAAATTTAAGACACGTTGGGGGCGGCCATCTGACTGATCACAGCACGTCTTGTCCAGTATTTGGTGACTGTCTTAAGAAAGAACGCTATTGTGTCTTTGAGACCCGCGCCTCGTCATCAAGCTAGAGCTCTGCCAGTTCTCCCTAGCAAACTTTAACCTAGTGTTGAGCCTACATAAACGGCCTATTACTACCTAAGTTAAGACCTTTAGGTCCCATTATTATTATCAACAGTTGCTTCAATAATCCTAATATAAGTGTACTACCATTAAAAAACTACCTACTCCTTCCCTGAAGGGTAAATCTATAATTAAATAAGCTTACCAACAATCCCCGCCAACTAGGAAGAATGCTGTTTGTTGTGGGAGGGTATAAGGGCCCACCCAGCACAGCTGTCCCCATACGGCTAATGCTGGACCCCCTCTACGTCGCATCTGTCCTGTGGAACTTTAGGGACCAAATAAATATTCCACATCCTCCCGCCGGCGAAGGTAGCGCTAAGTCTAAATCAAGTTCACCTTACTTTCCGCGAGCCCCAACAGCGTACCCAGGACACGAGTGCTGTCCAAGCCACTCTCATTGAGCAGACACCGGTCTAACTTCAACCGTCAGTATTCCCCGTGTGGATCTCTGGGGGTGTTAAACTTTTGTTGGTGTCCAGTGGTCATAGCACCCTTGCTTTAACTTTACTGTTCTATTCGTATTCTAGCCTAGACTGAGCGCTCCGAACTTTCCACCCAGTGCCCACGATGCCTTGGTACTTTCCTCCCCTGTTACGAGGTTCCTAATTAAATGGCAAATCTATTCTCCCTCTTTACGTACCTTGTAAAAGTGTTTTCCCAAGGTGGCCGGTGATCGTCCTCCCTACCTTGTATACATTATCACTACTTCCCCCAGCTATCATGTGGACAGTTTCTCCGCTATCTGGCGTGGGCAGGGAATTCAGGTGAACCTGCACCGCTATGAAGTATCCTACTGGGGATTCTGTATAAACCAATGTCCTTCCTTAAACGTCCCGTCGTGTAGACAGGAAGTCATCTATTGATTGGTGCCTCCCACCAGGATACCTACATTTCGACTCGTGTCAGTGGTAATTCCCTGGTCTGCCAGCTTCACTCAATGGTCTTTCAAATCGCTTAGCTGCTGCAGCAAGGAACCTCTTGCAGTAATTGCCCTGGTAATGTCTCTACCACCAAGGCTGTAATGTCTCTGCGAAGTCCACCTAATTTGACTGTGACATCCACCACATCATAAGATTTTGGTGGGACCTGACTTATAGCCCTCCCAAAAAAACATCATACGAACTTTCATTTGTGGCCTTTCAACTTTAATTTACCACCAACTTTCTTTTATCAGGATACTTGTGTGCTCGTGGGTCAAAGAGATAACCGGTTGTTTCGGACGCTGTGCCCGGACCTCCAGTGCACTCTCCAGTGTGTCAGTCTTGCCTCGTTGTGCTCCCGGTTTTCTGGTGTTTTCACATGTCCGCTCTTACGTGCTAGAACTTTTCATTTGTGTCCATCAATCCTATACGATACATCCCTCTAGCGCCTGGAACCAATCTTGGGCGAAAACATTATATACTGAGTCAAAAAAGGATAATTAGTGTGCACTGCGTAGCAGGAGTTTACTGCCAGAGGGGAATCCATAGCCTATGTCCCGTGTGGAAAAAAATAATAATAATTGAACTTTTCATGTCAGAGAAAGAAAGTCTCCCTGATAACTTGGAGATCTACATAGTGAATAGTGAAAACAACAGTGGCTCCCTAGTATATTGAATGATAAAGGCTAAAGTGTCATTTGAAAACAGGTGAATTGTAAATGAAGTGAAAGCCTATAAGGCAGGTGCCAGAAGTCGCCAGAAACCTACCCACAGGACAGCTGTTTTTAATAATCTCCTGGCTTGCTAGTGTGCTCGCATATAATCATAGTGATACCAGTGGAATAGCAGAATACGTGTTGTTAGTAGCAACTAACCAGTATTATAATGGTACTTAGTGGAGTGAGTTGACTTTCATTAGTTTCTTTTCTGAATACACAGACTTACAGTGAATTTCATATACCTGTAGTTACCAGCGGTCGCATAATACACAACGAGAAGCAATTATTCACTACAGAAAAAGCGTCCTTCCTCCAAATATGCACCAGTCCAACTAAAGTGTAATATAGCCATTTATTGCGATGAGACGGAAAAAAAAAAAAAAAATAGAAAAACCAGATACAGCTATTGATAAACAAGGAGGTGACCGTTCGTCATTGTAAGCTCCAGATATCACCGGCTCTTCAGCACGCAAGTTATACTTTTGTATCAGTCAAATCACATATTACTCGGGAAGATAATTTCCAGTAGATCCTTCAAGTGCTAAGCTCAAATCACCGACCAGATGTTTTTAAATAAGTGACCCACTGATCCGAGCAGATCGACTGTCCAAACCCTTGACTGGTCCGAAACCCTTTACTGGACCTGAACCCTTGACTGGACCGAAACCCTTGAACTGGTCCAACCCGGGACTGGTTTCAAATAAGCAGTTTCGTTGGCAATAAAGCATACTGTAAAACGGATGGGGTTGTAGGCGCCCTTATAACCTCAAACATTAAAAATCAGGAACGTTACGGTAAGCTGTCCAATATACAAAAAGACAGTTTAGAAAACAGAAATACAGAATAGCTAGATCTTTCATTTAAGGTTATTAATATAATATTCAATAGGTTGCTAGTAGAATTGCAGTAAATCAACCATTCAAACATTATGAAGCTGTGTGATAGTCTGTGGACAGTCAAACAAACGGACGGGCCGTCCACATGATAAATTGTCATTTTTGTGGAAATTGGGTGTCACGCCCCTTGTGCAGAATATCCCAGAACTAGCTACAAGCAGTATTAAAACAGAGAAGTGTTTCTGTGTATGCCAAATGAGGAAAATCTGTGGACTTAAAATCACAAGGGTATTAAAAGAGGATAACATCAAAGCTGCTTTCATAGAAAACCTGGGAAGCTTTCTATCAACAGATCGGAACCTAAAAGTCCTGGGCTAATGGTAACTGCCCTTGATACTGGCCGATGTAGTCACAAACTGTAAGGCTGGAGGTGATGTCCTGGTAGTCAGTAAATTTGGGGCTGATAGTGCTGTCCTGGAGACAGTAATGGTGAATGCTGGAGGTGCTGTCCTGGGAGACAGAATAGTAAAGCTGGAGGTGCCTGTCCCTGGAGACAGTAATGGTGAAGCTGGAGGTGATGACCTGGGGACAGAATAGTAAAGCTGGAGGTGCTGTCCTGGGGAGACAGTAATGGTGAAGCTTGAGGTGCTGTCCTGGGAGACCAGAAATGGTGAAGCTGAGATACTGTCCTGGGAGAACAGTAATGGTGAAGGCTGGAGATGCTGTCCCTGGGAGACAGTAATGGTGAAGCTGGAGATGCTGTCCTGGGAGAAAGTAATGGTGTGAAGCTGGAGGTGCTGTCCTGGGAGAACAGAAAAGGGAAGCTGGAGGTGCTGTCCTGGGAGACATTAATGGTGAAGCGTGGAGGTGCGTCCTGGGAGACAGTATGTGACAGGAGGGCTGTACCTGGGAGACATGAAATGTGAATCTGGAGATACTTTCCCCTGGTGAGACAGTAATGGTGAAGCTGGAGATTTTGTCCAGGTAGTCCGGGAAATTATAACGCAGGAAGGAATACATAAAAATGACCTCATAGGGGATAGGAGCCATAGTAAGGGAAACAAGTGTAGTCCAAAGATAAGATAAAACCAATATTGCAAACTAGAAATAAACCGCAGGAAATAGCAAACAAGAGAATCCAATAGCAATAGAGAGGATATATTACCAAAAACAACTGGTGGGAGCTCCATTGTGGTGCTAGGGAGGATAGAAGTAAGACAGGGCAACAAGCACCAACAGGGAATACAGTCACAGAACCCAAGGCAAGAAGCGAAAACCAAGCCTGTGCAACATACTATGCACTCGGTATCTTGCTGGCATGGGAAATCTGGAAAAACAGATGGACGTGCAACTATGACCACCCTAGAAAAATGCCATGCCCATAATGACAACTAGAAAATGCAAACTCCCTTCATGTAAGCTGTTTCACCCTGAAATGTGTACCTCTCAGTACAGAAAAGACTGGCTATAACTTAAATTGCCAGGCATACCATCTAAAGGGGACAAAAAAGATACAAAACATCCAGGGCCAAAAGGGAAAACCTGGGTAGCCACAGCCACTCAAGAGGAGAGGTTTTTTAGTGCAGGAAGGAAAAAAAACTGGCAGGAAATGGCAAGAAAATCGTACACCAAATCCAGTCAGTCTGGAGTGGAACCACAGTCTGATGGCCTCCACTCCCACCAACAGAATACAGATTACTAATGCCGAATAAAAATCCCCCCCAGTACCAACAATACCACCAGTCCCGATAACATTCTTCTTTGCAAATATACCAGGGTCTAAAGCCAGCCAACAACAACAAAATACCTTTTCATCCGTGGACTGCTTGCAGAGGCAAAGGCAATGTTCTCATGAGGGCTTTCACTGAGACCCACATAAAGGATCACTTGGACAATGAAATATGGATCCCAGGTTACAACTATACAAGATTGACAGAGTGAACAGGCAAAAGGGGGGGGTTGGCCTGTAACATTTCAGAGTCAATCGTTTTTGCCCCAGAACTGCTTAATGCCTCAAATGACGTGTTGGGGAAGTTTTAGCAGTAAAGGTCGAGAAACCAAAACCATAGTCATTGTGGTAGACTACAGAGCCCTCCGGAGCAACATCCCAGCAATTCCAGAACAGCTGTTAAAAATTGACCACTGTCTGGAAAATCTCCAGAGCTCCTGCACGGGTGCACCAACCAACATCTTGCCTCCTGGGGGATTCAACTTAAGGCAACCTAAAATGGAGGAATATAGCAAATAATATTGTTGACTATTAATAACCACCAGGAGCAGCACAGAAGAAAACTCACACGTCACACGATCTTTTAAAATCTCTGCACAAAATCAATTTAAACCAGCTAATAATAGAGCCTACTAGAACTGGAGAATCACTAGACCTCATATTCACAAACAATGATGATCTGATAAAATGTCACCGATATCAAAACAATATTACTCAATCACAACATAAATGAGTTCATACATGTATCGAGGAGCCCAGACCGACAAAAAGAGACTGTCGACGCGGGAGCACTCACCAAATTCAACTTCATTAAACAAAAACATAAAGTGGGACAAGTAAACCAAGTCCTAACCGATATAAGCTGGGAAGCTATAGCTAAGCAACACAGACCCAACTTATGCTAAACAGATTAACTCGTGAGCACTCGATGTATGCACAAGGCTTATTCCTCGAAGAAAAAGGAGAGTAGATGTAAAATAGAAAGAGACCAGGCGCTCCCTTTACAGTCGATGGAAAAGAATAACAAGAGCGGCAAAAGAGGTCAATGGAAAATCTGAAATGCCGGCAGGGAGACACTGGGTCAGAGAAATAGCAAGCATCGAACGTTAGCTAAAAGAATCCTTTAGGCGTCAGGATCGCGGGTAAGGAACTAAAAGCTATATAATGAAATCGAAAGTAAAAACCCAAAGTATATCTTCTCCTATGCCAAATCACAAATCGAGAACAACGCCCAGTATTGGGCCCCTACTTAAACAAGATGGTCCAACACAGATGACAGCAAGGAAATGAGTGAGCTACTCAAGTCCCAATTATGACTCAGTTTTTTAGCAAGCCGCTAACCAGACTGAGAGTCGCAGATCAAAATAATTTTTTATGAGAGAGCCACAAAATTTGATTAACACAAGCCTATCCGATTTTTTGTTATCCTGACGCCAAATGACTTCGAACAGTCGATAAATGACAAGCCCAATCACTCTGCCCCAGGGCCATACTCATTGAACTCAGTGTTCATCAAGACTGCAAGAAGCCCCCTACCACGAGCCTTTTCCATTCCCCCCTATGGAGAGGGAGCATGGACACGGGGTCCGTCTCTCAGTTACTAAAAACAACAGACATAGCCCCACTCCACAAAGGGGCAGTAAAGCAACAGCAAAAAACTACAGACCAATAGCACTAACATCCCATATCATAAAAATCTTTGAAGTCCTAAGAAGCAAGATCACAACCCATCTAGAAACCCATCAGTACACAACCCAGGGCTACATGGGTTTAAACAGGTCGCTCCTGTCTGTCTCAGCTACTGATGACTACGACAAGGTCCCCTAAATGCACTAGAAGACAAAAAGAATGAAGATGTAATATATACAAGACTTTGCAAAAGCCTTTTCGACACAGTGTGACCATGGTGTAATAGCGCACAAAATGCGTGCTAAAGGAAAACAGAAAAGTCGGTCGATGATCCATAATTTTTCCTCTCTACCAAACACAGCGAGTATTCGTCAACAGAGTAAAGTCCGAGGCAGCTACGGTGAAAAGCTCAGTTCCACAAGTGCACAGTACTAGCTCCCATCTTGTTCCTCTCCTCATGATCCGATACATAGACAAGGATGTCCAGCCACATCACCAGTGTCTTCCTTTGCAGATGACACCCGAATCTGCCATGACAGTGTCTTCCATTGCAGACACAGCAAGGCTCCAGGCGGACATCAACCAAATCTTTCAGTGGGCTGCAGAAAACAATATGAAGTTCAACGATGAGAAAATTTCAATTACTCAGATATGGTAAACATGTGAAATTAAAACTTCATCAGAGTACATAAACAAATCTGGCCACGAAATAGAGCGAAACACCAACGTCAAAGACCTGGGAGTGATTATGTCGGATTGATCACACCTATGCAAGGGACCATAACATTGTATCAATCCATCTGCTAGAAAATGACAGTATGGATAATGAGAACCTTCAAACTAGGAGGCAAGCCCATGATGACACTCTTCAGTTCACTTGTTCTATCCTAGCTGGAATATTGCTGCACTCTAACATCACCTTTCAAGCATGGTGAAATTGCCGACCTAGAAAATGTACAGAGAACTTTCACGGCGAGCATATCGGAGATGAAAACACCTCAATTACTGGGAGCCTTGAGGTTTCTAAACCGGAGTCCCGGGAACGCAGGAGGGAGAGATACATGATTATATACACCTGGAAAATCCTAGAGGGACTAGTACCGAACTTGCACACGAAATCACTTCACGTACGAAAGCAAAAGACTTGGCAAGACGAGCAAGCACCATCCCCCAATGAAAAGCAAGGGGGTGTCACTAAGCACGTAAAGACCATACAATAAGTGTCAGGGGCCCGAGACTGTTGTCAACTGCCTCCCAGCACACATAAGGGGGATTACCAACAACCCCTGGCAGTCTCAGCTGGCACAGGACAAGCACGCTAAAGTCAAGTTCCATGATCAGCCGGCTTGGCTCGTACTGATGGTTTTGCGTGCAGCCACAGCAACAGCCTGGTTGATCAGGCTCTGTTTCCACCAGGAGGGGCCCCGGCCCCCCCCCCCCCCCCCCCCCTGGTCACGACCGGACCGGCGGGGCGTTGACCCCCGAAACTCTCTCCAGGTAAACTCCAGGTATCCAGGTAAACCTCGTACGTTGGTTTGCGTGCAGCCAGCAGCAACAGCCTGGTTGATCAGGCTCTGATCCACCAGGAGGCCTGGTCACAGACCGGGCCGCGGGGGCGTTGATCCCCGGAATGCTCTCCAGGTAAACTCCAGGTAAACTCACAACCTTTGTCATGACTGTAGGTAGGGCAGCACCTCCGTGATTCTCACTCGGATTAGAGACTTCACTCCCACTAATCACGCTGGCTACCATTTCAGGCTCGGACTCACTTTCTATCTCTACTTACCTGAGAGATATCCCTACTAAGCACTGGGTTCCCATTAAATTATTGGGACATAGTGCAGTATGGTGCTTACCTTTGCAACAGACTCGACACTCACTGAGCTGGGTGGCCACAGTCCTCGCTAAGTGTTTCCCCACACACTTTGAAGCAGAGTCTCAACCCCTTAGTCTCTGTTTGCCTACTGCTCAGTGTCATATACTCCGAGCACTCGTGATAGCATGTTCGCCTTCACAGAACACTGGCAATATTCGGCATGTTTGCCTCTGAGGGTTCTGCTTAGTAGTTCTACCAAGACACTTCTTTACCATAGTACACATCCAACGTTAGTCGAACGAGCTTAATACTGAATCTCTCGAGATCTGTTGAGTGACTGTCTGGGTTTTGTGGGATGTGGTGAACTCCTACTCTCACAGACCCCATGCACAAATGAGAAACGAGATCTCCAACCCCTCAACAATCTGTTTTATCGTGAACCTATTCGTCCCGATATTTAAATGTAACTCATGCACTGTAGTGCTAGCCAGTTTCCCCTGAATCACCTGGCTAAGGACCCATTCTGAATCAACCTCATGCAATGCAAATCTCTGAAACTATTGTCCAAGCTCCATAATTTCAATACGGAACTTCCTCTAGGCTTTGACGGTCATGTCGGCAATCATCTAGATCCAACAACAACCGATAAAGTATAGCTACCTTATCTCTTTCCAGTTGTTGCCAAACATGTCTTCTAATTGTCATTGGCATGTGGAATTAGTGTCAGTAATCAGTAGCACGTCATGTCCAGTTGGTGTCTGTCTTAAGAAGGAACGCTATTGTGTCTTTGAGACCCGCGCCCGTCATTCCAAGCTTGGGCTGGACCAGTTCCTCCCTAGCTAACTTAACCCTAGTGTTGCCTACTTATGAGTCCTATTACTACCTATGTTAAGGTCTTAGGTCTACATTATTATTATCTACAGTTGCCTTAATAATCCTAATATTAGTGTACTACCAGTAAAACTACCTACTCCTTCCCTGAAGGGTAAATCTATAAATTAAATAAGCTTACCAACAATCCCCGCCAACTAGAGAGAATGCTGTTTGTTTGAGAGGGTTTAAGGGCCACCCAGCTCAGCCATCCCATTACGGCTATGCTGGGACCTCTTCGTACATCGTATCTGTCCTGTGGAACTTTAGGGACCAAATAAATTTCCACAAATCTCGCCTTCAAAGACCACAACAATGTATCTACCTCATTTGCAAGGAAAATGATAGAATGGATAATGAGAACCTTCAAAACTAGGGATGCCAAGCCCATGATGATTCTCTTCAAATTGCTTGTGCTCTCTAGGCTGGAATACTTCTGTACACTAACCGTCTCCTTCAAGGCTGGTGACATTGCAGACCCGGTCAGAGTGTACAAAGAACATCACAGTACATGTAAGTACATTAGGCACCTAAACTACTGTGGAAAATTACATTTACCTGGATGTATCTCATTAGATACATACCAGTAAATGGTAACAGAGATAATTATTATTCATCAAAGTTACATAGACAAGTAGGAATTTTGGGACACCTAGGTCACAAAAAATATCCCCCTTCGATACCTACTACTGTCATATCCACAAATTGCTCTAGACCTATATTATGCAAATGAAATGTACATCACCAGGAATTCTGGTAAAATTTAATAAAAATTTGTGGACTGCATATTAAAATTAATAAATGATTACATATACACATTTATATAACAGAAGGAGAATTTATAATTATAACACTTACCAATTTGTCTGGAGATTACTGTGTATCATACTCAAAAGACACCTGCCTAAAATAATAGAGAAAGCAACTGTGCCAGAATCTCAACATTAAATAACTTTATCTGAGGTTCCTGAACTGACTGTCCATCTGCTTAATACTCCAAATTAATGCAGGACTGCATATCCAACAATATCTGCTCCTATTTGGGAGGTTTTAAGCCCAATATAACCTCTAGAGCGACGAAAATTATACACCTTTCCTTAATGTGTTTGTAAAACATTCAAAAAACAATGCCTCTGACTCCCCCTGCTCGTCATAGCGCAGGTCGCAGAGCTTCTCTGTCGGTTCACTTCTTTAAAATACATCAGGCAGGACGTTGTTGATCACATTATCAAGTGTATTTACATTATAAAAATATACAGCATAATTTTGGGAAATTATTTCCCACAACTACTGAGAACAGTTGAAGGTCCTTGATCTGTATTCCCTGGAACGCAGACGAGAGAGATACATGATCATATATGCTTGGAAGGTCCTGGAGGGATTGGTACCAAACCTGCACACGAAAATCACTCCATATGAAAGCAAAACACTGGGCAGGAGATGCAACATTCCCCCATGAAAAGCAGGGGCACCATGAGTACACTGAGACACAACACAATAAGTGTCTGGGGCCCAACACTGTTCAATTGCCTCCCAGCGCCGTGGGGGCGTTGACCCCCGAAACCCTCTCCAGGTAAACTCTAGGTAGCAACCTAGATGAACCCAAAACAAGTCAGACAGCAGTATATGTGTAACAACCTAGGTGAACCCAAAACTAGTCATGCACACAGCAATATATGTGTAACAACCTAGGAGTTCCCAAAACAAGTCAGCCACAGCCGGGCTGTGGCTCGTATGTTGGTTTGCGTGCAGCCAGCAGCAACAGCCTGGTTGATCAGGCTCTGATCCACCAGGAGGCCTGGTCTCAGACCGGGCCGCGGGGGCGTTGACCCCCGGAACTCTCTCCAGGTAAACTCCAGGTAATCTAGGAGACCCCAAAGCAAGTCAAACACACAGCAGTATATGTGTAACAACCTAGGTGAACCCAAAACAAGTCAGACACACAGCAGTATATGTGTAGCAACCTAGGAGACCCCAAAACAAGTCAGACACACAGCAGTATATGTGTAACAACCTAAAGGTGCTGGTGACCCTACAGATGTAAACAACTATAGGCCAATATCAAACTTACCATTGCTATCCAAAATCTTCGAGAAACTCGTGCACAGGAGACTATATTCATTTATAACGGCACAAAACATACTCAACCCCTGCCAATTTGGATTCAGGAAAAATAAAAGCACTAATGAAGCAATTGTAAAAATGCTAGATCTGCTTTACACAGCATTGGAAAATAAGGAATATCCGCTAGGAATTTTTATTGACCTAAGAAAAGCTTTTGACACAGTAGACCACGGCATCCTACTCCACAAACTTGACCATTATGGTATAAGAGGCCATGCGCTTGCATATTTCAAATCCTACCTTACTAATAGGTATCAGTATGTCACCATTAAAGACACAGCATCATCAACACGGCCACTTGATACTGGAGTTCCGCAGGGAAGTGTCCTTGGTCCCCTGCTCTTCCTCATTTACATCAATGATCTTCCAAAGGTATCCCAACACCTGAAACCTATTCTCTTTGCTGACGACACGACTTATGTCATCTCTCACCCTAATCTTGCCACCCTCAACACCATTGTTAATGAGGAGCTGCTCAAAATATCGACTTGGATGACAGCCAATAAACTTCCACTTAACACTGACAAAACCTACTACATTATGTTTGGTAGCAGAGCAGGTGTTGCACAACTTAACATTAAGATCGACAACACTATAATTGTCAAACATAATGAGGGAAAACTTCTAGGCCTATACCTCGACAACAACCTGAATTTCAGCACCCATATCCAACACATAACAAAAAAAAATATCCAAAACAGTTGGGATCCTCTCCAAGATACGATACTACGTGCCGCAAAATGCCCTTCTCACACTATACCATTCACTCGTTTATCCCTACCTTACCTATGCTATTTGTGCTTGGGGATCACCTGCAGCAACACACCTAAAACCAATAATAACCCAACAAAAAGCCACAGTAAGAATAATCACTAAATCCCATTCCTGGCAACACCCCCCCCCCCACTCTTCATAGATCTAAACTTACTCCCTGTTCAGTACATCCACACTTACTACTATTGCAATCAACATCTACAGGACCTTAAATTTCCAATATTA
>NC_069407.1:55692062-55760352 GCF_026875155.1 Cherax quadricarinatus | reverse complement strand
ATTTCCGTCCCCGGGCACAGATGGGGGTACACTACCCGAGCGCATGGGGTGCAAACATACCAAAGCTTCATTTGGGAAATTTTCCTCAATCATACTCAATGATCGCAGCGCAAAAAATCACAACCACCAAATCATTGCCCTTTACGAAGAGAGGCCAGCCACGGGAAAAAATTATTTTTTCCTCATACGTTTAGGAAACCCACCGTGACCACATGCCCACACCAGGAGAAGGTCGAGGATGTGGGGGTTTTCTGCACATTAAGATATCCGGCCATTATTTTCGTCACTAATTTAAAAAGCCGTAGAATTCGTTTTCATTTCCATTCCTCAGTGTCAAACTTCAGACAGAGGGGAGACCCCAAAATTTTCCGGGGGAGGCTGACTTGCACGGCATGGGAAAAAGGGGACGAGCCGGATTCCCACAATGCTATGCAGGCCCTAGATTTTTTGTTTATGGCACACACCCACACGCAGCCCCCATTCTCTCACATGGGGGCCTATGACCCTTTTTCCCCAAAATTTTAGGCGCTAAAATTTTTGGCATAGATCTACTTTTTTGGACACTCCCGAAAAGCCGTAGATCTAGGGGATGGACCCTAAAAGGGTAAAAGAAAAGGGGGAAGTAAAACCAAAAAAAGGACTTGACACCCAATCTTAAGGGAAGGGGGATTCCCCTTCTAAACACAAAAGACTCTCTCCTCCTCCCACCCATCAACATCACCAACTCCAAAAAAGGGAATGTCATGTAATTGTCAGTTTTTTTCATTTGTGTGTTTTAAAATTAATATTCATGGGGAAAATTTTTTTTTTTTTCATTTTTTGGGGTGTCTTGCACGTTTAATTTGATTTCCAAAACTTATGGGGAAAATTTCATTCGCAAACGAAATTTTCGCATAACAATGAGCTCTCAGAACAATTAAACGAAAGGGGGGGGTCCACTGTAGGGCCCGGGTTTAAACGTAAAAAGCTATCAAGGACATTTTCCGAGCGTGTCCACCGGCCTGACCCCCCAGCCACCCCCGTGGGGCTATGTCCCTTTTTTTACAAGCCACGGGCGGATGATTCCACGTTTACTTGCAATACATTTTGATTATTCCATTTTTTTTTAGTCGGTAACGCTAAATAACCACCAGGGGCCCAAAGAAAGTTCTAGTGCCAGCAGCCCTTTGAAAAGGGGGCTGAAGAGAGGGAAATGGCCTTTTTTCAGTGATTCTGCAATATGCAAGATCTAAAGACAGAGTCTATAAAGGCTATACACCGCCAGCGAAAAAGGGCAGCTTTAACTGTACAAGTAAGTTTAACGATTAATCGATAGAAAAGGACACACGAACCAACTCCTCCTATTATTTAAAATACTCATTTGTACTTCATGTTGAAATTTTTTTACTGAAATTCTTACCACAAATTTAAAACATTGCTTAGTTAATCTTATTTAAATTTTTAGCCCGCCCATAATGCTCTCATCAAGGGTTTTGGCATTCCCCCCCAAATCACTGATTTCTTTGTACAACAGATAGTCCAAAAAAAAAATAAATAAATAAATAAATAAATGTTTTTGGGATTAATGGGGCACCGAAACCCGCCATCTCTAGCCCCTCTCCACTGTTTGGCTTCACTACCACTATGAACGGCTTATGCTCTCAGGGTCCTTAAACACCCAACAAAAACAACCAGCAACCTCGTGACATACTTAACCCTTAAACGCCCAAAACTATAATACGTTCACTGCGGGGTCCCCCCCCAAACTATATTACGTTTCTTTGTCATTCATTCAACATTGCCACGAAACCTGATCCCCTAGACATAAGAAGGGTGGCGCCTCACTGTGTCCATATTAAAATTTTGGGGATCCGGGGTCCCATATCTCTTTTTTTCCTATTAAAAAAAGAAAATTTTTTTTCTCTTCAAAAAATTTGGGGCGCTACCGAGTAAACGTATATAACTTTTGGGCCTTTTAAAGATTAAAGTATTTTATTCATTTAAATTTAATGTCTTTTTTTTCATTTTTTTAAAACCCCTTTTGGGGGTCGACGGGCCCTCTCCGAAACTCGTTCCGGGGCGCCCAAATTTAAAAAAAAAAAAAAAATTTTTTTCTCTTATAAAAAAAAGGAATCTTTTCCCGATCATACGACCCCCCAAAAGTTTAAAATTTTTAAGAAAACTTAGGGAAATTATGCCCGCAAAGTTAGGGGGTCTCGGCGATGTTTACGGATCGGCGTTTTTTCCCACTTTGAGCCCTTTTTCCGCCAATTTCCCCTGTACATCAAAAAAAAAACATAAAAATTTTTCGCAAACTCCATTTTTATATAAGGGGTCAAAAACCACCCTTTTAAAAATTCAACTATCCATACATGGTCAAATTTTTACAATTTTGCCAAATTTTCAACAAATTTCAAAAACCCAAATTTGGGAAATAGGCCAGAAAAACAAAAAGACATTCCGGGCACAAAAATACTTTTCCTCTGTCATTACCACCTCAGCCCCTCTTATATTTTTTGCTTCCATTTTTAATTTTATTCTCACAAAAAATTAAGTTTTTACTGTTACAGACTACGCATTTTTTAAAAAAAGGGGTATAAAATTTTGGTGCACTTGTGAAAAAAAATTATCACCATTGAGGGTTTATTGCCCCTTTGGCCAAATTTGTTTTTTTTTTAATTTGGAAAAAAACGAACTTTTCCTACTTTGACCCAAATTTTCAACACCTTTCATTGTAAAAACCATCAAAATCACTCAATTTCAAAATTGTCTTCCATTTTTAAAAAATGAACCAAGAAAACTAGAATACAAAAAAAATACTAACGAAAATACACTGCAAAGTCGCTATTTATTTAAAAAAAAAAGGAAAAAATTTTTTTTTTTTCTCATTATGCACCGGGCTGGGAGGATTTTTCAACGTGCACACTGACCACATAGACCCATTCTTTTCATAGAAGGCCTACCACTTCTCCCACTAGATTTAGGTCGCTAGAATTTTTGAGTACTAGTATCAAAAACCCCCTACGCGTAAACTTCATACACAAAACCCCCCAAAAGGGGTTAACCCTTTTTAGGGTTTGGGGGCCCCCTCCTGAACCCGTTCCAGGGAGAAATTTTTTTTGAAAAAAAAAAAAAAATTTTTTCTTATGAAATAAACCCTTTTCCTGATCAAAGACACCAAAGTATTTAAAATTTTTGGAAAAACTTAAAAAATTTTGCCCTTGCAAAATTACGTCTCAATGAGTAATACCCGGGGATTCAAACCCACTTTGGAGCCCATTTTTGCCAATTCCAAAGTACCCAAATTTACAAAATCAAACATTTTATAAACTTTCCATTTTTTCTATCGAATGGTCATCAACAGAAACAGACCTCCTTTAAAAATTTTAAAAGTGAACAGGGGATGGCTCTCACGGGCCCAGGGATTTAAAAAAAAAAGGAGGGGGAAATAACCCCGATAAGGACTTTTGGGACTAAGTTTTTGGAATGGGGTTCCCCTTCCAAACAATTGAAAAATCCCCCATCCTCTCCCCTCTTCCCCTTTAAAACATCACCAGTCTCAAAAAAAGGTAATGTGATGTTATTTTCTTTTTTTCTTTATGATCATTGTTTCCTGTTATGGAAAAAAGTTTTTTTCACTAAAAAAATATTTTTTTTTTAAACCCTTTTAGGGCCACAGGCCCCTCAGACTTGTTCCAGGGGCGGGCCAAATTTCAAAAAAAAAAGAAAAAAAAAAATTATTGTGAAAAGAAGAGAAAACTTTTCCCCCTCATAAAGACACCAAAAAATGAAATTTTTTTGGAAAAAATTTAAAAAATGCCCGCGAAGTTAGCGTCCGACGATGTTCAGCATTTGGGGATTTTGCCCACTCTGAGCCCTATTTTCACCAATTCCAGTGTACTTTTCGACAAAAAACATAACTATTTCACTAAAATCCCTTTTTTTTTATTGATGAACAAGAAACCACCCTTTACGATTTCAACATCCAAACAGCGGTCAAATTTTTTCAATTTTGCCCAATTTTTTATTTAAAGGGGTATGTGTAGGAGGGAGGGTTACTGAAAGAGTGAAAGTTTTTTTCGAGGATTGACCAAGTAGAGTATGTGGAAGAGGGAAATTTTTTCCCAGTAAAAAAAAGGCCCTTTGACAAGGATGTGGGAAAGTCACCGTGGTTGTTTAATATATTTTTAAAATGGGGTTTAAAAGAAAAAACAGGGGCTTGGGAAGGGCGGGGGTTAAAAGATAAAGAATCACACACAAAGTGGGAGTTTCACAGCTCTCTTTGCTGAGACACGTGCCTGGGAGATTCTGAAGAGAAATTTTTAGAGTTGGGGGATAATTTGGGAGGGGGCAAAAAAGAAAATTAAAGGGAAACGGAAGAGTAATTATGAGGAAAAAAAAGATTATAGAAAATTAATTCGTTTGGAGGGAGAGATAGGGAGGAGGGAATTTTAAATATTTGGGGGGAAGTGCCACGGATGGGTCAGAAAGATGAGGTAATCAAAAATTGATGAGGGAAAAATGAGGGTGCACTTAGGATTCGGGTGGAACAAAAAAATTTTGCCCTTGAGAAAAGGGGGGGGAAGATGAGGTATAGTTTTAAAAAACCCCTTTTAAAATGAGTGTGAAGCAGGGGTATGAAGTTCAGCGAGGAAAGGCGGGAGGCAGGGGGAGATTCATGTCTGAGGCAATGTTGGTGTGAATATAATGCAGAGATTTCATAGTTTGGAATTGGGAGGGGGGCGGGATTACCAAAACTTTGTTTCAGAGGCGAAAGGGGTTTGTTGAGGGGGGTTCACAGTGAGAGAAGGGAGCAAAACAAAAATGATTCAAAGTGGCAGTCGTAGGGAAGAAGGCGGGTAGGGTTCGGCCTAGGAAAGGTTGGAGAGAGGGGAAAAGGAGTTTTTGGGAGGGGGGCGGGTTTCCCCGCGGGCACGTGACGGTTTGATGGGATGAATGGAGACAAATGGTTTTTAATACTTGCGGCTTTGGGAGTTGAGCAAAGTAACATTTAAAGGGGTTCGGGGAAACCGGCGGGCCGATTTTTATCCGGAGAGGGGAATACAGTGCCTGCACTCGAAGGGGGTGTTAAGTTGCATTTTTAAAAACGTAGGTAAACCCCTCTGGCAAGACAGTGATGGTGAATGAAATGAAATTTTTTTTTTTTGGGCCCCCCCTTGGGGGAATCGGCCTGGTAAAAAAAAAAATAAAAAAAAATTAAATTTTTATTTTTATTACTTTGTTTTTTATTAGCAATAGCAAAATGTTGTTCTTTTGCTGTGCCAAAGTAAACACAAGAGTCACCGCAAACCTTTCCCAATAACATTCCCAAAATCAGTCTAATGGGTTTTAAAAAAATTTATTCTGTAGTTTAATAGCAAATAATGAAAAACAAAACACTCACCCACGGTGTGGAGGGCTGGCTGCCAGTTGCGGGGGTTTTAGGGAGGGTAGTAGGGATCGCATGGCGGGGGCGTGAGGAGTCTGGGAAATTTTAAAACAAACATGTTTTAACTACATGTTATTAAAAACATACTTATTTAAAACATAAATTATTATTAGTACAATTTTTTATGTTTTTATGTATTTTTTTGATTATTCATGGGTTTAACAAGTTAGGGAAACAGTATTTAAAATATTTCCCTACAATATATTGGGGGACCAAACATTTCCCGGTTTTTTTTAAAAATTCGCGAGGGTCTTGATCCCCTAACCCCGGGAAGTGAGGGGACCTTACTATATTTTTGTTAAAAAATTTTTTATTTTAACATAAAAACAAACATAATACATCACAACAAAAAAAAAAAAACTACATATTTACTTTTATTTTTAAATGTGGAAGCCTAAAAAAAAGTTTTTGGGATTTTTGGGGCCCCAAGGAACTTAACCCTATTTTTTTCCCACTTCTTCATTCGTCAAACAATTTTTCCAAAAAAGGCATTTCAGGGAACAAACTACCGTGAAATGATGGTCTCGTACCTGAAACAGAGGGCAGATTTTTTTTCATCCTTTTAAGAATTTGTTACTGATGAAACCCGACTTTGTTCAAAGGTGAATATCACTGAAGCAGTATAAAACAGAGCAAAGGAAACACTTTTGGGACAAAATGTTTTGGCTTTTTGACGTGACAGGATCTTGTACTGAAATAATTGTCCATATTAGATTAGTTAATTGGGTTGATTTTTTTATTTTACAATTCATGGTTGACAGAGGAATGTTTGGGGACAACCAAAAAACCCTCATATACTGAGCTTTTTGGGGAAACTTAAAGATTAACTTAAGAATAGTAAAGGCAATAATACATATTCATATGGTTATTAGATGAGTTAGAGTGAGTACAGGAGAAATTAATATTAATATCAGGTGATGCTACATGGTTTGAAAAGTCTAGTAGAGACATTTTACACTGTGATGTATTACAGTGTGATGTATTACAGTTTAGTACAATGAAAATGAAATTTGGTATTGCAATGGAACAATTTACATTATGATGTACTGTATTACAATCTACATTAAAGATACAGGTCCACCATCACAAATCTGACAATCAGTTATTCGGTTCCTTCATTATTCGGCACTAATTTGGCTAGCATAATTTCAAATTTCCAGGTCGCCACACCAACCTGCTGGTACTGTTTGGTGGCGCTACTTGCTGCATAAGTCATTTTAATTTCTTTTTCTCCATTTATTGTTTTAACCTGCTTACTTTTAGCCCAAGCCATGGTTCCAATAAATAAAAGAAATGCTTCTCATTATGTAAGCACCTATACAGTACCATTATCCATTAAAGAATAAGGTGGCTTTGAAGCCACTGTTGGTTGCCATGAACTCAGTCTCATGAAGCAGGAGAAATGCTTTATTATTACGCTAATATCAACACTACAGCTTATTTGCCTATCACAATTGATCTAATATGACATAATAAACAATATAAATAACATAAAACATGTTAAATACACTCCAGAATAAATAATATTTTTGGCATAACACCGAGCAGTTCGACGAGATATGAAGAGAATATGTAAACAAATACCATTCTCCTATCCCTGTCTTGGTGGCTTATATTAGAGAAAAACGGAGTATAGCACAGGGCTAACTGTGATATACACTGGTATTTGCACTATAAACATGAAACAAAAGCTATTTTCTCTATATAGATTATCACACATAGCAGCATAAGTGTAGAGAACCTAGGATAACCCAAAAAAGTCAACGTGGCTTATTTTAGTACCTGGCTTGGGTTAGCCATATATGATTTTTGGTAAATATTCGATTCCCAGCCTGAGTAGAAACATTAAGGCGTGTTTCTTGACACCTGTTGTCTATGTTTACCCATTAGTAAATGGTACCTGGGTGTTAGCTGACTAGTGTGGGTGTTATCCTGGGACACTGACCTAATTTTCTTGAAATACTCAGCATAACAAGCAGCTTTCTATACAGTAGTATGTCACTGATGTCACTAGGCCTGTATACCTTGTACATGTACGTGTAGTAAATAAGATATTATTATTATTATTATATTATTATTATTTTCTCAGTTGTTTGTTGGGTATCTTATTCAAACTTGGGCAATGTATGATGGAAAGATACTTCTTAACGTAGACCAAAAATGAAAGAAATCAGACCATAAATAGCGGAGTTCACTTCTCAGCCATTAGCGGCAGCTTAGCGGTATATTTCTGTATGTTTTTATGGTTATATTCTCATTTTTTCGGTCTCATTTGATAGAATGAAAGATATATTACAGAAATAGATATGATTTTGATTGCTTTCATGACGAAACGTACCTTGAAATTGCACTCAGAGTACAAAAATGTTCTATTCTTTAGCGAATCTCAAGAGTAAATAAATGACGTCATCGTCCAATATCTGTCCGCCTGCCAGTTTCCAAGTTCCAATACGCAGTCAAGAATGGATTGACATTATTTATACAATTATTACAATAATGCAGCAGTTTGCATAACAGTAAATCTTCTATTTTTTTGTGAATAAAAATTCCAAATGGTAAACAAGAGTAATATAAGAGGGGCCTGTAGCAATGACTAATGAAGAGAAAATGTTATTTTAGTGCCAGGAATGTCTGCATTGTTTATTCTGGACCCTATTTTGAAATTGGCATCTGTTGAAATTTGTGTGAAATCGGCCAAACTGCCAATTTCTGACCACTTTATTGGGTAGTTGAAATAAGTGAATGGGCGGTTTCTTGTACTCAGTTGACAGACCAGAAGTAAATAAGTTATTTCAGGTATACAAAAATACAGTTACATAGATTATCATACATAGCAGTGTATGTATAGAGAACCTAGATAACCCAGAAAAGTCAGACAAAGTGACTTATTTCCAGTACCTGGCTTGGGCTTGCCATATATGACTTTTGGTAAATTTTTTTTTCTCGGTTGTTTGTTGGGCTATCTCATTGAAACTTGGGCAATGTATGATGGAAAGATGCTTCTTAACATACAACAAAAATAAAAAAGACAGACTATAAATAAGGGAGTTCACTTCTCAGCCATTAGCCGCCTCTTGCAGTATATTTTCATATGTTTTTATGGTTGTAATCTCATTTTTTTGGACTTATTTGATAGAATGGAAGATATATTACAGAAATAGACATGATTTTGATTGCTTTCATGATGAAAAGTACATTGAAATTGAGCTCAAAGTAGCAGAAATTTCGATTTTTGCCGATGTTCAATGAACTCTGTGTAAGTCAAGTTGGTTAATTTTATTAAGTGTATTCTAACCTAACCACTCTGTAATCCGGCAAACTCAGTAATCCAGCACACTACAGGTCCCAATGATGCCGGATTTGTGATGGAGGACCTGTACCAGTAAATTACCAGGTATCTCAGGTAATTTGGTGAGAACAATGATGGAACCATATCTTGGTAAGGGCATACATTATATACTGATTAATGGTACACAAGCCCTTATGCAGTAACTTCCTGCATGTGAACATGACAGACATGTACATTCAGTATGTTCAAATTGTAAGCATATGCCAAGGTTTAACGAAGGCACTCATAGTGGTGAGATGCAGGTGTTTGCTGCCAATTACATTATGGCATTACGGTGGCAAGACAAAAGAGATGTCAAATTCTTGATATCCATTCACCATAAAAAAAACAGAAGATAGTGCCAAGGTAAGTAGAATGACCATGAACCTATTCTAAAACCCTGCGATTGTGCTTGACTACACAATATGTGTTTGGTGGACAAAAGTTGACATGTCAGTTGGGTTTGCTGATTGAGTTTGCAAAAGTTATAGGTGGTATATGAAAATTCATTCATCTCATGCATATAATATGTGCCAGATGAAGACTAGCAACATACTAATGTATGGTGAATCTTTGGTCTCATCAGACAAATAATATTAAAACAGGTCACAACAATTGCAACATGAAACAACCCACGAAAATGATCACCAAAGTGCCAACACTACCACAAGCAGCAACACTCCTACAAGCACCTACACACTAGTAAAAGCACCTACACACTAGTAAAAGCACCTACACACTAGCAAAAGCACCTACACACAACTACAAGCACCAACACTACTAAAATCACCTACACACTACCACAAGTACCAAAAATACAAGCACAAAATCTATTAGCACCAACCCACTACTACAAGCACTAACACTAATTACAAGCACCAACACACTACTACAAGAACCAACACACTGCTACGAGCATCAACACACCACTACAATCAACAACACACCACTACAAACAACAACACACCACTACAAGCAACAACACACTACTACAAGAGTGCATGCAGAGTACGTAACCTTTATTCGGCGCATGTACACACCCTCATTAAAAGCTATCTCCCCCAACCAGCGAACCAGTACTAAGGATCGGACTATGGGGCCCCGTCGTTCGATCAGTACCCAGGTTCAGCCAATGAGAAGATGGTTTTGGTAATCACAGAGGTGTTGTGGGCACAATCCACCTGTCTGCCCTTGTCATTTCCATTCTAGAGCTGGTTGAAGCACGGTCTGCTTTTAGTGGTTTCTTTTCTGCCTTGTTATTTGGGGTGGCACAATACCTTCTGTTGTACATATGCCCCTTCCCCCGGGCAGGACCGATGTACTGGGTCCTCAAAACGGGTTTTTTTTTTGCGCAGCCTCCGACCCCCCCACGCTCTAGGTCCCGTTCTCTTTTTTCGACCAAAACAAAACCTTTCCCCTGAGCCCCCCGGCGGCGGTGATGGCGGCTGCCCGCTTCCCTTTGGGCAGAGACAAATGTAAACACTTCTACCTTTCCAGCACAAAAACTGTTTTTCTGGGTTGAGGCCCTCATATACTGAAGATTTCACCCAATACAATGTCGGTAAGTACGATTGTGTGTCTAGTTTAAAAATGAAAATTTTAGCCAATTTTATATATATATAGGGGGAAGCATATTACGAGTGCACCATGCAAATGAAAAAAGTGCAAAAAATGGACCAGTACAGTCTTTTCTGCCCTTTTTGGGTGCATTTTTTCAAGTTTCGGGTATAAAATATTTCCAAAAAATTTTTGGAGTGTATATATGAATTCAGTAATGATGGGGGTGGTACAGAATTTTTTATTGTCCTTTCCAATCAATAAGAAATTGCCAAACAGTGAGTCCCCAAGGATAAGTCGAAATTTTTGTGTTTGGGACATAGTGACTCAAACAAGACTCAATGACCGGGATTTGCGGGATAGTGAGGATGAATTTTTTGGCCACCAATGCGAGGGTCAACAGATGAGGGGGAGGAAGCGGGGCACCACCAAAAAAAAAAAAAATTGAACAAGAGGAAGAAACATACTAAGGAATACCCTGATGAAAAAAGTGTTTCAAATGACTTGCTTCCAAGGAGACCCAAATGGAAGAAGAGGACACCACACTGACCCTTTGCCTAAAAATAAACAATAAAGCCTGTTGAAGTTGGGGTTGCATATGATTTTTACAGATTTTTTTACTCAAGACAGAAAAAACATTACTTTTCAAACTAATTTGATCCCGGGGGAAAAAGACATACAACTACTTTTTCAAACAGATTCTGAGGAAAGACTAGGTTTATATTATTCTGTTGCATAGGGTTACATTTACAGCCATCCATTGAGGACATTGGAGAATGCAAGTAGGATAACCAAGTTGCAAAGCATGGGACAAAGGGTTAGGTTGTTTGAGGCGTACCATTCATTTCAATGATAACACACAAAAAAAGGGAAATGACAGATTCTACAAATAAGGCCTCTTTACAATGGAAAAACAAAAAAGGGCTTGAAATTTCCACTACACCCAAGCAGTCTGTTGATGAATTTAGGGTTTGCTTTCGGGGTAAAACAGCGGGAAACCAAAGGGAATACATAAAAAACAAACCAACAAGTGGGGTTTAAAACTCTTCTTCGTGCCAGTGAAGAGGAACTACAGATTTAAACTGATTATAAAAGAACCCAACTTATAAGAACCACACATAAAGCTGTCAAATGAAGAAAGTAACCTCCCAAAATGAGTTCCAGGATTGTTTTGTCTTGCAGCACTCTCGACCAAAAAAAAACATCAGCAGTCTACGATAATTTCTTTTCAAGTCTCCCTTTGGTAAAGGGTACTGAGAACAATTATAACTGCGGTCACGAACAATATTATAATGATTGGTAAGCCACAACTGATGCCTGTGAAAAAAAGAAAAAGATAATGTGGCCGGGGGGCAATTTTGACCCCAAAGCAAGATGAATCCTTCTTTGTAAGAGGGAAAGGACAACAAATTGGACCAGTCACAAAAAAGTCGGATTTTATCCTTTGGGTCTTTTTGAAAGAATACAAGGCATCAAAGAAAAAGCCCAATTTGGGGGCCCAGGCATCACAAAACTACAATGCAAACATGGGAGGTATCGACAAAAGTAACTTTTGGTCCATCTTTACAAAACGCCAATAAAACAAAGCTTGGTACATGCGCTCTTTGCTTATTTTTTTGGATGTTGCTGTTGTGAATGCATGGCTTTTTTACTGTCATGTTTGTAGGTCACAAACAGCCATGCACACCACTGAAGCTTTTCAGGCTTGAGATCTCTGTCACTGCAAGATCCAAAGGACAAAAGTCACCCGACCAGCAGAGACAAGTCGAGATTCACCCAGTACTCTTGGTTGACAAATAAACATTTGTCAAACGTGGAATCCCCTTTGCATTTCAGTCCCAAACGGCAGAAAGGCCGATGACATGTGGGGCTGATAAACACTAGGTCACTGGCCAGGCAGGAACGCTTTCATGCAAGTTTTGCAGAAAAAGAATAATCAGTCACATCCCATTTTGCTGGCCATATGTAAAGTAAATCTGTGCAAAAAGAAGGATAGAATTGTTTCCATAAGTTTTTATTTGCAAAATTTGGGGTTGAAATGATTGTTTTTTCTCAGGGGAAACCCGGATATTTCATTTGTAAGTTCATCCCATTGCAATGTGTCATTGTTGATAAGAGTTCCATTTTTTATTTTTTACTGCTTACAAAAATTTTTCAGAAAAAATTTTCCCTTTTTTGTTTTTTTTTATTGTCTACTTGTAAAATAAAATTTTAAAATATTTATTTCGTTTTTACAAAAATTGCAACATTGCAACATTCAAAAATGGTATCCCCAAAAGGGCAGGGCCGAATATACTCGGGCTTTTGAAATCTGCAATTGCGCGAATGTTACTTTCACAACTCCCTTTTTATGGGCATCTAGGAACTTCCGTGCCTTCAAGTCCTTTTAACTCTTTGAGGGTTTTGGGCGTACAGTACGTCTTACCTAGGGGTTTTTTTACGACTAGTACTCATAAATTCTAGCGGCCTCAATCTAGTGGGGGAAAGCTGGTAGGGCCTTTATATGAAAGAAAGGTCTAAGTGGTCAGTGTGCAAGTCCCAAAAAAAAAAACCCGCACCACAGGCATAATGAAAAAAAAAAATTTTACCCTTTTTTTTTTTTAAATCAGCGACTTTGCAGTGTATTTTCGATGGGATTTATTGTTGTATTTTAGTTTTCTTGGGCTCATTTTATAGAATGGAAGACATATTACAGAAATTTAGATGATTTTTTACTGGTTTTTACAATGAAAGGTGCCTTAAATTTTAGCTCAAAATAGCAGAAAAGTTGATTTTTTACCAAACTTCAAATAAACAAATCATGCCAAGCATGCAATCACGTCAACGGGGGAGTCTAATATTCTTTCACAGTGCACTAATAATATTAACCATTTTTTACACTAAGCAGTAGTCTGCATAACATAAAACTTAATATTTTGTGAGAATAAAAATTCAAAGTGGGAAAGGAAAAGAATTAAGAGGGGCCTTGAACGTGACTAAGACTAGAGGGAAAAGTCATTTTTGTGCCAGGAATGTCTTTCTTGTTTATTCTGGACCCATTCGGGAAATTTGGGATCTTTTGAAATTTAGTAAATTTGGGAAAATTGCTAAAACCGACCACGTACTGGATAGTTGAATTTATAAATGGGGGGTTTCTCACTCATTTGATAAAAAAAAGGAGTTCAGCGGAAAATTCAGTTTTTTTTCGACAGTACAGGAAAATTGGCCGAAAATGGGGCTCAAAGTGGGGAAAATCGCCCATGCGTAAACATCGCCGAGACCCCTAACTTTTCGAGAGCATAATTCCGTAAGTTTTTTTATCAAATTTTAAAATTTTGGTTCCTTTAGATCGGGAAAAAATTTTTCTATCTTTTTATAAAGAAAAAAATTTTTTTTTTTTTTTAAAAATTTCCGACCCTGAGAAAGAGTTTTTGGAAGGGCCTGTCGACCCCAAAGGGTTAATAGCTTAAAAAAAATTTCTGGAATGAAGAGGGGGGGTTTTCATTCTGAAGGGGGAACAGCATATTTTATAATGACCTCCTGTCTGGCACTCATTAGCTTTACCAAAGCTTTAACGAACTTTTCGGTCACCTTGCGTTTTATGGTCAGCCTGCTATTGTAATATTGACAGCTTGCTACTGCTTTTTCATTTGCTCGCTTCGCTATGGGGCAATCTTGCTTTTGTGGAAGATTTTTTACTTAGCTTGCCATTGTGTTTCAGCCTTGCTATTGTATTGCAATTCTGCAGTCATACCATGCATAGCTAAGGTGTATTGTAAGAACGTGTTTTTGGGGGTACAAATATTTTTCAGTATACTGGATAGCTAAGCGTGTATTGGCAAGTAATGTGTTTTCGTTAGGTACGAGTATTTTTGTACTGCGGGGATGCAAATAGTGTTAGTTGGGGGATGCCACCTAGACAGCAGATTCTATGTCTGAATACACTTTTTTAAAATGTCAAAATTTTCCCTAAGCATTGTTGGCAAATTTCTCGCCATTTGGCATTGATAAAAAAAACCTCTACAGCTGCGCAGCTTTGTACTCTTATAAGTATCAAACCGGAAGAGGGGATGGCACACAAAACCCCCCCTCTATGGGAGCCAGGAATAAAACCCCCCAAATTTCTCGCAGGAGGGAAAAAGATACTTAACTACAAAATCACCAGCTCATGCAACAGGGTTTCTCGAAGGCGAATCAGCGCGTTTGGGACTTGAGTTGGGAAAAAACAAACTTTTAGCAGACTAGGAACAGGGGCATATGCCAAGGAAGAAATTTTATAGGGAAAATGAAGAAGGAAGTTTTCTCAAGTTGTAAATGACTTTGTTTTCAGAAACAGACAGCTGGTCCCCCGCTTTAATGAGGCAAACCAAACAATTTTTTTAAACTTTTTGAAAATCGCCCAAACCTTGAAGTGGGGTGGGGAAAAGCACTGGCGTCATTTTGGTTTTACACAGCATGTTTGGGAAGCAAGGAGTTTATTCATGTTAAATGACACTGTTCAGTACGCAGTATGGTGAGGGACAACAAGGGTCTCCCCATCTTTTTCAGTTCCCTGCCCCCACAAAGCTCTTTTTTTGGCCTAACTGCTTGTACTGCTGCACTGACCAAACTGGAACCAGTAACGACCAAAATAAAGCTGCTAAAGATGTAATAAGATGACCAAACACAACTACGTAATAGAGGATTGCCCGGCATACCAAACACCAGCCTGCTGCCAGACGTAATACCAGCCAAGCAACTGTTACCACTACAGTAACTCCATATCAACTCCACTAGTGTTCTCATGGGATACAAGAATAGAAAAAGCAACACCAAGACAGACACGAAACCTCCTGGAAAACTGTTACCCATAATATCTACCCTGAAGGAAGCCAGCGCATCTTTCACCCCCCTCACCCCCTCCCAGACCAACACAACAACAACAACAACAATGGCGGACGACTCCAAAACTTTCTCTTGATTCTCTCAACATTCATCCTCATCCATGGCTTGCACCCAAGCTGACTTGTCTACAACTATGGATAATACCCGATATCTCTTCATCCCAAATGGCAGTATAGATTACAACTGGTCAACACCCAAAGGTATAGCCCAGGAATTCAGTCCTCAACAACGACCTGACTCCACTGATAAAATTCTATAAGAAAATAGTATGCTAAGACGGCAAAACAAAACCTATGAAAAACTCATTAGAGAACTAGAGTGCTCTATATATACCCAAAACATGGGGATTAACCCTTTCAGGGTCCGTCCCGTAGATCTACGGCTTTACATTCAGGGTCCAAACCAGATCTACGCCATGAGCTCAGCTCACTCTGATAAGCTGTGAGTGATAAATTTGGGCCTAGATATCAGAGAATACATCTATGTGGTATGTGTGCACCACATAAAACAAATCCTGCAGCACACAGTGTATAATGAGAGAAAAAACTGAAACCATGATTTTCGATTAAAACAGCGACTTTGCAGTGTTTTTTCATATGTTTTTTATAGTTGTATTTGCAATTTCATGGTTTCATTTCATAGAATGGAAGACATATTACAGAAATAGAGATGATTTTGATTGGTTTTAGCACTGGAAATGGCTTGAAACTGAACTCAAAGTAGCGGAAATGTTAAATTTTTTGCCGATGTTCAAGAGGAAACAAATGACCTCACAGTCTAATACACGTCAGCTGGGGGGTCTAATATACATTCACAAATGTGGTGATGATATTTATACAATTATTACAATATTGCATAACAGTAAATCTTCTATTTTTTGGTTTGAATAAAAATTCATGTGAATAAAAAATCAAAATAGAATTCATTTGTAAAGCCTCAAAACATAACTAATGAACAGAGGAAATGTTAGTTTAGTGCCAGGAATACCTACATTTTTTTATTCTGGACCCTATTTTGAAACTGGAATATTTTGAACCTGTGTTAAATTGGCCAAATTACCAATTTCCAATCACTTTATTTTGTAGTTGAAACAGTTGACTTGGCGATTTCTTGTGCTCAATCAATAGAAGAGAAGTAATACTAGTGAAAAATTTTGGTCGACTGGAATAATGCAATTGGCCTAAAATGGGAGTCAAAGTCGGCAAAATCGCCGATTTGTAAATATCGCTGACACATCAAAAATTCGCAAGAGCATAATTTCGTCAATTTTCCATCAAATTTCGTACTTTTTGTTTAATTACCTTCAGAAAAAGATTCTCTAAACCCTTTCATAAGAAAAAATAACAAAAATTTTGGGGGAAAATTCTTGGACCCTGATGCGCACTTTGAAATTTGGCCTCTGGACCCTGAAAGAGTTAAAGACCTTGAATGCCATCTTATGACACAAAACTCAAAGATCAGTGAACTAGAAAACAAACTGACATCATTAATAAACCATCTCAAGAACATACAAACCTGCACTCAACTATAGACACACATACTAAACAAATAAATGCCCTCACCACCAAGCTGTCAGAAGCTACGCAAGATTGGAAGTTAACCTTTTCAGGGTCCAAAGGCCAAATTTCACAGTGTGCACCAGTGTCCAAGAATTTTCAAAAAATAATTTTATTTTTTCTTATGAAATGGTAGAGAATCTTTTTCTGAAGGTAATAAAATAAAAAGTAGGAAATTTGATGGAAAATTGACAAAATTATGCTCTCGCGAATTTTGATGTGTCGGCAATATTTACGCATCGCGATTTTGCCAACATTGACTCCCATTTTAGGCCAATTATATTGCTCAAGTTGACCAAATTCTTAACTATTTCACTAGTATTACTGCTATTCTATTGACTGAGCACAAGAAATCACCATGTCAACTGTTTCAACTACAAAATAAATTGATCGGAAATTGGTAATTTGGCCAATTTAATGCAAAGTTCAAAATATTCTAATTTCAAAATAGGGTCCAGAATAAACAATGCAGGCATTCTTGGAGCTAAACTAACATTTCCTCTGTTCATTAGTTACATTTTCAGGCTTTACAAATTAATTCCATTTTGATTTTTTTTCACATAATTAATTTTTATCCAAACCAAAACATAGAAGATTTACTGTTATATAATACTGTAATAATTGCATAAATAATATCACCACATTTGTGAACATATATTAGACCCACCAGCTGGTGTGTATTAGACGTGTGGGATCATTTGTTTACTCTTGAACACTGGCAAAAAATATAACATTTCCCGCTATTTTGAGCTCAGTTTCAACCCATTTCCATTACTAAAACTAATCAAAATCATCTCTATTTCTTTAATATATCTTCCATTCTATCAAATGAGACCAAGAAATTGCAAATACAACTATAAAAAAACATGCAAAAACACTGCAAAGTCGCTGTTTTAATCGAAAATTACAGTCTCATTTTTTTTTCTCATTATGCACTGTGTGCTGTAGGATTTGTTTTACGTGGTGCACTCATGCCACATAGATGTATTCTCTCATATCTAGGCCCAAATTTACCGCTCACAGCTTATCAGAGTGAGCCGAGCTCATGGCGTAGATCTACGGTTTGGACCATCAACGTATAGCCATAGATCTACGGCACAGACCCTCAAAGGGTTAAACACAGAATCCCAGTGGAATGCATGCTTCCAGTATCAAAGGGATATGATTGAACAAGACAAGCTCCTAGACTCTGTCACTTTAACCAGCTCTACCTTACCACCAGATACAAACAATGATAATTGCACCATCAAAGCACTCCAACTAAGTTAACATTAAAACCAATGATATCAAGGAGGCCTGACTACTAGGCAAGCCAGGTCAAAAGCAAAGTGTTAGGTTAAAATTTAATTCCACTGATGTAAAAAATGATCTAATAAGTTCCTCCATCAAGAAAAGGAGTAATGTGTATGTAAATGAGTACCTAACTAAAAAACATCAGAACCTATTATACAGACTTCGAAAACTTAAGTGTGATAATGCATCAATAAAACAGTGCTTTACTCATGATGGCATTATCGCGGTAAAATTATCGGACACGGGTCATAGGTTTGAAATAACAAATGATCAAGAACTAGCTTGTTTCCTCTCATTCACTGGTTTGACTGAACCTTGTTAAGCCATATCTCAACACATTATCAACGATGTTCAGTGTTGTAGTATAGTAGAATTACCCTTATTTTAATCCATATCTTCATGCCTGTTAGTGAATAACGGTAATTAATTCTCAGCTACCTAAGACACCTAAGGTGCTAATCCAGGTACTTAAGTGTTTTATTCTCTGTTTTATTTTATACTCAAAACCATTACCTTTAACTTTGAAATAATCAAGGTGCTAAAGTGTTTTATTTTAATATTCAGTAGCTCCATTATTTTTAGATTTAAAATAATTATCTTAGTTCATAAGTTCATAATTGTTAGTGGTTTAACATCATTTGCTTTTGTCTTTTTGTTTTTTAACAATTGTAACAGCTATTTCTCTACGTACCCCTTATGAATGCAATTATTGATCCTGATATCAACCTCTTATTGAACTGCACACATAATCCAAACAGTAATTGCCATTACTACACTGCTAGTCAGGCTAATACCCTTCTCAGTGTCAGCATGAACATTAGTCTTCAACTACAATGTTAGATCATTGAGCAAGCACTATGATGACCTCATTGCATTACTTAAGTCTCTAAATGCTACTATAACTTTCATTATATTTACTGAAACCTGGCTCAGACAAGATCTGACAGACATATTTACCATACCTGGTTACACAGCCATACATAACTGCAGGCCCGACCAATCAGGAGGAGCACTGCCATCTATTACTCTGATGAACTAGAATGTAGAAATCAATTAATGTACAGGATGAAAACAGTGAATATACAATAGTTTAAATTCACATCAAGAACACTTAAGAAACCTATAACAGTTGGTGCAGTCTACAGACTACCACACTCAAATACAGTGGACCCTCAACCAGTCAAAATTATCGTTAGTCAAGTTAATTTTCCCCATAAGAAATAATGAAAATCAAATTAATCCGTGCAGACCCCCAAAAAGTATTGAAAAAAAAAATTTTTACCACATGAAAATATTCATTTTAATACACACAAACTGAAGATTACATGCACAGTTACATGACACTTACCTTTATTGAAGATCTAGTGATGATTGATGGGATGGGAGGGGGGGAGAGTGTTGATCTTCTTAGTTTAGAAGGGGAATCCTCTTCCATTAGCATTTGAGGCAGCAAGTCTTTTTTCTGGGGTTATTTCCCCTTGTTCTTTTAATGCCACTAGGACCAGCTTCAGAGTCACTGGACTTCTGTCGCACAACATATCTGTCCATAGATACCTGTACCTCTCGTTCCTTTATGATTTTTCCTAAAGTGGTTCACAACTTTGTCAGTGTACAGGTTGCCAACACGGCTTGCAGTAGCTGTGCCCAGGGTGATTTTCATCAAAAAAGGTTTGCACTTCAACCCCACTTGCACACATTTCCTTTACCCTTAGAAGTAGGCAACTTCTTCAATTTCTCTCTCCCCTCCTCCGAACCAGTTTCCTTAAGTCTGCCCTCTGCTTTCAAGATGATCTAGCAGCTCATCAGTGGTTAGTTGAACATTAAAATGGTATATAATACCGACAGGTTGTTAGGTAAGACACATATGCCCCAGTTGGTATCTTATTGTGAAACGTTTCGCCCTACAACGAAACGTTTCACAATAAAGTACCTAACTGTTGCATATGTGTCTTACCTAACATGGTTAGTTCTTCACTGTCCTCCACCACCAACTCTTCCACTCCTCCCCAGTAACCTCCAACCCCAAGGACTTCCCCAATGCCACAATGGATTCTCAACTGGCATAGGATTTTCAGGGTTAGCCTCAAACCCTTCAAAATCCCTTTTGTCTACACATTCTGGCCAGTTTTTTTCCAAGCAGAGTTCAATGTCCTCTAGGTCACTTCCTCCCAAGCCTTACCTATAATGTTTACACAATTGAGGATGGTTTTTTAAAATGATCTTTCCAAAAACTCTTAGAGTCATGTTGAGTTTCTGAGGTCACTACAAAGCACTTTCAAACATAGCTTTTGTGTACAGTTTCTTGACGTTGGAAATAACTGCTGGTCCCATGGGCTGAGGAGAGGCGTGGTTTAGGAGGCAAAAACTTCACTTAATGAGGTTCATGTCCCTAGAAAGTCGCTCTGACAGTCTGACGGAATATGACCAGGAGTCTGTCTAACACCAGGAGGCACTTAGGTCTCTTTCTTTTTCCTTGGTAATTTTTTCACATTGGGGTGCAAATGCATGGTTGTAACCAGTCATAGAAGAGTCCTAGAGACCCATGCTTACTGTATTGCCCTCCACAGCACACACAAAAATCGCCTTGGAGGAACATTGTTTTGTCCTGATCAACGCTGGAGTTTCAGAGTGATAACACATAACGGCTTCACTATTGCAATCACCACTGCATTGGCACACATCAACAGAGTAAGGCCTGTCTCTTTCATAGGTTATCGTCTGGGAGTGCCTTTTCCTCCTGCGTACTGTGGTCCTGCTTGGCATTTTCTTCAAAACAGGCCTGTTTCGGTCACAATTAACACTTGTTCAGGTTTCAGTCCTTCACTGTCTATGTACTCCTTGAAGTCTGCACATATTTTTCAGCCGATTTGTGGTCCGAACTGGCGCTCTCCACCATGCTTACACACTATGAAGCACTCGCTTCTTAAATCTCTCAAAACCAACTTTGCTGGCCTTAAAGTCACTCACATCACTAGTTGTGGCATTATTTGTAATTAAATCGTCATGCAATTCCTAGCCTTTTCACATATGATCGCATGAGAGATGCAGTCTCCTGCGATCTGATCTCATTATCCACACCACTAACAGTCTTCAACATCTTCTATCACTTGCGATCTTCAGTTTCGAAAAATAGTTGCACCTTTGGCAAGAATCAGCTTCCTTGATGCCATTTTCCTTGCCACAATAGTAGGCGATGGGGTTGATTTGGGTTTATTATATTATACAAACCTGACCCAGCTCAGAGACACGCACTCCACTTTCAAACTTTGCAATGATCTCTTTTCTGCATCTCCATAGTAATTCTCACCTTTTGCTGTTTAGGGTTGGCACTAGAAGCTTTCTTGGTGGGCCCATGGTGACTTCTTTTGCAGGTGCCATCAACTACACAAGGCTGTGGATAGTATGAAATGTTCTAGTTGTTGTATGTTTGGAAAGCGACCGCGCGTTGCTGGCTGGCTTGTAAAACACTGGACCAAGGGCAAGAGGGCGCTCGCTCAGGCCAAAGTGGACACGTATGGTCTCGGAATGAATGAATACGCTGGGTTGGGATTTTTAAGCACCTAGTTGAGGCAATTTTTGCATTAAAATGTATCGCTAGTCAGATTTATCGTTAATGCTGCCATCGCTGGGTCGCGGGTCACTGTACTTACACTCTTAGCTCAGTAACTCAGAACATGATAACTGATGTCAGGTTGAATAATTAAACAACCATCTGACACTAGCAGGAGACTTTCAACATCAACTTATCCAAGCAAACGTACCCTCCAGTAGCTGATTCACAAAAAAATGCTATGAAACAACAGCTTGTTGGTACTCCTCTGTAACAAAGCCAACAAAATCTCTGAACACGTGCCTCGTTACTTGACCATATTCTGGACCAACACGATATTTCCCCACTCAAGGAGGTATAATCACAGACAACACCACAGAACACGCTATCCTAACCTTTTCATAACCAACTTATCAAAACCTGCCTCAAGAAACAAGAAAGATCTCATCTCGCCCTGCATGACCGAGACTCAATCAACAACCTAAATAGCACTAGGTAGCCATTGATTGGCAATAGGAGAGCAGATGACAGTAACATATCGATAAAGATTATAAAATTTTTTTTACATAAAACCCTAAACCTCCATAACAAAATGCATTGCCAATCCCAAAAACGAAACGATCACCGAAAAGAGGCTAAACAGCCATGGCTAACAAAGTCTCTTCAAAATCTATTTAATAAAAAAACATCAAACTGAAAAAAAGTTCAGCATTAGGCTTAATTACTAAATGAATTTACTAAAGATACATATCAATTACTCACAAAACTAAACATGTATATCACAAAAAAAACAAAACCGCAAATGTATTATGAAAATAGATTTAGTGAAATGACAGGTGACATGAAAAGTGTCTGGCAAACCGTCTCCCAAGATTTAGGGGGGTCAAGGAACGCCGATAGAAAGTGAAAAAGGGAAAATTTTAGACTTAACTAAACCGTTGAAAACCTCAAGCAACCTATTGACACGGCGACAAATTTAATGTATTCTTCTCTACTGTAGGAACAACAGCTTAGATGCGTCAACAATTTCTAGCTCAAATACCCAGCGAGCGAGATACTTCACTGGCAATATCCAAATACTCTATTTCTAGCTCTAATACTCCCACTGAGTCTCACTCGTCATTAACCTTTCAGGGTCCAAGGCCAAAAAAAAAAAAAATAAAAATTTTTTTTTTTTTTTTCTGGGGAATTTTTTCACGCACAGTGTCCAAGAAATTTTCAATAAAAAACATTGGTTATTTTTTCTTATGAAGCGTAGAGGAAACTTTATGTGAATGTATAAAACAAAACGTAGAAAAATTTGGTGGAAAAATTGACGGAAAATAATTGCTCTCACGAATTTTGATGTGTCACGTGATACAGAGGACCCGGTTACGACCTTTTTTCATTCCAAGAAGTATGCTTCAGGTTTCCAGAGTACTGACCGAATTTTTTCCCGTAATACAGGGATATTGTGAACGTAGATTCGTCCATTTCAGACCCCAAACATACACGTACAATGCCCTTACATAAAATACACTTACATAAATGGTCGCATTAGGAGGGGTGATGTTAAGCGGGGGTCCACTGTATTACGAATCGGCGATGTTGCGACTTTGACTCCCATTTTAGGCAATTGCATTATTCCAATCAACCAATTCTTCTTAGCTATTTCCACTAGTATTACTTCTATTTATCGATTGAAACAAGAAATCGCCAATCAACTGTTTCAACTACAAAATAAAGTGATCAGAAATTGGATTAATTGGCCAATTAACACAAAGTTCAAACTATTCCTTTCAAAATGAGGGTCCAGAATGAACAATGTAGGCATTCCTGGCACGTAAACTAACAATTTCCTTGTTTCATTAGTTATGTTTGAGGCGCTTTACAGAAATTAAATTTCCATTTTGATTTTTATTACACCTAATGAATTTTTATTCACACCAAAATAGAAGATGTTAGCTGTTATGCAATACTGTAATAAACAAAAAAATTGTATATAATCTCTCACCAAACTTATGTGTAATGTATATTAGACCCACAGCTGACGTGTATTAGAGTGTGAGGTCGCTTGTTCTACTCTTGAATATCGGCAAAATAATTCCCATTTCCGCTACTTGTGAGCTCAGTTTCAAGCCATTTCCAATGCTAAAACCAATCAAAATCATCTCTATTTCTAGTAAAAGTCTTTCCATTCTATCAATGAGACAAGAAAATGCAAATACAATAACTATAAAAACATAGGAAAAAAAACTGCCAAAGTTGCTGTTTTAAACGAAAAATTCATGATTTCATATTTTTTTTTCATTATACACGTGTGCTGCAGACGATCTGTTTTATTTTTTTTGAGGGCACACATACACATAGATGTCATTCTCTCATATCTAGGCCAAATGTACCATTCAGACCGTTTCAGAGTGAGCTGAAGCTCCTGGCGTCGATCTACCGGTAATGGACTGACGTAAAGCGTAGATCTCCGGGCGGACCTGAACGGGATAAATCATTAAATAACAAATCTCGGGTTATCTAGATACTGCTGCCTTTGTATATAAAACGCTGCACAGAACAGTCGCCATAATTGCAACATGTTTAACAAACAGCCTATAGACTCCTCAACTTCCCATCTATGCTCCAGAGCGCAAGGAGTTCACCCCATCACAACACGGGTGAAGCCTCCAATTCTATGGACAATATAAGACCCATATCAACATGCCCTTACTAACCTTCAATTACCCACCACCTCCACCGCTAAACCACCAACCAACCCTCCACCCCCACTACCCTAGCCAGTCATTAAACTCCCCCCCCCCTTCCTGTCATCTGACAACACCCCCAATAATCCCACCCACCCTAAATCACCCCCATCACAAATTTACAATCCCACTCCCCTCAAATTTCCCTAATCCCCAAAATCACCCATCCACCACCTTCACCTCTTACCAACATTCACCACTCACACAACCCTCCCTCCACCCTACTATCATCCCCATTTCTACCCATACAACCATACAATATTTATACCCTTAATTAATTCCAAAAACACAACCAACCAACAACCCATCACAAACCCAACACCAATCTATCCACCACATAACACAAACCTATATAATTCCCCATACCCTCATCCATACCTCACATATAATTCATATCCCCCCACCAACCCCCACTTACCCACAAATACTACATTCCCCCCCCTCTACCCCACAAACACCACCCCAACTTAACCAATTAACCCAACACACCCCCCCCATTACTTTTCCCCAAAACAATTAAACCCCCACCACCTCCCTACCCTTCCACTCACACATTAAACCACCCCCCCCAACCACACCCCCCCCCCACCCCCCCCCCCCAAGCCCCTCCCCAAAACCCCCCCTCCCCTAATTAATCCCTCTACCCCCCCCCCACACCCAACCCCCCCCAACTCTGCCCTCCACCACCTCGAAAACCCTCAACCCTAGACCCACTATAAATATCCTTACCTCACCTATGGTATTCGCTAGGGGATCAACCCCTGCAACACTTAGGACCCTTACTAAACCCAACAACACCGATAGTGCGGGTGAACCCCTACAATGCACGCCCGCCCCCTCCCCCCAAAACCCACCACCCTATCCACACAATACCTACCCACCACAAATCTAGCACCCCACCCCATACCCCCCCCACCCCCACCCCCACCCCATTAAACCCCCCCAAGCCTCCACCTATCCGAACAATCACCCAGTACCCCCCACCCATCAACTACTTCCTCGACAGTTCCAACAGAAGCCCAGTCACAATACAAAGCATAATGCACTTTTAAATCCCTAGATTGAGGACTCTCACTATGCAAGACAGCTATGCCCATAAAAGGCCGAAGCTCTGGAACTCGCAACCAGAACTCGGTCAAGGATCCCAGACAGCATAAAAATTTAGGACTGCTAAAACACAATCATCTTCTCCACCATACGTGGGACCCGGTATACGAATGCAACGGTATTCGATAAATCCGGTTTGATGCATTTTAACGCAAAAAATTTCTCCCCCCGGTTCATTTTTTTTTTTTTTTGATTGATTCGTTACGAGACCTGTCACGTGTGGCCTGCAATGACTCCGTGCTGTGCTAGTGGTTTACACGCCCGCCAGTGTGCGCGCATCTAAGCGATACATTCGGTACATTCCATATTAATCATATTATCACTGTGTTGGTGCTTGTTTCTGCAAAATAAGTCACCCATGGGTCAGAACGCTTCAGTGTGCCAACCTATTGAGAAAAAGTCGCTAATGACTTTGAATGAAGAAAGAGATAATTGCAAAGTACGAATGTGGAGTGCGTGGGTGTCGGAGCTGGTTAGGTTGTTTAAAAACCCAATCACCATCTCTACATGTGACCAGGAACACGGCAATCAAGGAAGCTGCTCTTGCAAGAAGGTGAATGTGATAACAGAACCAGCGACCGCAAGTGTTAGAAAATGTTGAGAGATGTTAATGGTGTTGATAAATGAAAACAAGATAGCAGGAGAGATAGCATCTCTCAGCGATCATTTGTGAAAAGGTAGGCAGTTGCATGACGATTTGGTAAAGAAATTGCCTGCCACTAGTGGGTGATGGATGAAATTAAGGCCAGCAAAGGTTGTATTCCATATTGCAAAGATTTAAGGCATCGTAGTGGCATACATAGTGTGATGAGGCATGGTGAGGCTGCCAGTTCGGACCACAAAGCGGCTGAAAAATATGTGCATGAATTCAAGGAGTACATAGAGGCTGAAGGACTGAAACCTGAAGTGTTCAACTGTGACAAAACAGGCCTCTTTGGAAGAAATGCCAAGAGGACCTACATTACTTAGGAAGTAAAGGCACTGCCAGGGCACAAGCCTATGAAAGACAGGCTGGCGCTCATGTTCTATGTTAATGCTAGTGGGGATTTCAAAGTGAAGCCGTTACTAGTGTACCATTCTGAAAATCCCAGAGTGTTCAGGAAAAACAATGTTATGAATAGTAAATTGTGTGTGTTTTGGAGATCTAATAATAAGGCATGGTCATGAGGGAAATTTTCGTCTAGTGGTTCAATGAAGTGTTTGGTCCTAGTGTGAAGAATTACCTCCTGGAAAAGAAATTGGTTTTCAAGGGCCTCCTAGTAATGTACAATGCACCTGCTCATCCTCCAAACTTGGATGACTTAATTCTGAAGGAGGTTGGGTTCATCACAGTGAAGTTCTTGCCCCCGAATACCACTCCTCTCCTCCAGCCCATGGACCAGCAGGTCATTTCAAACTTTAACCCTTTCAGGGTCCACTCCGTAGATCTACGGCTTCACGTTGAGTGTCCAAACCGTAGATCTATGCCAAAATTCTAGCGCCGTCAAATTTAGCGCGAAAGCGCTCATAGCCTACATGTGAGAGAACAGGTCTGCGTGGTGGGTGCACCATAAACAAAAAATCTAGGCGCCCGCATAGCATTGTGGGAACGCAGCTCAGTTAAACCCTTGTTACCATGCCTCGTCGCAAGCAGCTCTCACTCCCCGGAAAATGTGGGACTCTCCTCTTCCTATCTGATAGTTCTGACACTGATGGAAGTGGAAATGAAGACGAATTCTATGGCTTTTGATCAGTTAGTGACGAAAAGAGTGACCAGGATATCGATAATAGTGCAGAAAACCCATGACGATCCTCACCTTCTACCTATGGAGTGGGGACGCGTGACTCACGGGTCGGTTGTTCCTCAACGCAAGAGAAAACTAATATTTTCGCGTGGCCAGGCCTCTGACTTCAGTAATGATGATGATAGTGCGTGGATTGTGATTTTATTGCGCTCGACGATCATTTGAGTAGTGATAGTGAGGAATCATATTCACCAGTGAAGCGTTGGTATGTTCACTGCCGCATGCGCTCGGGTAGTGTACCCTATGCTGTGCCCAGGGGACGGAGTACATCCCGGAGTTACATCCCGTGGCCCTACACCAGTTTTAGGTAGTGATAGTGAGGATGATGTGGCTACATTGGCATGGATAGACCACAGGCATCAGTGGATGGTGTTAGTGGTGATGGTAGTGGCACCGCCTTGCGTGACTCGCCAGCCCAGGGTGGGACCCATGCTGCTGACTCGTCAGTTCAAGGACAAAGCGGAGCGTCAGCCACCAGCCCACCACAACCACAACCACAACCCCCCGCACAACCAGCCTATTATGTCCAGTATCCACCAGCAAACCATATGTGGGATTGGCAGCCAAAATCCAATTTTGTTCCCAAGCCCACCACTTTGATGACTCTCAAAGTGGAATTCTACCTACTTGTCCCCTTGGAACCACGGCCAATGAACTGGAATTCTTTGAATTATTCTTTGACCAGCCATTGATGGAAACTATTGTCAGGGAAAGTAATAAGTATTTTGAGTACACCATGGCAAATACGATCATATCACCACAGTCAAGACTACACAGGTGGAAAGAGACGACTGTTGCAGAAATGTATTTGCTTTTTGCAACAATAATGCTTATGCCTCATGTCTATAAGCATAATATAAAAGCATACTGGTCCACAGATCGACTAATTTCTACCCCGGTCTTCAGTGAAATCATACCAGTGAACAGGTTTATCTTACTCTTACGTATGTTGCACTTCTCTGACAAAACCAGGCCTGACAGAAGTGACAGGTTATACAAGATTAGAAATGTTTTCATGTATCTCAAACAAAAGTTCAGCATATACTTTTATCCATTCAAGAATCTTGTAATTGACGAGTCTTTGATTTTGTTCAAAGGTAAACTGTCATTCAAGCAGTATATACCGAGCAAGAGGAAACGCTTTGGTACAAAACTGTTTGTACTCTGTGATTGTGACAGTGGCCTGGTGTTGGATATTGTTGTATACACGGGAAGTAAAACATTGAAAGATACCAGGATGTTATTGGGTATCTCAGGTGACGTAGTGAGAAACATGATGGCACCTTATCTTGGTAAGGGGCATACATTATTTACCGATAGCTGGTACACAAGCCCATTACTCAGTGATTTCATGCGAGTGAACAAGACAGATGTGTGTGGCACAGTGCGTTCTAATCGTAAACATATGCCCAGACTCAACGCAGGTGCTCGTGGTGATGACGTGCAGGTGTTTACTGCCAATGACATCATGGCAGTATGGTGGCATGACAAACGAAATGTCACATTGTTGACAACCATTCACCATAATGAAATGCAAGACAGTGGCAAAGTTGATCGAGTGACTAATGAACGTATTCGAAAACCAGTGACAGTGATTGATTATACACAAAACATGCGCTTGGTTGACAAATGTGACATGCAGATTGGTTTTGTTGACTGGGTTCGTAAGAGTTACAAGTGGTACATGAAACTTTTCTTCCATCTCATGGACATTTCAATGCTCAATGCATATAATATGTACCAAATAAAGACTGGCAACAGACCACCGTATGGTGAATTTTATTTGTCTGTTGTCAGACAACTCATAATGAAGTACCAGGTAAGAACACCTGCTATACAACAAGGTCCTCGAATTACTCAGGATATACCCAAGCGTTTGAGGAGGGAAGGTGATCATTTCATAATACAGCTTCCTTCAACTCAGAAGAAATTTGCTCAGAAGAGTTGCATCGTCTGTGCACAAACAAAACGACGGCAACAAAGACGCAAAGACACTCTGTTTATGTGTGAGGAATGTAAGGTGCCTCTGTGCATGGTGCCTTGTTTCAAGGAGTTCCACAAGCTCCAGCAGTTCTAAAACCATGTCCAGTGATTGTAAATATGTAAATATATGATAGAACATTAGTATTATACAAGATTTGTGCATGTTTATTGTAATAAACAACAGTGGTAAACAATAATATGATAACTTTAGTGCAGTTATTGTGTTCAATACAGTGAGTTTATATATATACATTATATACAGTATTGGTCTCTCAGGCCCCAAATGTTAGTAGGAATAGAAAAAAATTGGAAAAGAAAAAAAAACTATAAAAACCGCTGAATAATGTAATGCGTGTATGTGGAATTCGTCGATGTTGCCGCCACCACATCATTTTTGACAAACTTCTTGGCACTGTATCTCGGTAAGTACCGATCAGAATTTTTTTTGTCTTATTACCTTCACAAAAATATGCTCTTCAATTCTGTAAGAAAAAATAGTTTTTTTTTTTTTTTTTTTTTTTTTTTTTTTTTTTTTTTTTTTTTTTTTTTTTTTTTTTTTTTTTTTTCAAAATTTCTTGGACACTGGAGCACCACTTCAGATTTTGGCCTTGGACCCTGAAGGGGTTAAAGAACTACACGAAAGCAATGTTTCAAAGGTGCTTTAATGTGACCTCAGACACTCGCTTGACCCTAAAAGAGTTTTGGAAAGAACACTTCAGCATCCTCCATTGCATAAGCCTTATAGGTAAGGCTTGGGAGGGAGTGACTGCCAGGACTCTGAACTCTGCTTGGAGAAACTTGTGGCCAGATTGTGTCCACAAGAGGGATTTTGAAGGGTTTGAGGCAGTGCCTGATGAACCTACGTCAGTTGTGAACTCTATTGTGGCATTGGGAAGTTCCATGGGGTTGGATGTGAGTTTGGAGGATGTGGAAGAGTTGGTGGAAGACCACAATGAAGGGCTCACCACTGAGGAGCTGCAAGAGCTTCAGCAGGAACAGCAACAGATCACAGCTCAGAATCTTGCTGAAGAGGGGGAGGAAGAGTGATGGAAGAAGGTGCCTTCTTCAGAAATTAAGGAGATTTTTGAAATGTGGGGTAGGATGGAAAGATTTATGGAGAAACATCACCCTGAGAAGGGTGTTGCAAGCCATTTCGGCAACTTGTACAGTGACAGAGTCTTGGCCCATTTTAGGGAAGTTTTAACCCTTTGACTGTCGAAGGGCCAAATCCTGAAGTTGCTTCTGGTGTCGCAAAATATTCGAAAAAAAAAAAAATTATTTTTTCTTACGAAATGATAGAGAATCTTTTCCCGATTGTAAAGACACCAAAAAAACGAAATTTGATGGAAAACTGACGGAATTACGCTCTCGCGAAGTTAGCGACTTCGGCGATATTTAAAAATCGGCAATTTCGCCCACTTTGAGCCCTATTTTCGGCTAATTCCGTTATTCCAGTCAACCAAACTCATAACTATTTCTTCAGAACTCTATTTTTTCTATCGATTGAGTACAAGAAACTGCCCATTTACCGATTTCAACTACCCAATACATGGTCAGAAATTTGCAATTTGGCCAATTTCACGAAAATTTAAAAATACGACAATTTCAAAATAAGGTCCAGAATGAACAATGCAGACATTCCTGGCTCTAAAATAACATTTTCTTTGTTCATCAGTCATGTCTCCAGGTCCCTGTGATATTACTCTTGCTTTTTATTTTGAAATTTTATTCAAACAAAAAATAGAAGATTTACTGTTATGCAGACTACTGCAATACTGTAATAAATTGTAAAAATTACATCAACCCATTCATGACTGCGTATTAGAATGGCTATTTGGACATTTATTGGACTATGACATCATTTGTTCACTTTTGAAAAATCGGCAAAAATCAAACAATTTCCTGTACTTTGTGCTCCATTTCCAGGGTTTTTTTTATAGTAAAATTAATCAAAATCACCTCCATTTCTATAATATAGTTTCCATTCTATCAAATGGAACCAAGAAAACGAGAATACACCCACAAATACTATACGAAAATAGACCACAAAGTCGGCATTTTAATTAAAAAAAACGGTCGGAGTTTTTTTTTTCTCATTATGCACTGCGTGCTCCAGGATTTTTTTTATGTGGTGCACACTGACCACACAGACCCATTCTCTCACATGTGGGCCTACTAGCTTTCTCCTGCCTGATTTGAAGCCGCTAGAATTTATGAGTATATATACGTCAAACACGGTACCTCGCAAACGTATATATACGGCCGCGACAGTCAAAGGGTTAAAGAGACGCCAGAAACAGAGCTCTCTGGACAGTTTTTTTGCGAGACAGGACTCAGTGACCCTCAAGCTGGTCCTAGTGGCATTAAGAAACATAGAAGAGAAGTAACCCCAGAAAAGCACTTGGTACCTGAGGTGTTGATGGAAGGGGATTCCTCTTCCGAACAGTAATTCAATCTCTCTCCTCCTCCAGTCTTCCATACACTAAGAAGAATTGCCAATAAAAGTAGTGTTATGCTGTTAATGTTTCATTCATCATGTCCCATTATATTGTTTATGTACTACATCTATATTTCATGTAAAAAAAAAATTTTTAATACTTCTGGGTGTCAGGAACGGATTAATTGTATTTACATTATTTCTTATGAGGAAAATTGATTCGAAAATCGTCTATTTCAATAATAGTCCCACTTCCAGGAACGGATTAAGGACGATAATTGAGGGACCACTGTATTATGTATGATTATAAATTACCCCTAGGGGGTGTTATGTCAGCATATTTCATTCACTGATTTTTTGACGACACTTGCGTGGACTCAAAAGTCCGCACCTCACTGCCAACTATAGGTTGATTACAAACTCCTTGCGACACAAGAACTTGGCAGTCCCCTGTATTACAAGGTAATTCATAACCTACCTTGCTCTTGTAGCATGAGCTATGGTGTTCTTTACACCCTCGACAGGTATCTGTGACTTGATAGAAGCTGAAGTGTCCTTGGATGTCCACCTCTTCCATAGTCTAGGAATACGCACACTGGTACACTGTTCCACAAGGTTTGTCTTTATTGTTCACAATCTTATCACTAAAGAAGCTGATCACAATTCTCTAAGTGTTTATCATGTTTTGTGAGACACTTTGTTCACACTAACGCACGGATCAGTGTTCTTTGTTGGTTATCCTGGCGTCAGTGTGACTCCCAGTAGGGTGAAAAGTAATCTGACCTCACAGCATCCTACGATGCTACAATACCCCTAGAACATAAAGGAAAAGCTGATCTAGTACTTTTTGCTTCATTGCCAAACTTCCTCCATGAAGCAGAGCGGAATGCTTAATTCTTGCTGTCTTAAGCATAAACTACAATGTACACTATCTTTACCATGGTAATAAAGTGGGAGCAGGATTTTCCTTAATTGTCCTGCTAAGGTAAGAGATGGACTGTCTCTTATTAAACTACACTTTGCAACACTGGACTCTTGCAAGGAGCAGTGGTCTCTTGACCACATCACATACTTGTATTGCATCTGGGATCAATTACTTGCTGTAGCAGTAAACAAGATGTTTGCCCCTTCTGAGAGGGCTGGGGCCCTCAGGGCTGAAAGGGGCTGATACCCCCCTCCTGGAGAAAATTTCTCCACAACAAAGATGGTAGTAAAGCAATTGCGAAGAACTACAGATCGATAACACTAACAACCCATATCATAAAAATATTTGAAAGGGTTCTAAGAAGCAAGATCGCCAACCCCCTGGAAACCCATCAGTTACACAATCCAGGGCAACACAGGTTTAGAGCAGGTTGCTTCTGTCTGTCCCAGCTACTGAACCACTATGACAAGGACCTGCGTGCTATAGAGGATGAACAAAATGCAGATGTAGTGTACACAGACTTTGCAAAAGCCTTCGACAAATGCGACCACAGTGTAATAGCGCACAAAATGCACGATAAAGGAATAACAGGAAAAGTTGGTAGATGAATCTATAACTTCCTAACAAATATAATACACTGAGTAATAGCAAACAGTAAAGTCTAAGGCAGCTACTGTGAAAAGCTCTGTTCCACAAGGCACAGTACTCGCTCCCATCCTATTCCTCATCCTCATATCTGACATAGAGAGATGTAAACCATAGCTCTGTGTCTTCCTTTGCAGATGTCACCTGAATTTGCATGACAGTGTCCTCAATCGAAGACAACATGACACTCCAAGTGGACATCACTCAAATCTTCAAATAGGCCACCAAAAACGATGTGAAGCTCAATGAAGAGAAATTTCAACTACCCAGTTATGGAAAACTTGAGGAAATTAAAACTGTATCAGGGTATACAACAAATTCTAACCATACAATACAGCAAAAAAGTAATGTGAAGGACCTGTGAGTGATAATGTCAGAGGATCTCGCCTTCAAAGACCAGAATAATGTATGTACCACATCATCTAGAAAAATGATAAGATGGATAATGAGAACCTTCAAAACTAGGGGCACCAAGCCCATGATTCTCTTCAAATTGCTTGTGTTCTCTAGGCTGGAATGCTGCTGTACACTAACTGTCCCCTTTAAGGCAGGTGAAATTGCTGACCTGGAGAGTGTACAAAGAACTTTCACGGCACACATAAGTACGATAAAGCACCAAAATTACTGGGAACGGTTGCAGTCCCTTGTTTTGTAAGATTGTAGGGAATGAGTATGGAAGTGATAGGACTTTGTAGATACAAGTAGAGTTTTGTAATTTGATATGGTTTTTGAAGTGAATGGATTCAGGGATGCAGGTTTGTGGGACAAGTTCTGGGGGTTGAGAGCTACCATGTCTGCTCTTTAACATATGGGAGGCAATGTTACTTTTCAGCAGATCATTGGAGATGTGATGTCAGTTATTCTGGAAAGTTAGCCATTGAATAAGTAATGGTAAATGTGTTTTCCTTCTTTGATCACACAATAAAGGGATCTTAGTGGTGAAAAATTTTGGAATGGGGAGGAGTGAGGAAGAAATAGAGGAAATACATTTTGTTATTCCTTTTTCCTCATTTAGTTTTCAACAGGATTTCATATATTCTTGTATATTACATGATATATGCAAATGAGAAAGACTGGATACCTTTTTGGATCACCCTAATACTTATAATATTTTATAGATTTGCCAGAAGTAGTGGTGAAAGGTGTGTGTCGTCTGGCTGTGCAAGTGGTGCAAACTTACACTGACGGTCCACTACGAAGTAAACTGAGGGAGCTAATTTCCAGCTTGGCCATGAAGCACGCAACAGCCATCCCAGCTCTGGCACACTCTCTCCAGCATCATGCTCATCATCATGCTAATGCTCCTCATTCTTCGTAAGTATTTATTCTTCATTGTTCAACTAAAACAATTAAGAAAATAAAAGAGTTTGTAGCAATTTCTCTTTATGCATTACAAAATAAATATTACTGTAGTTTGGTAACACGATGGAAATAAATGGTTTAAAATACTGACACAATAGAAAAATAAACACATAAACAGTATAATGGATCCTTTATTGACAACATTTCGCCCACACAGTGGGCTTTATCAAGTCACAAAGAGATCTACCTGGGTGAAAGATATGTGAGTATTTATAGGATGGAATCAGGTGGAGAATGCTGGGTCAGGTGGAGAATGCTGCTTGTGACAATCTTATGAATAGGGTGATAGAGGCTAGGACCTTAGGTAGCTTTAACCCTTTCAGGGTTTTTGAACTTCTTACACGCCAGGGTTATTGACATACAGTGGACCCTCGACCGGCGATGGCATCGATTAACGATAAATCTGACTAGTGATACATTTTATCGCAAAAATTTTGCCTCGATTAGTGCTAAAAAACTCGACCAACACTATTCGTTCCGTCTGAGACGCGTCCACTTCTGGCCAGTGTTTACAAGCCAGCCAGCCACCGCGGTCGCTTCCAAGCATACAATCGGAACATTTCATATTATCACAGCCTTTTTAGTGATTGCACCTGCAAAATAAGTCACCATGGGCCCCAAGAAAGCTTCTAGTGCCAACCCTACAGCACAAAGGGTGAGAATTACTATGGATATGAAGAAAGAGATCATTGCTAAGTATGAAAGTGGAGTGATGTCTCCGAGCTGGCCAGGCTGTACACAAAACCCCAATCAACCATCGCTACTATTGTGGCCAAGAAAACGTCAATCAAGGAAGCTGTTCTTGCCAAAGGGGCAACTATGTTTTCGAAACTGAGATCGGAAGTGATAGAAGATGTTGAATGAATGTTATTGGTTTAGATAATCGAAAAACGATAGCAGGAGATAGCAATCTCTCAAGCGATCATATGAAGAAAAGCTAGGAAGTTTGCATGACGATTTAAATTAGATAATGCCTGCAATAGTGGTGATGTGAGTGAATTTAAAGGCCGCAAGGTTGGTTGAGAGATTTAAGATTCGTTGTTGCATAAATAGTGTGATAAGCATGGTGAGGCTGCCCGTTAGACCAAAAAAGAGCTGAAAAAAAGATGTGCAGGAATTCATGGATACATTAGACAGTGAAAGGACTGAACCTGAAACAAGTGTTAATGGTGGACACTGACATTGGTTGTGAAAACACTTTAGGAATGTCATGAAGGAACGGGAGGTCAGGCCTATATGGGCAGATATGTGTGTGACAGAGGTCCAGTGACTCTTCAAGCTGGTCTAGTGGCTTAAAAGTAGAAGGGAAGTAACCCGAAAAAGGACTTGCACCCTCAAGTCCTAATGGAAGGGGATTCCCCTTCTAAAACACTAAGCCTTCAACAAAACTTTGTTTTTTTTCTTTTTTTGATTTTGACCCACCCTTGCTTTTTCCATCCCATCAATCATCACCAGTCTTCAATAAAGGTAAGTGTCATGTAACTGTGCTTGTCTTATTCAGTTTGTGTGTATTAAATTTAATATTTCATGTGATAAAATATTTTTTTTTTTTCAAACTTTTGGGTGTCTTGCGCGGATATTAATTTGATTTCCATTTTTATTATGGGGAAAATTATACTTGACTAACGATTATTTTGACCAACAATGAGCTCTCAGGAAGGATTAATAGAGGTGTCGAGGGTCCTCTGTACTAGTACGCATAAATTCTGGCGTCTCAAATCCAGGCAAGATAAGGGCTGGTAGTAAGAACGCAGGTATCAGTAGGCAACTTTATTACGAAACGTTTCGCCTACACAGTAGCGTCTTCAGTAGAATTACAGAAAGTTTAGGCAAGGAACGTAGAAGATGTGAGACGATTGTAATCAGTCCATCACCCTTGAAGTCGTAGAATTTGAGGTTGTCAGTCCCTACAGCATGGAGTAGTTCAAGTTCCTTAGTCATTGTTCCATAGTTCAGTTCCATAGGCTGCATGGGAGAAGTTCAGGTCCATAGTCCAAGTTCCATAGTTCAGTTCCATAGTCAGTTCCTGACTATGGAACTGAACTTTCTCCAGGGCTGAGGGACTGCAACCTCAAATTCTACAACTTCAAGAGTGATGGGATGATTACATCGGTCTTCACATCTCTACTTTCCTGCCCTGCTTTTGTATTCGACTGAAGTATGACTTCATGTGTTGGCGGAATCGTTTCGGAATAAAGGTTGCCTATGTGTCTTACTACCAACCTGTGGTTTTGTATACCTTTTTGTTGTTCAAGTTAAGGTGGTCAGGCATAGATGTGAGAGAATGGGTCTGCATGGTCGAGTTTGCAACAGTTACAAAGTAAATCGGGGACCCTGTGGTTGCATTGTGGGAAAAACTATTTATTTAACCCTTGTTTCATGTCTAGCGCTTACGAAACTCCTCACTCCTCGGCTAATTAGGGCTCCTTGTTTCCAAGTAACAGTTTAAAAACACAGATGGAAGTGTCATTGAAGGTGGTGATATGTCATGGTTTTGAGGAGTTTGTGACAAAGCAATGCCTAGGAAACCTGAAGTAATGAAGAAGAAAAAGGAAGGAAGGAAGGAAGGTGGAGATGAAAGGATGGAAGGAAGGAAGGGAGGGAGGGTGGGAGGGAGGGAAGGAAGGAAGGAGGGAGGGGAAGGAAGGAGGGGAGGAGGGAGGGGAGTGGAAAGGAAGGATGGTGGAGGGAGGGGAAGGAAGGAAGGATGTAGTGAGGGAGGAAGGAAGTAGGATTTAGGGAGGGAGGGATGGACAGGAAGTAGGGAGGGAGGGAAGGAAGTAAGGAGACCATCACCTTGGATCATACCTCTCAAAAAATTCAGAACAGGACCTATACTATGTGGGTTGGGGGGGGGGGGGCGGCCGACGGGGGTAAGAGGACGTTGCAGGGCAGTGAGGTGGTGAGTGATGGTGCTATTTGTCATCGTGACACTAATTATGCTGGTGACTCAGCATATTTACAAGTCCACCACCACACAACTAACTACGAGCTTTACCAGAAGCTGTAGCATTTCTGTAAGTGGCCAGTGACTTTATATGTGATATATGATAGAAAAATAGTAATTTATAAACAAATTTTTTATCACTAAACACAGGTATCCCACACTACATTTAACTATCATCAATACCATTTAACTAAAATCACACTAAACATTACTATTACCGCTACACTTAACTTTCACTACACTAAACTGTAATCACTACACTCAACTGTTCATTTCACTACACTCAAACTATCATCACTATGCTTAACCTTTGAGGGTTTTCGTCGTACTTGTACGTCTTACGCGTAGGGGTGTTTTGACGTTACTAATACTCAATAAATTCTACGACCTCAAATCTAGTGGAGAGAAAGCTGGTAGGCCTTCATATGAAAGATTGGGTCTATGTGGTTCAGTGTGCACAGTCAAAAATTATCCTGCAGCACTCGTGCATAATGAGAAAAAAAAACTTTTTCATTTTTTTTTAATAAATCAGCGACTTTTGCAGTGTATTTTCGTATAGTATTTATTGTTGTATTCTAGTTTTCTTGGTCTCTTTTTTAGAATGGTTGACATGGTTACTGAAATTGAGATGATTTTGACTGGTTTACAATGAAAGGTGCCTTGAAATTGAGCTCAAAGTAGGCAGAAAATGTTCGATTTTACCAAAGTCAAAGTAAACAAATCGGTGCCAAGCGTGCAATACACGTCAAACTGTGTGAGTTAATCTTCTTTCCACAAGTGCCACCAATAATATTTATTACCATTTTTTACTATAATGCAGTAGTCATCCATAACAGTTAAAATCTTATATTTTTGTGAGATAAAAATTAAAGTGGAAAGCAAAAGAATATAAGAGGGGGCCTAGGGGCCTTGAGACGTGACTAATGACTAGAGGAAATGTCATTTAGTGCAGGAATGGCTTTCATGTTTATTCCTGGACCTATTCGGAAATTGGCAATCTTTTGAATTTGTGTGAATTTGGCAAAATTGCTAATATTCGACCCGGTACTGGATAGTTGAATTTATAACAATGGGTGGTTTCTTTGCACCCCATTCGATAGAAAAATGGAGAGTTCTAGCGAAATATTCAGTTTTTTGTCGACTAGTACAGTGAAAATGAAATTGGCCGTAAAAAATGGGGTCAAAGTGGGCAAATCGCGTTCCGTAAAATCGCCGAGACCGCTAACTTTGCCGAGAGCATAATTCCGTTAGTTTTCGATCAAATTTCAAAACTTTTGGTGTCGTTATGATCGGGATAAGATCTTCTATCTTTTCATAAGAGGAAAATTATTTTTTTTTTTATTTTTAAATTTGGCGACATGAGAACGAGTTTCGGAGAGGGCTGGTCGACCCTCAAAGGGTTAACTGTCATCACTACACTTAACTGTCGCACTACATTATCTGTCTTCACTTTGCTTAACTGTCATTCACTATGGTAACTATCTATCACTATTTACTGATCACCACTACCACTTTTACTATACATACAACTTCTAACTTTCACTACACTCAACTGTCACCAATACACTCAACTATCACACTTCATTAACTGTCAATCACTACGCTTAACTGCACCACCACTACCACTTAACTATCATCACTACACTTTGCTATTATCACTACACTTAGCTTTTTATCACTACACTTAGCTATCATCAATACACTTAGCTATCATCACTACACTTAACTTTAACCCACTACCTAAATGCACCTCCTGTTCTATCACGTTTTTTTTTTTTTTAAGGCTGAAATACAGAGGTGGTGTCTTATCTCTTTACAACCTCCTCTGTATCTGTATATGTGGGTAATTGTGAAATCAATACTATGTTATGAGCGATGAGAAGAAGTTTTTAGAGATAATTTAAGGTCATGTGTTGGTTTGACCACCCATGGTGGGCAATTCTTGCTGGAATAAGTCTTGCGGTTTACAGTCGTTGGAACATCTCCAAATGGGTTAGGAGGCGGACAGTGTGTTGCAGTCTCTTCAAATGTTGTGCCACTGCCATGTGAAGGGTTGTGGATGGAGAGGTACAGCAAGTACCTAGGCGATGATGGTTGCAGGAGCACGCTGGTGTGAGTTTTATGCAAATAGTATCATTTTTATGTCACATGGTGAGTCCAGCCACGAGAATGAATACCCACTCAAAGTGTTGCACGCCTGTGAAAGAATTTCCAAAATTCTGGGGACGGCCTGAGTGCAATTTTTTTTTTGTTTAGGTCCTTCCAGGTATCACGCTATTCTGTTATTTTTGTCAAGTATTCTGGACAAAATCCCTATTATCTTTTGCACTCCTGGGATGTTCTGAAGGGCTTGAAGGGCCCGCATCTCTCTGTACTAAGGTTTTGAGAGATTTAATCTACTTTGGCAAGATTTTTGTTACCCAGCTGTGAAGAGATATGAAGCCTAGTAACATGTTGCCGATAACAGCCTGATACCAAGGAGCTTACAGCTTTCATGTTAAACAAAAAGTCGTGCATTGAGGAGGTCCGAATACATTGGACCTCGAACTGTCTGCACATACCTCGCAAACCACTCACTGATCTTTCCGAATTCTGTGGTTGTTAACATCTGCGGTTTTCAACTCCATCAACTGGTTTTATAGGTCCTTTAAGTATCTTGATTCAGCTTCTATCAGATAAACAACCGAGAGATGAACACAAAGCAATAAAAATACTTTATTTATACCAGAATAAGATGGTTTAAAAATATCCTATATCATAAAATTATAACTGTAATTATAGTTAGGTTACTAAATTTTAATGAATTTTAGTTTGGTTTACTAAATTTTAACTGAAATATGGTTCGGTTACTAAGTTTTAAATGAAATATAGTTAAGTTACTAATTTAAACAGCTTTATTTCCAGTATGAATTTATGTAGAGATATACTGAGATTTTATATAGAGTTATATAGGATATTGGTAGCTTAATGTAGTGGTGTAATGTAGTGTACTGGTGATACTGAGTGTTATGGTGATACTGAGTGTATGGTGTTATGTGTGTTCTGAGTGATACTGAGTTACTGTGATACTGTGTGTGTATGGTGATACTGTGGTGTACTGGTGTTACTGTGAGTGACTGGTGATATGTGCGTGTTCTGGTGATACTGTGAGTGTTACTGGTGTTGTTAGACAGCCTGTACTGTCTTGCACAGACAGCCCATGCTCTCTGCCAAGCTTAGTTAATATTTCGCGCCAATCAGGTGCTGCATCTATAGGGCCTTGCCAACTTCTGTATGCCCAGTCTTGCCTGCTCTCACTCACTCACACAGCTGCCTGGGCATCAAGACTCATAGTACTCCCATGCTCTCTCTCGTGGGATGGCCCTGCCCGGGCCATGGGCACAAATCACACAAAGCCTGTGTAACCCAACACTACTTATCAATAAGTAGATGCCTCGAAGAAGTATATCATTCACTTCCGGCTCTTCTGCTAACCTAAAAAGCGACGTTATAAATGGTGAAGCGGGCTTGCTAGCAGTTGTGATTGTCACCGCGTGGGGTGGGTGGAGATTATGAAGCATCTTCACTTCATCACCCCTACAAATGAAAGAATCCGTCTATCAACGAGTTATTCCTGTGTCGTGTCTCGCACGTTTGTGCATACAGACAAAGGTACAAGATGGAATCCAGCGGAAATTGGCCGATATTCTACCGAGAATTGCTGAGTGAGCGTCCCAGTGGGACTCCACGCTTTTACAGTGTCCCACGCTGTTTCTCAAAGTCACGTGTTTTCAGCGTCACTTGTATGTTGCTGATGTTGTTTCAGCTAAGCACAGCTGTTTCAGCAAGCCAGAGAGGATGAGTTGTTTTGGTGATTTCTGGGTCCAGTGGAGCTTATCCACGTGGTTGTGGGTGGAGGGAGGAGGAGGAGGAATGGCTAGATGCTCGCCCTGCCATACACTCCACCACGATCTAGCTACCATACACCACTTCACCAACTGCACACTACCACTCTGCTGTTTTTCTGCTGTTTTTCGTATGAATTCATTGCCAGTGCTGTGTATCCGAGTGCCCGAGGCCACTCGAAAGCTCGTGGATTACGCGTCACTGGGTTGTGGCCGATGTCCGTAGACCTACAAAGCCACGTGAGTTTACCAGTTTCCAAGGCCTCATGCTGTGGTATGATCTGACCGCCATCACATCGAAGCCAACCACGATGCTGACCGACTCATGACGTCACCTTACGATGTCTGGCATGACGTCTCCTCGAGATGTCTGTGACGTCACTGCTGATGACGTCACCTCGCGGGACATCACGCGGACATCACATGATGTCCCAGCGAGTGTTCTAATAATTATTTCGTTGTCGGAGAACATTGAGAGAAGATTGATGTCGGTGTGTTAATTAATTTTTTTTTTTTTTCATTCAGTCAGTGTTCTCACATTTTAGTATGTCTTTGTAGTGTCAGTTTTAGCGCAGAAAAGAAAAGCATCATTTGCTTGTTAATCCTATTGTACCGTATGTACTGCGGTGTGTTTGTATGGTTTTAAGAGTGTGTCCAGTGAGGTCTGTGGCTCAGACCTTGAGTTGTACCTCTAAGTCACCCGTGAACAGTTGTGATTGACTGCTGATTACTCAGCCATGTGCGTAAGAGAACCTCTGTTCAGAAAGCTTTTATGCTCGGCGATCGTGATGTGATGTGAATGTACCTGCTACGATTTCCCATCGAGATTTGTTTCACTTCACCTCCAGACCTTCAGAGTGCAGTTTTATGTATTAGAGAATAATGTCTGGGGACGCTTGACTAACTCTGCTATTAACTCCACCAGTCGAGAGATGTTACTAGTTAACCAGCCAGCCTGCCAGGACTGTGGCAGGCGCTTGTGGTCAGCCTCGATGTCACATGGCTTCAGTGAGCTGACTGCCACTAAGATGTCGTATCTTTGACTGCTAGCTCTCTCACTGCAGTCTGGTGTTTGTTGTCTGAACGAATCCACTGATGTTTAGCACTAGTCGTCTCGGCTCGACTTCGCTCCACAACTCGATACCTCGCTCGCGGCAGTGACGCCCAGCGACAGTTAAGTCGAAAAGTGTCCTGAGTCGCTTGCCAGAAGTCATGCCCAGTTGCAGTGTTTTGTCGAAGCCTCACTCGAGGGCACAGCTTGTCGTGCCCCAGAGTTGTGTGAAAATTCCTGCAGCGGACTCTACGATGTCTCTGCTTCCCGTTCCAGAGTACCAGTACCTGTTACGTCACAGCTCAGCCGCAGCATGTCTCCCGTGTTGCACGTATATGTCCAGCCGCTGGAAGGCGTGCAGTGATTACACTTCGACGCTCATGCCTTATGACCACGTTGTTTAGCCACACCCAACTTGTTTTTTTTCTTCCCTCACTGTAGGAAAGTTTTTTTTTTTTTCCAGTCCATTTGTATATTTTTTGTTTTTATTTTGTGTTCTGTGCCCAGTTCCTACGAGAGAGAGACAGAGTTTCTTGTACTACCTGGTATTGTCGCGTCGGGAGTCGCGCGGGTAGGTGGCCGTGCGTTTGTAGACAGCCTGTACTCCCTCTGGCACAGATCAAGCCCATGCCTCTTGCAGCTTAGTTCATATTTCGCGCCCATAAGGTTGCTGGCCCTCTAATTGGCTTGCCCACTTCTGTATGCAACCAGACTGGCCGCGCTCTCACTCCACTCCACACCAGCGGCCTCGGCTTCATGACTCAAGTAATTCCCAGCTCTCTCTCGTGGGATGGCCCTGCCGGGCCATGGGCACAAAACACACACGGCTGTGTTAAACACCAACACTATCTTCTTCAATTAAAGTAAGAAGCCTCCCGAAGAAGTTTTTCATTCTCTACCCGCTCTACAGTACCTATTAAGCGACGTTTATAGTGATACTGTGAGTGTTACTGTGTTGATACTGTGAGTGTTATGGTGATACTGTGAAGTGTTTGGTGATAATTTGTGTGTGTACTGGTGATTACTGTGAGTGTAATGGTGATACGGTGAGTGTACTGGTGATACTGAGGTGTACTGGTGTGATACTGGTGATATGGTGATATGTGGAGGTGTAATGGTGTTACCGTGTGTTGTACTGGTGATACTGTGAGTGTACTGGTGATACTGTGTGTTGTATTGGTGATTATGTGAGGTGTACTGGTGATACTGTGAGTGTTCTGGTGAATACTGTGAGTTACTGGTGATAATGTGAGTGTATGGTGATACTGTGAGTGTACTGGTGATACTTGTGAGTGTACTGGTGATTACTGTGAGTGTTACTGGTGTTCTGAGTGGTACTGGTGGATAACTTGTGAGTGTTCTGGTGTGATACTGAGTGTAATGGTGATACTGTGAGTGTACTGGTGATTCTGAGTGTACTGGTGTACTGTGTGTACTAGGTGATAATGTGAGGTACTGGTGAATGATGTGAGTGTACGGGTGATACTGAGGTGTAATGGTTGATTTACGGGAGTGTACTGGTGATACTGAGTGTAATGGTGATATTTGAGTGTACTTGTGTTAATGTGTGTATGGTGATACTGAAGATTGTACTGGTTGATACTGAGAGTTGTAATGGTTGATACTGAGTGTACTGGTGATACTGTGAGTGTACTGGTGATAAGAGTGTATGGTGATCTGTGAGTGTACTGGTGATACTGTGAGTGTATGGTGATACTGGTGTACTGGTGATACTGAAGTGTACTTGGTGATGAATACTGTAGTGTAATGGTGATACTGTGAGTGTACTGTTGATACGAGTGTATGGATGCGTGATACTGAGTGTACTGGTGCTCTGTGAGTGTACTGGTGAACTGAGTGTACTGGTGATACTGCGTGTACTGGTGATACTGTGAGTGTACTGGTGATACTTTTTTGTGAGTTGTACTGGTGATACTGAGTGTACTGTGATACTGTGAGTGTAATGGTGATACTGAGTGTTCTGGTGATAATGAGTGTACTTGGTCGCTACTGAGTGTATGGTTGATACTGTGAGTGTACTGGTGATCTGAGTTGAAAGGGTGATAGTGTGTAAAGGTGATACTGAGTGTGCTGGTGATACTGAGCGTCTGGTGTAAGAGTTGTACTGACTCAAGTAATCATTATTGGGACCCAATTGCAAAACTATCCATACCACGGGCGGGGATAGAACCCTCGATCTGCGTCTCAAAACTCCAGGACTTGAGGACTCAAGTTTTGAGACTCTTGTTAGCGGGTTCGATCCACGCCCGTGGTTTGGTTTGAGTGTACTGGTGTTACTTGGAGTATAGTGGTGTGTGTAGAGCGTAGTGGTGTGTGTAGAGCTTAGTGGTGTGTAGAGCTTAGTGGTGTGTAGAGCTTAGTGGTGTGTAGAGCGTAGTGGTGGGTGTAGAATGTACTGGTGATACCTGAGTGTAGTGGTGGTAGTCAGGGCCGGATTTATAAGTGGGCAAAGGGGGCAAGTGCCCCGGACCTCCCTGCTGGAGGGGCCCCCCAGATCAAGAACCCATCACCTTGACGCTGCTGATAGGCTCTTGATCTAGGGGAATTGGATCTATGCTCCAGTTCTCTAAAGCAATAATTATAATAATAATTATAATAATATTAATTACAGTATAATAATAATACTAATAATGAGCGAGCTTCAGTTCCATAAATTAATAAAAATAATTATTGTTATTATTATTATATAATTACGATGAGCTTCAGAATGCCGCCAAATCAGTGCACTATTTACCTTTCTGTTGAAGCATTTCTCTCGTGTTTGCTTGCATTTTGTGCAGTTATTTTGCTAAACTTCTTATTTCTAACCATGGATCCTAAGAAAGTAAGTGCAAAGGACAGTGCTGAGAAGAAAAAGAGGATAAAGTCTATGGAATTCAAGCATGAAATAATAGATAAACAAGCGAGGTGTGCGGGTTGTGGGTTGAGGGGGAAGCGGGGGAAGCTCGCTTATAACTTGGATATTGGCTCGTAATTAAGAGCAAAAAACCGACCAAGTGACGGCTCGTATCTCGAAAAACTCGTGTGTTGGGACACTCGTAAGTCGAGGTTCTACTGTGTGTGTGTGTGTGTGTGGTGTGTGTGTGTGTGTGTGTGTGTGTGTTCTGTCTGTCATTATCTACATTGTCGTTAACCCCTTGACTGTCGCAACCCCAAATCCTGAGGTGTCTCCTGGTGTTGCAAATCCCTCCCCCCCCAAAAAAAAAAATTCTTATGAAATGAATGAATCTTTTCTCGATTGTAATGACACCAAAAGAACGAAATTTGATGGAAACTGACAGAATTACGCTCTCGCGAAGTTAGCGACCTCGGCGATATTTATGAATCGGCGATTTCGCCCAGATGGAAAATTCTTAGGAATCCACCTTGATAATAGACTCAAATTTCAAACACACTTACAACAAATTTCCAAGAAAATTTCAAAGACCGTAGGTATACTATCGAAGATCCGGTACTATGTTCCACAGTCAGCCCTCCTGGCCCTATATCACTCGCTTATTTACCCCTGTCTCACCTATGGAATTTGTGCATGGGGCTCAACAACAATAAACCATTTCAGACCATTAATTACCCAACAAAAGGCTGCAGTCAGAATGATGATAAATTCTCACTACAGGCAGCACACTCCACCAATATTCAAAACTCTAAACCTACTCACCTTACAAAACATCCATACCTATTATTGTACCTACTACATACATATAAACCCTCCCCTCAAACGTCTCCTTACCAACCTCAACAGAACACATGACCATAACACAAAGCACAGATCACTCTCTGATATTCCTCGTGTCCATCTCACGCTATGCATAAACTCAGTGCACATAAAAGGCCCAAAAATCAGGAATTCATTACCTGTGAATATAAAACAAACACTGTCTGTTTATAAATTCAAGTCTTCTTAAAAATCACTTACTCACCCACAACCAAATCAATACTGAATAATTGTATCTCATAAATGTCTAACCTGTGACCCAATCAAACTTTGTTATTTTTAATTACATTAACTAACAGAATATTCCATTCTACTGAAAGCTCAGCAACACAGTAAAAGACCATATGACCTGTCTTTGAAATACTCATTTGTGCTTAACCCTTTGAGGGTCCGTCCCGTAGATCTACGGCTTTACGTTCAGGGTCCAAACCGTAGATCTACGTTATGAGCTCAGCTCACTCTGATAAACTGTGAGTGGTACATTTGGGCCTAGATATGAGAGAATACATCTATGTGGTATGTGTGCACCACATAAAACATATCCTGCAGCACACTGTGTATAATGAGAGAAAAAACTGAAATCATGATTTTTCGATTAAAACAGCGAGTTTGCAGTGTTTTTTCATATGCTTTTTATAGTTGTATTTGCGATTTCTTGGTCTCATTTGATAGAATGGAAGACATATTACAGAAATAGAGATGATTTTGATTGGTTTTAGCACTGGAAATGGCTTGAAACTGAGCTCAAAGTAGCAGAAATGTAAAATTTTTGCCGATATTCAAGAGTAAACAAACGACCTCACACATCTAATACACGTCAGCTGGTGGGTCTAATATGCATTCACAAATATGGTAATGATATTTATACAATTATTACAGTATTGCATAACAGTAAATCTTCTATTTTTTGGTGTGAATAAAAATTCATTATGTGAATAAAAAATCAAAATAGAATTTATTTGTAAAGCCTCAAAATGTAACTGATGAACAGAGGAAATGTTAGTTTAGTGCCAGGAATACCTAAATTGTTTATTCTGGACCCTATTTTTGAAATTGGAATATTTTGAACTTTGTGTTAAATTGGCCAAATTAACAATTTCAGATCACTTTAATTTGTAGTTGAAACAGTTGACTTGGCGATTTCTTGAGCTCAATCGATAGAATAGAAGTAATACGAGTGAAATAGCTAAGAATTTGGTTGACTGGAATAATGTAATAAACTACCATCAGAAAACATCTTATCTCCCTGATACACCCTGTCAACTAATAATACGAATACCACCTGGTGGTTCACACTTACACTCGCTCACATCATTGACCATAAACAGAAATATCAATCTCAATCTCAAAATAATGAATCTTAACTAGTCAAAAGTTGGCCTGTGATACTCCAATACTGAAACTATGTATAGTGCCAAAACAAAAGCATTCACATTGCTAAACTCACAACTAGTATTTAGTCACTTAGCCATAATACCAACTTATCTCATAATTCTGTAACATTTTAAACCTAAGATTTAATATAAGTCTGCCCGAAATGCCTAGCCATGCTAGGCGTTCTAGTGGTACACTCTGTAATTATTATTTTACTACATGTAAACCACACAATAACCAAATTCTGTAAACTCAGCATTGTAATACTTATAGAGAATAAAGTTTGAATTTGAATAAAATGGGAGTCAAAGTCGGCAAAATCGCCAATTCGTAAATATTGCTGACACATCAAAATTCGTGAGAGCATAATTTCGTCAATTTTCCATCGAATTTCGTACTTTTTGTTTTATTACCTTCACAAAAAGATTCTCTACCATTTCATAAGAAAAAATATCAATTTTTTTTTTTTTTTTTGAAAATTCTTGGACACTGGGGCACCACTTCAGATTTGGGCCTTGGACCCTGAAGGGGTTAATTGTTAACTGTTGACAACAATGTTTAGCACTGAATATATCATTGCTTAGTTAATCTTAAGTTAATTTTGAGCCTGCCCATAATGCTCTTCATACAAGGGGCTTTGGCATGTTACACTTAACCACTATATTTCCTTGTACTTTTATGTATCATGTTCAAATTAATAAATAAATAAATAAATTTTTGGCTAATTCCATTTTTCCAGTTAACCAAACTCACAACTATTTCTTTAGAGCTCCATTTTTTCTATCAATTGAATAAAGAAACTGCCCATTTACCGATTTCAACTACCCAATAATGTTGTCAGAAATTTGCAATTTGGCCAATTTCACGAAAATTAAAAAAATACGACAATTAAAAATATGACAATGCGGACATTCCTGGCTCTAAAATAACATTTTCTTTGTTCATCAGTCATGTCTCCAAGCCCCTCTGATATTACTTTTGCTTTCTATTTTGAATTTTTTTCAAACAAAAAATAGAAGATTTACTGTTCTACAGAATACTGTAATATTGTAATAATTGTATAAATAATGTCAACCCATTCATGACTGCATATTAGAGTGGCTTACTTAGACATTTACTGGAAAATGACATCATTTGTTTACTTTTGAACATCGGCAAAAAGCAAACATTTCCCGTACTTTGAGCTCCATTTCTAGGTTCTTTTCATAGTAAAACCAATCAAAATCACCTCTATTTCTATGATATGTTTTCCATTCTATCAAATGAGACCAAGAAAACGAGAATACAACCATAAATACTATACAAAAATTAACCACAAAGTCGGCATTTTAATTTAAAAATGGTAGTTTTTTTCTCATGCACTGCATGCTGCAGGATTTTTTTTATAAGGTGCACACTGACCACACAGACCCATTCTCTCACATGTGGGCCTACCAGCTTTCTCCTGCTTGATTTGAAGCCGCTAGAATTTATTAGTATATATGTCAACATCGGTGGTTCGTAAGACATATATATACAGTGGACCCTCGACCAGCGATGGCATCGATTAACGATAAATCTGACTAGCGATACATTTTATCGCAAAAATTTTGCCTCAATTAGCGCTAAAAAACTCGAACAACAGTATTCGTTCCGTCTGAGACGCGTCCACTTCTGGCCAGTGTTTACAAGCCAGCCAGCCACCACGGTCGCTTCCAAGCATACGATCGGAACATTTCATATTATCACAACCTTTTTAGTGATTGCACCTGCAAAATAAGTCACCATGGGCCCAAGAAAGCTTCTAGTGCCAACCCTACAGCAAAAAGGGTGAGAATTACTATGGATATGAAGAAAGAGATCATTGCTAAGTATGAAAGTGGAGTGCATGTCTCCGAGCTGGCCAGGCTGTACACAAAACCCCAATCAACCATCGCTACTATTGTGGCCAAGAAAACGGCAATCAAGGAAGCTGTTCTTGCCAAAGGTGCAACTATGTTTTCGAAACTGAGATCGCAAGTGATAGAAGATGTTGAGAGACTGTTATTGGTATGGATAAACGAAAAACAGATAGCAGGAGATAGCATCTCTCAAGCGATCATATGTGAAAAGGCTAGGAAGCTGCATGACGATTTAATTAGAAAAATGCCAGCAACTAGTGGTGATGTGAGTGAATTAAGGCCAGCAAAGGTTGGTTTGAGAGATTTAAGAATCGTAGTGGCATACATATGATGTGATAAGGCATGGTGAGGCTGCCAGTTTGGACCAAAAAGCAGCTGAAAAATCTGTACAGGAATTCAAGGAGTACATAGACAGTGAAGGACTGAAACCTGAACAAGTGTTTAATGGTGACACTGACAATGTTGTGAAACACTTTAGGAATGTCATAAAGGAATGGGAGGTACAGGCCTCTATGGGCAGATATGTTGTGCGACAGAGGTCCAGTGACTCTCAAGCTGGTCCTAGTGGCATTAAAAGAAGGGAAGTAACCCCGAAAAAGGACTTGCCACCTCAAGTCCTAATGGAAGGGGATTCCCCTTCTAAACACTAAGACCATCAACACACTCCCCTCTTCCCATCCCATCAATCATCACCAGATCTTCAATAAAGGTAAGTGTCATGTAACTGTGCATGTCTTCTTCAGTTTGTGTGTATTAAAATTAATATTTCATGTGTTTAAAATTTTTTTTTCAATACTTTTGGTGTCTTGCACGGATTAATTTGATTTTCCATTATTCTTAGGGGGAAAATTAACTTGATAACGTAGTTCCGGGAAGGGTTTAATAGCGTTAGTCGGGGGCCCCAGTAGACCAAATCATAAAAAGGGTTCAATGCAAAGAATCTAAATATTTTTTTTTTGAGAAACCCATACCCAGGGAAAATTCAGTTTCAACTCAGAAAAAAAGATTTCCAAAGAATGAACGAAAAAAAATGAGTGGTTTGGGCAAAACAAGCCTTACAGAATTTTTCCTGTTTTCGTGGGGAAAACAACAAGCTAAAAATAAAACCAGTATGACTCCCAATGGATTTTATGGGGACCCATCTGATTCACAAGTACCCGCAGAAAAAAAAAGAAATCCCAAATTTTAATAGTATAGGTGATAAATCACCAAAACCCATTCTATAGTTTACTTCTATAGACTTCAGTGAAGCACCCCATGTGATTTAGACCCAGCCAGTGGTTTCCTGTCAGAGAAAAGCATCCCCTTTTTTTGGGTCAACGCCCCCAATGCCAAAACAAAATTTTCCGACTTGTCCCCCAATCTCGTGCATTATCATCAGGTGGGGGAAAACCATACCACAGGGGGGATGGAACCCGCGACTTTGGTCACAGTGGTCCCTATCTAACCTTCCTATGGTGTAAAAATCCCTAGTTGGATGAATCTTTTTGGGGAAGCGGGCCCCAAAGGGGCTAACGCGATGGTTGGATTTTTGAGATTCTCTGATGTGGGGTTTATCCCCCCTGTGGGATGGTTTGCTTTCAATCGTGTCTTACAATTTCGTGAGTGGTCAGGGTAAAACTGGACAGGATTGCATCGTTTCAAGAATTCCCTGTTTTTTCTCTTCACAACAAAAGGTGATCAGCATTTGAGAAAGTGGCTCCTGTGTATACGCCCTCAAAGGATGCTGTTTATTGCTTTTATTGAAGGTCCTCCATCACAAAAACCGGCATATTGGGGTCTGTATGTGCCGGTTACAGAGTGGTTGGTTAAATACATTTTAAAATTAACCAAATTGATTACACAATATTGAACACCGGGAAAAAAACGAAGATTTCCGTACTTTTAGCTTAAAATTTCAAATTAATTTTCATCAGAAAGCAATCAAAATCTGTCTATTTCTGTAAAAAATCTTCCATTCTATCGACAAAACCAAAAAATGAAAACAGCATAAAAAACCATTAAAAAATTTCTGAAAGAGGCGGGTAAATGGTGAGAAGTGAACTCCCTTTTTTATCGCCATCTTTTTTTTTTTTGTTGTACATTAAGAAAACTCTTTCCATCATACATTGCCCTTTTTTTATGAATGCCCAAACAACCCGAGAAAAAAAAATTTTTCCAAAAATCATACATGGCAAGCCAGGGCCGGGAGGTAAGTCACTTTTTCTGATTTCTTTGGGGGTTTTCCCAGGTTTTTATACATCATGCAGTTGATAATCTATGTAACTGTATTTGGTTACCCGAAAAACTTATTTTCTTTTAGCTTCAACGAGTCAAGAGACGCCCATTTCCTTAAAATTTAGCTACTCCAAAAGCGGTCGAAATTTGGGAAAATTTTGGCGATTTTACACAAATTTCAACAGATCCAATTTCAAATAGGGGCCGATAACAATGCAGACATTTGGGACTAAAATAACATTTTTTTCTGTTAATTAGTCAGCTACAGGCCCCTTTTTTCATTCTTTTACCCTAATTTACTTCTATGTTGTATTTTAATTTTTTATTACTGTATATACTTTTAAAAAGGTAGTGATATGTATTGAAAATTTTTTACATCGATACAGTATCATATTTTACTATTATCTTTATGTATTGTAACACAGTGGAATGGGAGAAAAACCCACTGGTAGTGTATCCTCCCGAATGTTGTTCCCCTATACCCTAAGTAAAGAGAAAAAAACTCGGAACAGTGTAATAGGGTTTTGGTGGCCGGGGGTGGGGCGGGTGGGTGGGGGGGTAGTTGGCTGAGGCTGACAATTTTTGCTTCTCTTTGTATTCTCTTTTTCTTTTTGATCTCTCTCTTGTATCTCTCTCTCGTATCTCTCTTTTTCTTTTTTTGGTATTCTCTCTCTGTATCTCTCTCTCTGTATCTCTTTTTGTACTCTTCTCTGTATCTCTTTTTGTTCTCTCTCCTTATCTCTCTGATCTCTTTTTGTATCCCCTCTCTCGTATCCTCTCTCTTTCTCTCTCTCTGTATCTCTCTTTCCCCTTTTTCTCTGTATCTCTCTCTCTTTCTCTTCTGTATCTTCTCTCTCTTTCTCTGTTCTCTCTCTCTCTCTCTCTCTCTCTGTATTCCTCTCCCCCCCCCCCCCCCCCCCCTTTCTTCTCTCTCTTTCTCTCTTCTCTCTCTCTTCTCTCTCTCTCTCTCTCTCTCTGTATCTCTCTCTCTCTCTCTCTCTGTTTCTCTCTCTCTTTCTCTCTTTTTCCCCCTTTCCTCTCTCTGTATCTCTCTCTCTCTCTCTCCTCTGTTCTCTCTCTCTCTCTCTTCTCTGTATCTCTCTCTCTCTCTCTTTTTTTGTATCTCCCCCCCCCCACCCTTTTCCTCCCCCCCCCCCCCCCCCCTCTCTCTCTTCTGTATCTCTCTCTCTCTCTTCTTCTTGTATCTTCTCTCTCTCTCTCTGTATCTCTCTCTCCCCTTCTCTCTCTGTATCTCTCTTTTTTCCCCCGTATTCTCTCTTCTGTTCTTCTCTCTGTATTCTCTCTCTTGTATTTTCTCTTCTCTCTCCTCTTTATCTCTCTCTCTCTTCTTCTCTCTGTATCTCTCTCTCTCTCTCTTCTGTATCTCTTCTCTCTCTGTATCTTCTCTCTCTCGTATTCTCTCTCTCTCTCTCTGTATCTCTCTCTCTTTTTCTTTATCTCTCTCTCTCTCTTTCTCTCTGTATCTCTCTCTCTCTCCTCTCTCTCGTATCTTTCTCTCTCTCTGTATCTCTCTCTTCTGTATCTCTCTCCTCTCTGTTTTCCTCTCTCTCTTCTCTCTCTCTCTCTCTCTCTCTCTCTGTTTCTCTCTTCTCTGTATTCTCTCCTCTCTCTCTTTGTATCTTTTCTCTCTCTCTCTCTGTATCTCTCTCTCCTCTCGTTTCTCTCTCTCTCTCTCTTTGTATCTCCTCTCTCTCTCTCTGTATCTTCCTCTCTCTCTCTGTATCTCTCTCTCTCTCGTATCTCTTCTCTCTCTGTATCTTCTCCTCTCTCTCTCGTATCTCTCTCTTTTCTCTCTGTATCTCTCTCCTCTCTCTGTATCTCTTCTCTTCTCCTCTGTTCTCTCTCTCCTCTCTCTGTTCTATCTCTCTCTCTTCTCTTCTGTATCCTTCTCTCTCTCTCTGTATTCTCTCTCTCTTCCTGATCTCTCTCTTTTCCCCGGATCTCTCTCTCTCTTCCTTACTCTCTCTCTCTCTGTATCTCTCTCTCTTCTCTGTTCTTCCTCTCTTCCTTTGTATCCTCTCTCCTCTCTCTGTATCTTCTTCCCTCTCTCTGTATTCTCTCCTCTCTCTCTGTATCCTTTCTTCTCTCTCTGTTTTCTCTCTCTCTCTCTCTGTATCTCCTCCTCTCTCTGTATCTCTTTTCCTCTCTTCTGTATCTCTCTCTCTCTCTCTCTGTATCTCTCCTCTCCCCTCTTTTATCTTTTTCTCTCTCTTCTGTATCTTCCCTCTCTCTGATCTCTCTTTCTTCTGTATCTTTTCCTCTCTCCTCTGATTTTCTCTCCTCTCTGATCTCTTCTCCTCCTCTGTATCTTCTCTCTCTCTCTCTGTATTCTCTCTCTTCTCTCTGTATTCTCTCTCTCTCTCTCTATCTCTCTCTCTCTCTCTGTATCTTCTCTCTCTCTCTCTGTATTCTCTCTCTCTGTCTCTGTATCTCTCTCTCTCTTTTTTCTGTATCTCTCTCCTCTCTCTGATCTTTCTCTCTTTTTCTCTGTATCTCTCTCTCTCTCTTCTCTCTGTTTTCTCTCTCTTCTCTCTCTGTATCTCTCTCTCTCTCTCTCTGTATCTTCTCTCTCTTCTCGTATCTCCCCTTCTCTTCTCTTGTATCTCTCCTCTCTCTTCTGTATTCTCTCTCTCTCTTCTGTATCTCTTCTCTCTGTTTTCTTCTTTTCTCTCTCTCTGTATCTCTCTCTCTCTCTCTCTCTGTATCTTCTCTCTCTTGTATCCTCTCTCTCCTTGTATCTCTCTCTCTCTGTATCTCTCTCTTTTTGTATCTCTCCTCTCTCTGATCTTTCCCTTTTTCTCTCTCCTCTCTCTGTATCTCTCTCTCTCTCTCTCCCCTTCTCTCTTCCTCTTTTTTTTTTCCTTCTCTCTCTCTGGACAGTAAGTCTGTTATCATACTTTATAAATTACCTAGGAAAACCCAAAAAGTAAAAGTGCTATACGTGGTCTGTCCCCCAATGCCCTAAATTAATAATTTTTAAATAATCTTTTTTTTACAATAATACTATGTACTAATTTTAAATTTTATTATTATTAAGCTAAAATATAATAGAGGTAGAGGTTGGTAGACAGCAACCCCCAGGGATTTTCAAACGCCCTCCCGATGATGTGAAAAAAAAACCTGAAAAACTTTTTTTGCATGATGGTAGATTTTCTGGTTTCTTTTTCTGTTCATAAAAACGCTAGATAACAGGGATATCTTGTACTCCCACTTACACTTTTGGGCACACTTCCGACACGCACTACATATATATTTTTACATACTCTAGGTTTTTTTCCCCTTTTTTTAAAAAGCTCTTGTTTTCTATATTTCTTCTTTGTCCAGGGAATGGAAAAAAATCTTTCCTCCCTGAGCCCTGGTGTCATATGAGGCGATAAAAAGCCAGGAGCAAAAGGGCTAGTAAACCCTTCTCCTGTTTTAAATTTTCTAAAAAAAAGAAGAAGAAAAACTTTTTTAAATATGATGCTTAAAGTGCGTGGATGTAGTGCGGTGCAAGAACGTTATTGCTGATGTTATGAAAAGAAAAAAAGTTTGGGTGTCCCGGCCCTAAGCGAAACAACTGAAGGGGGGAGGGAAATTTCGTGGGGGGAAAAATGGGGATTAAATTGGGGATCTGAGAGAGTTAGAGCAAAGGGAAAGGGGGAGCAGTAATGAAAAGATCAGTTTGGAAGGAGAAAAGAGAATATGAATGTTTTAATTCAAGAATTTGTGGATTAAAATGAAGGGTTGGTGCGGAAATGGGTATAAAAAGGTGTTGCACTGGGAAGAGGGAATGCAGAGGAGGAGAGAGATTTTTGGGGGAGTAAGTGAATGTATAGGGCCTTTTAACCCAAATGAGAGAGTAATTTTGGTAGGGGACCGAAGCTAAATAGGAGAAACTTTTAGAGGGGTGTGGTAGGTAAGTTTGGGGTGCAGGGGTAAAGATAATGGGAGCCTTTGATTGAAATTTGTAAGAAAGGGGTTTAGTTAAGGTAAAAAATATTTTAAGAAAAGAGGATAAATGTATAAAGTATGAGTAGGGGGGAAATGACAGTGTTTGTTGGTTTTTTATTGGTAGATAAAAGACTGTTGATAGATTAGGATGTACATGTTTATAGAGGGGCCCAGATATATCGATCACTTATAGTTGTAGTACCTGAGAGTAAAAGGTAGTGGGATACAAGGAGAAAAGAAGCATCAGGGGAAGAGAGAGGTGAAGGTTTTTAAACTAAAAGAGGAGGCAGTTTGGGTAAGATATAAAAAGATGGAGGATAATGGGGTAATGGAGCTAGGCAATGGGGTCGAAGAGGGATGGGGTGGGTTTAAAATGTAGTGTTAGTGTCAGCAGAAGTTTGTGGTTTAAGGAAAGTGGGTGCAGGAGGGAGGGAGCGATTGGTGGAATGATGATGTAAAAAGGTAGTAAGGGGGAAAAAGTTGCATATGGAAGTTTTTTACAAAAATGAAGTGAGAAGGAGGGGAAAAGGTATATGGAGAAAAAAGAAGGGTTGAGAGTGGGGAGCAATGTAAAAAAAAAGAGCAAAGGAGAGTGGGTGAGTGTTTCAACAAATTTTGTTTAAAATAAGAAAAAAATTTTTGGGGTGAGATTAAAAGTTAAGAAAGCCTAGGACAAATGGGTTTTTCAGTTAAAAAAAGGAGAGGAGAGTTATTAAATGGGAGGTTGAGGTATTTGGGAAGTGGAGGGGAAAATTTTTTTAGGAATTGTTAAATGTTGATGAAGATGGGAAACTGTGATTTTGTGATAGGGCAAGGGGGGAAAAAACATCTTGTAGGAGTGAGGAAGAGCCAGTTGTGGTGGGGGAAATTCGTGGGCAGTAGGTAAATGAAAGGGGGTAAGGGAGCCGGGATTTAGGGGTAAATGAAATGTTAAAAAACAGGGGGGGATATAGTTTTGGGGTGGTTGGGGCAATTATTTAATAAATGTATGGAAGAGGGTAAAGGGACCCGGGATTGGCAGAGAGCAGCATAGTTCCTTTGTATAAAAGGGAAAAGGGGTAAAAAGAGAGTGCAAAAAAATTTAGGGGGATAAGTTGTTGAGTATACTGGTAAAGTGTATGGTAGAGTTATAATTGAAAGACGGAGAATAGGATAGCAGTGAACAAGGAGGGTTTAAAAGGTGGGGGTGTGTGGACCCGGTGTTTACGTGAAAAAAATATAAGTGAACAGTTTTAGATAAGGTAAAGAGGTCTTTGTGGCATTTATGGATTTGGAAAAAGGGATTGACAGGGGGGTAGGGGGGCAATGTGGGGAGGGTTTCAAGTGTTTTGGGGAGGGGGGGTAGGTTATGGGGAAAATGAAGAGTTTTTTCGGGATAGTAGGCTCAAGTTAGAGTATGTAGGAAAGAGGGAAATTTTTTCCCAGTAAAAGTAGGCCCTTTGACAAGGTGTGGATGTCACCGTGGTTTTTTAAAATATTTATAGGGGGTTGAAAAAAGGGAAATAATGCGAGGGTTTTGGCAAAAGGCGTGGAGTTAAAAGTAAAGAATCACACACAAAAGGGGGGTTTTCACAGTGCTCTTTGCTGATGACACTGTGCTCTTTGGGGGATTTGAAGAGAAGTTTCGGATTGGGGGATGAATTTTGGTAGGGTGTGCAAAAGAAGAAAAAATTAAAAAGGTGAATACAGGAAAGAGTAAGGTTATGGGTAAAAAAGATTAGGTGTGAAAAATTGGTATCAGATTGGGGGAGAGAGTATGGAGGGGTGAACGATTCAGATATTTGGGGTGGACGTGTCACGGATGGGTCTATGAAGTAGGGGAATATATAATTGATGGGGAAAAAAAAAGTGGTGGGCCTTAGGAGTTGTGGAGACAAAGAAATTTTTCCCTTTGGAAGCAAGAGTGGAATGTTGAGGTATAGTTTTACCAACGTCTTATATGGGTGGGCGTGGGGATGAATGTTGCGCGAGGAGAAGGGGAGGATGGAGATGTCATGTCTGAGGGCAATGTGTGGGGTGAATATAAAGCAGAGAATTCGTAGTTTGGAAGTTAGGAGGAGGTGCGGGATTACCAAAACTGTTGTCCAGAGGGCTGAGGAAGGGTTGTTGAGGTGGTTCGGACATGTAGAGAGAATGGAGCGAAATAGAATGACTTCAAGAGTGTATCAGTCTGTAGTGGAAGGAAGGCGGGTAGGGGTTGGCCTAGGAAAGGTTGGAGGGAGGGGGTAAAGGAGTTTTGTGTGCGAGGGGCTTGGACTTCCAGCAGGCATACGTGAGCGTGTTTGATAGGAGTGAATGGAGACAAATGGTTTTTAATACTTGACGTGCTGTTGGAGTGTGAGCAAAGTAACATTTATGAAGGGATTCAGGGAAACCGGCAGGCCGGACTTGAGTCCTGGAGATGGGAAGTACAGTGCCTGCACTCTGAAGGAGGGGTGTTAATGTTGCAGTTTAAAAACTGTAGTGTAAAGCACCCTTCTGGCAAGACAGTGATGGAGTGAATGATGGTGAAAGTTTTTCTTTTTCGGGCCACCCTGCCTTGGTGGGAATTGGCCAGTGTGATAATAATAAAATATAATAGTGTCCACTCATTACTTACCTTAAAATGTCTGTAGTTTTAATGTAGAGTGAGAGGTGAGTAAACAAGATTAAATGAATAAACGAAAGAGAGAATGAGGAATGTAGAATGTTCACGAGTTATGTAAACAAACGTTGTTGTTGTTGTTGTTACCAGCCCCGACACGAACGGTTCCTGTTCACTGTCAAGCCGACCGGAAAAACATCTCATATTTGTTAATTTATATGTTATGTAGCATGTTTATTATATAATTTTGAAAAAAAATCATGGATGGATTAAGCAAAATGTCTATATTAACGTTTTATACACATTTAATGCACCTCAGTGATTATTATTGCTATTATCATTATTAATATGGCAACTTCAAGGCCAAGTACACTCTTAATGAGTGGCTCTGAGACAGACAAGCAGACAAAGACACACACAGGAGCTCGGACTCGACCCCCGCAACCTCAACTAGGTGAGTACAGGTAGACAGAAAGACAGACACACAGGCAGACACAGGTAGACAGAAAGACAGACAGGTAAACAAACACACAGGTAGACAGAAAGACACACAGGTAGACAGAAAGACAGACACACGGGTAAACAGAAAGACAGACACACTAGTAGACAGACACACAGAGATACAGACAGATATACAGGCAGACAGATACAGACAGGTTTATGTGCAACAGTGAAAACAAGTAGAGAGTTCGAGAGTAAGAGCCTTTCTTGCCACAATCTCCAGTGCAAGATTCAGACTTCATCATAGGGGCCATTGTGAAATTTACTGTCCAGTTAGTACAGTTAATACAGTATGATGCTGCTGATAGGGCAGGGTTACTCAAACTGATGCTGCCTGCATGACACATTGCCCCCGCGAGTATTGTCAAATATCGTACAGTGGTGTGCATCAGCCGGCCAGCCCAGCTGCCAGATGCACGGTCGTAAGTCGAGTGGACGTATGTAGAGCAGGTCGAAAGTCGGATAACACCGAGCAGTTCGACGGAGGTATGAAGGGGATATGGTATACAAATACCATTCTCTTATCCCTGTCTTGGGGGCTTATATTAGAGAAAACGGAGTGTAGCACAGGACTAACTGTGATATACACTCGTACTGCACCATAAACCTGAAACAAAAAAGTTATTTTCTCTGTATAGATTATCACACATAGCAGCATATGTATAGAGAACCTAGGATAACTCAAAAAAGTCAATGTGGCTTATTTTTAGTACCTGGCTTGGGTTAGTCATATATGATTTTTGGTAAATATTCGATTCCCAGCCATTGTAGAAACATTAGGCGTGTTTCTTTACACCTGTTGTCTATGTTTACCCATCAGTAAATGGGTACCTGGGTGTTAGTCAACTAGTGTGGGTGTTATCCTGGGACACTGACCTAATTTTCTTGAAATACTCTGCATAACAAGCGGCTTACTATATAGTAGTATGTCACTGATGTCAGCTAGGACTGTATACCTTGTACATGTACGTGTAGTAAATAAAGATATTATTATTATTATCATAATTATTATTATTATTATTATTATTATAATATTATTATTTTCTCAGTTGTTTGTTGGGTTATTCTTATTCAAACTTGGGCAGTGTATGATGGAATGATACTTCTTAACATACACCAAAAATGAAAGAAATCGGACCATAAATAGCGGAGTTCACTTCTCAACCATTAGCGGCCGCTTAGCGGTATGTTTTTGTATGTTTTTTATGGTTATATTCTCATTTTTTCGGTCTCATTTGATACAGTGAAAGGTATATTACTGAAATACATATGATTTTGATTGCTTTCATGACGAAAAGTACCTTGAAATTGCGCTCACAGTAGCGAAAATGTTCTATCTTTAGCGAAGCTCAAGAGTAAACAAATGACGTCACCGTCCAATACCTGTCCGCCTGCTTGTCCAAATTCCAATACGGAGTCAAGAATGGGTTGACATTATTTATACAATTATTACAACAATGCAGCAGTCTGCATAACAGTAAATCTTCTATTTTTTTGTGAATAAAAATTTCAAATGGTGAGCAAGAGTAATATAAGAGGGGCCTGGAGCCATGACTAATGAAAAGAGAAAATGTTATTTTAGTTCCAGGAATGTTTGCATTGTTTATTATGGACCCTATATTGAAATTAGCATATGTTGAAATTTGTGTGAAATTGGCCAAATTGCCAATTTCTGACCACTTTATTGGGTAGTTGAAATAAGTGCATGGGCAGTTTCTTGTACTCAGTTGACAGACTAGAAGTAAATAAGTTTATTCAGGTATACACAAATACAGTTATGTAGATTATCATACATAGCAGTGTATGTAGTATAGAGAACCTAGGATAACCCAGGAAAGTCAGACAAAGTGACTTATTTCCAGTACCTGGCTTGGGCTTGCCATATATGATTTTTTGGTAAAAAAAATTTTTTCTCGGTTATTTGTTGGGCTATCTCATTGAAACTTGGGCAATGTATGATGGAAAGATGCTTCTTAACGTACAACAAAAATAAAAAAGACTGACGATAAATAAAGGAGTTCACTTCTCAGCCATTAGCCGCCTCTTTGCAGTATATTTTTGTATGTTTTTTAATTTGTTGTATTCTCAATTTTTTTGGACTCATTTGATAGAATGGAAGATATGTTACAGAAATAGACATGATTTTTATTGCTTTCATGACAAAAAGTACCTTGAAATTGAGCTCAAAGTAACGGAAATGTTCGATTTTTGCCGATGTTCAATGAACTTTGTGTAAGTCAAGTTGGTTAATTTTATTAAGTGTATTCTAACCTAACCACTCTGTAATCTGGCAAACTCAGTAATCCGGCACACTGCAGGTCCCAATGATGCCGATTTGTGATGGAGGACCTGCATATATATATGTATACATATATATATGCTTGTACATGTATGTGTATGTGACCTGAATGTAAGTAGAAGTAGCAGACGTACCTGAAATCTGTAGTGTTTATGAGACAGAAAAGAGACAATCCTACCATCATGTAAAACAACTACAGGCTTCCGTTTCACACTCATTTGGGCAGGATGGTAGTACCTCTGGCAGTTGCTGTCTACCAACCTACTATTTAGGGAGGTTTTGAAATATGAGAATATTATGGTTGATAGTGAATTTTATAATGCAACTCAAGTATAACTTACCCTTGCATAATGTTTTTAAGCAATGTACCAACTTTAAGCAGTAATATATTTAAGTGCTGTAAATGAAGTTTTTCTTCTAGTATAAGTGAATCGTGTGTGTATATTATTGCATTATTTTTAAGTCCTGTGTATACAGTATCTTAAATTTAAATTTATCTTCAGCCGTGCTCTTGCTCGTGTTCATGTATCCCCGATGGAGGTGGCAGCCAAGGTGTGGTGTATAGCAATCAGTGCCAAACATCCCTTTGGCTCTAAGGAAGCAACAGCATTAACTGAAGCCTTAGCAATTCACTTTGCACTGACAGTTGCAGCCAATGATGCTGCCTTCACCAGAAGAGCCAATAAGGCAGTAAGATCTCTCTTGAAGGATGAGGCACTTCTCAAGTCTGTGTGTCAGGTATGTTGCTATGATAACTCATTAAAAATCTGTGCTTTTTATTTAATTAACTTGATGTATGGATTTCCTATTTGAGTTTGGGGTAAACTCTAACTCTTGGTCTTGTCATATCTGTTTTGAGCCCTTGTATGGAGTCCACTTCCACTGTCATTGTCCATCTCATTTCACTTCTTTACCATTTAAAATGTTAAGGAAAGGTTTGCTGACGTAAGAACATAAGTGATGAATGGTTTAGAAAATCGACAAGTTGAAGAATTGAGACATTTACGCAACACATGGGAATCTTTATTGAAGGAACGTTTTGCCACACAGTGGCTTCATCAGCGCAATACAAAGTAGAAATGGGTAAGGAGAGAAGTTTGAGGTAATCAGTCCCTCAACCTGGAATCAATGTGTTCAGTCCATCACTCTTGTAGGAAATACAAGAGTGATGGACTGAACACATCATTTTCCAGGTTGAGGGACTGATTACCTCAAACTTCTCCTCTCCTTACCCATTTCTACTTTGTATTGGACTGATGAAGCCACTGTGTGGCAAAACGTTTCTTCAATAAAGATTCCCATTTTGTTGCATAAGTGTCTCAATTCTAAAAGAACATAAGAAAAAAGGAACACTGCAACAGGCCTCCTGGCCCATGCGAGGCAGATCCAATTCTCTCATTGGCTTAACCCTTTCATGGTTTCCGACATACTAGTACGGCTTACGCACCAAGGTTATTGACGTACTAGTACCCGTAAATTTTAGCGCCTTCAGATTAAGCGGGAAAAGGCTGGTAGGCCTAGATGTGAGAGAAGGGGTGTGTGCGTGTTCAGTGGGGGCCCGGTAGAAGAAATCTGGGACCCAGTGGTGCATTGTGGAAACGCCATTTTAGTATACCTTGTTCACTATGTACCTTGTTCACTATGTCTCGTGTAAGAAACTCCACACACCTCGGCGAATTGGGACACTTTGTTCCCCAGTGACAGTTCTAATACAGATGGAAGTGCCAGTGAAGATAAATTTCAAGGTTTTGATGAGGTTGTAACTGAAACTAATGACCATAATACCGGTAATAGTGGGGAAAACCCAGACGACCCTCAGCCTTCCACCTCTGCTGCTGGGCTGTCTTGTTCACATTCAGTTGTACCAGAACGAAAGGGGGAAACTCCTATTTACCCATATCCCGGACTCAGATGTGAGCAATGGTGATGATAGTGATAGTGAATATGAACTCCAAGCTCTTGAAAACAATTCCAGTAGTGATAGTGAAGTGGAATATTCTCCAGCGAAGCATCAGTATATATGATGGTACATGCGCTCTGGTAATGTGCCATATACTATTCCAAGGGGAAGGAGTACATCCCGTGGCTGTACAACAGGAACAGACAGTGAAAATGAGGATGATAGTGTTGCAGTTGGGATGAAAAATGTGCATGGTGGTGGTAGTGGTGGTGCCAGCCATGAGCCACCAGCAGTGGGCCATGCTGCCACCCATGCTGCTGCCTCAGCTGATCTACAACAAAGGCCACCATCCCCACCCACCCACCCACCCACCCACCCCAAACCACCACACCAGCCTCCACAACCACAATCACCTGTCAATATCCAGTACCCACCAGCAGACCGCACCTGGGATTGGCAGAAGCTGCCAATTTTGTTCCCAGTCCCATCAGTTTGATGAGAGTCAAAGTGGAATACGGCCATCTTGTACACTTGGAAGCAATGCCACTGAAATGGAATGTTACGCGTTATTCTTTGACAAGCCCCTGATGGAAATTATTGTCAGGGAAAGCAACACGTACGTTGATTACACCATGGCAAACTCAGTACTTTCACCAAAATCACGCCTACACCAGTGGAAGGAGACAACTGTGGCTAAGATGTATCTTTTCTTTGCCACAATGATACTTATGCTACATGTGTATAAGCACAGTGTGAAATCATACTGGTCAACAGACCGCCTGATTGCAACCCCAGGTTTCAGTGATATAATGCGAGTGAATCGATGTGTGCTGCTATTACATATGCTTCACTTCTCAGACAAAACCAGGCCTGACAGAAAAGACAGGTTATATAAGATTAGGAATGTGTGTATCTGAAACAGAAATTCACTATGTATTTTTATCCCTTCAGGAAGCTTGTTATTGATGAGTCTTTGATTCTGTTCAAAGGTACTGTCGTTCAAACAGTATATACCAAGCAAGAGGAAACGCTTTGGTATGAAGTTGATTGTACTTAGTGATTGTTACAGTGATCTTGTATTGGATATTATTGTGTACACTGGAAGTTATTTCATTGCAAAATACCCGAAGTTATTGGGCATCTCTAGTGATGTGGTTAGAACAATGATGGAACTATATCTTGGTAAGGGACATATACAGTGGAACCTCTACTTGCGATCGCATCCACATGCGAGTTTTTCCAAATACGAGCAGTCGATGGGTTGATTTTTTGCTTCCATACACAAGCAAAATTTCCATAAGCGAGCAGACCTCAAGGCAGGTCATAGCAGCTCTCCTTATTTAGTCTGTCTCCCTACGATCCCCGTTGGGGAGGGGTACCTTTAACAGCGTTGTCATCGCCTTGACTTACACGATGAGCTACGCAAATCGTGTAAAGATCAGACCAAGAAATGGTACCGTTGATGATTCAACGAAGATTGCTCTTGCAACTGTTGTTCAGGGAGCACTGGAAGTAAAATTCAACACCATATTGTCACTGAAAGAAGCATTCATTGTTGTGTGTCACGATGCTGAAGCAGAGAAGCTACTCGCTACAGAAGCCATCACTACTCTTACTACTCAAGGGTTTACTGTTACGTCATCTCCTGCCCTCAGGGCAAGGAAATCAGTATTCCTAAAAAAACTGGACAAGATTCTGACGTCTCAAACACCTGCTGAACTCAAGTCATCCATCGAGACGCAAAATACTTGGGCTACTGTTGACAGCATTACAAAAATCCCAAATGCAACGTCCATGATCAAGGTCACCTTCACCGACGTGAACATGGCTGCCACTGCACTGAACGAAGGTCTTGCTGTCTACTACTACTACATCAGCCCTACCTACATTGAAGCAGAGAGATATCACTGCATCCAACATTGCTGGAACTGTTATTCATACCATCACACCACCAAAGCATGTCCAGTAAAAGACAAGAAGTTCTGCACTACATGTGGTAGTGAGGGACATGCCTTCAGTTCCTGCACCGCTGCTGCTCCAACACAACCAGCGTGCTTAAACTGCAAGAGTAATGATCACCATACACTGGCAGCAAAATGTCCTACAAGAAAGGATATTATGAAGAAAACACAAGATGCAGCAAAGAAAAAACCTTCTAGCAACACTCCAAGGTATGCAGCAATTGCAAAAAACAAGCAGACACTACAAAATTACTTCAAGCATCTACTCAGCCCGCCTCCACCACCACCACTACCATCACTCCTCCAACATGTGACGTAACGAAGATTCACTACTGTCTACTATACGCTCATGTGCAAAACATGGCTGTACCTGGATCATTAACTCTACCATCAACGAGTTATTTGCATTAAATAACATGCCTTCATTTACATTTCCAGCATCTCCACCTTCTGAAGAAATTCTCAAATTCACCAAAAACTTAAAACGCCAACTCTTCTGCAGAAGTTCCATCAACACCACCAACTAGTGACGTCAATCCAACAATGACCAATGAGAAGCCTCCACCGCCACCACCTCTCACTGAATCCAACAAATCAGAAGCCTTACCACCAGAAACATCTTCTAATTCGTCTACTGAAGTTGAAAACGAAGCAAACACCACCTTCCTCTACTCCACCACCGCCTTCTCTACTTAACTCACGTCGATTACCTGGAAACACCATGGGTTAAACACAAAGGACTCATATTCTACACCACGAGGCTGTACCCTGCAAGCATGACTCGCCTAGAACTCGTCCAACATCTCTAAGACAACACTGTATCGTACCAAAGCGAAGAAAGACCATTCCCTACCTACAACCAGATACTCCACCAACTCCAAACCAACGAATACTACTACAGCTCTCCCATAAGTGTGATACAACTCTCCGAAAACAATTTACCGCACTGATAAACGGTTTAAGACCATAACCAACTCATCCTGCTTGCTGCCTTCTGACACTCCCAGCTCCTACCGCTGCCTTCGCCATCCTCTCCTAGTGAGCCAAGCAATGACATCAGTCAAGCCTCTCTATCTATGTCTCCAGTACTTTTGTACCACATGTCCCAAAGTGGTTGGGCCACTTGCCTTGATTCTTTCCCCTTCCCCTCCTCCCCATCCTTTTCCAGTTATTTCCATCCTTCCATATCCTCCTTCCTTCCCATCTTACGACAGATCTCGTCGTCCTCGATTCGATTCGGTGAGGGGCTCTTGCTCTTGATCTAGGGAATTGCATCTCATTTGTTTGTTGGACTATCTTAATGAAACTTGGGCAGTGTATGATGGAAAGATGCTTCTTAATGTACAAAAAAAATGAAGAAATCGGACCATAAATAATGGAGTTCCTTTCAGAATTTAGCCACCCCTTAGTGGTATTTTTGTATGGATTTTATGGTTGTATTCTCGTTTTTTGGTCTCATTTGATAGAATGGAAGATATATTACAGAAATAGATATGATTTTGATTGCTTTCACGATGAAAAGTACCTTAAAATTTGAGCTCAACGAGGGAGAAATGCTCGTTTGCTTGACTGTTCAAGAGTAAACAAAATGAAGTCACTGTCCATTCCAGTATGCAGTTGTGAATGGGTTGACATTATTTATAAAATTATTGCAATAAGGCATAGTAGTAAATCTTATATTTTTAGTGTGAATAAAAATTACAAATTATTTATAAAATAATAAAAATAATAATATGTACGGTAAAAGTAGGTCTTAGACAGGGATGTGTAATGTCACCATGGTTGTTTAATATATTTATAGATGGGGTTGAAAAGAAGAAAAATGCTAGGGTGTTCAGGAGAGGGGTGGGATTAAATTATGGGGAATCAAATTCAAAATGGGAATTGACACAGTTACTTTTTGCTGAGATACTGTGCTTATGGGAGATTCTAAAGAAAAATTGCAAAGGTTAGTGGATGAGTTTGAGAATGTGTGTAAAGGTAGAAAGTTTTAAAGTGAACATAGAAAAGAGTAAGGTGATGAGGGGATCAAATGATTTAGATAAAGAAAAATTGGATATCAAATTGGGGAGGAGGAGTATGGAAGAAGTGAATGTTTTCAGATACTTGGGGTTTTACGTGTCGGCGGATGGATTTTGAAGGATGAGGTTAACCATAGAATTGATGAGGGAAAAAAGGTGAGTGGTGCATTCAGGTATATGTGGAGTCAAAAAACGTAATCTATGGAGGCAAAGAAGGGAATGTATGAAAGTATAGTAGTACCAACACTCTTATATGGATGTGGGAAACTTGGGTGGTAAATGCAGCACCGAGGGGACAGTTGGAGGCAGTGGAGATTCCTGTCTAAGGGCAATGTGTGGTGTAAATATTATGCAGAAAATTCGGAGTGTGGAAATTAGGAGAAGGTGTGGAGTTAATAAAAGCATTAGTCAGGAGGGCAGAAGAGGGGTTGTTGAGGTGGTTTGGTCATTTAGAGAGAATGGATCAAAGTAGAATGACATGGAAACATATAAATCTATAGGGGGAAAGGGAAACAGGGGTAGGGGTCATCCTCAAAGGGGGTAAAGGAGGTTTTGTGGGTGAGGGGCTTGGGGTTCCAGCAAGCGTGCATGAGCGTGTTAGATAGGAGTGAATGGAGACGAATGATACTTGGGACCTGACGATCTGTTGGAGTGTGAGCAGGGTAATATTTAGTGAAGGATTAGGGAAACCGGTTATTTTCATATAGTCGGACTTTAGTCCTGGAAATGGGAAGTACAATGCCTGCACTTTAAAGGAGGGGTTTGGGATTTGGCAGTTTGGGAGGATATGTTGTGTATCTCTATACGAAAATGCTTCTAAACTGTTATATTCTGAGCACCTCTGCAAAAGCAGTTTATAATGTGTGAGTGTGGTGAAAGTGTTGAATGATGATGAAAGTATTTTCTTTTTGGGGATTTTCTTTTTTTTTTTTTGGGTCACCCTGCCCGGTGGGAGACGACCGACTTGTTGAAAAAAAAAAATATGTATAATACATATAATAATTTAAAAGTATAATAATATAATACAAAAAATAATAATAATAATAATTTTACGTATAATAATAATACGAAAGCCTGTTTAATTGTTTTACATGATGGTAGGATTGCTGGTGTCTTTTGTCTGTCTCATAAACATGCAAGATTTCAGGTATGTCTTGCTACTTCTACTTACGCTTAGGTCACACTACACATACATGTACAAGCATATATATACACACCCTCTGGGTTTTCTTCTATTTTCTTTCTAATTCTTGTTCTTGTTTATTTCCTTTATCTCCATGGGGAAGTGGAACGAATTCTTCCTCCGTAAGCCATGCGTGTTGTAAGAGGCGACTAAAATGCCGGGAGCAAGGGGCTGTAACCCTTCTCCTGTATATATTTCTAAATTTTAAAAAGAGAAACTTTAGTTTTTCTTTTGGGCCACCCCGC
>NC_069407.1:55645620-55691562 GCF_026875155.1 Cherax quadricarinatus | reverse complement strand
ATCTTTTTGATACTCTAGTAAATGCTTATAACATATACAAGTTGAAGACCAACAAAACACCAAAATATGGTGAATTTTGCCTGTCAGTAATCAGACAAAAATTGCAAAGTACAAAGGAGCAACTCCTGCAATAGACCAGCGCCCACAGACGTCATCTCGTTTGAGGCCTGGTGATCACTACCCCATACAACTGCCTCCTACTACTGCCAAGAAAAATGCTCAGAAGAGGTGTTATGTATGTATGCATACCACAAAACGCCCACAAACACGCAGAGACACTCGTTTTATGTGTGAGGAGTGTGAAGTGCCCCTCTGCATATACCCATGTTTCAAAGAGTTTCCACAAGCTGCAGCAGTTCTAGGAACGTTGGTTAGTGACTGTACATATGTATATATATTATGGAACACTAGTAATAAACATTGTTTTGTATTGTTTGTTTGTGTAAACAAAGTGTATACACAAACTAATAGTGATAAAGTTTGTTCTGTTATTGTGTTGTAAACAATGATGTATATTTGAACATGCACCTTACATTGGTCTCACAGGCCACATAACTTACCTGGAACAGAAAAATATTGAAAAATGCAAGAAACCTTTGAATTAGAGTAAATAAAAGAATACCGGGTGGGCGGCAGTCGCCGCTGTTGCCGTACGCACGTCAATTTCTGCAAACTTTGCGGCTCTATATCTCGGTAAGTACTGATGGCAAAATTTTTTTTTAGGCTTAAAACACTAGTAAAAATATTCCTAACATTTTCATAAGAAAAAATAATTTTTTTTTTTTCGAATATTTGGCGACATAGAATGACAGTTTCAGAGAGGGCCCTGAAACTGTCAAAGGGTTAATGAGACTCGGTGAGTATTGTTGTTATTATTATTTCTAATATGGCGTCACTTGTGCAAGTCGTCTGCTACCACATCTCACATTTATGTTTATTTATTTTACTGTGGGGTGTATTTATCTTATTTATATGTTATGCATCGTGTTTATTATATAATTTTGAAAAAATATCATAGATGGATTAATGAAAATGTGTATATTAACGTAATATACGACATTTAAATGATTCTCGGTAATTATTATTATCATTACTAATATGACGTCTGGAGACATAAGACACTTACCAATTTTAATGTGTACCTGCATGCCAGCACAGTATGTAAGTTTATTTAAGTACAGGTATACGTAAGTATAATTATCAGAGTATATATAAAATATGAAATAACTTTTAAAAACATTTGAAATTTTGGAGTTTCCAGACAAAACGGAGAGACTTAGTGCTTACTGAGCTCACGAAGAATGTAAACACACAGGGTGGGGCACGGTGACCGTATTAGAAAGTCAGGTGGGGGGAGCCGTATAGCGAGTTTTGGTCATAATTTGAAATGACCGTATTAGCGGAACGCCGTAAAGTGAAACGCCGTAAAGCAGGGCCCTGCTGTACTATATATATATATACTATATATACACACACACACACACCCCTACCATCCGACTTACGACCAAGTTCGGTTCCGAGAAACCGGTCGTAAGTCGAACTTTACTACTGAACATCAATACAACATTTTTGTAATGACTTTATTTTATTGTTTTATTTTGGTATTTCATGTTTTACTTTACTTTTTTATGTTGTTATTACTGTATTTTATACTGTAAGGTTTAGGATAAACAATGTGTACAACACAAATAGTTGTTTATTTCCCAGAAATTTGGCATAAAAAAACACGGTCGTAAGTCGAGCAGGTCATAAGTCGGATGATAGGTATATACATATATATACCTATCACATGTATATACATGTACATGCATGCATGTATATTCTACGTAGTAAGCTGGTAGACAGCAACCGCCCAGGGAGGTACTACCATCCTGCTAAGTGAATGTGAAATGAAAGCCTGTAATTGTTTTACATGATGGTAGGGTTGCTGGTGTTTTTTCTGTCTCATACACATGCAAGATTTCAGGTACGTCTTTCTACTTCTACTTACACTTAGGTCACACTACACATACATGTACAAGCATATATATATATACACACCCCTCTGGGTTTTCTTCTATTTTCTTTCTAGTTCTTGTTCTTGTTTATTTCCTCTTACCTCCATGGGGAAGTGGAGCAGAATTCTTCCTCCGTAAGCTATGCGTGTTGTAAGAGGCGGCTAAAATGCCAGGAGCAAGGGGCTAGTAACCCCATCTCCTGTATATATTACTGAATGTAAAAGGAGAAACTTTCATTTTTCCTTCTGGGCCACCCCTCCTCGGTGGGATATGGCCGGTGTGGGATGGGATGGGAAGTACAGTGCCTGCACTCTGAAGGAGGGGTGTTAATGTTGCAGTTTAAAAAATGTAGAGTAAAGCACCCTTCTGGCAAGACAGTGATGGAGTGAATGATGGTGAAAGTTTTTCTTTTTCGGGCCACCCTGCCTTGGTGTGAATCGGCCAGTGTGATAATAATAATAATAATATATATATACATGTATATGCACCTACCATCCATCTTACGACCAGCTCGACATACGTCCACTCGACTTACGACCGTGCATCTGGCAGCTGGGCTGAGACAGCTGATGCACACCGCTGTACAATACAGTGGTCCCTCGCTTTTCGTAGTTCTCGGCAATCGTAAATTTCGCCAATCATAGGGGTATTTTCGTATAAACATGGACTCGCTTTTCATAGGTTGACTCGCGAATAGTAGTTCGTCCAGGACGCTTACGCACGGTGTGAGCAGGGGAGGCCTCCCTACCCAGCCAGTCTGGCATTGTTTACCAGTGAGTGAAGGTCCCCTCAAGTGCTCCTACGAAATATTTCATAATATTCCACTCATTTTAGTGCTTGCAAGTACTAAATAAGCTACCATGGCTCCAAAGAAAGCTCCTAGTGCCAAGCCTGTGGTAAAGAAGGCGAGAAATATGTACAGTGACAAAGTCTCGTACCATTTTAGGGAAGTGTTAAAGAGACGCCAGAAACAGAGCTCTCTCCACAGTTACTTTGCGAGACAGGACTAGAGTGACTCTCAAGGTGGTCCTAGTGGCATTAAGAAACAGAGAAGAGAAGCAACCCCAGAGAAGCAATTGGTACCTGAGGTGTTGCTGGAAGGGGATTCCCCTTCCAAACTGTAAACAATCCAATCTCTCTCCTCCTCCAGTCTCCCATACACTATGAAGAATCTCCAATAAAGGTAAATGTTATGCTGTTAATGTTTCATTCATCATTTCCCATTGTATTGTTTATGTACTACATGTACATTTCATGTAAAAAATTTTTTTGTTTTAATACTTCTGGGTGTCAGAAACGGATTAATTGTATTTACATTATTTCTTATGGGGAAAATTGATTCGCAAATCATAAATTTCGTTTATAGTAGCTCCTCCAGGAATGGATTAATTACGAAAAACGAGGGACCACTGTATTTGACAATACTCGCAGCGGCAATGCGTCATGCAGGCAGCATCAGTTTGAGTAACCCTGCCCTATCAGCAGCATCATACTGTTGATAAATTAGACACATGTGCAACTCTTGGGTATCTTTATTGAGGAAACGTTTCGCCACACAGTGGCTTCATCAGTCCATACAAAGGAGAATCTTGAAGAACTGGAGGAGAATGAGGTAATCAGTCCCTCAACCTTGAGTCGATGTGGTCAGTCCATCAATCTTGAATAGAATACGGCATATGTGCGGAGGAGCTTATAAACCGTTGGTAGGAGAGGTGCAGCAGTCATAGGCGATGTCACATTTGTTCAATGTGGAAGTAGGTCGTGCCCAAGAATTAGGCAAGCGAAGAATTCCCAAGTACAGTGGACCCCCGCATAACGATTACCTCCGAATGCGACCAATTATGTAAGTGTATTTATGTAAGTAAGTTTGTACGTGTATGTTTGGGGGTCTGAAATGGACTAATCTACTTCACAATATTTCTTATGGGAACAAATTCGGTCAGTACTGGCACCTGAGCATACTTCTGGAGTGAAAAAATATCGTTAACCGGGGGTCCACTGTATTAAGATCCCAAGAAGTTGCAGTGTCAATAAAGATACCCAAGAGTTGCACATGTGTCTAATTTATCAACATGTCAGTTCTCTGAACCATTCATCTACAAACCTGTCAGACACTGCAACTTCTTGGGATCTTAATACTTGGGAATTCTTCGCTTGCCTAATTCTTGGGCACGACCTACTTCCACATTGAACAAATGTGACACCGCCTATGACTGCTGCACCTCTCCTACCAACGGTTTGTAAGCTCCTTCTCCGCACATATGCCATATTCTATTCAAGATTGATGGACTGACCACATCGACTCAAGGTTGAGGGACTGATTACCTCATTCTCCTCCAGTTCTTCAAGATTCTCCTTTGTATGGACTGATGAAGCCACTGTGTGGCGAAACGTTTCCTCAATAAAGATACCCAAGAGTTGCACATGTGTCTAATTTATCAACATGTCGGTTCTCTGAACCATTCATCTACAGCATCATACTGTATTAACTGGACAGTAAATTTCACCATGGCCCCTAAGATGAAGTCTGAATCTTGCACTAGAGATTGTGGCAAGAAAGCTCTTACTCTCGAACTCCCTATTTGTTTTCACTGTTGCACATAAACCTGTCTGTATCTGTCTACCTGTATATATGTCTGTCTGTATCTCTGTGCGTCTGTTTGTCTGTCTACCTGTGTGCGTCTCTGTCTACCTGTGTGTCTGTCTTTCTGTCTACCTGTGTCTGTCTGTCTTTCTGTGTGCTTGTCTGTCTCAGAGCCACTCATTAAGAGTGTAATTCGTCTTAAAAACACCATATTAATAATGATATTAACACAATAATGATCACTGAGGCGCATTAAATGTGTATAAAACATTAATATGGATATTTGGCTTAGTCCATCGATGATTCTTTTTTTAAATTATATAATAATAGTTTTGGAGTGGTTGGTGCAATTATTTAATAAATGCATGGAAGAGGGTAAGGTACCTAGGGATTGGCAGAGAGCATGCATAGTTCCTTTGTATAAAGGCAAAGGGGACAAAAGAGAGTGCAAAAATTATAGGGGGATAAGTCTGTTGAGTATACCTGGTAAAGTGTATGGTAGAGTTACTATTGAAAGAATTAAGAGTAAGACAGAGAATAGGATAGCAGATGAACAAGGAGGCTTTAGGAAAGGTAGGGGGTGTGTGGACCATGTGTTTTTCAGTGAAACATATAATTTAACAGTATTTAGATAAGGCTAAAGAGGTCTTTGTGGCATTTATTGATTTGGAAAAAGGGATATGAAAGGGGGGATAGGGGGGAAATGTGGCAGATGTTGCAGGTGTATGGTGTAGGAGGCCGGTTACTGAAAGCAGTGAGAGTTTTTTTGAGGATAGTGAGGCTCAAGTTAGAGTAAAGTAGGAAAGAGGGAAATTATTTCCCATAAAAGTAGGCCTTAGACAAGGATGTGTGATGTCACCGTGGTTGTTTAATATATTTATAGATGGGTTGTAAGAGAAGTAAATGCGAGGGTCTTGACAAAAGGCGTGGAGTTAAAAGATAAAGAATCACACATAAAGTGGGAGTTGTCACAGTTGCTCTTTGCTGATGACCCCTGTGCTCTGGGAGATTCTGAAGAGAAGTTGCAGAGATTGGTGGATGAATTTGGTAAGGTGTGCAAAAGAAGAAAATTTAAAAATTTAATACAGGAAAGAGTAAGGTTATGAGGATAAAAGATTGGGTGATGAAAGATTGAATATCAGATTTGAGGGAGAGAGTATGGAGGAGGTGAATGTATTCAGATATTTGGGAGTGGACGTGGTCAGCGGATGGGTCTATGAAAGATGAGGTGAATCATAGAATTGGTGAGGGGAAAAGGGTGAGAGGGGGCACTTAGGAGTCTGTGGAGACAAAGAACTTTGTCCTTGGAGGCTAAGAGGGGAATGTATGAGAGTATAGTTTTATCAACGCTCTTATAGGGGTGTGAAAGCATAGGTGATGAATGTTGGCAGCGAGGAGAAGGCTGGAGGCAGTGGAGATGTCATTCTGAGGGCAATGTGTGGTGGAATATAATGCAGAGAATTCGTAGTTTGGAAGTTAGGAGGAGGTGCGGGGAATTACCAAAACTGTTGTCCAGAGGGTTGAGGAAGGGTTGTTGAGGGGGTTCAGACATGTAGAGAGAATGGAGCGAAACAGAGTGACTTCAAGAGTGTATCAGTCTGTAGTGGAAGGAAGGCGGGGTAGGGGTTGGGGCCCAGGAAAGGTTGGAGGGGGGGGGTAAAGGAGGTTTTGTTGTGCAGGGGGCTTGGACTTCCAGCAGGCATTTCGTGAGCGTGTTTGATAGGAGTGAATGGAGACAAATGGTTTTTAATAAATTGACGTGCTGTTGGAGTGTGAGCAAAGTAACATTTATGAAGGGGTTCAGGGAAACCGGCAGGCCGGACTTGAGTCCTGGAGATGGGGAAATACAGTGCTTTCACTCTGAAGGGGGGTGTTAAAACAGTGGACCCCGCATAACGATGGCATCACATAGCGATTTTTCCGCATACGATTACTTTTATCGCAAAATTTTTGCCGCGCATACCATTAAAAACCCCCCTTACCGATTTTCGTCCGAGACGCGTCCAATGTGCCCTCAGCCAGCCTCACATGTGCCAGCCGTCCCATTGTTTACCAGCCAGCCTCCGCGGTAACATCCCAAACATACACTCGGAAAAAATTTCGTATTATTACGTATTTTCGGTGCTGTTTCTGGAAAAAAAGGACCATGGGCCCCAAGAAAGCTTCTAGTGCCAACCCTCACCTCAAAGGGTAAGAATTACTATAGAAATGAAGAAAGAGATAATTGATAAGTATGAAAGTGGAGTGCGTATAGCCGACCTAGTCAAGCTGTACAAGAAACCCCAATCAACCATCGCTACTATTGTGGGCACCAGAAAGACAATCAAGGAAGCTGTTCTTGCCAAGGTTCAACTGTGTTTTCGAAACAAAGATCGCAAGTGATGGAAGATGTTGAGAGACTCTTATTGGTGTGGATAAATGAAAAACAGATAGCAGGAGATAGCGTCTCTCAAGCGATCATATGTGAAAAGGCTAGGAAGTTGCATGAGGATTTAATTAAAAAAATGCCTGCAACTAGTGATGATGTGAGTGAATTTAAGGCCAGCAAAGGTTGGTTTAGAGATTTAAGAAGCGTATGGCATCCATAGTGTGATAAGGCATGGTGAGGCTGCCAGTTCGGACCACAAAGCGGCTGAAAAATATGTGCAGGAATTCAAGGAGTACATAAAACTGAAGGACTGAAACCTGAACAAGTGTTTAATTGTGATGAAACAGGCCTGTTCTGGAAGAAAATGCCAAGCAGGACCTACATTACTCAGGAGGAAAAGGCACTCCCAGGACATAAGCCTATGAAAGACAGGCTTACTTTGTTGATGTGTGCCAATGCTACTGGTGATTGCAAAGTGAAGCCTTTATTAGTGTATCACTCTGAAACTCCCAGAGCGTTCAGGCAAAGAATGTCCTCAAGGATAATTTGTGTGTGCTGTGGAGGGCAAACAGTAAGGCATGGGTCACTAGGGAATTTTTCTATAACTGGTTACACCATCATTTGCCCCCAATGTGAAAGATTACCTAACTGAAAAGAAATTAGAACTTAAGTGCCTCCTGGTGTTAGACAATGCCCCTGTCATCCTACAGACGTGGCAGAGCGACTTTATGGGGACATGAGCTTCATTAAGGTGAAGTTTTTGCCTCCTAATACCACTCCTCTCCTGCAGCCCATGGACCAGCAGGTTATTTCCAACTTCAAGAAACTGTACACAAAAGCTCTGTTTGAAAGGTGCTTTGTAATGACCTCAGAAACTCAACTGACTCTAAGAGAGTTTTGGAGAGATCACTTTAATATCCTCAATTGTGTAAACCTTATAGGTAAGGCTTGGGAGGAAGTGATAAGAGGACCTTGAACTCTGCTTGGAAGAAACTGTGCCAGAATGTGTAGACAAAGGGATTTTGAAGGGTTTGAGGCTAACCCTGAGAATCCTGTGCCAGTTGAGGAAACCATTGTGGGGATTGGAAAGTCCTTGGGGTTGGAGGTTAGTGGGGAGGATGTGGAAGAGTTGGTGGAGGAGGACAATGAAGAACTAACCACTGATGAGCTGATAGATCAACTTCAAGAGCAAGAGGCCAGACCTGGGGAAACTGGTTCAGAGGAGGGACAGAGAAATTGAAGAAGTTGCCTACTACAAAGATAAAGGAAATCTGTGCTAAGTGGCTTGAAGTGCAAACCTTCATGGATGAAAATCACCCTCACACAGCTATTGCAAGCCGTGCTGGTGATTATTACACTGACAATGTTGTGAAACACTTTAGGCAAGTCATAAAGGAACGAGAGGTACAGGCCACTATGGACAGATATCTTGTGCGAAAGAAGTCCAGTGACTCTGAAGCTGGCCCTAGTGGCATTAAAAAAAGAAGGGAAGTAACCCCAGAAAAGGACTTACTACCTCAAGTCCTAATGGAAGGGGATTCCCCTTCTAAACAGTAAGAAGATAATGCTCTCCCCTCCTCCCATCCCATCAATCATCACCAGATCTTCAATAAAAGTAAGTGTCATTTAATTGTGCATGCCTTTTTCAGTTTGTGTGTATTAAAATTAACATTTCATGTGGTAAAAAAAAATTTTTTTCATACTTTTGGGCGTCTTGCACGGATTAATTTTATTTCCATTATTTCTTATGGGGAAAATTCATTCGCATAACGATTATTTCGCATAACGATGAGCCCTCTTGCACGGATTAAAATCGTTAACCTGGGGTCCACTGTATTGCAGTTTAAAAACTGTATTGTAAAACACCCTTCAGGCAAGACAGTGATGGAGTGAATGATGGTGAAAGTTTTTCTTTTTCGGGCCACCCTGCCTTGGTGGGAATCGGCCAGTGTGATAATAATAATAATAAAAAAATAATAAACATGCTACATAACATATAAACATATAAATTAACAAATATGATTTGTTTTTCTGGTCGGCTTGACAGTGAACAAAAACCATTTGTGTTCGGGCTGGTAACAAAAACGACGTTTGTTTACATAACTCGCGAACCTTCTACCCTCTCATTCTCTCTCTCTCGTTTATTCATTTAATCTTGTTTACTCACCTCTCACTCTACATTAAGACTACAGATATTTTAAGGTAAGTAATGAGTGGACACGATTGTTATATTATAGTTTAATAATAATTTTTATTAATAAGATGTCAAGGCTTATTGGACGGTACTTTGAAGGATGACTTATCCTCCTGATTTGAATATAGGAACCTCACATTAGCCATCTTCCACATCTCTGGCACAACACTGGTAAGGATGGACGCATTGAATACACTCGTTTAATGGCTGACTAACAATTCCCCATCTGCATTCCTTAGTATCCCTGAAAACAACTCATCGGGGTCCCGGGGACTTATTTTGTTTCAGTTTGTCTATCTGTTTTAATAACCAGTCCCTCGTGACAGTAAATATTAGTTAACTTAAATTCATCAGGAAACTAAATAAATTGTTAATTACTGGAATCTCATTTACATCTTCCTGGTGTAAAAACTGACAAAACATAGTCATTAAAATAAGGAATAACATTTCCAGTTCATTATCCTTCAGCTGTCCATACCCAATTCAGAGTCCTACTTTTTTCCTCGACCTTCGTCCTATACAACTTGAAAGAACCCTTTGGATTTAGTCCCTTTGATTCTATTAGCGACTCTAATTTCATAGTCACGTTTAGCCTTTCTAATTCACTTTTTTTATCTTCTCTTTTAAGCTGAACATATTGGTCAGTAAGGTTAACCTCTCCTCTTCTGATGCGCCTATAAATTCCCCTTATCCTTTTCTCCCCTAATAGATGCTTTAACCTCCTGTTAAACCCATTTGGGATCGTTATTATTAGACCCTATTTCTCTCTGGGGAATGTATATACTTCTGGGCACTGTGTAACAATTATTAAGAAAACAATCATAAAAGCAGATCCCTTCATATTCATAAGTATGATTAATCGTCAATAAAAGCATTAGCTAGATAACGCACCAATCAGATTAGACAGATGTTCCCTAAGTCCATTATAATCGCATAACGAAAATCGGGATTTTATACTTGAGTATTATCATATTCTTGCATTCCCAATTAATGCTAAGGTGATGATTTGTGATTCAATTGCGCCAAGCTCTTCATGATCTCCAGATTATTCACTAGTGTTCCTTATTTGACAATGACTAGGTCCTAGCAAATTATTACCCCCTTGGTTAGGTTCATTTACACTCTTTCAGAAAACAGTCCTGAACTGTTTTTTCCATGAAGTCACTGGACCTAGATTACCTGTCAAAGAATTCCAGTCAATTTTTCTAAAGTTAAAACCCCTACTATGACACGTTACTGTGTCCCCAGAAGCCTAACAATTTCGTCCCAAAGAATCTCCCTCTATCGTGATCCCAAGCCTGGAGGTCGGTATATTACACCTAGAATTAGTTTTGTTCTTGACCCTCCACACGAACTCTACCCAAACAGACTCCTGTTTTACTGCTCCATCTATTTTTATACCTTTTTATGCAACAATTAATATTTTCTTCTCTGAACATCAATGCAACCCTCCCCTTCCCCATACATCTAGCCACATGATAACTAATCCCTGAATTATTACAGCTCAGCGTCATATCCACGACCTCTAAATCATACCTACGTTCGGTTAAGCAATGATAACAAAGTTCCCAGGCACATGCTACCAACGTAAGTTCATTAATTTTATTTCCTGCACTTCTACTGTAGCAATAAAATACCATCATATGTTTTTCTTCTGCACATTTTTCCTCTTCATCCTTTGGTTTTTACAACAATTCTGAAATTATCATTACCCCGAGTTACTCCATGACAGTTACTAATTAAAGATTCTTATATCAGAGCATAAGTCCAATAAAACCATAGCACATTATTAATCAACATTTAACAATTCCTCAAATATTATTCCCTCCATCTTCCAATACCCTCTAACTCTCAATTTAGTAACTCTCCTCTCCTATTTTTAACTGACTGCTGGCCAAATCCTTTTGTTCTCTAGGTTGCTTAACTTGTTTAATCTCACTAACTCCAAAACTTTTCTTATTTTCAACAAAAATGTTGATAACATCTCAACCCACTCTCTTATTTGCTCTCTTTTACATTGCTTCACCACTCTCTTAACCTCTCTCTTTTTCTCCATATACTCTTCCCCTCCTTGCATCACTTCTACTTTGTAAAAACTACTTCTCATATGCCAAACTTTTTCTCACCTTACTACTCTCTTTACACATCATTCCACCAATCGCTCCATCTTCCCTCCTGCACCCACTTTCTGTAACCACAAACTTCTGCTGAACACTAAAAACTAACATTATAAACCTACCCCATACCTCTTCGACCCCCATTGCCTATGCTCTCATTAGCCCCATCTATCCTCCAACTAGCTGTTTCTATCTTAACCATAATACTGCCTCCTCTTTTAGTTTCTAAACCTTTCACCTCTCTATTCCCTGTGGTCCTTCGATCGAGTTATTCTTCTCATCATACTTCACGTCATCTGCAAACAGGGACAAACCCTCAGAGTCTATTCCTTCCATCATGACGTTCACAAATACCAGGATCAGCACTGGTCCCTAGGACTGACCCTGCGGGACCCCCGCGTCACAGGTGCCCACTCTGACAACCCTCAGAGCCACGTACCATGACTCGCTGCTGTCTTCCTGACAAGTATTCCCTCTGATCCATTGTAGTGCCCTTCCCTGTTATCCCTGCTGGTCCTCCAGTTTTTGCACCAATCTCTTGTGTGGAACTGTGTCAAACGCCGTCTTGCAGTCAAGAAAAATGCAATCCACCCACCCCTCTCTTCTCTTGTCTTACTGCTGCACCAGTCATAGAACTCCATAGGTTTGTGACACAGGTTTCCCGTCCCGAAACCAATGCTGGCTGCAGTTGAGAGATCGTTCGCTTTTCTAAGGTGTTCCACACTCTTCCCTGATAAATCTTCTCCATATTTTGCATACTAAACATGTCAGTGACACTGGTCTGTAGGTTAGTGCTTCATGTCTGTCTCCTTATTTAAAGATGGACTACATTGCTGTCTTCCATGCCTCAGGCAATCTCCCTGTTTCGATAGATGTATTGAATATTGTTGTTAGGGGTACACATAGCGCCTCTGCCTTCCTCTCTCAATACCCATGGGGAGATGTTTAACTGGCCCCATTGCCTTTGAGGTATCTAGCTCAATCAGAGCCTCTTCACTTCTTTCCTGCGGTTGTGTGCACTGTGTCCAGCACTTGGTGGTGTGCCCCACCTCTCTCTTTCTCCGTCTTTCTGGAGTCCCTTCTTTCTGTCTCCTCTGTGAACACTTCTTTGAATCCTCTTGTTGAGGTTCTTCAAACATACATCACTCATTTCCTGTTGTGTGTGTGTGTGTGTGTGGTGTGTGTGTGTGTGTGTGTGTGTGTGTGTGTGTGTGTGTGTGTGTGTGTGGTGTGTGTGTGTGTGTTACTTTTTTATTTTTTTTTTCAACAATCGGCCGTCTCCATCCGAGGCAGGTGACCCAAAAAAGAAAGAAAATCCCCCCCAAAAAAATACTTTCCATCATCATCACACTTTCACCACACTCGCACATTATCACTAATTTTGAAGAGGTGCTCAGAATACAAAAGTCTAGAAGCAATACACAGAAACGATACACAACATATCCCCCCAAACTACCAATTCCCAAAACCCCTCCTTTACAGTGCAGGCATTGTACTCCATTTCCATGGACTCAAGTTCCGACTATATGAAATAACCCGGTTTCCCCTGAATCCCCTTCAACTAATATTAACCCTGCTCACACTCCAACAATTCCGTCAGGTCCACAAGTACCATTCTCTCCATTCACTCCTATCTAACACTAACACGCTCACGCACGCTTGCTGGAAGTCCAAGCCCTTAACCCACAAAAACCTCCCTTACCCCCTCTCTCCAACCCCTTTCGAGGACGAACACCTACCCCCGCCTTCCTTCCCCTATAGATTTATACGCTTCTCCATGTCATTCTACTTTGATCCATTCTCTCTAAAATGACCAAACCACCTCAACAACCGCCTCTTCTGCCCTCGCGACTATACTTTTATTAACTCCAACAAACCGTTCTCCTAATTTCCACACTCCGAATTATCTGCATAATATTTACACCACAGACACATTGCTTTAAACAGGACATCTCCACTGCCTCCAACCGTCTCCTCGCTCTGCATTAGCCACCCAAGCTTCACACCGGGGATATAAGAGTGTTGGTACAACTATACTTTCTACATTCCCTTCTTGTCCTCCATAGATAACAGTTTTTAGACAACTCCACATATACCGTCAACGCACCACTCACCTTTTCTCCTCATCAAATTCTATGAATTAACCTCATCCTCAAAACTCCATCCGCCGAACACGTCAACTCCCAAGTATCTGAAAACATTCACTTCTCCATACCTCCTCCTCCCCAATTTTGATATCCAATTTTTCTTTATCTAAATCATTTGACACCCTCATCAACTACTCTTTCTTCTATGTTCACTTTTTTTCAACTTTCTACCTTTACACACATTCGCCAAACTCATCCACTAACCTTGCAATTTTTCTTTAGAATCTCCATAAGCACAGTATCATCAGGCAAAAAGTAACAGTGTCAATTCCCATTTTGGAATTTGATTCCCCATAAATTTAATAATATCCCACCCCTCTCCCAAAACCACCCTAGCATTTACTTCCTTTACAACCCTCATCTATAAATATATTAAACACCAGGTGACATTACACATCCCTGACCTAAGACCTACTTAAACCGGGAAGTAGTCTCCCTCTCTTCTACACACCTTAAACCTGAGCCTCATATCCTCATAAAAACTCTAACAGCATTTAATAACTTACCACCTATTCCATATACTTTGCACATCTGCCACATTGCTCCTCATCCAGTTTACTATCATATGCCTTTCTAACAAATCCATTAAATGCAATAAAACTTCCCCTATCTTTATCTAAATTATTTCACATATATGCTTCAATGTAAACACCTGATTCTACACATCCCCCTACCCACTCTGAAACCTCCTTGCTCATCCACAATCCTACATTCTGTCCTACCTCTAATTCTTACAATTATAACCCAAACTAATAACCGTACACTTTCCCTGGTATACTCGAGTAAGCTTATATTCCATCTATAATTGTTACAGTCTCTTTTGTTCCCCCTTTCCCCTTTATATAAAGGACTATAACATGCTCTCTGCCAATCCCTAGTACCTTCCCCTCTTCATACATTTATTAAACAAAAAGTACCAACCACTCACCACTCCAACACTAATCCCCCCCTGCTTTTAACATTTCATGTCATGATCACATCAGTTCCAGCTGCTTTTACCCCCTTTCACTTTAACGTAATGCCTCACGTACCTCCCCCACACTTACATTCCTGCTCTTTCTTCACTCCTAAAAGATGGTATACATCCTGACCAGTGCATGTGTAGAAATGACAACGTGCCTCTGTTCTTCCTCTCATCAACTTTTAAAATTCTTCAAAATATTCTCGGCCAATCTACCTAAACTTCCCTTCCCCATCTACTAATTCCCCTACTCTTGTTTTTAACTGACAAATCCATACTTTCCCCTAAGGCTTCTTACTTGTTTAAACGTCACGCCAAAATTTTTTCTTATTTTCATTAAAATTTTCTTGACAGTGCCTCTCCCACTCTATCAATCTGCTCACCTGTTTGCACTCTCTCACCACTCTCTTTACCTTTCTTTTACTCTCTCATATACCTGCTCTTCTATAAACACTTCGGCTTGTAAAAAACCTCTCGTTATCAGCTACCTTTTCTCTTTGGGTGGTTAATAATCACGTCACACCCTTTACTTCAATCCATTCACAAATCACTCCTCTTTCCACCTGCCCCCACCCTCCTATAACTCAAACTCTGCCCCACATTTCTAATACTGCATTTTTAAAACTATTCCAACCCTCTTCAACCCCCCCACTACTCATACTTTGCACAGCCCACCTTTCGCCATAGTCCGCTTATATCTCACACCGAACTTCCTCCTCCCCTTAGTTTATACACATTTCACCTCCCTCTTACCTTGTTGCCACCTTCCCTTTCCCCACAACCTCTTACTCTAACTGTAGCTAAACAACTAAATAATGATCCGATTAGTCAGTGCCCCCTCTATAAACATGTACCTCCTGGAGCCTACCCATCAACCTTTAATCCACCAATACATAATCTAATAAACTACTTTCCATTACGTGCTACATCATACCTTGTATAATTTTTATCGCTCTTTTTCCATAAAATATGAATTACTTAATACCAAAGTTTCTTTCTACACATAGCTCAATTAAAAAGGGCTCCCCATTTACAATTTACCACCCCTGGCACCCGCAAATTACCTACTCACCTTCCATAACATTTTACCCACTTTAGCATTGAAAATCCCAACCACCATTTACTCCTCAACACTTGATTCAAAACTCCCCACGCATCACTCAACATTTCCCAAAATCCTCTCTCTCTCCTCTACACTTCTCTCTTTCTCCAGGTGCATACGACGCTTATTTATAACCCACTTTGCACATCCAGATCTTTATTTTACTCCACATAATCCTTGAAATAATACATTTATAGTCCCTCTTTATCCTACCAAGCTTTATCCTTCAACATTTATGCTACTCCTTCTTAAGCTCTAACTCTATTTGAAACCCCTGACTAATCCATCCCATTTTATTCCTCTCCACAGAAACTCTCCCACCCCCTTCCGCTTTTGTTTCCACTTAAAGCCAGGACAATCCAGCTTCTTCATTCATTCATCAACAACCACATATCATCTCTTTCTTATCATCTACCCAACCATCCACGCACATTCAGATTCCCACTTGACATTTTCTTCTTTATTCTTTTTTAAGTAATCTTTAAAGAAAAGGGTTACTAGCCCAATGTTCCCGGCATTTTAGTTGACTTTTACAACACGCATGCCTTACGATGAAAGATTCTTAATTCCCACTTCCCATGGATATAAAAGGAAAATTAATAAGACCCAAGAACTATTAAGATTAAAATCAAAGAAAACTCAGATGAGTGTGGTATAAATAAATGTGTACATGGTATGTGCATGTGACCTAAGTGTAATGTAGAAGTAGCAAGACATACCTGTAATCGCATATTTTTATGAGACAGACAAAATACATCAGCAATCCTACCAATCATGTAAAACAATCACAGGGCTTTCGTTTACACTCCACTGGCAGGACGGTATATATATAATAAATATATATAATATAATATTTCAACAAGTCGGCCGTCTCCCACCGAGGCAGGTGGCCCAAAAAAGAAAGAAAATCACCAAACAGATATACTTTCATCATCAATTCAAGCTCTTTCACCACACTCACACTTATCACTGCTTTTGCCAGAGGTGCTCAGAATACAACATTTAGAACAAATACGTATAAAGAACACAACATATCCCACCAAACTGCCAATATCCCAAACCCCTCTTTAACCCTTTGAGGGTCCGACAGGCCCTCTCCGAAACTCCGTTCTAGGGTCGGCCCAAATTTAAAAAAAAAAAATTATTTTCTCTTATGATAAAGTTAGAGAATCATTCCACTATCATAAAGACACCATAAGTTTGCAATTTTTGATAGAAAACTTACGGAATTATGCTCTCGCAAAGTTAGCGTCTCAGGATGTATGTTTACGCATCGGCGATTTTTGCCCACTTTGAGCCCCATTTTCGGCCAATTTCACTGTACTAGTCGACAAAAAACATGAATATTCGCTAGAACTCTCCATTTTTTCTATCGAATGGTGCAAGAACCACCCATTTATAAGTCAACTATCCAGTACAGTGGTCAGAATTTAGCAAATGTTTTGACCATTTCACACAACTTTCAAAGAGCCAATTTCCGAATAGGGTCCAGAATAATCAAGATAGACATACCTGGCCACTAAAATGACATTTCCTCTATCATTATCATGTCTCAAAAGGCCCCCTTAAATCTTTGCTTTCACTTTATTTTTTATTTTCACACAAAAAATATAAATTTACTGTTAGCAGACTACTGCATAGTTAAAAAATGTATAAATTATTATTGGTTGCATTGTAAAAGAATATTAGACTCACCAGTTGACGTGTATTGCACGATTGGCACTATTTGTTTACTTTTGAAGTTTGGTAAAAATCGAAACATTTCTGCTACTTTGACTCCAATTTTTCAAGGCACCATTTTCATGTAAAAACCATCAAAATCATCTCCAATTTCTGTAATATGTCTTCCATTCTATAAAATGAGACAAGAAAAACTATAAATACCAACAATAAAAACCATACGAAATACACTTGCAAAGTCCGCTGATTAATTCAAAAAAAAATGGTCAAAGTTATTTTTTTTTCTCATTATGCACTGTGTGCTGCCATGATTTTTTTTAGACTGTGCACACTGACCACATAAACCCATTCTTTCACATGAAGGCTTACCAGCTTTTCTCCACTAGAATTTGAGGCCCGCTAGAAATTATGGAGTACTAGTATACGTCAAAAACCCCTACCGTAAGAACGTACTAGTACACGAAAACCCTCAAGGTAAAGTGAGGCATTTGTACTTCCCATTTTCCAGGACTCAAGTCCATACTATATGAAAATTAACAGGTTTCCCATAATCCCTCTCACTAAATACTACCCTGCTCCACTCCAACAGATCGTCAGGTCCCAAGTATCATTCGTCTCCATTCACTCCTATCTAACACGCTCATGCACGCTTGCTGGGAAGTCCAAGCCCCTCGCCCACAAAACCTCCTTTACCCCCTCTTTCCAACCCTTTCGAGGACGAACCCCTACCCCTCTTTCCTTCCCCTATAGATTTATTATATGCTTTCCATGTCATTCTACTTTGATCCATTCCTCTCTAAAGACCAAACCAACTCAACAACCCCCTCTTCGTGCCCTCTGACTCATGCTTTAATGAACTCCACAACCTTCCCTAATTTCCCCACACCGAATTTCTTGCATAATATTGTACACCACAACATTGCCCTTAGACAGACATCTCCACTGCCTCCAACCGTCTCCTCGCTGCTGCATTTACCACCCAAGCTTCACATTCAATAAGAGTGTTGGTACTAACTATACTTTCATACATTCCCTTCTCCTCCCATAGATAACGTTTTTGAACTCCACCATATACTACCTCAATGCACCACTCACCTCTTTTCTCCCCTCATCAATTCTATGATTAACCTCATCCTTCATAAATCCATCCGCGACCGTTCAACTCCCAAGTATCGAAAACATTTCACTTCTTCCAATTAACTCCTCCTCCCACAATTTGATATCCCAATTTTTCTTTACTAAATCATTTGATACCCTCATCACCTACTCTTTTCTATGTTCACTTCAACTTTCTACCTTTACACACACCTCAAACTCATTCCACTAACTTTGCAATTTTTGTTAGAAATCTCCCATAAGCACAGTATCATCAGCATAAAGTACTCTGTCATTTCCCATATTGAATTGATTCCCATAATTAAATCCACCCCTCTCCCGAACCACACTAGCATTACCTTCTTTTACAACCCCACCTATAAATATTTAAACAACCATGGTGACATTACACATCCCTGTCTAAGACGTACTTTTACCGGAAAGATTCTCCCTCTCTTCTACACACCCAAACCTGAGCCTGCACTATCCACATAAAAGCTCTTAACAGTATTTAGTGAACTTACCACCTAATTCCATAAACTTGCAAACATCTGCCACATTGCTCCTCTACCACTCTATCATAGCCTTTTTTCTAAATCCATAAATGCAATAAAAACTTCCCTACCTTTATCTAATACTGTTCACAAAATGGCTTCAATGTAATACCACTTGATCTACACATCCCCTACCCAATCTGAGCCTCCTTGCTCATCCGCAATTCTACATTCTGTCTTACCTCTAATTCTTTCAATTATAACTCTACCGATACTTTTCTGGTATACTCAGTAAACTTATTCTCTATAATTTTTACAATCTCTTTTGTCCCCTTTCCCTTTATATAAAGGACTATACATGGCTCTCTGCCAATCCCTAGGTACCTCCCTCTTTCATACTTTATTAAACAAAAGTACCAAACCACTCCAACACTATAACCCTCCCCCTGCTTTTAAACATTTCTGTCATGATCCCATCAGTTCCAGCAGCTTAACCCCTTTCATTCTATTGTAATGCCTCACTACCTCCACCACACTTACATTCTGCTCTTCTTCACTCCTAAAAAGATGGTATAACCTCGCAGGCCATGCATGAAATTACCGCCTCCCTTTCTTCCTCACATTAAAAGTTCCTCAAATATTTTCGCCATCTACTAATAACCTCCCTTCCCCATCTACTAATCCCACTCTGTTTAAACTGACAAATCCATACTTTTCCTATCTTACTTAACTTGTTAACTCACTCCAAAATTTTTTCTTATTATCATTAAAATTCTTGACAGGCCTCTCCACTCATTCATCGCTCTCCTCTTGCACTCTCTCAACCATCTTCTTCACCTTCTTTTACTCTCCCTATACTGTGCTCTCTTATAACACTTGTGCTTTGTAAAAACCTCTCATAAGCTACCTTTTTCCTCTTTTATCACACCCATTTACTTCATCATTCCACCATCACTCCTCTTTCCTCCTGTCCCGCCACCCTCCTATAACCACAAAACTTCTGTTTTCAGCCCCAATTCTAATACTGCATTTTTAAAACATTCGCAACCCTCTTTTCAACCCCCCACTACACCATCCTTGCACTGCCCTACCTTTCTGCAATAGTCGCTTATAACTCACCGCGAACTCCTCCTTCCCTTAGTTTATATACACTTTCACCGCCTCCCCTCTTACTTGATTGTTGCCATCACCTTCCTCTTTTCCCATCGTACCTCTTATTCAACTGTAGCTCCAACTAAATAAGATCCAATATACAGTTGTCCCCCTCTATAAACATGTACATCCTGGATCCTACCCATAACCTTTTATCCACCAATACATAATCTAACAAACTACTTTCATACGTGCACATCATACTTTTAGGAGTTTATTTATCCTCATTTTCATACAATATGTATTACTTATTACCAAATTTCTTTCTACACATAGCTCAATTAAAGGCTCCCCATTTACATTTACCCCTGGCACCCCAAATTTACCTACTACTCCCTCCATAACATTTTTACCCACTTTAGCATTGAAATCCCCAACCACCATTACTCTCACACTTGATTCAAAACTCCCCACGCATTCACTCAACAAATAGAGAAATTAAAACCTAACAAATCCCCAGGCCCTGATGAACTGTTTGCAAGGGTGTTAAAGGAATGTAAAGAGAAACTTAGCATACCTTTGGCTAATATTTTCAACATATCAATACAAACTAGTCTAGTTCCCCTATATGGAAAATGGTATATGACCTATTTACAAGGCAAGTGGCAGGTCCTTAGCTTCAAACTATAGACCAATAAGCCTTACCTCCATAGTGAGAAAATTTATGGAATCAATAATTGCCAAGCAATTCACAGTCATCTCGAAAGGCATAAATTGATTAACGAATCTCAACAATCTCAACCTTCACTAAGGTATTTGAGGAGGTAGATCATGGTACTGAATATGATATTGTGTATATGGACTTCAGTAAGGCTTTCAATAGAGTTCCACATCAGAGGTTAGTGAGGAAATTTAAAGGCACACGGAATAGGAGGAGAAATTTTTTCCTAGGTAGAGGCATGGTTGACAAATAGGCAGCAGAGAGTTTGCATAAATGGGGAGAAATCAGATAGGGAGTATGTCACAAGTGGTGTTCCACAGGGGTCAGTGTTGGGCCCCTTGTTGTTCATAAACTACGTAAACGACACAGATAAGAGAATAAATAGCGACATAAGCAAATTTGCTGATGACACGAAAATAGGCCGTCCAATTCATTCTAATGAGCATATCAGAGCACTTCAGGATGATTTGAATAGACTGATGCAGTGGTCAGAGAAGTGGCAGATCCAGTTTAATATAGACACATGCAAAGTTCTAAATGTTGGACAGGAAAATAACTATGCCACATATAAACTAAATAATGTAATCTCAATATTACGGATTGTGAAAAGGATTTAGGAGTTCTGGTTAGCAGTAATCTAAAACCAAGACAATAGTGCATTAGGGTTCGCAATAAAGCTAACAGAATCCTTGACTTCATAGCAAGAAGTATAAATAATAGAAGTCCTCAGGTTGTTCTTCAACTCTATATATCTTCGGTTAGGCCTCATTTAGATTATGCTGCACAGTTTTGGTCACTGTACTACAGAATGGATATAAATGCTCTTGAAAACTTACAAAGGAGGATGACAAAGTTGATCCCACGTATCAGAAATCTTCCCTATGAGGATAGACTGAGGGCCCTGAATCTGCACTCTCTAGAAAGGCGTAGAATTACGGAGGATATGATTCAGGCGTCTAAATGAAAAATTGGAATTAATAAAGGGGATGTAAATAGCGTGCTAAAAATATCTAACACAGACAAGACCCGCAGCAATGGCTTTAAACGGGAAAAATTCAGATTCAGGAAGGATATAGAAAAGCACTGGTTTGGTAATAGAGTTGTGGATAAGTGGAACAAACTCCCGAGTACCATCACAGACGGTAAGAGGTAGAGTAATTTTCAAAGCAGGTTGGATAAATACGTGAATGGGTGTGGGTGGGTGTGAGTTGGACCTGACTAGCTTGTGCTACTAGGGCGGATGCACTGCTCCTACCTTAAGTGACATGTCTGACCCCACTAGGTCAAGGCATTTGCTTAACCCTTTCAGGGTCGACAGGCCCTCTCCCAAACTCATTCTCAGGGTCGATAAATTTTCAAAAATAAAAAAAAAATTATTTTTTCTTACAAAATATAGATTTTTTTTCTAAACATTATAGGCTAATTTATTTATTTTTTTTGCCATCAATACTTACCAAGATATGGAGGTGTGAAGTTGACAGAAAATGAGCCCCATGTGGCATCATCGCCAACTACCGGTCACCCAGTAGTTTCTAATTTACTTTTTTCTACTTTTATCTATTATTTTTAAATTTTTTTTTCAACTAACTTTTATGGCCTGTGAGACCAATATGAGCACTATTTTGTAAGTTGTTTCTCTTTATTTACTACACAATAACTGCACAAACACTGTTGTCACTACATTGTTTACAAAACTTTATTATTTTTTATTATCACACTGGCCGATTCCCACCATGGCAGGGTGGCCTGAAAAAGAAAAACTTTCACCATCATTCACTCCATCACTGTCTTGCCAGAAGGGTGTTTTACACTACAGTTTTTAAACTGCAACATTAACACCCCTCCTTCAGAGTGCAGGCACTGTACTTCCCATCTCCAGGACTCAAGTCCGGCCTGCCGGTTTCCCTGAACCCCTTCATAAATGTTACTTTGCTCACACTCCAACAGCACGTCAAGTATTAAAAACCATTTGTCTCCATTCACTCCTATCAAACACGCCCCACGCATGCCTGTTTGGGAAATCCAAGCCCCTCGCACACAAAACCTCCTTTACCCCCTCTCCCAACCTTCCTTGGCCGACCCTTACCCCGCCTTCCTTCCACTACAGAACTGATCACTCCTTGAAGTCATTCTGTTTCGCTCCATTCTCTCTACATGTCCGAACCACCTCAACACCCCTTTCCCCAGCCCTCTGGACAAAAAGTTTTGGTAATCCCGCACCTCCTCCTAACTTCCAAACTACGAATTCTCTGCATTATATTTACACCACCCCATTGCCCTCAGACATGACATCTCCACTGCCTCCAGCCTTCTCCTCACTGCAACATTCATCACCCAGCTTCACACCCATATAAGAGCGTTGGTAAAACTATACTCTCATACATCCCTCTTTGCCCCCAAGGACGAAGTTCTTTGTCTCCACAGACTCCTAAGTGCACCACTCACTCTTTTCCCCTCATCAATTCTATGATTCACCTCATCTTTCAAAACCCATCCGCTGACACGTCCACTCCCAAATATCTGAATACATTTACCTCCTCCATACTCTCTCCCTCCAATCTGATATTCAATCTTTCATCATCTAATCTTTTTTTTATCCTCATAACCTTACTCTTCCCTGTATTCACCTTTAATTTTCTTCTTTTGCACACCCTAACCAAATTCATCCACCAATCTCTGCAACTTCTCTTTAGAATCTCCCAAGAGCACAGTGTCATCAGCAAAGAGCAGCTGTGACAACTCCCACTTTGTGTGTGATTCTTTTTTTTAACCCAGCCCTTGCCAAACCCCGCTTTTATTTCCTTACAACCCCCATCATAAAATTTTAAACACCACTGACACACACATCCTTGTCAAGGCCTACTTTTACGGGAAAAAATTTCCCTTTTTTCCCAATACCAAACTTGAGCCTCACTATCCCTCAAAAAAAAAACTAAACTGCTTTCATAACCTACCTCCTAAACCAAAACATTTTTGCAACATCGCCACATTCCCCCCCTTCCACCGTCATACGCCTTTTCCAAATCCTTAAATCCACAAAGACCTCTTTAGCCTTATCTAAATAGTTCATTATTGTTTCACGTAAACCCCGGGGCCACACCCCCCCTACCTTTCTAAAGCCTCCTTGTTAACTCTCCTTTTTCTCCGTTTCCCTTTTAAATTTCTTTAAAATAAAACTTACCTTTAAACTTTACCAGGTATACTCGCAACTTATCCCCCTAAAATTTTTGCACTCCTCCCCCCCCTTTCCCTTTTATAAAAAGGAACTACTGCTCCTCCCAAACCCCTGGGTACCTTCCCCCTTTTCCCAACATTTATTAAATTGCACCAAGCACCCCAAAACTATTCCCCACCTGTTTTAAATTTCATCTTTTTCCCTCAATCCCGGCTTCCTTACCCCCTTTTATTTTACCTACGCCTCCGAAATTCCCCCCCCACTCACAACTGGTCTTCCCCATCCTCAAGTTTTTTATCCCCCTTGTCCTATACAGGAAATCAAGCTTCCCCATCTTTACAAAATAAGAACAAAGAACATAAGAAGTGGAAACTGCAGAAGGCCACTGGCCCATACGAGGGGTCCTTTTCAAAACACATCTACCTAAAGCTCTCAAGAAACAATCCCGACCCCCCCCAAACCAAACAAACCCAGCCCTTTCCCCCCTATATTTTTCCAGTCTTTCTTAAAGCTACCAAAGGGCCTAGCCTCTATCACCCCACTGGGAAAGTTAAAAAAAAAAAAAAAAAAAAAAAAAAAAAAAAAAAAAAAAATAAAAAAACCAAAATAAAAAAAAAAAAAAAAAAAAAAACCCCCCCCCCCCAAAAAACCCCAAAAAAAAAAAAAAAAGACTGTTCCACGCATCTAAAATCTGTTAGAAAACCATATTTACCAGTCCTTTCTAAATCTAAATTTATCCAAATAAATCCATTATTCCGGGTTCTTCCTGGTTCGCCCTCGAATTTTTTAAGTCCCCCTTTTTTTCCCCGTCATCCATTTATACACTTAAAATGATATTCCCCTCATTCAAAACGCCCTCCAAGGGGGGAGATTTAAGGTTTTTAAGTCTATTTTCATAGGGGAGGTTCCTTACACAGTAAATCATTTTTTCTTCTCTGTATTTTCCAAGATCTATGTCCATCCGTATAAGGGGACCAAACAGCAGCAAACAAATAAAACCCCTAGTGATGTTAGAGCTTAAAATAATTTTGGACTTCTTTTACTTATACTTTTTGAATAAACCCAAGAATCTGTTGGCCTTTTTGCGCACACGGGGCACTGCGCTTGGCTTTATTTTTCTGCTTACCATGACCCCAAGTTTTTTTCACATTCTGTTGACCAAGCTCACTTCCCAGTTATAGCTTGAGGGTTATTTTCATTACCAAGGGCTAGTACCTTACACTTACCCACATTAAACTTCTCTGCCATTTCTCAGACCAAGACATTTTTTTTGTTCAAACGTCCGGGGATTCTTGATATCCTCCTCAAGTGAATTAAAAACGGCCTATTTTTGTATCATCACAAACTTACTCATGTCACATAATCCCTTCTAAAGGGTCAAAATGTAAATTATGAACAAGAGGGGGCCCTAAAACTACCCTTTTGGGGAAAACCCATAGTGATAACCCCCCTTTCAATTTACTCCATTAATGGTAACCTCTTGTTTCTATTGTAAGCCCATGCCCAATCCATGCTAAACTTTAACTCCTTAAAAACCATGAGCTGCCCTTTTCTTAAGACCCTTTGTAGGTACTCTGTCGAAGGTTTTTACTAAAATAAAAATTAAAAACAATATCATATTCCCTTACTGTCAACTGCCCAAATGTTCTTTGAAGAACGCAGTAAGTTTGTCAGGGGGAACGACCCCGTGAATCCATGCTGAGATTCATTACAAGTTTTTCCTTCAGGTGATTTATAATGCAGATATAATGATTCTAAAAAACTTTCCCACTATGTTCAGGCTTTTTGGACGGGAATTTGAAGGAGGGACTTATCCCCTGATTTTAATATAGGAAACATTAGCCCTCTTTCCCCATCTCGGGACAACACTGGTAAGGATGGACCATTGAATACATCGTTAATGGTGACTAAGCTCCATCTTGCATTTTTAAGTACCCTTTAAAACAACTCATCGGGTCCCCGGGGGCTTATTTTGTTTCAGTTTGTCTACTTTTTAAAAACCTGTCCCCCGTGACGTAATATTAGTTAACTTAAATTTATCAGAACTAAATAATTGTTAATTTCTGGGAAACTCATTTACTCTTCCGTGTAAAAACTGACAAAAAAAGTCATTTAAAAAGGAACCAAATTTCCCTTCATTATCCCCCCTGTCCCCTTCCCAGATTTCAGAGGTCCCACTTTTTTTCCCTTTACCTTCGCCTATCACTTTAAAGAAACCCCCTTTTGGGTTTCTTTGATTTATTACGACTCTAATTTCTAGTCACTTTAGCCTTTTTAATCGCCTTTTTACTTCTTTTTTAAGCTGAACTATTGGTCAGAAAAGGTTAACCTCTCCTCTTCGGGATGCGCCTATAAATTCCCCTTTTTTCCCCTAATAGATGCTTTAACCTCCTGGTTAACCCCTTTGGGATCGTTATTATTAGCCTAATTTTTCTCGGGGAATGTATATACTCTGGGCACGTGTACTTTTTTAAGGGGAAAAAAATTTTTAAAAAACAATCCCTTCATATTCATAAGTATGATTATCGCAATAAAATCATTAGCTAGTAACCCCCAAACAAAAATTAGACAGATGGCCCTAAAATCCATTATAATCGGCCAGAAAAGAAAATCGGGGGGGTTTTTTCTGTATTACTTATTTTGCATTCCCAATTAATGCTAAAAGGGGATGGATTTGTGATCACTTTCGGCCCAAGGGTCTTCGTGATCTCCCGATTATTCACTAGTGTTTCCTTTTTTGACAAAACTGGGCTAGCAAATTTTTACCCCTGGTAGTTCGTTACACCTGTTTTTAGAAAACAGTCCTGAACTGTTTCCCCTGAAGTCATTGGGCTTTTTGATTAAACCCGTCAAAAAAATTTCCCGTCAATTTTGGCTAAAGTTAAAAACCCCAAATATGATACGTTATGTGTCCAAAAAAAAAGCCCTAACAATTTTTGTCCCAAAAAAGTTCTCCTCCAAACGTGATCCAAAACCTGGAGGCGGTATATTACACCTAGAAATTAGTTTTTTTTTGACCCTCCACAACCTACCCAAACAGGGCTCTTTTACTGCTCCATCTATTTTTATACCCCCTTTTTTTAATTTCAACAATTAAAAATTTTCTCGAAAATAAATGGCAACCCTCCCCCCTTCCCCCTTACATCAAACCCCCATTTTTATAACTTAAATCCCGGGAAAAATTTCACCCCAGCAGTCATATCCCGACTCTTTAAATCATACCACGTTTCGGTTAATGCAATGATATCAAAGTTCCCAGCACATGCTACCAAACGTAGTTCATTAATTTTATTTCTTGCACTTCTACTGTTAGCATAAAATACCATCATATGTTTTTTCTTCTGCACATTTTTCCTATTCATCTTTGGTTTTACACAATTTCTGAAATTATCATTACCCAGAGTTACTCCATGACAGTTACTATTAAGATTCTTAATATCAGAGCATAAGTCAATATATCCATACTCATTATTAATCAACATTTAACAATTCCTCAAAATATTCCCTCCATCTTCCCAATACCTCTAACTCTCCATTTAGTAACTCTCCTCTCCTATTTTTAACTGGCAAATCCATTTGTTCTCTAGGGTTTCTTAACTTGTTAATCTCACTCCAAAACTTTTTCTTATTTTCAACAAAATTTGTTGATAACATCTCACCCACTCTCTTATTTGCTCTCTTTTTACATTGCTTCACCACTCTCTTAACCTCTCTCTTTTTCTCCATATACTCTTCCCTCCTTGCATCACTTCTACTTTGTAAAAACTTCTCATATGCCAACTTTTTCTCCCTTACTACTCTCTTTACATCATCATTCCACCAATCGCCCCTCTTCCCTCCTGCACCCACTTTCCTGTAACCACAAACTTCTGCTGAACACTAACACTACATTTTAAACCTACCCCATACCTCTTCGACCCCATTGCCTATGCTCTCATTAGCCCATCTATCCTCCAATAGCTGTTTATATCTTACCCTAACTGCCTCCTCTTTTAGTTTATAAACCTTCACCTCTCTCTTCCCTGATGCTTCTATTCTCCTTGTATCCCATCTACCTTTTACTCTCAGTGTAGCTACAACTATAAAGTGATCTGATATATCTGTGGCCCCTCTATAAACATGTACATCCTGAAGTCTACTCAACAGTCTTTTATCTACCAATACATAATCCAACAAACTACTGTCATTTCGCCCTACATCATATCTTGTATACTTATTTATCCTCTTTTCTTAAAATATGTATTACCTATAACTAAACCCCTTTCTATACAAAGTTCAATCAAAGGGCTCCCATTATCATTTACACCTGGCACCCCAAACTTACCTACCACACCCTCTCTAAAAGTTTCTCCTACTTTAGCATTCATGTCCCCTACCACAATTACTCTCTCATTTGGTTCAAAGGCTCCTATACATTCACTTAACATCTCCCAAAATCTCTCTCTCTCCTCTGCATTCCTCTCTTCTCCAGGTGCATACACGCTTATTATAACCCACTTCTCGCATCCAACCTTTACTTTAATCCACATAATTCTTGAATTTACACATTCATATTCTCTTTTCTCCTTCCATAACTGATCATTCAACATTACTGCTACCCCTTCCTTTGCTCTAACTCTCTCAGATACTCCAGATTTAATCCCATTTATTTCCCCCCACTGAAACTCCCCTACCCCCTTCAGCTTTGTTTCGCTTAGGGCCAGGACATCCAACTTCTTTTTTCATTCATAACATCAGCAATCATCTGTTTCTTGTCATCCGCACTACATCCACATTTAAGCATCCCAGTTTTATAAAGTTTTTCTTCTTCTCTTTTTTAGTAAATGTCTACAGGAGAAGGGGTTACTAGCCCATTGTTCCCGGCATTTTAGTCGCCTCATACGACACGCATGGCTTACGGAGGAAAGATTCTTTTCCACTTCCCCATGGACAATAGAAGAAATAAAGAAGAACAAGAGCTATTTAGAAAAAGGAGAAAAACCTAGATGTATGTACAGTGGACCCCCGCATAACGATGGCATCACATAGCGATTAATCCGCATACCGCTTGCTTTAATCGCAAAAATTTTGCCGCGCAAACAGCTTAAAAACCCGCTCACCGATTTTCGTCCGAGACGCGTCCAATGTGCGCCCTCAGCCAGCCTCACATGTGCCGCCCGTGCCATTGTTTACCAGCCAGCCTCCGCGGTAACATCCAAGCATACAATCGGAATATTTCATATTATTACAGTGTTTTCGGTGCTGTTTCTGGAAAATAAGTGACCATGGGCCCCAAGAAAGCTTCTAGTGCCAACCGTACACCAATAAGGGTGAGAATTCCAATAGAAATGAAGAAAGAGATCATTGATAAGTATGAAAGTGGAGTGCGTATCGCCGACCTGGTCAGGTTGTACAAGAAACCCCAATCAACCATCGCTACTATTGTGGGCACCAGAAAGGCAATCAAGGAAGCTGTTCTTGCCAAAGGTTTAACTGTGTTTTCGAAACAAAGATCGCAAGTGATGGAAGATGTTGAGAGACTCTTATTGGTGTGGATAAATGAAAAACAGCTAGCAGGAGATAGCGTCTCTCAAGCGATCATATGTGAAAAGGCTAGGAAGTTGCATCAGGTTTTAAATTAAAAAAATGCCTGCAACTAGTGATGATGTGAGTGAATTTAAGGCCAGCAAAGGTTGGTTTGAGAGATTTAAGAAGCGTAGTGGCATACATAGTGTGATAAGGCATGGTGAGGCTGCCAGTTCGGACCACAAAGCGGCTGAAAAATATGTGCATGAATTCAAGGAGTACATAGACAGTGAAGGACTGAAACCTGAACAAGTGTTTAATTGTGATGAAACAGGCCTGTTTTGGAAGAAAATGCCAAGCAGGACCTACATTACTCAGGAGGAAAAGGCACTCCCAGGACATAAGCCTATGAAAGACAGGCTTACTTTGTTGATGTGTGCCAATGCTAGTGGTGATTGCAAAGTTAAGCCTTTATTAGTGTATCACTCTGAAACTCCCAGAGCGTTCAGGCAAAAGAATGTCCTCAGGATAATTTGTGTGTTTCTGTGGAGGGCAAACAGTAAGGCATGGGTCACTAGGGACTTTTTCTATAACTGGTTACACCATGCATTTGCCCCAATGTGAAAGATTACCTAACTGAAAAGAAATTAGAACTTAAGTGCCTCCTGGTGTTAGGGCAATGCCCCTGGTCATCCTACAGACGTGGCCAGAGCGACTTTATGGGGACATGAGCTTCATTAAGGTGAAGTTTTTGCCTCCTAATACCACTCCTCTCCTGCAGCCCATGGACCAGCAGGTTATTGCAAACTTCAAAAAACTTTTACACAAAAGCTCTGTTTGAAAGGTGCTTTGTAGTGACCTCAGAAACTCAACTGACTCTAAAAGAGTTTTGGAGAGAGCACTTTAATATCCTCAATTGTGTAAACCTTATAGGTAAGGCTTGGGAGGGAGTGACTAAGAAGACCTTGAACTCTGCTTGGAAGAAACTGTGGCCAGAATGTGTAGACGAAAGGGATTTTGAAGGGTTTGAGGCTAACCCTGAGAGGATTATGCCAGTTGAGGAATCCATTGTGGCATTGGGAAAGTCCTTGGGGTTGGAGGTTAGTGGGGAGGATGTGGAAGAGTTGGTGGAGGAGGACAATGAAGAACTAACCACTGGTGAGCTGATAGATCAACTTCAAGAGCAAGAGGCCAGACCTGAGGAAACTGGTTCAGAGGAGGGGAGAGAGAAATTGAAGAAGTTGCCTACTACAAAGATTAAGGAAATGTGTGCAAAGTGGCTTGAAGTGCAAACCTTTTTTGATGAAAATCACCCTCACACAGCTATTGCAAGCCGTGTTGGCAACCTGTACACTGACAATGTTGTGAAACACTTTAGGGAAGTCATAAAGGAACGAGAGGTACAGGCCACTATGGACAGATATGTTGTGCGAAAGAAGTCCAGTGACTCTGAAGCTGGTCCTAGTGGCATTAAAAGAAGAAGGGAAGTAACCCCAGAAAAGGACTCGACACCTCAAGTCTTAATGGAAGGGGATTCCCCTTCTAAACACTAACACTCTCTCTCCCCTCCTCCCATCCCATCAATCATCACCAGATCTTCAATAAAAGTAAGTGTCATGTAAGTGTGCATGCCTTTTTCAGTTTGTGTGTATTAAAATTAACATTTCATGTGGTAAAAAATTTTTTTTCATACTTTTGGGTGTCTTGCACGGATTAATTTTATTTCCATTATTTCTTATGGGGAAAATTCATTCACATACCGATTATTTCGCATAACAATTACCCCTCTTGCACGGATTAAAATCGGTATGCGGGGGTCCACTGTATATATATATGCATGTGCGTGTCTGTGAAGTGTGACCAAAGTGTAAGTAGGAGTAGCAAGATATCCCTGTTATCTAGCGTGTTTATGAGACAGAAAAAGAAACCAGCAATCCTACCATCATGCAAAACAGTTACAGGTTTCTGTTTCACAGTCATCTGGCAGGACGGTAGTACTTCCCTGGGTGGTTGCTGTCTACCAACCTACTACAAAACTTGTTTACACAAATTATATAAAATGTTGTTTATTACTATTTTTCTATATTTTATATACACATATACAGTCACAGGGAATGTTTCTAGAAGTTCTGCAGCCTGTGGAACTTTGAAACATGGTGTCATGCACAGTGGTGTTTTACATTCCTCACACATAAAACAAGTGTCTCTGCATTGTTGTGGACCTTTTTTTGTATGTGCACAGACGTAACACCTCTTCTGAGCCTTTTTCTTGAAATCAGTAGCAGGCAGTTTTGTTAGGAAGTGATCACCATACTTCAGACGAGAAGGTAGTTGTTGATAATTTAGTGGGCGGTTTTCTATTGCAGGTGATGTTCCTTGCTACTTGATTATTGTGTGTTTGATGACAGACAAACAAAATTCACCATATGGTGTTTTGTTTCTGGTCCTCATCTTATACATATCATAAGCATTCAGCATGGAAATGTCCAGAAGAGGGAAAAAGAGTTTTATGTACCACTTATAACTCTTGCGAAAACAATCAGCAAACCCAATCTGCATGTCACATTTGTCCACTGAACACATTGAAGGTGTAATCAATCACACCTGCAAGTTTTAGAATGGGTTCATTGGTCTCTTTATTCTGCCTGCCAGTGTCTGTCATTTCGTTAGGGTGAACTGATGACAACAGTTTGACATCTCGTTTGTCATGCCACCAAAATGCCATGATGTCATTGGCAGCAAACGTCTGCACCTCACCCCTACAAGTGCCAGTGTCAAACTTGAGCATATGCTTACGATTTGCACGCACTGTGCCACACACATCTGTTATGTTCACTCGCAAAAAATCACTGAGTGAGGGACTTGTGTACCAGTTATCAGTATATAATACAGTGGAACCTCTACTTGTGAGTTTAATCCGTTCCATGACCTTGCTCGCAACTGGATTTGCTCATTTTCAGAGTCAATTTTTCTCCTTTGACCCGTAAACGGTCCAAACGTATATATACGTTTTTACCGCTAGTGCCCCAAACGTATATATATGTTTTATGTGTCATACATTTAACATTGCCACGATAAGCCTGAGTCGCCTAGACATGAGAGAATGGGTGTGAGCACTCACTGTGCGCCATATTAAAATAATTGGGGATGCCTGGGTACCATATGCTCTTTTTTCCTATTAAAAGACAACAATGTTTTTTTTCTCAAAAAAGTTGGGGCAGTACGGTAGTGAACGTATATATACGTTTCGACCGTTTACGGGTTAAATTAATTGAAATGCAATTAATCCGTTCCAGTGGAATTCTGTACTTCAATAATTTCGCTAATATCAACTTTACAGCTTATTTATCTATCTCACTTGAACTAATATCACATAAACAATGTAAATACATAACATAGAAACCTGATAAATACTCTAAAATGAAGAAAATATGTAATTCATGTAGTGGTATTGGCGGTGTCGGCGGTGGACGAGAGTTTGTCTGGAGACCGGACAAAATACTTCTTGAATAATTTCGCTAATATCATGTATACGGCTTATTTATCTATCAAAGTTCATCTAATATGACATAACAAACAATATAAATAACACAGAAACCTGATATATATTCCAGAATGAATAAAATATGTCATTATATATGTGGCAGCGGCGGAGGCTGACGAGTGTTAGGAGACATGACAAAATACTCCTTGAATATTTCGCTATCATTAACTCTATGGCTTATTTATCTATTACAGTTCATCTAATATGAAATAATTTTTTTTTTTTTTTCAACAAGTCAGCCGTCTCCCACCGAATGAATAAAATATGTCATTATGTAACAGGTGGAGGCGGCCATAACCGCTCCCTCTGTTGTGGTAAACAATGCCATCTAGTGATGGCCTTCTGAAGCCATCTATTATTATAATTATTATGATGTTGCACATTATTATTATACAGTGGAACCTCAAAAATCGAACATATCACATATCGAACGTTTCGAAAATAAGACCATTTTTTCGGACAAACTGTGTCCCTATTATCGAACGCGCCCCTATTTTCGGACCGCCGGGTATGGGACCTGTCCGCTGGCCCACTCTGTCTGCGTCCCCGCGCAGGTGCCGTGAGCAGTCTAGCTTTGTTTATGCTTGAGTGAACACTAACCTGCGATCTCATTCACACATTTTATGATTATTTAATTGTGTTTAGTGCTTGTGGGGCTGTGAAATAAGCTGCCATGGGCCCAAAGAAACTTGCTAGCGGTACCCCTGTGGTAAAGTGAGAAACACCATAGATGTGAAGAAGGAAATAATACAGAAGTATGAGATTGGAGTGAGACTTGTTGAGCTTGCCAGGACGTACAGAGGACTGTGGACAGTTATTTTGTGAGACAGAAACAGACGACTGTGGACAGTTATTTTGTGAGACAGAAACAGAGGACTGTGGAGTTATTTTGTGAGACAGACGACTGTCAAGTTATTTTGTGAGAAACAGATGACTGTGGATAGTTATTTTGTGAGACAGAAACAGAGGACTGTAGACAGTTATTTTGTGAGACTGGGGTCCAATGACTCTCAAGCTGGTCCTAGTGGCATTAAAATACAGAGAATGGAAGCAACCCCAGAGAGGGCTTTGATACCGGAAGTCCTCATGGAGGGGGATTCTCCTACCAAACAAAAACCCCAACTCCCTCTCTCCTCCTCCCTATCTTCCAGATGCCATCACCAATCTTCAATAAAGGTAAGTAAAAATGTTATTTTATATTACTATACATAATTAAAGACTATAGCATTTGTTGTGTGTATGTAAAACTGTAATTAATCTCTATAAAATGTATTTCTTTTGTGAATATTTTTGGGTTTCTGGAACGGATTAATTGTATTTCCATTATTTCTTATGGGAAATATTGCTTTGAATTTCAGACTTTTCGAATTTAGAACTAGCTCCTGGAACGGATTAAGTTCGAAATTTGAGGTTCCACTGTATATGTATTATTATTCTTTCTTTTCTTTCAACATACCAGCCGTATCCCACCGAGGCGGGGTGGCCCAAAAGAAAAAACTAAAGTTTCTCTTTTTAAATTTAGTAATATATACAGGAGAAGGGGTTACTAGCCCCTTGCTCCCGGCATTTTAGTCGCCTCTTACAACACGCATGGCTTACGGAGGAAGAATTCTGTTCCACTTCCCCATGGAGATAAGAGGAAATAAACAAGAACAAGAATTAGAAAGAAAATAGAAGAAAACCCAGAGGGGTGTGTATATATATGCTTGTACATGTATGTGTAGTGTGACCTAAGCGTAAGTAGAAGTAGCAAGACATACCTGAAATCTTGCATGTTTATGAGACAGACAAAAGACACCAGCAATCCTACCATCATGTAAAACAATTACAGGCTTTCGTATTATTATTATACGTATTATATTATTATTATTATTATTGTATTATATTATTATACTATTATTATTATATGTATTATACATATTTTTTTTTTTTCAACAAGTCGGTCGTCTCCCACCGAGGCAGGGTGACCCAAAAAAAAAGAAAGAAAATCCCCAAAAAGAAAATACTTTCATCATCATTCAACACTTTCACCACACTCACACATTATCACTGCTTTTGCAGAGGTGCTCAGAATATAACAGTTTAGAAGCATATACGTATAGAGATACACAACATATCCCTCCAAACTGCCAATATCCCAAACCCCTCCTTTAAAGTGCAGGCATTGTACTTCCCATTTCCAGGACTCAAGTCCGACTATATGAAAATAACCGGTTTCCCTGAATCCCTTCACTAAATATTACCCTGCTCACACTCCAACAGATCGTCAGGTCCCAAGTATCATTCGTCTCCATTCACTCCTATCTAACACGCTCATGCACGCTTGCTGGAAGCCCAAGCCCCTCACCCACAAAACCTCCTTTACCCCCTTTCGAGGATGACCCCTACCCCTGTTTCCTTCCCCTATAGATTTATATGCTTTCCATGTCATTCTACTTTGATCCATTCTCTCTAAATGACCAAACCACCTCAACAACCCCTCTTCTGCCCTCTGACTAATGCTTTTATTAACTCCACACCTTCTCCTAATTTCCACACTCCGAATTTTCTGCATAATATTTACACCACACATTGCCCTTAGACAGGACATCTCCACTGCCTCCAACTGTCTCCTCGGTGCTGCATTTACCACCCAAGCTTCACATCCATATAAGAGTGTTGGTACTACTATACTTTCATACATTCCCTTCTTTGCCTCCATAGATTACGTTTTTTGACTCCACATATACCTGAATGCACCACTCACCTTTTTTCCCTCATCAATTCTATGGTTAACCTCATCCTTCATAAATCCATCCGCCGACACGTCAACTCCCAAGTATCTGAAAACATTCACTTCTTCCATACTCCTCCTCCCCAATTTGATATCCAATTTTTCTTTATCTAAATCATTTGATACCCTCATCACCTTACTCTTTTCTATGTTCACTTTCAACTTTCTACCTTTACACACATTCTCAAACTCATCCACTAACCTTTGCAATTTTTCTTTAGAATCTCCCATAAGCACAGTATCATCAGCAAAATGTAACTGTGTCAATTCCCATTTTGAATTTGATTCCCCATAATTTAATCCCACCCCTCTCCTGAACACCCTAGCATTTACTTCTTTTACAACCCCATCTATAAATATATTAAACAACCATGGTGACATTACACATCCCTGTCTAAGACCTACTTTTACCGTACATATTATTATTATTATTATTATATAAATAATTTGTAATTTTTATTCACACTAAAAATATAAGATTTACTACTATGCCTTATTGCAATAATTGTATAAATAATGTCAACCCATTCACAACTGCATACTGGAATGGACAGTGACTTCATTTGTTTACTCTTGAACAGTCAAGCAAACGAGCATTTCTCCCTCGTTGAGCTCAATTTCAAGGTACTTTTCATCGTGAAAGCAATCAAAATCATATCTATTTCTGTAATATATCTTCCATTCTATCAAATGAGACCAAAAAACGAGAATACAACCATAAAATCCATACAAAAATACCACTAAGGGGTGGCTAATTGCTGAGAAGAGAACTCCATTATTTATGGTCCGATTTCTTTCATTTTTTGTTGTACATTAAGAAGCATCTTTCCATCATACACTGCCCAAGTTTCATTAAGATAGTCCAACAAACAAATGAGATGCAATTCCCTAGATCAAGAGCAAGAGCCCCTCACCGAATCGAATCGAGGACGACGAGATCTGTCGTAAGATGGGAAGGAAGGAGGATATGGAAGGATGGAAATAACTGGAAAAGGATGGGGAGGAGGGGAAGAGGAGGAATCAAGGCAAGTGGCCCAACCACTTTGGGACATGTGGTACAAAAGTACTGGAGACATAGATAGAGAGGCTTGACTGATGTCATTGCTTGGCTCACTAGGAGAGGATGGCGAAGGCAGCGGTAGGAGCTGGGAGTGTCAGAAGGCAGCAAGCAGGATGAGTTGGTTATGGTCTTAAACCGTTTATCAGTGCGGTAAATTGTTTTCGGGAGAGTTGTATCACACTTATGGGAGAGCTGTAGTAGTATTCGTTGGTTTGGAGTTGGTGGAGTATCTGGTTGTAGGTAGGGAATGGTCTTTCTTCGCTTTGGTACGATACAGTGTTGTCTTAGAGATGTTGGACGAGTTCTAGGCGAGTCATGCTTGCAGGGTACAGCCTCGTGGTGTAGAATATGAGTCCTTTGTGTTTAACCCATGGTGTTCCAGGTAATCGACGTGAGTTAAGTAGAGAAGGCGGTGGTGGAGTAGAGGAAGGTGGTGTTGCTTCGTTTTCAACTTCAGTAGACGAATTAGAAGATGTTTCTGGTGGTAAGGCTTCTGATTTGTTGGATTCAGTGAGAGGTGGTGGCGGTGGAGGCTTCTCATTGGTCATTGTTGGATTGACGTCACTAGTTGGTGGTGTTGATGGAACTTCTGCAGAAGAGTTGGCGATTAAGTTTTTGGTGAATTTGAGAATTTCTTCAGAAGGTGGAGATGCTGGAAATGTAAATGAAGGCATGTTATTTAATGCAAATAACTCGTTGATGGTAGAGTTAAATGATCCAGGTACAGCCATGTTTTGCACATGAGCGTATAGTAGACAGTAGTGAATCTTCGTTACGTCACATGTTGGAGGAGTGATGGTAGTGGTGGTGGTGGAGGCGGGCTGAGTAGATGCTTGAAGTAATTTTGTAGTGTCTGCTTGTATTTTTGCAATTGCTGCATACCTTGGAGTGTTGCTAGAAGGTTTTTTCTTTGCTGCATCTTGTGTTTTCTTCATAATATCCTTTCTTGTAGGACATTTTGCTGCCAGTGTATGGTGATCATTACTCTTGCAGTTTAAGCACGCTGGTTGTGTTGGAGCAGCAGCGGTGCAGGAACTGAAGGCATGTCCCTCACTACCACATGTAGTGCAGAACTTCTTGTCTTTTACTGGACATGCTTTGGTGGTGTGATGGTATGAATAACAGTTCCAGCAATGTTGGATGCAGTGATATCTCTCTGCTTCAATGTAGGTAGGGCTGATTAGTAGTAGTAGACAGCAAGACCTTCGTTCAGTGCAGTGGCAGCCATGTTCACGTCGGTGAAGGTGACCTTGATCATGGACGTTGCATTTGGGATTTTTGTAATGCTGTCAACAGTAGCCCAAGTATTTTGCGTCTCGATGGATGACTTGAGTTCAGCAGGTGTTTGAGACGTCAGAATCTTGTCCAGTTTTTTTTAGGAATACTGATTTCCTTGCCCTGAGGGCAGGAGATGACGTAACAGTAAACCCTTGAGTAGTAAGAGTAGTGATGGCTTCTGTAGCGAGTAGCTTCTCTGCTTCAGCATCGTGACACACAACAATGAATGCTTCTTTCAGTGACAATATGGTGTTGAATTTTACTTCCAGTGCTCCCTGAAACAACAGTTGCAAGAGCAATCTTCGTTGAATCATCAACGGTACCATTTCTTGGTCTGATCTTTACACGATTTGCGTAGCTCATGTGTAAGTCAAGGCGATGACAACGCTGTTAAAGGTACCCCTCCCCAACGGGGATCGTAGGGAGACAGACTAAATAAGGAGAGCTGCTATGACCTGCCTTGAGGTCTGCTCGCTTATGGAAATTTTGCTTGTGTATGGAAGCAAAAAATCAACCCATCGACTGCTCGTATTTGGAAAAACTCGCATGTGGATGCGATCGCAAGTAGAGGTTCCACTGTATATGTCCCTTACCAAGATATAGTTCCATCATTGTTCTAACCACATCACTAGAGATGCCCAATAACTTCCTGGTATTTTGCAATGTATAACTTCCAGTGTACACAATAATATCCAATACAAGATCACTGTAACAATCACTAAGTACAATCAACTTCATACCAAAGCGTTTCCTCTTGCTTGGTATATACTGTTTGAACGACAGTACCTTTGAACAGAATCAAAGACTCATCAATAACAAGCTTCCTGAAGGGATAAAAATACATAGTGAATTTCTGTTTCAGATACACACATTCCTAATCTTATATAACCTGTCTTTTCTGTCAGGCCTGGTTTTGTCTGAGAAGTGAAGCATATGTAATAGCAGCACACATCGATTCACTCGCATTATATCACTGAAACCTGGGGTTGCAATCAGGCGGTCTGTTGACCAGTATGATTTCACACTGTGCTTATACACATGTAGCATAAGTATCATTGTGGCAAAGAAAAGATACATCTTAGCCACAGTTGTCTCCTTCCACTGGTGTAGGCGTGATTTTGGTGAAAGTACTGAGTTTGCCATGGTGTAATCAACGTACGTGTTGCTTTCCCTGACAATAATTTCCATCAGGGGCTTGTCAAAGAATAACGCGTAACATTCCATTTCAGTGGCATTGCTTCCAAGTGTACAAGATGGCCGTATTCCACTTTGACTCTCATCAAACTGATGGGGACTGGGAACAAAATTGGCAGCTTCCTGCCAATCCCAGGTGCGGTCTGCTGGTGGGTACTGGATATTGACAGGTGATTGTGGTTGTGGAGGCTGGTGTGGTGGTTGGGTGGGTGGGTGGGTGGGTGGGTGGGGGATGGGCCTTTGTTGTAGATCAGCTGAGGCAGCAGCATGGGTGGCAGCATGGCCCACTGCTGGTGGCTCATGGCTGGCACCACCACTACCACCACCATGCACATTTTTCATCCCAACTGCAACACTATCATCCTCATTTTCACTGTCTGTTCCTGTTGTACAGCCACGGGATGTACTCCTTCCCCTTGGAATAGTATATGGCACATTACCAGAGCGCATGTACCATCATATATACTGATGCTTCGCTGGAGAATATTCCACTTCACTATCACTACTGGAATTGTTTTCAAGAGCTTGGAGTTCATATTCACTATCACTATCATCACCATTGCTCACATCTGAGTCCGGGATATGGGTAAATAGGAGTTTCCTCTTTCGTTCTGGTACAACTGAATGTGAACAAGACAGCCCAGCAGCAGAGGTGGAAGGCTGAGGGTCGTCTGGGTTTTCCCCACTATTACCGGTATTATGGTCATTAGTTTCAGTTACAACCTCATCAAAACCTTGAAATTTATCTTCACTGGCACTTCCATCTGTATTAGAACTGTCACTGGGGAACAAAGTGTCCCAATTCGCCGAGGTGTGTGGAGTTTCTTACCACGAGACATAGTGAACAAGGTACATAGTGAACAAGGTATACTAAAATGGCGTTTCCACAATGCACCACTGGGTCCCAGATTTCTTCTACCGCCCACACTGAACACGCACACCCATTCTCTCACATCTAGGCCTACCAGCCTTTTCCCGCTTAATCTGAAGGCGCTAAAATTTACGGGTACTAGTACGTCAATAACCTTGGTGCGTAAGCCGTACTAGTATGTCGGAAACCATGAAAGGGTTAAGCCAATGAGAGAATTGGATCTGCCTCGCATGGGCCAGGAGGCCTGTTGCAGTGTTCCTTTTTTCTTATGTTCTTTTAGAATTGAGACACTTATGCAACACATGGGAATCTTTATTGAAGAAACGTTTTGCCACACAGTGGCTTCATCAGTCCAATACAAAGTAGAAATGGGTAAGGAGAGGAGAAGTTTGAGGTAATCAGTCCCTCAACCTGGAACTGATGTGTTCAGTCCATCACTCTTGTATTTCCTACAAGAGTGATGGACTGAACACATTGATTCCAGGTTGAGGGACTGATTACCTCAAACTTCTCTCCTTACCCATTTCTACTTTGTATTGCGCTGATGAAGCCACTGTGTGGCAAAACGTTCCTTCAATAAAGATTCCCATGTGTTGCGTAAATGTCTCAATTCTTCAACTTGTCGATTTTCTAAACCATTCATCACTTATGTTCTTACGTCAGCAAACCTTTCCTTAACATTTAAGTGGTAAAGAAGTGAAATGAGATGGACAATGACAGTGGAAGTGGACTCCATACAAGGGCTCAAAACAGATATGACAAGACCAAGAGTTAGAGTTTACCCCAAACTCAAATAGGAAATCCATACATCAAGTTAATTAAATAAAAAGCACAGATTTTTAATGAGTTATCATAGCAACATACCTGACACACAGACTTGAGAAGTGCCTCATCCTTCAAGAGAGATCTTACTGCCTTATTGGCTCTTCTGGTGAAGGCAGCATCATTGGCTGCAACTGTCAGTGCAAAGTGAATTGCTAAGGCTTCAGTTAATGCTGTTGCTTCCTTAGAGCCAAAGGGATGTTTGGCACTGATTGCTATACACCACACCTTGGCTGCCACCTCCATCGGGGATACATGAACACGAGCAAGAGCACGGCTGAAGATAAATTTAAATTTAAGATACTGTATACACAGGACTTAAAAATAATGCAATAATATACACACACGATTCACTTATACTAGAAGAAAAACTTCATTTACAGCACTTAAATATATTACTGCTTAAAGTTGGTACATTGCTTAAAAACATTATGCAAGGGGTAAGTTATACTTGAGTTGCATTATAAAATTCACTATCAACCATAATATTCTCATATTTCAAAAACCTCCCTAAATAGTAGGTTGGTAGACAGCAACTGCCAGAGGTACTACCATCCTGCCAAGTGAGTGTGAAACGGAAGCCTGTAGTTGTTTTACATGATGGTAGGATTGTCTCTTTTCTGTCTCATAAACACTACAGATTTCAGGTACGTCTTGCTACTTCTACTTACATTCAGGTCACACTACACATACATGTACAAGCATATATATATGTATACATATATATATGCAGGTCCTCCATCACAAATCCGGCATCATTGGGACCTGCAGTGTGCCGGATTACTGAGTTTGCCAGATTACAGAGTGGTTAGGTTAGAATACACTTAATAAAATTAACCAACTTGACTTACACAAAGTTCATTGAACATCGGCAAAAATCGAACATTTCCGTTACTTTGAGCTCAATTTCAAGGTACTTTTTGTCATGAAAGCAATAAAAATCATGTCTATTTCTGTAACATATCTTCCATTCTATCAAATGAGTCCAAAAAAATGAGAATACAACATTAAAAAACATACAAAAATATACTGCAAAGAGGCGGCTAATGGCTGAGAAGTGAACTCCTTTATTTATCGTCAGTCTTTTTTATTTTTGTTGTACGTTAAGAAGCATCTTTCCATCATACATTGCCCAAGTTTCAATGAGATAGCCCAACAAATAACCGAGAAAAAATTTTTTTTACCAAAAAATCATATATGGCAAGCCCAAGCCAGGTACTGGAAATAAGTCACTTTGTCTGACTTTCCTGGGTTATCCTAGGTTCTCTATACTACATACACTGCTATGTATGATAATCTACATAACTGTATTTGTGTATACCTGAATAAACTTATTTACTTCTAGTCTGTCCAACTGAGTACAAGAAACTGCCCATGCACTTATTTCAACTACCCAATAAAGTGGTCAGAAATTGGCAATTTGGCCAATTTCACACAAATTTCAACATATGCTAATTTCAATATAGGGTCCATAATAAACAATGCAAACATTCCTGGAACTAAAATAACATTTTCTCTTTTCATTAGTCATGGCTCCAGGCCCCTCTTATATTACTCTTGCTCACCATTTGAAATTTTTATTCACAAAAAAATAGAAGATTTACTGTTATGCAGACTGCTGCATTGTTGTAATAATTGTATAAATAATGTCAACCCATTCTTGACTCCGTATTGGAATTTGGACAAGCAGGCGGACAGGTATTGGACGGTGACGTCATTTGTTTACTCTTGAGCTTCGCTAAAGAATAGAACATTTTCGCTACTGTGAGCGCAATTTCAAGGTACTTTTCGTCATGAAAGCAATCAAAATCATATGTATTTCAGTAATATACCTTTCACTGTATCAAATGAGACCGAAAAAATGAGAATATAACCATAAAAAACATACAAAAACATACCGCTAAGCGGCCGCTAATGGTTGAGAAGTGAACTCCGCTATTTATGGTCCGATTTCTTTCATTTTTGGTGTATGTTAAGAAGTATCATTCCATCATACACTGCCCAAGTTTGAATAAGATAACCCAACAAACAACTGAGAAAATAATAATATTATAATAATAATAATAATAATAATAATTATGATAATAATAATAATATCTTTATTTACTACACGTACATGTACAAGGTATACAGTCCTAGCTGACATCAGTGACATACTACTATATAGTAAGCCGCTTGTTATGCAGAGTATTTCAAGAAAATTAGGTCAGTGTCCCAGGATAACACCCACACTAGTTGACTAACACCCAGGTACCCATTTACTGATGGGTAAACATAGACAACAGGTGTAAAGAAACACGCCTAATGTTTCTACAATGGCTGGGAATCGAATATTTACCAAAAATCATATATGACTAACCCAAGCCAGGTACTAAAAATAAGCCACATTGACTTTTTTGAGTTATCCTAGGTTCTCTATACATATGCTGCTATGTGTGATAATCTATACAGAGAAAATAACTTTTTTGTTTCAGGTTTATGGTGCAGTACGAGTGTATATCACAGTTAGTCCTGTGCTACACTCCGTTTTCTCTAATATAAGCCCCCAAGACAGGGATAAGAGAATGGTATTTGTATACCATATCCCCTTCATACCTCCGTCGAACTGCTCGGTGTTATCCGACTTTCGACCTGCTCTACATACGTCCACTCGACTTACGACCGTGCATCTGGCAGCTGGGCTGGGCCGGCTGATGCACACCACTGTACGATATTTGACAATACTCGCGGGGGCAATGTGTCATGCAGGCAGCATCAGTTTGAGTAACCCTGCCCTATCAGCAGCATCATACTGTATTAACTGTACTAACTGGACAGTAAATTTCACAATGGCCCCTATGATGAAGTCTGAATCTTGCACTGGAGATTGTGGCAAGAAAGGCTCTTACTCTCGAACTCTCTACTTGTTTTCACTGTTGCACATAAACCTGTCTGTATCTGTCTGCCTGTATATCTGTCTGTATCTCTGTGTGTCTGTCTACTAGTGTGTCTGTCTTTCTGTTTACCCGTGTGTCTGTCTTTCTGTCTACCTGTGTGTCTTTCTGTCTACCTGTGTGTTTGTTTACCTGTCTGTCTTTCTGTCTACCTGTGTCTGCCTGTGTGTCTGTCTTTCTGTCTACCTGTACTCACCTAGTTGAGGTTGCGGGGGTCGAGTCCGAGCTCCTGTGTGTGTCTTTGTCTGCTTGTCTGTCTCAGAGCCACTCATTAAGAGTGTACTTGGCCTTGAAGTTGCCATATTAATAATGATAATAGCAATAATAATCACTGAGGTGCATTAAATGTGTATAAAACGTTAATATAGACATTTTGCTTAATCCATCCATGATTTTTTTTCAAAATTATATAATAAACATGCTACATAACATATAAATTAACAAATATGAGATGTTTTTCCGGTCGGCTTGACAGTGAACAGGAACCGTTCGTGTCGGGGCTGGTAACAACAACAACAACAACGTTTGTTTACATAACTCGTGAACATTCTACATTCCTCATTCTCTCTTTCGTTTATTCATTTAATCTTGTTTACCTCACCTCTCACTCTACATTAAAACTACAGACATTTTAGGTAAGTAATGAGTGGACACTATTATATTTTTATTATTATCACACTGGCCAATTCCCACCAAGGCGGGGTTTGGCCCGAAAAAGAAAAACTTTCACCATCTTTCACTCCATAAACTGTCTTGCCAGAAGGGTGCTTTACACTACAGTTTTTAAACTGCAACATTAACACCCCTCCTTCAGAGTGCAGGCACTGTACTTCCCATCTCCAGGACTCAAGTCCGGCCTGCCGTTTCCCTGAATCCCTTCATAAATGTTACTTTGCTCACACTCCAACACACGTCAAGTATTAAAAACCATTTGTCTCCATTCACTCCTATAAAAACACGCTCACGTATGCCTGCTGGAAGTCCAAGCCCCTCGCACACAAAACCTCCTTTACCCCCTCCCTCCAACCTTTCCTAGGCCAACCCCTACCCCCCCTTTCCCTTTCCACTACAGACTGATACACTCTTGAAGTCATTCTATTTCGCTCCATTCTCTCTACATTCCGAACCACCTCAAAAACCCCTTCCTCAGCCTCTGGACAACAGTTTTGGTAATCCCGCACCTCCTCCTAACTTCCAAACTACGAATTCTCTGCATTATATTCACACCACACATTGCCCTAGACATGACATCTCCACTGCCTCCAGCCTTCTCCTCGCTGCAACATTCATCACCCACGCTTCACCCCATATAAGAGCGTTGGTAAAACTATACTCTCATACATTCCACTCTTTGCTTCCAAGGACAAAGTTCTTTGTCTCCACAGACTCCTAAGTGCACCACTCACTCTTTTTCCCTCATCAATTATATGATTCACCTCATCTTTCATAGACCCATCCGCTGACACGTCCACTCCCAAATATCTGAATACGTTCACCTCCTCCATACTCTCTCCCTCCAATCTGATATCCAATCTTTCATCACCTAATCTTTTTGTTATCCTCATAACCTTACTCTTTCCTGTATTCACCTTTAATTTTCTTCTTTTGCACACCCTACCAAATTCATCCACCAATCTCTGCAACTTCTCTTCAGAATCTCCCAAGAGCACAGTGTCATCAGCAAAGAGCAGCTGTGACAACTCCCACTTTGTGTGTGATTCTTTATCTTTTAACTCCACGCCTCTTGCCAAGACCCTCGCATTTACTTCTCTTACAACCCCATCTATAAATATATTAAACAACCACGGTGACATCACACATCCTTGTCTAAGGCCTACTTTTACTGGGAAAAAATTTCCCTCTTTCCTACATACTCTAACTTGAGCCTCACTATCCTCGTAAAAACTCTTCACTGCTTTCAGTAACCTACCTCCTACACCATACACTTGCAACATCTGCCACATTGCACCCCTATCCACCCTGTCATATGCCTTTTCCAAATCCATAAATGCCACAAAGACCTCTTTAGCCTTATCTAAATACTGTTCACTTATATGTTTCACTGTAAACACCTGGTCCACACACCCCCTACCTTTCCTAAAGCCTCCTTGTTCATCTGCTATCCTATTCTCCGTCTTTCAATTATAACTCTACCATACACTTTACCAGGTATACTCAACAGACTTATCCCCCTATAATTTTTGCACTCTCTTTTATCCCCTTTGCCTTTATACA